>OU744285.1:12517500-13142500 GCA_916610205.1 Griposia aprilina | reverse complement strand
CTGTAGTTAGCTTGCTACAGTCGGGGCAAAGAGTGGGGGAATATTAATGATGCAATAATAGTAGTTTATTATGATTCTTTTTTAATAATAGGGACTGTTTTATAGTTTACGGTAGTGTTAGAGACGGGCTGGATTAAAACTGATAAGTTTTTACCTATGTAAGTACTACCTACATAATTTACAATTTCCTTCAATTTATGTTTTTGACAGTAAAATTCCAGTAGATTATCGAAAACGGGTTTTAAAATATTTATGTGATTTTATTTTAACGCCATCTTTAAAAATAATGACCCGTTCAAACCCAAGTAAAAAATTAAACAAATAACATTCGTCAAGTTTATCTATGTTCAAAAATTCCTAATTTGAAATGCAAAATGCATTTCTTTCAATTTTTTTTAAAGCAGTTTATATGGCACCTCTTTGCTACGCTAACCTTATAGTAATCAAGGGTCAATCTAAACTGGTCCTTAGAGAATCTTTAATTATGTTATTAAAAGGAAAAAAATGTGTTTCCTATGGGCATTTCGTCGACTTAGCCGCTTATAGATGCCATTAAGAACACATATCTAAATATCTTAAGAAATCTATCTTAAGGCCGGTAAAGACCGTAATTAATAACTTTGGAAACATTCGAAATAAAAATTCGTGGCATTCGCGAGTACTGATGGTTCGACTGATCAGGATTTTATAGAGCTGAAGTTTGGAGCGTGTTTAAAAAAAATAACTGTTACAATAACGTTGCTTTAAAATAGTAAGCAAGTGAAAAGATTAAATTAATCTTTCACAAATAAAAAAATCTGGGTCGAATAAATTTTTTAGACATTTTTTTTTTTGCTCTGGAATTACCTGTACTTAGTTTAAATGACTACTCTAACAAGACTAGAGCAGATGTGAAATTAATTATTTATTACTTTCGGTGTTGAAGAAATGATACCGTATCACTATCGACGGATTGGTACAAAATAAACACAACAAAAAAGAAAGTAAGCCAATCGTAGGAATGTGGCTGGCTGACATCAATCCTGTCGAAACCATAGCACCTGACTGCGACTAGAACTTGCAAAAGAGGAAGGAGGTTCGTGCAGATAGATGACAAGGTTCACTCAAGTTTAGATTTTTTTAAACCTCTTTGTATCGTGATATTATGTATAGTTACTAAATTAATGCGTTCCATCTTTACATACCGAGACCCCTCCGTGCCTCGAAATGCACGTTAAGCCGTAGGTCCCAGCTGTCATTCATGGATATTTGTCAGTCGTTACAGGTCGTCAGAAGCCCGAAAGTCTGATAAACAGTCTTACCAAGGGGTATCGTCGTATCCAGTAACTGGGTTGTGGAGGTCCGATAGGCAGTTGCTCCATATATACTGGTATTCAGGTGCATTTGGATAGACCGGAAGCTGACCCCTTCATAGTAGGGAAAAGGCTGAATGACTAAATGAATGCGTTCGAGGACCAGTTTGATATCTGCTGCGGTGATGTCAGTTTGTTTTTCACTTTATGATTCGAAACAAAGTTTATTTCAATATTATAAGAAACTCCTTTACAAACACTCTTCACTTATTTTCCTGTTTTGTTCGTCCTATTACTGTTCAATAAAATGGTTGAGCTGGATGGTGTTGATCCACGCGTCATGTTCGTGAACGAGCGCCGTCAGTTGAGACTGGTCATCTTTTAACTGCCACGGCTTATTTTTGTTATTCTTATATATATATATTTTTTTTATATTGTTCTCACATATAGAAGCAACAAGAATTAATGTACCAACGATTTTGTAATATCTTGATTTAAAAGGAGTGTCCTTGGAGTTTCTTGCCCGTTCTTTTCCATAAAGATCTACGTTTTGGAATGGGCAACTAGCTTCAACTTTCTAACTAACTGACCGACTCTTTGACAATTTAATTGAAAACAGTTTAATTGAAATAAATGCTTTGAGTTGAGTTGAGTTGAATAAAGAATACTCTATCTTCTTGGTCAGGGCTGAGGCCCTTTTCTAAAAGTGCCCACCCTCCACCTGGTATCATCATCTCCATAAAATCCGACACACATTGTTCCCAGTTGTACACAATCCAAATGTCGTGTCGGTAATGATCATTTTTTTCACAAGATCGCATCTATAGCGGTGTTTATTTATTGAACGTTTCCACATAACTTCTTACCTTTATTAAAGAAGCAATTTATTAATGAAACAATTATTCAAGTGTTATCGCGGCATCTTTTAGTCGCCCAAAGTCTTATGTATGGAGGTAGGTAGGTAGGTAGCGGTTATGTTTTGTCGAGGGTATTTGTAACAGTACTTCTGTTGTTATGTTTTTGAACTGAAGTACATAATTTTTTTGCAAAAAAAAAACTATATAATATGTGCAGTCATATCTAGTGAAACAATTAAAAGAAGCAACGAGTATTTAGTTTTTTTGTATAACTTCTTTGTAATTACTGATCCTCTATTGCTGCTACGATGAGGTATTTCCTTTACCCTCTTTATAGTGCTTATTCATTTACACCTTGCATTGTCATCGTCTTGCATGTGCCGTATTCCGATGCGGACGTGTTGGCATATTCTATTTATTGACCAGCGCGGCGCAAGCTGTCGTTCGTGATCTACTCGCCATGAGCAATGAACTTGTGGCGAATGAGCTGCTGGCGTTCCTGCAGCAGAAGCTAGATGTGATGGACGAGGTGTCCGCTGTCCAGATCTGCACAGCGAACTTCAGTGAGGATGACATAGCTGCTGCCAAGCTGTTGTTTTTCAGTGTGCTTAACAAGCGCGACCAGATGGTGGCCCGCCGGCGTGACGGGACTAAGAGAAGCCTGCAAGACATAGTCACGCTATTCAAGGAGACCGACCCTGACGACGTGCGCCGTTTGTGGCGAGGGAGCTATACAAGCTTCAACCCGTCAACTTTGACCACGTATTGATGTAACGGCCCTTCTGAAGGACTTTGTTTTCCTGAAGGCCCGCCTCGCAGATGTTCTAGAGAAATTAGATGCATCCTAAAACATCGTCACCGATTTGCGCAAAGAATTTAGCGAGTTGTGCAACAGTGTGGCGGTAACTAAGTCATCAGTCCATTCGTCTAACGTAACCATGGTGTCGCGGAGCCAGCCTCGATGTATTGTCATCAAATTCCGTGTCAGCAGTTGCGACGCCAGCGCGTCCGTCGCTTACTGAGCTGGCAGAGCGACCCGCAGCCCCGCGCCCTTCACCGCAGCTCCTCGACGCAGCACCACTCGAGCCCCTCGCCCCATCCCGCTGCCAGTATCTGCAGCCCTGGCGAAACTCTTACAAAAGACGAGTGCCCTAGACCCGCCAAGTATGAAGCCTATGCCAGAAAAGGCGCCGAATAAGGCTGATGATGAGAGTTTCGTGACAGCGCAAAGAAAAGAAGCGCCTGTCGCAAACGAACCAGAACCGTTGTGGCTAAGCTCCTAAGGAGCCCGAAGTGAGCTTGAGCGCCGCACAAGCCAAACACACCAGTGTGCATGTCCCACCTACACTACACCACTAAGGCGGCAGACATCGTGGAGTACGTGCGCCAGAAGACGAGGTACACGCCGAGGGTGCAATTACTAAAGTCGCGCCGCAACGTTAACTTCAAGGCGTTCGTGGTGTGAGTACCGAATTGTTATTTGCCCATGGTCATGGAAGAAGATTTTTTGCCGCAGCATGTGGTGTTCCGTCGCTTCCGCGGACAAATTCCACAGGATAGCACAAGGACAAGCTAGTGAAGTGAAGTTCTACTAACATAGTTTCAAGCTATAATTATTAACACAAGTTTTTTTGTATACTTTATATATGTTAGGTTGTAAGGTATATGTACCTATATGCATAGGTGATCAATGAGCCATTGAAGCCTGAAATAAATGTTTTATTATTATTATTATTGTAAAATAAAGCAGGATATTTAAATCCTCAAAAAAAAAAACTGAATCCCGCATAATTTTCACAAAAACTGCAAGTTTCGCAAAACCACTATTATCTTGTTTCACTGCAACGTGCGGAACCTTAATAAAAAGCAATACATAAGTCTTATTCAACGTTGTCAAACCGTGCCTCCAAAAATGTTCACAGTGCGTGTTATGACACTTGCGTTGATCAAAAATGTCAATCTCTCGTATAATATAAATGTAGTTGGCGTTTTATAAGAATGCCGAAACAAGTTATTGTGACAGTAACATCTGATGTTACTTTGCTGATCTGAAAAAGAGAAGAATAAGATTATCGTACTGAATTTTAATATTTGTATTGGTGTACTGATGGTATCAATATTTCGACCACTATTTCGACGTAAGGCCGGCTTTTGGCCTAAGGCACTTAAGGTTTGTATGTCAGAAAATCATCAATTTATTTTATACCGTGACCCTAAAATGGAACTCGTCACCACCGTCATCCAAAAATTTGCTGAAGCCCACGAACACAGACTTCACCGACATGTGAATATCGAGGCAATTCAGCTGCTAGACAACACGGACATAGTGCGTAGGCTAAAGAGAACTAAACCATTTGAGTTAGTGTAGTGTATAAATTGTGACGAATAATGTGTAAACAACGTGTTTTTTTTTTTTATTATTAGTTTATCAGACTCTAAGAAAGTGCTGCGGAAGCGGAATCGTGTGAAAGTGCAATAGGACACTATTCTTAGTTATAACGTAAACTATCACGTAAAATAATAAGTTAAAGTTAAGTTGCTTAGTAGTCTATTAGGCTAGATTGTAATAAATTACTAAGAACTTATGTTCTTATTAACCAAAAAAAAAAAATATATATATTTTTTATATTATAAAAATTCACACATTTACACATAAAAAATCTTAGTATTATGAAACTACTGCTGCCCGCAGCTTCGCCCGTATGGATGTCGAAAATTATCCCACAGGAACGTGCCACCGGGACAAAAAGCAGCCTATGTCTTACCCCAGGATGCCATCTAACCTTGCCAAATTTTATCGAAATCCGTTAAGTGTTTAGGCGTGACAAGGTAACATACAGACAGACTTACTTCCGAATTTATATTATTAGTATCGATGACGATTTTTCGTTGGAAAACAGTTAGAGGTGGCTACGATTATCTTCATATTTAAATGAATTAGCTATTACTCAACGGCTTTAAGAAAGTTTAACTTAATCACCATGACTTATGGTTTGCTAATCACAGTTATATTCAGCTCAATTTTTAGGATAGTGCAAGTACCTACTCACCGTTTTAATCGTAATGACATTTGTCCTTGACGTAACCTTACCATAGATAACCAGCTTTTCTTTTCTACGACCGATATAATTATAAAACTATCAGCTATCTGCCAGTGAAAGCCCTGTCAAAATCGGTTCAGCCGTTTCGGAGATTAGCCGGAACAGACAGACAATTGAAAAAAATATTTTTTGTTACATATGTATATAATGTATACTTTCATATGCAATTAGTAATAAGTTGTTGTTTTGACATCACAAACAGACACTTCAATTTTATTTATTTGTATTGATATAGATAATGTTATAAAATTATCTTAGAAACTGCCTAAAATCTGCTAAGTCTACGGGACGACATATTATGAAGCTGTACATTTCCAGTTTCAGCTGACCTCGCATTGTATAGGCTTTTCGTACAACGAGGAGTCAGCTTATACTGGAAATGTATAGCTTGATATGTAGCCGTGCGTACACAATGTGGAATGCAATAAACTATTGAATATTAAGTGCTTATTATGGAAAAAAGTGCTGTCGATTAAGCATTAAATTATTAACTAAATATATTATACACATCAGAAAATTAACACTTAGTTCATAAAATCATCATGCTCGTATTCCCTAAAGGCTTAGGCAGAGGTGTACCTATAGTACACCCACATTTCGCCAGTTCATAATAGAAAAATACGATGGTAAGTCATTTAGATTATTAATTGTTGAATCAAATGGAATAAATCCATTGGAAGAAACATCTGTCTTAGTAACATAGTCATTCCTCCTATTCCTGTTAGACAACTAGACCAAGTAACAAAGACAAAACCAAATTAAGGCTCCCGCAAACAGGCGCGACGCGACTATTGTAGAACATTTTTTATGAAAACTTCATGGGAATTATTCTAGTACAGTCGCGTTGTGCTGTCGCGTCGCGCTTGTCTGCGGGAGCCTTTAAGGTGGTTATAACAAAAAGTGTGTGTCGTCGGCCACCGACGTGCTGTATTCAAAACAGTTGAGAAGATCTCTCTCAGGACATTCCCACATCTAGACTACTTTGGTGAGGTTGTCCAATGTTGTCGACACAACCGAGAAAACTATCTTGAAAGTGTTGCTTACAGATTTAGCATAAATTGCACTAGTTTCTTCTCGAGACTTTGTTCGCGTAAAATTTCGGCCCCTGACCCACCCCGTCGCATCCCATCGCCTGCCCGCGCTATTACTTCGTTTTAGCTCGCTGTTCTTTCTGACTTTTTAATTTTTTCTTGGGTCCTAGCGCGTAATTAAATTCAAAAAGATTTCTTCAAATCCGACTGATAGTTCCAGACTTTAACACGTTCAAACAAACAAACTCTTCAGCTTTATTATTAGTACAGATTCAGATTATAATAATGATAAAAGTTTATTATATACCTATGCACCACAAACATTAATAGAAAAATATTGGTTTTTATCCATCTATCCGGTTGTGGCAACTGTTTTGCCACTATGACTTTTATTATTTTTCTGGTTACTATTCCAATTGTTAGTATGTAACCCTATAATATATAGATAATAAAACCTTAGCACTTATCATCAAAATCGATATACCTATCACTTTAATTTTGGTAAACATTGCTATCATCGTTAGTTACCTCGGCCTTATAAACGGTTATAGGCCCTGTCACACTAAAATAAACAGTAATTTTTCGTGAAGCAACGTCGTCAACAGTGGAAAACGCAATGTCGTGCCCCTTTCCCGGTATCGGGCATCGTCGGAGATCGATGTATGTAGATCCGCCTCTATTTACATATGCCACGTCTATTATTTCACGAATTTAGCATGCAACGGTAATGCCAGACTGTTGACATGTGATCCTGGTATATCATTTGAAACTCCTGTATTAAATCTTGGGTTGAATGTTTGAACTTTCTAATAGTTTGACGTCCAAACATGGGTATTTCGATTACTTTAGTAGATGGTAGGTTGTGTTTGCACCTATTACTGACATGAGAGAAAATTAGACTCGCATGAAAATCGTCGTTCGATAGTTAGATTGCAACTTGCTTTAATGTATGTCGTTAGGTAGTCTTCTAATTATCGCACTAAACTAACCTAACCTAATTGTTTTTTTTTTTACTTTTTTACGCTATGAACGAAAAAATAATATTTATTTACATAAAGATAGAAAGAAAAATAGGTTTAGTTGTCACAGAAACACATGCATACAAAAAAGATACACACAACGCCATAAACACATGAAATAAAAAATTATAAAAAATATGTTTTTATTTTTATAACTTGGAGGTATGCTGATTCGGTAAAAGAAATTACTTTGTTTTACTTTTCTTTCAAAGTATCTATTCAAAAAGCATGCTTTGTAAAAATAATATTATTATATTATATTCAATAATATTTTCACGACCCATATGCAGTTTGATGGTATTTTATTTAATAAATTCTATTCGTGTAAAGATAATGTCAAGCCTTTAAGACCTACTAGCAAAATAAGAGCTTAAACTAATAGCACTAGTACTAGTAGTGCCGTGGGCGGAGAAAACCAATCCACACACATCCCCCACTTTCATGCTCGTTTTGACACACGACTTTACCCATTCCCTCGACGTTGACATACGAAGTCGACAGACCACAAACAGGACAAACTGGCCCACACATAAAGCACACAACATATTAAATCACTGTACACATTAAAGAAAGTTCCAATGACTAATGCTGGAACATTGTGCGTAAAGCACACACGACCAGCGAATCATAATTCTCGGTATGAAAGTTGTATCTCAATAAGTCGTCGAGGCAAAGGAAGTTATATCAAATGTTATCACACTATCATTCATCGGTGACGTTACTTTCCGCTGCGTACGCGCATGTTATGGATGTGGTGCAAATGTAAATGATTGTGGGAAATTGAGGGCTTGTTTACTGATTAGAAGTTGATCGTTCAATTGGCGGAAGATTTATTACCTAGTTGTGTTTTGTTTATCAATGAAAATCATGACTTAGCATGCATGCTCATTAAAACAGATATTAGATGATTCACCTTTCTTTCGGCATCTTTCACTCGAAGTGAAACGTCTGAACGCAAAATGAATCAAAAGTGAAAAATTAATATATTAGTGAACCGATCCGATGTTGGATTTTTCACTTGCCGACCCGTATGTAATTAATGTATGTAATTTTGTCGGCGTCATGTGAACATGGACCGAAAAGAAAACACACATTCACTCCAGTGAAGCCTCTGGAAAACTAAAAGGTAGGTACTTGAAAAGATTACTCACCGCAGTTTAATTTCAAGTTATTCTATTTCATCATAATTTATTATGTCTATTTCCATAACTGTCTGTAGATTTCCGTCGCTGTACCTACATGGATTGTATATTTATACTACATTCCTTATTGCCATAAAACCATAACTACAAAGTTCGGTAGACGGATTGGTGACCAGGGCCCGGCAGTCTCGACATAGATAGCGACAAAAATCGGTCGTTAAGTCTAATCGATGTCAAATTTCTTTAATAGATTTTCAACCATATACTTTGGAAATAAAGTTGAAAATCTATTAAAGGAATTTGACAACGATACGACTTAGCGACCGATTTTTGTCGTTGTCTAATGTCGAGACTGCAGGGGCTGATACTTCATCAGTTCATTGAAAGCACTAGGAAGTGGTGAAGGGTGGCCGTTTTGGGGGACTGTCTTATGTAATTTTGACGTTCAAACAGTGTTGATTCTCAGCCTAGTTTGAATATATGACTTTTGATTTTGTTTTTAATTTATTCTTTTGATTGCTTTCTTTCTTTATTTACTATAGCTTCTGCCCGAGGCTTCGCCCGCGTGGATGTGCTAACGGGACAAAAAGTAGCCTATGTTACTCCTTATAACATTAGCTATCTACCAATGAGTCCGATCAAAATCGATCCGGCCGTTTCGGAGATTAACCGGAACAAACAGACAGCCAGAAAGGCAGACAAAAAATAAAAAAGGTATTTTTTTCTAAGTACTGGAATTAGTTTCGTATGCATTTTGTAAAAAGCTTTTATTTTGACATTGCAAACAGACACTTCAATTTTCTTTATTTGTATAGACTAGCGGATACCCAGCGCGTGGTACTACGCTAAAAAAGAAAGATGTTATGTTTATTTGTTGAAAAAAAGTTTTTTTTTGGCGGTCTGAAACAATTTTCCCATTATTGCCTTTCTAATGAAACCGGTTGGGGACACATCGGTTGGATGGTTCCAAAGTCTATAACGGACATAGGAAGAAATAATTTACGTGTTTTATATTATAGATAGACAAGCCGTGTGCCCGATGAGATTTCCCATCGGCAAAAATGACAAAATTCCATACAAAATTTCATCCCCTGTTTAACTTCTTTAGTCGGTGAATTTTCAAAAGTCCTGCATTTGTGCTCACTTTCATGTATATGGAACTGTTGTGCAAAATGTTTCTAGACATATCGGTTCAGTATGTGCGTTGTCTGTCGAGTGATTTTCAGATTTTTATTAAGTAGATGTGAAACGGTTAGTTAGTACGAGTATATCTATAATATGTAATCGAAAAATGTATCCTTATTATGCACTCAGCAAGGCAAATAGTTGAATTACTGACCAAAGTCCATGATAATGCTAAACATACCTCTGTGTCATAATTTGCGGAGAATGTTATCTTGTAAAATCTGCATAAATTTTTGGGCCAATGAAAATCATCCAAAGTAATATGACATTATTCTTCCAATACTCTTTTGCTACCGAATTTCTTATCGAATCTCAACTTCCTTTTACTCCACCTATGTATATTTAAAGGAGTTGATGGCAAATCTTTTAGCTAAACAAATATAGTATAAAAAATATATTAAAAAAAAATATTATTTCAAGCAACAAGACTCATATATATAAACAGATACACTAAGAATACAGACACGATAATAAACACAGACAAAAACAAACACTCACAAAGTAACAATACCTATGTCTGCTGCACCATTGCCGGATATAAGGGCAATCCAGTCTGTTGGCGATCATCGCCAGGACGGTGTTGGCGGTGTTGTATAGTACAACCACGACCACGCTCAAATATTCCAACGAATTTCTTCGAAAAGTCGAAAATTGACAAACAAAAGATGACTGCCGACCATTAGAAATCTTTTTCTATGTCCGTCGAAATTATAATAGGTTAGGTAGGATTTAACTGATTTTGTCACTCCTTTATCAGCAGAGATCAGATATTCAGATGCATATTCACCTAAAGTTGAGATGTTGGCTAACTTGGAATGCGCTTTTGTATCGAAAAAATCTTAACTTTAACTAACAAACACCCCCCCTCCTCTTACACCCTAAATACACATATTTGCATCGGGGGTTAAACACTAATTTCAAATAAATATATATCTGAATAGATATGCAATCCTAGAACACCGGTTTTTTTTAATAAATATTTTTATTGAAGTCACACCCGACTACGCATTCCCGGTGTTCCTGGCAACCCGGGTTTCTTACATTACAAAAAATATATTTTAAGAAACCGCGTCCATACTTTCATAGCCAAAAATTAACTTTAGCTAAACATGCATCCGAATATCCGATCACTGCTTATCAGACATAATATTTTGTCCTGCTTATCTACTCGTAAAGATATCCGATGGAACCTTTAAGCGTGGTATTATTATAAGCGTGGTAGTATTATTATATATATAAGCGTTTATACCTATCCATATTCCATATCCATATACCAATCTATGCAGCACACTACAAAATCAACATATACCTAATTACCCCATAACGAAAAGCGGTCCCAGCAGGAAAAGCAAACATCTAAATAATTTCTCGGGCACACCTTTAGATACGATCGTTAAGTGTAACAGGCGTTTAAAAGGATATATCGTTCATATGAGTCGCATGTTCTGTGGCGAGTTATTAGCAGAGGTGTAAGTGTTGGATGTAGGGAGGGTAAGTGGTAGGTTGGTTTGTGGAAGGTCCTGATTTGAATTTTAGATTTGCTTGTCTTGAAGTTGCCAGTTTGTCTCCATCTATTTTACCTATACAGGGTGGAAGGGACATCGACGTGCAAACTGAAACCAAGAATTCAGCGCATCATTCTAGAGCCCGAGGGGTCTAGAACCATGGTTCTAAAACCGTTACGTAGAAAACTTCAGAGGCTATCAAAAAAAAAAAAACAGTTGTTTCATAGAAAAGTGCAATACCTACAAAGATTAAAATGTATGGAACAGCAAATGTTGGTAACAGTTTCGCTTCGATGTCCCTGCCACCCTTTATTCTCCAAAAAAAATGAATTACCATTGTTTTTCCTCTACATTTTACTTTAGCAATGATGTATACATAATTTCTAAATTATTTGTTATCTAAATTGTTTGTTATCATAAGCATCGTTAAATGGGTTAAACGGTTTAACACTGGGTGTTAAATCAATCTGTCTTGCACACGTATTCATAATTTCCCCAACTCGTCCTTTTCTGTATTTGTGTGTTATTCTCTGCGTCATGTTTACTGCAAATAAACGTATTTTCTTTCTTTCTTCTTTCTTGCTTCTTAAGAGGGCGCACACGGGTCCACTAGCGCCACTCCTTTAAAAAAGTATTATCTCGTGAATCAGAAGGAATTTTGAATAATGTCTCAATTAGCGATCTCGGTGTGTCTAGAATTTTCTAATACCTTTTATAAACTTTCATATTGAGACACGAAGTAACAAAATACGATCTAAAGGAATGTGGCCGCTTTTCTTTAGATCGAATTTTGTTGCTTCGTGTCTCAATATGAAAGTTTATAAAAGGTATTAGAAAATTCTAGACACATTTACCGAGGATACTTAATGAGCCGTTTTTCAAAATTCCTTCTCAGTCACGAGATAATATTTTTTTAAAGGAGTGGCGCTAGTGGATCCGTGTGCGCCCTCTTAAACATTGGATTGTGACAATGTTGGCCTGCCACTAACTGACTTCATGTTTATTTTTTTTGCACTTCATTAGGTCCTTCTATTATTCTGCGTACTATTTTATTCATAACTAGCTGACCAGACAGATGCTGTACTGTCCAAATTTCGATACAAAAATCCCATAGAAAATAGGACCTTCAGTTTTTCCAGAAATTTAAGAAAAATCTGGAGACGTTTCCTACTTTTCTATCCATAAAAACCTAATTCCTAATATTTTAAACAAAAATAGCCAAATCAGTCGAGCTGGACTTATCAATGAACAGCATTTCATTTTTATTTATAATAATATAGATTCCGCAGCAGAGAAGAAAATATCACAATTGAGCGATTACAAAGTCTCAAACATTGTCAAATTTTCGTTTCAAGTATCGCGCTTGAAAGAATCTTTAATAAACCAATGCAAGTCGTCTCATCAAGTTACTATTAGTCCAGTCTTAAAAATAGACGTAAAGCTGGAAACTCTAGCGCTCAACGTGTCATACAATCTAGTTTTCTATTTAAATGATACACTTTCGAATTGCCTCATTTGTCTAGTCGCCCCGTGGCTTTAGCATTCGATTTCCAATTGTAGCCGTGCGAAAGAACTGTGGGAACACCGAGAACATCTGTAGAAGTCACTATGCCTTATTGGTAGGCTTATCTGAATCTGAGCCCTATGTGCATAGCTTAGTTTAAGTTAGCCGGTATTACGAACAATTATTTGATTCAGCTGAGAAGTAACCGATAGGTCATGTGTAGGAACAATCTAAAATGTGGTTTCTTTTACTTTTCCGAAACACGCCTAAACATGGGTATTTTTTTATTTTTTTTATATGTATTTTCGTATGCTGCACCGGTTGACGTCATCACGTTAACGCCGGCTGCTCTGTCTCGCATTATGTTAAACGATTGCGGTTTTTCGTGGGTGTGAGGCATATTTTCCCCCAACTTGATTTTTTTTTTGTGTTTGTGTGTTTTTCTCTGCGTCATGTTTACCGCAAATAAACGTATTTTCTTTCTTTCTTTCTTTCTATGAGATCTAAAACGATTTAAGGGAAAATCTTGACACCGAACACGGTGTAGACAAAGAATGGTCTGCATTGGATGCAATGTATATTAAGGTTAGTGTTTTCTTATATGTGCAATTTTTAGATTAAGTCTCCCTCCCTAGCAACAACAACTGGATACAATTCCAGAAAAGACATAGAATTCATGGCCATAAGAAAACATCAAGTTTAGTGCACTTTATCTCTGCAGCTGCAACATATCAAACTCAGCATATATACAGGTTGTCCCAGAAATCGACTGTCATACTGTAGGTGGTGATAGCTTTGATCAAGCCCTCCCAAAATAACAAAACATGTGTTCCCCAAAATCTTACAGTTTTTAAAATTAATATAATTTATTAACAAAAAGATTTTTGTGTAAAAACACAAATAATAGTGAATTTAAGTTGAATTTGTAAGTTTTTATCAAAGGTAATTATGAATAGAGTGACTATTTAATAATATTCTGACGGAAAAAGTTACTAATAAAAATATTTTATTTACACATGAGAGTCAAAAGAATGACGCGTGGCGGTTATTTCGTTTTTTTTTTAAAGCTATTATAACTCGAAAACTAAGATTTTGCGGAACATATGTCCTGTTATTTTGGGAGGGCTTGACCAAAGCCATCACCAACTACATTATGACGGTCGATTTCTGGAACACCCTGTATAAGTGTAAGGTATAAAATAATTTCTCTGTAAGTTTGGTGCAAGAGGGAGACACAACACCTAACCTACCAGCTTAATAGCACTGACCAACAGCAACCGCTAGACATTGCATACGATTGCCAAAGACCGATCCATCACCCATTCACAACCACACAATCTAACCCTCAACCCCACAATTACATACATACACCTAATGAATCGCCGCTCAACACACAAATAAACACTATTTAAACAACATTCGCTTAACAACATGATAAATTCGATTGACAATCGCGCGGCAACAAGGCTCAGAGTTGTACACAATTGCTCGTACTAATTTAAGAAGCGGTTCCTTATACAGCAGTAGGAGTGTTAAGAATGTACACTTGATAGGCGTTTGTATGAGTGCAAGGGAAGTACTTTGACGGGCGCGAGTAAGGCCTTATAGGGATGTCGCGTAGTGAAAAATTTGCTCTTCAACCCCCCTTAATTGGGTGTCGCGTTGTTTTACATGATGTCGACACACGGCTTCAAAAGTTGGTGAGTAGCATTTTGTTGAAATTAAATTAAAATGTGGAATATTTTCGTGTGAAAATCAAGAATGATATTTTGTGACGACCAAATTGGACTGCGAGGTGTTAAATGATGGGCAATCCGTTTGAATAATTTATATTTCTGCTGTAGTTTTAGAACCCACTGATTAGGCCTTTAAGAAAAGGATTATTCTATTTAGGAATCTCAACAAATCCTTTAATTTATTTTTAAAACCGAAACTTTTGCAAATAAAGCTAGCAACATACTTATATCCGGCCCTCGATCTACTTTATAATCGATGCGCATCCTTCAGGAACCTGATTCAATTATGAGATAAAAAGACCAACGCACAGGTCTAGAATAAGATTCATCTTTATACCTTTTTCTTTGGTATGGATTAAGTCATTCAACGGATATATAATATAAATGTGCAATCTGTTGGTAACGATAACATTGTTTTATCATAAATGATTTATGAACGTATAATTGTTGTGAAGTACCTACCTAATCGTTGACTAATTGGACAATGCCCGGCTTTGTTAAAGTAAACGAATACTTTGTTAATGTATTTCGTCTCACATAATAAAATATATATAGTGGGACTACTGTATATATATGGCTTTTTATGTGATGGAAAGGGTTACCGTACACTTTCTCATGCCTATTGATTGAAAATACTTATTAATTACTAAGTTGACGCCATGGCCAATCCCAGTAGGTAAAACTAAACATTATCACTGATTTATTTATAACTTTTAACTGACGGATGAAATTCAAGCAATGCAAGATTGTTTATCGACTTGACAAAATCTAATTATTTTATTTCACGCAAACCGCGTGGGCTCTTATAAAACGTCAGAAGCTAGGTGCCCGGTTTCAATTGGTTGTAACCTATGGAGAAGAACCGGCAAGAAACTCCACGGTTACTCTTTTATAAATAATTGACTCCCAAGTCACAGGCAATAAACCTAGTTTGGGAGCCAGGAGATTAATTAGTCTCACATCTCTGTATCAAATTATTGTACAATTGTTTTTGTAACCAAGTTATTGATAAATAATGTATTATTATTATTAACTGCCTCGTTGGTCTAGTGGTCGCAAGCGCTACTGCTGAGTATGAGGTCCTGGGTTCGATTCCCGGGTCGGGCAAAATGTTATCTGGTTTTTCCATAGGGAATTTCTTGGTAGCAGCCCGGAGTCTGGATTTGTGCCCGGTTGATGGCAATAGGCTCGCCTCCATGGGACTTAAACATAACTGGCGAAATGTGGGTGTGCTATAGGTACACCTCTGCCTAACCCTTCGGGGAATACAGGCGTGATGTTATGTTATGTGTTATTATTATTATTATTAATTGAATTTTACAATTACAGTACAAATAGATATGGGAGGACAGTGTAGGCTTGTCAAAAAGTACCTGCAGGTACTTAAAAAAAAATAGGAAATGGTCAACAAATCTACAGTCTACAGCAATACAGGATGGCAGAGACATCGACACAAACTATTACCACGGATTCAGTACGTGATTCTGAACCCCCCCCCCATGCATTGAATTTTTTTGAAGATTATTTAAAAAAACATTAGCTGTTTCATAAAAAAATGCAATATCTACGCGGTAAAAATGAGCGGGACGGTGTTCAGAATCATTTACATTTACATCAACGTGTTAAACATTACTTAACTAATTAAACCTTAAATATTAATTAAATATTTCTTATTCATAAACGATATTTAAGCATTGCTTAACTGACCACTACTTAACTTTTTGTAAACTGGCAACTAGGTAGCATTTCGGTAGAAAACTGTGAAATCGGTCTATGGTGTTCGTGCCAAACACCCGAATTAAAAAATAAAATTGTCAGTCACTAGCTTGCGGAAAAAGTTTCATTCGTGGTAATTTTGTAATTTGTGTTTTTGAGGATTAAAAATATTACTTATTAAGCTATGGCGGATATAAAAGGATGCGAAACGCCTTTGTCCAGTAAAACACGATGCCACTCCGCTAACTGGGGTGAATCAGAGTCGCCTAAATTCATTTAAATCTTGTACTTCTTGCTCAAACAGACTTAAATCGTCATCGAAGTCAAAATATTCATTTATTACCGTACGTCAGACATATAAAATTTCACTAGAAAAGTTTTATCAACTCACTGCAACAAGTTAGAATAGAAATGACAGACTTAATCAGCTGCACAGACTACATAGAGATACTACGTATATCAGCTGTTAGAAGCAAGGATTTCGTCCGCCATTTTGTTGCTTAAATCGTTAAACTAAACAGCCCTCGGACCTTCCGAGGGCTGTTTAGTTTGAAAGCTACTTAAATAACTATTTAAACAGTTAGTTAACTCTAAACAGCGTTTATGAATGCAAAATCTATTTAACCAAAGTGCTGCTTAAAAGTCGTGCGTCTTGTGCGTGGATGTCGCTGCCACCCTGTACACTATCACATAAGACAATATCATATTAAGTGTTTTTAGTTTGTCAAAATGCTAGCCGAACTTATCAAACGTATGTCTCACGAACACACAGGGTTGCCACTGATTTGTTGTGGAGACGTTTCTTTTAGCGCTGATGTGGCGCTGATTGGGACGTATGAGGTGTTTGTGAAAGCATTTTTGTATTCTTTTTGCAGCTAATGAACACTCGTTAGCTGTCGAAGAATTTCCATGAATGTGCGCTGGTTTGTAACTTTGTATGTCGCAGTGCGTGTGTGTCTTTGTTTTTCTTATATATTTGTATAGTTTTTAATGAGATTTGTTAAGTATTGTCGCGTTTAAATCTGGTTATGTTTTTTTTTGGCTCTACAAATATATTCCCACAGCACTGTTTTTCACTACACACGGGACACTAAAATAATCCAACGAATTTTAAAAACCTGTAAAGAATGTATAACAAAATATCGTAATTTTAGTATCTACGCTCATAGTGAAAAAAACTGGGAAAAAAAAAAAAGACAAACTAGAAGAAATTATAAAACTGTCAATTTATTATCCATAGTCTAAAGAAGCCTCCAAACGAAACGTTAATTTTCCAGACGTCTCAAAAACAATAAACAAAACATTAATATTTGAACCACACGTTCATAAATTAGATGGGCCTGTGGCTAAGTTATAACAGCCGCACGGGTCGATAGATCAGGTTAAGCTACGCTTGCCGCGGTTGGTCCGTGGATGGGTGACCATCTTTATATACCCAGACCCCTCCATGCCTCAGAAAGCGTATTAAGCCCTTGGTTCCGGCTGTCATTCCTGGATCTTTGACAATCGTTACGGGTCGTTAGAAGCCCGAAAGTCTGGCAACCAGACTTTTTAAGGGTTATCGTGGGTAATAACCAGTGATCGGAGTAGGTAGATTGATTTTTAGTACTTGTATCATAAATGCACACAGAAAGAATAACATGGATAAGCCATTTTTCCGGAAAGTAATTCCGGTATTTCCGGATTTAGTATTTCCGGCGGGCGTACGCATTGTTCTGATAACCGGTTATTGTACCACCCATGATCCTTTGTTCTGATTGGTCGTTGGGTTTTGTCAAATCGTGACAAAAAAAAAAATAGGAAGAATAATTAAGAATAAAATTGCTCATTTTATTACAATTCCTACCTTTTTTTTGAGGATGACAAATCATCAAATGACTCCTTCCACTCTGGCAGAATACAATTCCTACATAAGTTCCGGTTTTTTTTTAATAATCCACCAATTCCGGAGGAATGTCCATAGTAATATATACGTTTCGGATCAATGACCCCAGTTCAATCTACCTACTCCGATCACTGGTAATAACCCAGTAACTGGGTTGTGGAGGTCAGATGTAAAATACTCGTATCCAGCTACCTTCGGTTAGACTGGAAGCCGATCCCAACATAAGGCTAGGCAGATTGATTGACTTTCATAAACGTTTTATATTTCAAATCTAAATATAAAGCCTTCAATTACACTCAGAGATAAATAATAGTCTCAGGAATGGCTAATCCTACCCGTAACGAATTAACGACGCGACGCAATATCTAGTACCTAGGACTGAGCCTAGAACTGGATCTGAGGCAATCCAGGATTATAATGACGAGGCATGAGCAGTGGACACTTTCAATGGGTATAATGTAAAAGGCTGTGCGTTCGGAGACGCATAAAGGGGACTACATGAACTAAACGCAAATTTATAATGACTAAAAATATATGATCCACTGCAGTAACCAAAATTAGAAAATATATTCTTCTGGATATTATGCTAGTTAGATAGTGTGTTGAAAACATAATACAATTAACTTGATATGATAGAAAAAACTCACGAAGATACCTCTAAAAAAATATTTTAACGATTAAAAACCATACTAATATACATGCAAACGTTCAGATTTTTTGTCAGATTATTCTATAAGTAACATACTAACGTAATAGTGTTTTAATTTTTTAGTCCCATGAATAGATTTTTTGTAAATCCATAATTGCTTCATATTTTTCAATAAATTACCACCGTTGTGTCATCGCGCGTCTCTTTCTTTTCTATGCAATCCGACAGTGACCGCGCTTTAGCTCTTGTAAGCCTCTTAAGGCTCCCACAGACAGGTGCGACGTGACAGCGCGACTCGAATCTAGTAGAACAATTTCTATGAAAACTGCATGGAAATTGTTCTACCAGAATCGAGTCGCACCGTCGCGTCGCGCCTGTCTGCGGGAGTCGTTTACTTTAGTCGATTGGGTATTATGATTTGAGTAGGTAGGAACTATTATAAAATATCATAACATAACATAGCGGCTGTATTCTCCAAAGGTTTGAGCAGAGGTGTACCTATAGTACACCCACATTTCGCCAGTTATGTTTAAGTCCCATGGATGCGAGCCTATTGCCATCAACCGGGCACAAATCCAGACTCCGGGCTGCTACTGAGAAATTCCAGATGGAAAAACTCAATAACACTTTGCAAGACCCGGGAATCGAAACCAGGACCTCATGCTCAGAAGTAGCACTTATGACCAATAGACTAACGAGGCAATCAAATATCATATTCCTTCCTGATTTGTGTAGTGGTAGCCTTTTTCGTGCAAACTTTTAGATCCTACTTTTCACTCAGTCTTCTTTCGCTCAAAATGCTGTTATCAAAATATTATTAAGAGGCTGACAACAGCTAAATTGCGGTCACTGTCGGACTGCATAAAAAATTAAGAGAAGCGCGATGACACAACGTTGGTAAATTATAGCAAAGTAAGAAGCAATTATCTATTTACAAAAAATATATTGATAGGACTAAAAAATTAAAACACTAGTACGTTAATATGTTACTTGTAGAATAATATGATAAAAAATCAGAATGATTGCATATATTTTAGTAAGGTTTATAATCGTTAAAAAAAAAAATTGTGGTATCTTCGTGAGTTTTTTCTATCGTATCAAATTAGTAGTATTATGTTTTCAACACACTATCTAACTAGCTAGCTACTATCCTGAAGAATATCATATTTTTTTTGATTTTGTTTACTGCTGTGGATCATATAGTTTTCGTCCTGTAGTCCCCTTAACTAACACAATTAATTTGATACGATTGAAAAAAGTCACGAAGATACCTCAAATACATTATTTTAACGACTATTAACCATACTTATATACACGCAATAATTCTGATTTTTTGTCAGATTATTCCACAAGCAATTTATTAAAGTAATAAAGTTTTAATTTTTTAGTTCAATCAATAGATTTTTGTAAATAGACAATTGCTTCATATTTGACAATAAATTACCAGGGTTGTGTCATCGCGCTTCTCTGTCTGTTCTACGCAGTACGCATCATTTGCTAAAGGAGTATTTGCGATTTCAGACTTATATTTACAAGTCCAGCATCTGTTCTGTAAAAATCTTGCCGTGAAAACTTATGAGCTGTCAATAGTGTAAATCAGGTGGAATGACAGCTCACTTCAACCTGACTTCACCTAAGTTTTCACGGTGAGATTTGTACTGAATAGAGTGACAGGTTTCCTCACAATGTTTTCATTCACCGATAACACTGATTTCCAATGTAAACTTCGAAAGTACGGTCACCAAAAGTGATATGTAACCAGGGTCGTTGGATATAGTTGAATTTTAGTAACTAACCAATGGACGTTTTCGAATAAAATTAGTTTAATTATTATAAAACAAACAGTTAATTTACCAAATTAAATTTCATTCAAAAACATCCATCGGTTTCTTACTAAAATTCAACTGTATCCGACGACCCAGCGAGCGGAGCGGGATAATTACGTAACACACTAACAGTAGGAATGGGTTTCATTTTGACAGTTCAACCACATTCATGGCGTTATTTACGTTTTTGAGCAGACAAATTTTTCGAACATATGAAGCAATGGATTAGGCTTCAAAATGGTGCGGAGCACCGCCGTATCCTCGTGGGGGCAATTGGCGGCGGCGATCTCTCGCGTCCGGCCCTGGTCAAGGCCATGGTACGGAGCGAGAGGGCATGGGAAGCCGTTACCTCCTTCTGCGAAGCAGTAATGCTCGCGAAGAGAGAGGTAAACGTTGAGCCCTCATGCCCCTAGTCGCCGCAAGAGGAGACGCCCAGGGCGTTGGGAATCAATAGCTGATCTGATTGCCACCGTAGGCGCGGGCCCGCGGATGGCGAGCAATGGGCAGCTCGCCGTCCGGTCCGGCTTCAAAATGATTCAGAGTGTGATAGATAGTGTGTTACGTAATTAGGGTGGTAACTTATCTCTTTTGGTGAATGTACATATGAATTGAGCACGTTATCATTTGGCATAATCTGCTACCTATTTGGCACTAAGCCGATGGGTTTTACTTGACTTTCGATTTTTGGTTCAAGTTCAAACATTCATGACAGTACCCAGTTCGAACTATAACTAGTTCGACATTTCGACATGTCAAGTACAACATATTATCTCATCATCATCTGTCTGCCTTTTCTCAACTATATTGGGGTCGGCTTCTAGTCTAACCAGATGCAGCTGAATACCAGCATTTTACATTTAACACACTATCTGACCTTCGCAACCCAGTTACTGGTTAATACGATACCCCTTGGCAAGACTGGTTGTCAGACTTTCGGGCTTCTGATGACCCGTAGCGACTGTCAAAGATCCAGGATTAACAGCCGGGACCAACGGCATAACGTGCTTTCCGAGGCACGGAGGGGTCTTGGTATGTAAAGATAGTCACCCATCCAAGGACCAACCGCGGCAAGCGTAGCTTTACGTGATCGATCGACCCGTGCGGCTGTTATTACTTCGCCACAAGCCCCTATCTACAACATATCTATGAAGACAATAAAAAAATAAAGCGAGTGTCACACGGAACAAACGCGCGGCTAAATAGAAGCGCGTTGACGCGAACAAATTGACGAGCTGTATCGCACCTATGTAGTGCGAGCGATGAGATTTGATACTTTGATTAAAAAAAAATGATTTACTCTATTCGTTCTCCGAGTGAATTCACAAGGAATGTATTTTTCGTATTTTTTTATACATAGATGTTAATATCGATTAAGTTAGGCTAGGCGCATTGCTCGCATTGGGTTATCCTGTAATGGTAGATGTAAGTAGTTTTGTTATTTTTATTAATTCTTGATTTTTTACTGTTAATAAGACGTTATAATTGAGCATAGTTTGGATGCTACCATCTATGTATTTTCATTATTATACACCTTTGAATTTCGCAACTGGCATACCTCAAAAAGACCTAGTGACAAGCATCAATTTCGGCGGTGCGATACTTGGGGTACTCAATATGATGGCCAAAACTCTGTCTAAAGAAAATAGGAGCAGTGCCCTGCGAATTTTGTTTCTTGATCAAATATAACATCTGCCTCATAAGACGAGTTCTGCACACTATCTTAACATCCTCTACTAAATTCAACAATTGACACCCACTACCTGGCAAGTTATTTTACTCAGGCAACCTTCTGACATTCTCAAAGCTACTTTTGAAAGTCCCAATAAATCGAACCAACCCATGTTTTGATAAACAACACTAGACATCGCCCATTCTATAATCTAAGAAAGCATTATACAACATTATGATTATCCAACACCTCGAACTAAAGAGAGTTTTAACAACAAACTGCATGTTTATATAACAAAATGTTATTGTACAAAATATAAGGTAAATAATAAAAGATGTCAAGGAAGCGAACATAATTGATGATCACTCGTCGCTCCGGTATTTTCAATATTTATTCCATGAGAATTTCCGCATAGAAAGTCCGGTTTTATGAGAGGTTACCAATTCATAGTCTTGCTATTAACCAAGTTATTGAGGTCTTAATATTACAATATGGTAAACAACGTAATTAAGTACTAGCGTGTATCTAAATGTATTTTGTAATTACTGTTAACCTTTCGCGTGTTTATGATGCACGCGAAAGGTGATGGCATGATGCACACGTGTGCATCATAAACACGCGAAAGGTTAAGATGCGAAGACTATGCGCAGTGAAAGTAAGTGTTTGCTGCTGTTTTAACCTGCTATAAGAACTTGGGAAATTACTGAAGACACTAGAATGTAATACAGGGTGGCAGGGACACCGTGGGGGCCAAGTCTACTAATTTACAAACGTCACAATGGTCTCTGCATAGTGAGTTTTTGACAGATTTGCCATACAAAATCTGTCAAAAACTAATAATAACTTGACAAAAAAACAAAACAAAGACTTGGCCCCCTGTTACCATGCATGATTATGACCCTTTTTTTTTTTGCGTCAGTGTTTTATGACCCTGACCCCATGAATTGAAATTTTTCGCCGGTTATTAAAAAACAAATTAGCTGTTCCATACATTTGAACCGCGTAGTTGTTGCAATTTTCTATGAAACAGCATTTTTTACATTTTTGGATTACCTTCTTTGTCGTGTCTTGAATTTATAGTTACAGTTTACGCGTCGATGTATATTTTATTGAAAACAAGCTAACAATCTAGTTTGTTTCCGAGAGCACTTGCCTGTGTCACGTTTTCATATTGCTTTATCGAGGTTTTGGCAGTAGCATTGAGTCTCTCAACGTTACATTGCAGGGTTACGTCTGTCCAGCAATGTTTACGGATCAATAATAATGATTATGGTGAATAAAGATGTAGTCACAAATTTTTTAAAGAGTATGCTAAGATGGTTTGGTCATGTTGAGAGGATGAATGAAGGGTGACTAACAAAAGGTATTTACAAGGCAGATGTGAGTGGGAACGCAAGGAGGGGACGCCCTAGGAATACGTATAGTGACCTTATTGGTGATGTTCTTCAGAAAGGTCAGGTGCGTAGTACTCACAACCGGCGTGCGTGTATGACCAGATGTATGAACGTAAACGAGGCAAAAGGAGTATGTAAGGATCGTAGCAGGTGGCGTTCTGTACTTTCTGCCTACCTCCATGGGAAGAAGGTGTGAGTTTATGTATCTAGGTATTTAAGTATGAATAAAGACTAAAACATACCGGACAAGGACTCGCGCAAAGAAGGTTCCGTACAAACTCGTAGTTCGTCCAAAACATTACCTATTGAAGTACATAAACTATGAAAGCACCGAACATTACTCTGACGAAAAGATAAGTAGGATTAAGGACAAACTTAACTTTGTAGTTGAAAAAGTGTTCTCCCATACATCGATATACGTCACGGTCAATTCTCCAACTGCAAATTTAAGTTTGTAATCGCAAAAAAGTTTTTTTAATATTATAAAACTACAAATTAACAATATTCGGACTTTTTTCTGTACTTGTGCTGTGAGACCTTGCTTCTTGCCAAATTTCATGATTCTAGGTCAACGGAAAGTACCCTATAGGTTTTGATTTATTGTCGAGTATAAAAATATGTCGTATAAATCGCCGTAATTGTTTATTGCGTTAAGTTAGAAGCTTGATTTTATTAGAAGCTTGACCTACGTATATGATATTAATTTCAACTTGATACCGCCACGCGTTTCTGAAAAAAGGGTCGTCACAGACAGACGGACAGCGAAGTGATCCTATTGGGGTACCGTTTTTGCTTTTGAGGTATGCAACCTTAAAAATGAATAAAGACTAAGGGAAATTAACGAAAAAAGACTATCTGTTTTTCATAAGACAGCTTTTTTTCAAGCAAAATAAAAGACACTTAAATTGTTACCAAGTATCAAATCCTCCTCGTCCTCCCACAGTATCAAGTGCGGAAACAATACAGGGGATCAAGTTTACAAGCAGCTCAATTGGCCGGTTGTAATTTCGTCCCATTGTCTATATGTCCCCTGTTCCCATCCGTCCCCTGAACCCAGTCGCCCCAGTTACTCCCAAGGGACGTCGTTACGTTCTTTGTATTAACATATTTACGAGGAACGAAAATGGCGATTATTGTCGCTTAATTTATAGGAGGGTAGGACGTCTTGGAAAAATGTTTTCCTTTTGAGTTTATTTGGGTTATTGTTAGGTATTTGTAAGAGAAGTTCGTGTTTTCGTGAGTTGATTGGCGTTCTTGATTTTCATTTATAAATGTGGTAATATTTTCGGGAAAAGAATATTAGTTGTTATGTAAATATTGTTGGAGAGAGAGGCTTGTAGCTTAGTAACAACAGCCGCACGGGTCGACCTATCAGGTTCAGCTGGCGCGGTTGGTCTGTGCATATGTGACCATCTTTATATACCAAGACCCCTCCGTGCCTCAGAAAGTACGTTAAGCCATCGTTCCCGGCTGTCATTCGTGGATCTTTGACAGTAGTTACGGCTCGTCAGGAGCCCTAAAGTCTGACAAACAGTCTTACCAACGGATATTACCCAGTAACTGGGTTGCGGGGGTCAGATAGGCAGTCGCTCCATGTAAAATACTGGTATTCGGCTGCATCCGGTTAGACTGGAAGCCAACCCCAACAGATGATGACGTAAATGTTGATGGAGTAAAGCAAAAACAAATCGATCCTACTTCAGCACTATCGTCTTTCTCATTGTAACTCATAAATACATTTAATATATATAAATATATATACGAGTATATATTAATAAATGTTTGTTATTTAATCATATTTGCTGTTTGTTTTATTTTATTTTGTTACGTAGATGTAGTTCCAACCATTACATCTGACTTGGTTTCCGTACGTCCTTTTTGGGTAACCACTGAAAATCAGCGCTGTGCTGTGGGTCCCCCATAGCACAGCATCATGCTGAGTGGAAGCCTTCTTGTCACAGTCATGACGTGCAGCTGTCGACTATTTCTGTTTTGTGCTCGTGATTATAGATCTATTTTGTTTGTTTCTTTTTATTTACATTGTTACCAGAGCTAATTATCTTTTTTGTATGCACGTGTTTCTGTGACAAATAAACCTATTTTTCTTTCTTTTCTTTTACTATCCGAGCCTGCACTTATCACGTCACTGCAATCCTTACTTTCTCATAATGAATGTACTATTCTTTTAGCCTTGTGTGGGATCTCACGTCTCACATAATATTAGTAAAACACACCTTCCAATTTATAAATAAAATGACAATAAACGTATTATTTAATTCCATGGAACGGGCTTTCTTTTGGTGTCCTCTTTAACCCTTACAAATGTTTCCTGATGTCTGAGCAAACTTGTGGAAACATTTGAAACGATAGTCAAACAAAAAGCAGAATGAACGGAAAAGTGACTAGTTCTGATGTTTTCCGTCCATTTAATTATAGGGAAATACTTTATTCCATTACTTCAAACTTTCTTTTCTGTACTTTTTGGGCCTATTCTTTAGTAGAATATTTACATTAATTAAATCTTAAAGTCAAAACCTTCACCCTAAGGCTTTGGTCCCAGTTGTTTCACAGGTTCTCACCTCACTTCTAAACAAAAACAAAACATGTAAAAGATCCCCAGCTATTCAACGAACGCTTCAGTGTCAAAGGCTTACAGTTACAAAGCCTTTACTAACATATAAATAAAATAATCCACACATATTTAACGCTGACAATAACAAATACATACATGCGACGGCTTTTAGCAACAATGAAAAAAGTCGGCTTCTAAATACCAACGGTAGGGATGGACACGAGTCGCGACTCGTGGGACGAGTTTGACTCGAGTTGATTGTTCTAAGTTTATCTTATTTGTGTTTATAATAAAATATCTATGTGCAATTATGTATTCATGGAAATACTAGCTATTGCAGCGACTTCGTCCACATGTATTTTGTACTTCATATTTTTTTATACAAATATCCAGGACGAAAAGTAGACTTTCTTTAATGTCCTTCGCCAGGTCCCAGGCTGCCAAATTTCATAACGATCTGTTCAGCGGGTTGGGCATAAAAAGGCAACAGACCGACCAAGAGATTTAATTTCGTATTTTTTGCAATTATTAGTATGGATATGACTATAAAAGGGTGCATTTCATTTAGGGAATGATATTAAGAAATGAAGCTAGTGTTGATTTTTCTATGATTGAAAAAATAGAGGACGTTTTAATAAGTCATAGACGGATTTTGTAAAAGAAAATTCGAATGCAAAGGGGTGAATAAAACTACTGAGATGACAGCTGATAGAAATGTACGGAAATATCATCGAAAAACCTTTACAACTGGCGGTCCAAATGTACCTATTAAGATTGCCACAGCAAAACCTGACGTACAACTCAATTTTGACATCTGTCAAAAATAGAAACACGATCGCCACTCGCCCACCAATCGAGCGCGTCCTGCACATCACTACAAAAGAGACAAAGGGTTACTCTCCGCCGCAAGTCAGTTACTAATGGCGACTGCAGCCAGAGATCACGCAAACAGATCCCGCTTGAAAGCAATTAAAGCACACCAGATTCCTTAGAGGACAGCCACCGGGAGCAATCAAAATAATCACGGCGATTTAACACTTTCCTACCTTAAGATAAGTGATAAACTAAGTCTTGTTACGGTCGGATATCGAGTGACGTATTTATTTTGATAGTGCTAATGAAGCGAATAGATTACGATTGTTGGTCTGAATGGACATTGTTAGGTCTTAGTAGGTGGATAAACTGGTTTGTTCAATCAGGCTGTGTTGTTGATTGGCTAGTGAATTTAGTAGTGATATTGTACGTAATGGTAGGCCTGTGAACATCTAAGTTAGTAGGTGGCATTTAAATAGTACATTAAGAGCGCATACACGGGTCCACTAGCGCCACTCCTTTAAAAAAATATTATCTTGTGACTGAGAAGGAATTTTGAAAAACGGTTCAATAAGCGACCAAAAAACGATCTAAATGAATGTGGCCGCTTTTGTTTAGATCGAATTTTGTTGCTTCGTGTCTCAATATGAAAGTTTATAGAAGGTATTAGAAAATCTTGACACACTTACCGAGGTCGCTTATTGAACCGTTTTTCAAAATTCCTTCTCAGTCACAAGATATTTTTTTTAAAGGAGTGGCGCTAGTGGACCCGTGTATGCGCTCTTAAGCTGAAGTTTTTAGAATCATCAAGGGCAGAAATTTACATAATACGGGTCAAAAAAATAAGCGAAGCAACAGATAAGCCAAATGTGATAATAAGTACTTTTTCGGTCTTTCCAACATATGTAAATTATTCATCTTTGAATTTTATTAATATCTGATTTACGTATGTTTCTCAAAAGCTGTGAAAAGTGGTACTTAAGCTATAAATTCAAGTAATTCAAGTAATTCCTCGAAGGAACTCACCTGTACAGTGATATCTCTATGCTATTCTAACCCAGTTTCCCTAAAAGTCGATCCTCGCAGAGTTAGATAAACACCATATAGGAAGGAATAGGCTTCGGATAAAGGAAATGGTCGTGCACTTGCTAATGAGCATATCAGACCATAACAAATCCATGGGAAAACGCCATGGAAGTCAGAAAGAATGTACGTCAAAGGACTTTTTAATGTAAGTAAGAGGCTCATTCGGTAAAATTGTATATACAACCTTACCTGTTTTATCGTCAAACAGAATTGTGACACATAAACTCACGCCTTCTTTCCATGGGGGTATGCAGAAACTACAGACCGCCACCTGCTACGATCCTTACTTACTCCTTTTGCTTCGTTTACGTATATAATAATATATAATATCTGGTCATACACGTACGCCGGTTGTGAGTACTACGCAAAATTCATACAGCATTGTTGTCCTGTTTTACAGATATTGTGTAATTAGAATTACAGGCAGATGAGATAACTCAAGTTGGTGACGCATCTATTAAGAACGGTAGGCCCACTGTACGGTAGGCCTCACGTCAGTGGTAGGAAAACCAGATGGCCTCTTATTCTATTGAAAGTCCATCTAAGCGTGGCCAGTATTAAGTGTTACCACTGATATGAGCATATTGCACCTATTAAAATAGACTGTGGTCACTATGAAGGTTAACCTACGCTTGCTGCGGTCGGTTTGTGGTTGGATGACCATCCATTACATATTGAGACCCAATTTCCGAAGCACTGAGCCTCGGAAAGCACGTCAAGCCGTCGCGTCGCGTTGAGCTCTGCTGTCATTCGTAGATCTTTGACAGTCAGAAGCCCAAAAGACCGACATTCTTACCAAGGGGAATCGACCCAGTCACTGGATTGTGGAGGTCCGATAGGCAGTTCCTACTACTCTGTATCGGATTTTCTAGCTGATAAATTTTAGTTGTTTATCAATGTTTGTATGTTTGATGATAAACTGCATCAATGTTTGCATGCCAAAATGGTAGAATGTACAGTCGCCAGCAGGTCAAGCTACACGAAACTGTCAAATTTCTCCAAACGATTTTAAACCTTAATATGTTGATCTATAAGTTCAAAATTGAATGAGAAAATCAGACAGTTAGTGGTAACTTGATGTGCTGGCGACTGTACAAGAGTTCTTTAATATTATTAGAACCACCTACATTCTGAGCAAATATGTAAATATTCTATTCTATTCTATGTAAAATGTTTGTATTTAGCTGCATCCGGTTAGTCTGGGAAGCCGATTCCAACATGGTTGAGAAAAAGTCTAGACAGATTAACGACTTCCAAATTCCAATGAAGTTGGCTGTCAAAGTCTTTTTCAACAAAACACACAAAAACATAATGATTAATGATTTACACAAAGCTTGGAAAACTGTCGGTTCACATGATTTAAACATTCAACATAATAATTCAAATTCAGTATCATTTGTTCAATTTAAGCATTATCAAACGCTGGTATCGAGACACATCAATTTGTTTATAGGGTTGCTAGCGTTAAACTAAATATTAAACTGTATTGCGTCATTATTGCAACTATTATCTGCATTTGCAATAATGATGGAATACTGTTTAATAGAGATTAAGATTTATTTAATAAGCAGGCTACAATATCAATGTCTAGAAATATTAACCCGCTTTGAATTAGTATACATCAGTAAAATAAAACTCGACACTACATCATGAACATATTATTATCAACTAGTGTGAAACTGTGGTCAAGAAAAAACAAAAGTAGGGAAAAATAAGTGACAACTTTATTCACTTTCTAATTTTGCGCCAATTCTTTCAAGAATAGTTCATTGAAAGAAAAAAAGATTTATTTGTCACAAAAACACGTGCATACAAAAAGATAAGAAGTAAAGTGATTAACAGGATATAGACCATAAAGAATGTTTAGCTGAGGTATTAAACTAACTAACACGTTCAAACACGCATTATTCTCCCCCACAATTGACTCCTACAACCTAGTCTCCATGTCCAACAGCCAATACATTCTCTGTCCTATCCTGAGATCAGTATGAAAAATCTATGGTAACTGTAATCGTAACCACATCTGCAGTGGCTACTATGCAAATACATAGGTTATCTCCTATGATACGCCATAAACTTGTCCACTCTTCCATCAGGGAAAAAGAGATCTTATAAGAACCTTGCCAGGGTTGGTTTTAAGTTGGAGTGCACGATAGACAATAAAATAATGCAAAACACCTGACGGTTAGTCTTGTATACTCGATTTCAACTGGTTTAGCAACATACAATAAGAGACGGAATCATTTTTCAAAATATTAATAAACAAGTTGTTTTTGTTGTCTGTTGATTTAATGTTGACCATATTTTTGGATTATGATATTAATTTAATATTTTTGACTGGTTTTATCTGCATGGTTCTATGCAAATGTGGCTTTTTATATTTCTTTTTTTTTAAAGTCTTGACTATTTTTTAAACTGATGGAATGGCTTGTTGGTATGGTTGGTATGGTTTGTTGGTATTATAAACTCCACCCCTTAGATCGTTTTAAGCCACTGAATATTACGACAAAACTCTCTAAAAGTGATATTTTTCCAGGATTTGTATGACTTCAAAAGGCTGGAATGAAACTAACGATGACATTTTTTTCCAAGATTCGTATGTCCTGACAAATCTTTGATAGCTGGCTGAAGGACAGATGGTAGGAACAACAATCGATTAACCGGTGAAAAAAGTACTTTCCTAGGGGAAAGAACCACCATCCTCAAAGCCAAAACCTTCAGTGGGTCGTTTAATAAACCTCCAAATAGTTTTGGAGGTTTATTAAACGACCTACTGAAGGACTTCGCTTTGGAAGGATTTGGCTGCGAGGATGTTGAAATCAGTCAGTCCAAGACATACAATAGTCCTGTTGCATCTTACCATAGACATCACCAATATACTTTAATCCTGCTGGATATAATGCTGAGATAAGTAGACCATTTTTTTTGTCTCTTAATGAAAAAGATATCAACCATAACCCTTGTATGGTCCATTCTACATTTACCATGTTACAATGAAACCCAAAGAGATAGGATACGACATAATCAGCAGGGTAACAATATAAGATCTAGAGTCTTATTCCGAGATGTCAAAGCGTATAAAGTTTTAGTACCGGTGGTGTAGTTTATTACAACATGTTAAGGGGCATGCGCCAAGGTAGCCCGCGAAATTCAAAATTTCTTACGTTTTTTGCAATTAGCAGGTCAGTATCAGGTTGTATGGTGATCTAAATAGGATTCGCGTCCGTATCAAACATGGCTTTACAGATTTATAATCAATAGAATCAGCAATACAACTCCTTAACTTAGAATTGGCCTCAAATGTCATGATTTCATGAAATAGGGTAATATGAACTTATAGAGATGTATTGCTGATTCTAATGATTATAATTCTATAAAGCCATATTTGTTACGGTCGCGAATCATATTTTAATCAACATACAAAGTGACAGTGACCTGCAAATTGCAAAAAAACGTAAGTATTTTTGAATTTCGCGGGCTACCTAAGCGCATCCCCCTTAAGGCGGAACCTTCAGGGTAGCCCGAAAAATTCAAATTTTGGTACGTTTTTTGCAATTTGCAGGTCACTGTTAGGTTGTATACAACTCCTTAACTTAGAATTGGCCTCAAATGTCATGATTTCATGAAATAGTCATTCAATAGGGTAATATGAACTTAGAGAGATGTATTAATAATTTTTATGATTATAATTCTATAAATAAATATTTGATACGGCTACAAATCATATTTAGATCAACATACTACCTAATACTGACAGGCAAATTGCAAAAAAACGTAAGAAAATTTGGTTTTCGCGGGCTACCTTGGTGCATCCCCCTTAAAGGCGATCGAAGTACCGACAGTTGTAAGAACGTGTCCACAAGTTCGAACAACAGATTGGTTTTTTTTTTTTGTGAGAGGCCTGTTATCCTGATAAGTTTGATTTTTGTTTAATATCATGATTAAACGGATGAATTATATAATTAAATCTGATTTATTCCTGGTTTTATGTTGATATCACTTACTTTTGTCGAAATAGCGTGTATATCGTTGCTGTGGTTTATTGCGGAAGACGGAATAATTACTGAAGTAATGGACAATGTTGATTCCACACTTGCTGGAAGGTTACTTACTCTGTATAATGCCAACATTTTCCTGGCCATTCATTTATCATCTAAGCCTAAACGACTCTCGTGATCAGACTGGTTATTTTTTTCTAATACGTAAAAAAGTATTTTTGCAAAAGCTTCTTCCACATAACTCAATTTCTTTCGTTCCATTCAGCTTACACCGTATCACTGACTTGCTAAGGCCATACATCCAGAATTCCAGACGCTTAACTCATGTAATCCAGGCAATTTAAGTCAAGAGGCAGTGTTATAATCGAAAAATAATAACATATTATTTCGGACGCGTTAATAAATGGCTCGTATGAACACGCCCTACCTCGCGGTAGCCGAAAATGCAAATCCGATCCAACGCGTCGCTTACGCAACTTTATTATTCTTATTTTAAATGTGTCTTTATTTTTAAGACTCACTTTTTTCTTTTATAATGTTACCTTTTATTTATCTTTTATCTTTTTAGCCCATCCCCGTGTCGTGAGCGTTGATTGCATTCGTGAGTAAGAGCCAGATATTGTAAGTTTTTAAAGGGAGCCGCTTGATCGAAACCTTTTAAAATAAAGTGCATTGTCCAAAGGGTATTGTTTTGTGTATCAAATGTTTTTGATGGTTTTATAATTGCTGTAATTGGCGTTTATATTTTTTACTTGTGTGTTATCTTTCTTTACTTGTTTATAACTCTTTGGTCGATGTGATCATTTTCACTACAGTTATTCACAGTACCTACTGTTTTTAATTTGTATCGATGTATGCTGTCATGTCTAGGTGCATCAATCTAAGTTTTTCTTTCCAGAAGGTTTTCCTGTCAGAAAATTCATACTAGGTACCTGTTTAGAATTTCATGACAGACACGATACCTGAATAAAGTTGTCACCTGTAGTTACAAGTGACTAAAGGTGGTTGCACCATAAGGAAACTAACTCATCGCATGCCAAGTTGCACCAATTACACGGTGACTCACTCGGTTCTGAGAACACAGTAAAGTACCAACCGCTACGGTGTTTGGTCAACTTAGTACATTTGCATCAGATGACCGTCAATGTCATCGACTCGAATAATTAGTCGAGTGCTGGTTGAAAGACATTTGTGGTTAGTTATGTTTATACCTATTTAAAGTTTAATATGTCAATATAGTTAAGTACAATGACTTTCAAAAAAAAAGTTTAATAATATGGTATGATGACGATGACGACCCCCAAGATGACGTATACAGGGTCAAATTAAATTAGCTAGCAAAACTCCGCAGACGTGATGGCACATCTAAACATGACAAAACAAAAAAGATATTTATTAGTTTTTTTTTTTTGTGTGGGTTCCTCGTCCGCAGTAAGTGTATTCACATGAAATATCAGTTTAAAATATTAGTTTTTTTTTGTGTAAACTTCACAGACGTGATTGGTATCGGTATCTAAATACGATAAAACATAATTTTCCAACTCACACTTCATGTTTCAATACTACCAGCGGTCGTTGAAGCCTGAAAAAACATCAAATCTTTTTTTGTTTTATCTTGTTTAGATATCGATACCCATCACCTCAGTGGAGTTTCGCTAGCTAATTTAATGTGACACTATATTTTGACAGAATCCTTAGACCACTGTTATGACCGCTCACTAAATTTACCTTCTAATAAACTCACTATCCACATCTAATAGTCCAATAAAATAATAAAAATAAACGTCAGAGTGGTCGCACATTTTGTAACACTATTCTAGATTCTAGGTCTTCACCAATTAGATTCGGAGGCTAGGCTGGTGAAATGTCGCGTATTTCCAAACGCGTGCGGCGGAGCAACGACCCGCATACCGACAACCTGCTCTATGTGATGACAGAGTACTTGTTAGTTGTATCGTTGCACGGTATAAAGTATAAGAGGATAGTGATATGAGATTGCATTACGTACATCTATCTATACTTAAAAAAAAGAGGTAAATTTTGTGAGTTTGTTTGTAGGGGGTAATCTTCAGAACTACTGACCTGATTTCGAAAATTCCTTTCACTAATTTGAACAGATTTGACAGTATTGCCGAGTGTAATAGAAAAGAAAGAAAGAAAGAAAAATAGGTTTATTTGTCACAGAAACACGTGCATACAAAAAAAAAAAATTAGCTCAGGTAACAATTTAATAAAAAGAAACAAACAAACTAGATCTTTAATAGGATATATTTTGGACGAAGTCGCGGGCAAAAACTAGTCATTTATGTTACAGGGCTGGTTTTGAAGGTGGTATTTGAAAAATTGCTTCTTCAAAATTCGGACAGAAGAGAAGTCGATCTGCATTAGAAATACTACATGGGCTACATTTTCATAGGCCCCAGCTTGGAAAATAGGTTACAAGATCACTTAACCTAGACTTTGGCTGGCCTGAAAGGATAGGAAAGAGAAGTGATATATGAAGTAAAATATGGGTATATAAACACTCCATTTTAAAATTAGAATGTAGTGACTGAAAATCTTGGTACAGACAACACTTCGGTGTTAACCATTTGAAAAATACATGTTGTACGTAGCAATGAGGAAGGTTTGCGTAGTTCAAGTGATGTGCTGCAGTACACTAGTGCGCACGTAGTAGCTAATGTAAGTACGAAGATTCAATGGAGTAAGAGTGTGCAGCGATGTAATTGTGTGGTGGGTGTTGATGAGGTGCTGGTAGCGTTGGTGCCGACGAAGAGGAAATAAAAAAGCGGACTAGTAATTACACGACCAGAGTCACATTTGGAAGTGAAGCGTGTTGCCACATCACATAATAATTTACAATTTTTAATAGAGTGAAAGAAAGAAAATACTTGTAATGGATAATGTTGGTGTTGCAATACTAGCTACTAAAATTCTCAACAAAGAGGCCAACTTATACTAGTTTTGTTACCACTGACGTACGGGCTAATGTACGTGAAATCTGTCAATTTACCTAAAAATGAATGGATAGACTTGGAATAAAAATTCACACTTATAACCTTGTTGATCAAGCAAACCACAGCTTACAAATTGCACCACACAACAACCAGTAGCACAGAACAGCAACTAACACTCCCGTACAAAAATAGTTTCAATCACACGCCATTGATGCACTGACTCTGTGAGTCTGTGTCCTATTGAAATACAGCAAATTGTTCATGTCCGTTGATTGATGATTCAAAGGGGCAATATAAAAACAATGGAGCAATAGGCGAATGGGATAGTGCACGGGCGAATTTGTGAATGTGTGTTTTTGTGTTTCTAGTTTCACGAAAATCGAATTTTTGCTTTGGATATTGGGATAGAAGGTATTGAATGGGTTATATTTACGAAGAAAAATAAAGAATTAAAAAGATTTGCTATAGTTTTTTTTAGGGATTGGTTTTGTTTATTAGCACGTGAAATTATTGGACTTGCTTTGTTGATAAGCTAATTAGGAGATCTTCTTCTTCTTGGTGTCACTAGCACGACTGTATTATGACTGTGCGAGTGTGCGTTGTCTGTATTGTATTTAATTAGGCGATGCACCGCTAGTACCAACTGTATTCATTTGTGTCTTATCATTTTCGATGTGTTTTAAAACATTAGTGATAGTTGTCACAAAAAAGTATAGATTTCAAGTTCAGTTTTTGAAAGTATTGCACCATTTAAAAATATAATTAATAGTGCAAGATGATTAAAGATAACCTAGCCATTATGACAAAAATATAAGAACGTATTTTATATTCACCAGGTGTGCGTAGAATCGAAATTAAAACAATAAAAATATACCAAATCCGAACCAATCATAACCTTGTAAATCGATTTATGACAATTGTAAATCGATGTCGAGTTCAACGACTTGAGTATTTAATTAACTACCTAATAAAAATGACACGATACATTTTGATAAAGATAAAAAAGTCATTAGAATATGGCGAAAAATATACGTTTTTTAATAGATAAAGTTGGGAGATAAAGCTTCTATATCACAATAGAAAAATACTACAAAACCTATGAAGAAAAGATGAAGAGGTTGTAAATTAGAAGGAACATTGTTGTTAGCAGATGAAATGATGTCATTTTGTGAATTTGATCCTGACCTTGTATCGTAAAATGCGTTATTAAAAGATTATGGTAATGTTTTAGGATGTTGCAGAGTGTGTTAAAAGATTAAGGCTTTTTTTAACACTTTGTAGAACATTAGATTGGTGTTTGGCAACGCCTCGTGCTATCCTAGGAATTGTTGTCCTATGAAAAGAATTTCATTACGTCAGCTTTTATTTTCGGAACTTCAAATAAATTAAACAGATAGATAGCTGCTACATATATGCTTTTACTTGAGTATCTTTACCTAGTGTCAAAGCACTGCCTGGGCTGAAAACTCACAGACATTGTTACTGTAATTTTACAGTACGATTCTTTCAATAAAAAAAATATTTATACATATTATTATTATACCTTACTGCTGCTAATAAAAAAGGGCAACTGAACCCATTGAACCAAGTTCAACATAACAAACCGGGACTAAACTATGTACAAATGGGAACCAGTCCCAACCATCCATCGGACATCACAATTACAATAAATCGTTCCTTTTTCACTGTAACAACTCTATCGACTCTGAAACAACTTTTTTTCAACAACATAGACACAGCCATTAAAAACTAAATATGACATAATCTGTCACAATTGATTTATGACTTATCTGAGCCGCATAAGATCGAACCTTAGTAATTAGCGTCAACGAAACGTACATCGTCTGAGCCGCAGGCAATATTTACATGAAACATTACAATAAATCACTCGATTCACTTTCCTAAATTGATATTGTAATCCGTTCGCTTCGTTTTGTTTTTGTTTCTTATTGAATAAATGAAGACGTTGCTGTGATGCCGGTTCGTTAAATTGCTATCTCCTGACTCTGTGCTCCGGTAGAGTAGGGTTTCGTTACACATTTTTTTTTTGATGAGAATTATAATAGAGATGTTATATAAATTCAAGTTTGTTGATGTTTATGGCCTTTAATAATATTTTTTCTACAACTCTGTTACCTGATTCTGCTATAAGTTATGGAATCAGACGTTTCTTTGCGGAAATAAAGCAAAAATTTTTTTTTTTGTTCTTCTATATTAACGTGGCTTGCAGTTTTCTCAATCAGTCACTATTCAGCCATTGGATGAAAAGATTCCAAATTGCTTTTGATCTTTAGAAAAGGCAACGTGGAAAGAATGTAACCAAAGTAGATTTTGAAGTACCAACATAATCTGTTCGACTGTCTTCAGTTTCGGGCAAACTTAACTTAACTAACATTTTAACTAACTCGAAAAATTTACCAACTTTCGTTTCCACCCCATTCCTTGTCCCACTTATCGCACACTCCGATACAAAATGGAGAATCACGATGTACAGAAGCTCTGAGTTATGTCCCCATCCTGCAGTGATATGTTCATTTCAACAATAAATATTGGTGGCCAATTAAACGGGAGGGGGCTACCGTCTGCGCAGGCGTCGCGATGCACGGTGATGTGCTGATCTTATCGGCCGATAGATGGCGTTAATCATAATAATGGAGGATAGGCGGTTAAGGCGTAAGTGGCGTAAGAACCTGGGTATGTAAATTGTGAATTCCCATATGTAATGTGTATATGTATGTGCTTCTTGCTTGATTTAATCAAGTCTTTTAAGGAACATTTTTGTTCTATAGAATGTTTTAAATAGAGAAAGATGAAAGATCGTTAGAGACAAATACTTACACTGATTACATTGCCAAAAAAATTAATGAAATCATAACCTCCAAGATATCGTTTAAATGCAGTTTTAACATGTCCAGCTGTAACTTAATACAAAAATTTCAAAAATAAATGTAGGTATTTCCGGTAAAAAAAATATGCCAAGAAAGCTCATTTGAAATTCTCTATTATTTCTTATACGCTACAAAGTAAAGTACCTATACATCTAACAGACATTCACAAATGTGAGAAACTCATCTGCATCTGCAACTCGCATGTCGCTCGATTAAATTGTTTTACTGAATCGATTAAGCTCTCGATCTCATATCGATTCTAGATCGATTATTTTTTGTTTCGTTCAACGTTTCATGTACGCCGCCGTCTGATGTCTTTATTAAATGGCTTGAAGTATTATAAATGGTGGCTGCAATACTTTTGTGTTGCATGTAGTGCTACTGTTTGAGTTTATAAATGTATGTTGCTATGGCTGGTTTAATCATAATGAGGTGTTTTATAGATATTAATGTGCAGTTTGCTTCGGAGCAGTTGTTTAATGAAGTTATTGGTTGAGCTTATTCTAGTGTATTTAATACATTTTTTTTGTGAGGATTAATCGAAGCATATAAAAGTGAAATCGATTCTTCAATAAACATTGGTGAGTGAAACTGGAATCCGAGCTCACAAAATTTTGAAACGTGGTTAATTATATATAGAGGTAGATAATTATGTAGATAACTAAACGACTCCATAATCTATTTTAAGGCAGTCATTATCTTTAAAGCACTCGTTTACATGAAGTGTGAAGGTAGAGACTTAGCCTTTTGCAGTCATGTCCCGACTGTCGAACCGCCCCTACCTCTTACGACTTGGTGCATTATCTATCTGCCTAAGGGCTCAACGATCTACTAAACAGTTTAGTGCTGTCAATAGCTACCAGTGTGCTACCACAGCGTAACTACTTAGGATGTGCGAATGAGATAAGTAACCAGGGTCGTCGGATATAGTTGATGTTTAGTAAGAAACCGATGGACGTTTTCAAATTTAATTTAATTTGAAAAATGAAATGTTTGTTTTCTATTAATTAAATTTTATTCGAAAACATCCATCGGTTTCTTACTAAACTTTAACTATATCCGACGACCCCGATTACTTATCTCTTTTGGTGACTGTACGTAGTTATAAAGGCAGCTATGATTTATTTGACTTGGTTTTATGGCTACTAGGTACTGGCTGAAAACAACAAGACAAAAACTTCGATCATATGCACCTAGGTAGTTAAATAAGGGCCTATGCCATGTCCGGATTTGGTGCGTAGTTTTTTTATACGTTACAGTCCGACAGTTTAAGAAATTTTAATTAGCGTATAGTGTTTAATTATATTGGTCGTAGAAACTAAAAGCTGGTTATCGGTGGTAAGGTTACGTCAAGGACAAATTTCAATATGATTAAAACGGTGAGTAGGTACTCGCACTATCGTAAAAATTGAGCTGAATATAACTGTGATTAGCAAACCATACGTCATAGTGATTAAGTTAAACTTTCATAAACCGTTGATTTTAAGTAAATGTAAAGCATGTATTTGTTCATCAGTTGATTAATAGCTAATTCATTTAAATATGAAGATAATCGTAGCCACCTCTAACTGTTTTCCAACGAAAAATCGGACGTGTGTAAAACTAGTATCAGAACGTTTAATCGTTATCGATACTAATAATATAAATTCGAAAGTAAGTGTGTCTGTATGTTACCTTGTTACCTACGCCTAAAGACTTAAGAGCGCATACACGGGTCCACTAGCGCCACTCCTTTAGAAAAATATTATCTCGTGACTGAGAAGGAATTTTGAAAAACGGCTCAATTTACGACCTCGGTAAGTGTGTCTAGAATTTTCTAATACCTTTTATAAACTTTCATATTCACACACGAAGCAACAAAATTCAATCTAAACAAAAGCGGCCACATTTATTTAGATCGTATTTTGTTGCTTCGTGTCTCAGTATGAAAGTTTATTAAAAGGTATTAGAAAAATCTTGATACACTTACCGAGGTCGCTTATTGAGCCGTTCTTCAAAATTCCTTCTCAGTCACGAGATAATATTTTTTTAAAGGAGTGGCGCTAGTGGACCCGTGTATGCGCTCTTAACGGATTTCGATAAAATTTGGCAAGGTTAGACGGTATCCTGGGGAAGGACATAGGCTTCTTTTTGTCGCGGTAGTACGTTCCCGTGGGATAATCACCGATATTCACGCGGGCGAAGCTGAAGGCAGAAGCTAGTCATAAATAAATAAATATCTAATCGTCATTCCGGATACGAAATTAAGAACAGATCGAAACAGAACCTTTGAACACCTTAATAAAGAACAATGACTAATCCCTAAAGATATGCGATTAGTCAATCCATTTCAACGAATTACATGATTCACAAAATTATAACAAATCTTTTGCTATAACTTATATTTGAATTAATATAAGGAATTTCCCTAATATTGTATAAATTACATTGGTTCTGTTGTAACGCCGTGTCAATACATCTTGTGTCTCATATAAATAGAAATAAAGCTAAGTACATGTGTCGAATTTGACAAATTGATTGTAGTCGGTTGATTCCGTTGTTGGGACCAACATTGGGGCCAATGGTTGGTTGGTAAGAAGATAAAGAGCTTTTAAATCGATTTTCGAATGTGATTTTTTGTATTTTATCAATCGAAAATATGCGTCATTTAAATAAATCTGGAGATTTAAATATCTTGAAAATTATATTTTACTAAATCCATTCATTTAACAGGAGAAACTGACTGGCTGACTGAATGACTGACTGACATATTAACGCACATCCGATTTTTTTTTTATAAATAAATAAATCTGCTAAACAAATAGGGTTGTACCTATATATTAACACACCTTTTTATTTTATTCACAACTACCATTAGTTTTAAATTATTGTGTATTTTTTTTTTAAAGAAAGCATAGAAATTAAGAAATCAAAAGAAGGAACCTGGGCACAGATTCAACAACACAAATACACAAAAAAATAAAACTTCATCACAACCAACATTTGCCACACAAGACCCCAACACACATGGTACGCGGATAAACAAATTATAAAATGTTAATAGAATCGAACCTTTGACTCTACGCTACAATACATCATTGTCAGTCGGACCGGAGAGATTAAAGTTAAACAGACAGTGGGAAAGTTCAACCAACTGCCGGCTTGAGAGGTTATGTGTTATGTGTATGGAGATCGGGGAAGATGGTTTCGTGTTCGCGAATTTTGATGTAGACTAGCTAGGTGAGATCTTTGACTGACAACTGACAAGTAGGTTTCTACCTAAGTATTGCTCATGATCATGATTAAGAAACTAATATTTTTTATGATGTGTTTAGAATTACTGAATCTACTTAGCAAACATGTTAAATTCATTCTTTCACAGAAAAAGCACAATAAAAGCCGCTAAATCGAGCATCATGAAACCTTGCACAAGATTTCCTATACAGTGTCAAATTAAGTTAGCTAGCGAAACTCCACGGACGTGATGGATATCGATAACTAAACATGGTCAAATAATATTGATATTAATTTGATGTGTTTTTTTTTTGGGGCCATCAACCGCATTGTCAGAATTGAAATATCAAGTTAAAACATCAGTATTGTTTTGTAAACTTCACAGACGTGATATTATATCGATTTCTAAACACGATAAGACAAAAAAAAACAGATCTTCTCAACTCATACTTCATATAACAACACTAAAAGAGGTCGTTCACCCCTAAAAAAAAAACATCTAGTCTTTTATTTTATTATTTTATCGTGTTTAGATATCGTTACCCATCACGTCTGCGGAGTTTCGCTAGTTAATTTAATTTGGCCCTGTCTATAGCGAAAATGAACTCTAAGGAAGGATTTTTGAAAATTCACCCCCTAAAGGGGTTAAATAGGGAATGAAGATGTAGTGACAAAAATTTAAAAGAGTATGCTAAGATGGTTTGGTCATGTTGAGAGGATGAATGAAGGGCGATTAACAAAAGGTATTTACAAGGCAGATGTGAGTGGAAACGCCGGGAGGGGACGCCCTAGGAAGACATAGTGACCTTATTGGTGATGTTCTTCAGAAAGGTCAGGTGCGTAGTACTCACAACCGGCGTGCGTGTATGACTAGATGTATGAACGTAAACGAGGCAAAAGGAGTATGTATGGATCGTAGCAGGTGGCGTTCTGTAGTTTCTGCCTACCCCCATGGGAAGAAGGCGTGTATGTGTGAAAGTTTTAATGGAAATTCGTCATTTTTGCTAATGGGAAATATTGTCCTTTAATAAATAACATATCATTATTATAAGCAAGAATAGGAAAATATACTGGTTAAAACATTCGCTAGTCAGTAAATCTATTGAAAGATCGATCTAGATTCAAGAGCTGCAGATAAAATCTAAGCTAATTGAGCTCACGCGCAACAACAATATAGGTTTAAGTTAATAATACTTAATGGCTGAATTGTCTAGTCAGAGCAATTAATATTGGCCATATATTGGGCCCAAGTTCTATAGAAAAGGAAACTTATCCATCGAATCGATAAGAGAGAATCTTGCTACTTATCAACTCTGTCTAAAAACCTTGTTTTTAGGGTTCCGTATCCAAAGGGTAAAACGGGACCCTATTACTAAGACTCCGCTGTCCGTCCGTCTGTCACCAGGCTGTATCTCATGAACCGTGATAGTTGGATAGTCGAAATTTTCACAGATGATGTATTTCTGTTGCCGCTATAATAACAAATACTAAAAAATAGAATAAAATAAATATGTAAGGGGGCTCACATACAACAAACGTGATTTTTTGCTCGTTTTAGCCCGATATTGACAACGGCAATAGGTAGACGCTTGAAATATTCACAGAATATTTAGTTATATATTCACTTTAAAAATAAATAATTAAATTAAAATAAAACAAATATTTAAGGGGGGCTCCCATACAACAGACACTGATTTTTTTTGCTGTTTTTATAGATAATGGTACGGAACCCTTCGTGCGCGAGTCCAACTCGCACTTTGCCGGTTTTTTTAGAACCCTAGATGCATTTGTGTGTCTCCCGTCAAAAGTATTCGTCTTTGTTATTACGTAGTTTTGAGGTGGTGCCTAGTGTACGTTAAACATTATTTTTCTATTACCACAGCTCGACGTTCTCACATTAAAGTGAAACATCACTTAACCTACGGATAACCGTTTCCAAAATCACGTGACCTGCGCCTGCGCTGACAGCTGGGGCGAATTGTTCGTGCGTTTCGTGACTATAATATATTGTAATGTGTCAGCTGAAACGATTAGCAGAATGGACGAGTAGTGCTATCTTGTTTGACTTTGGTAGTAACAAGCGTTTTCCGACTGCGTCGGCAGAGGTTATTTATTAGATACATGTAGAATCTACGATTATCAGATTCAATGACGGCTTATTTCCTCACACCTCGTCAAAACTTATCTGACAAGTTTCTTTTGTAGATGTGCTTAAACGGAGACTGTGAAATGGGTCCTCAGCGTCAAATTCAGTAACAAAAGAAAGGAAAGAAAGAAACGTTTATTTGCGGTAAACATGTCGCAGAGAAAAACATTCAAATACAAAGAAGAACGGGTTGGGGTAAATAAGCGTCACATCCACGCAAAACGATAATCGTTCAGCATAATGCTACGCCTCGTTGACTGCCTCGTTGGTCTAGTGGTCGAAAGCGCTACTGCCGAGCATGAGGTCCTGGGTTCGATTACCGGGTCGGGCAAGGTGTTATCGGGTTTTTCCATCTGGAATTTCTCGGTGGCAGCCCGGAGTCTGGATTTGTGCCCGGTTGATGGCAATAGGCTTGCCGCCTATTACATGGGACTTAAACATAACTGGCGAAATGTGGGTGTGCTATAGGTACAGCCTAACCCTTCGGGGAATACAGGCGTGATGTTATGTTATGTTATGTAATGCTACGCCTACGACCCTACGCGAGACAGCCCCAGCGCTGGTTTTCAGCGACAGCCAGCGTTGACGTGATGACATCAACCAATGCTGCATACAAAAATAACAATAAAATAAGAAATAAAATAAATACACTATACCTGGTTCATCTGGATTCTATTATGACACAAATGGAAGATGGAATTTAATTTGGGTTCTGTTATGCTTTCACTCGCCTATTAGAGCCGGATGTAACGGAATCTGATACTTAGGGGATTGGAGTATATTTGTCGGTTTTGAACTATTCTTAATTACCACCTACTGGGCCTAACTGATAAAATAAGTATCTACCGTATTTGAGGCTAAGCGCGATATTTGCAGGCTATTTTCAGTGCATTTTACTGCATTCTTGCCAATGCAGCTTTTTTTCACAATAGTAATGAGCTCCTTATTCAGTTGTTATAATGTAGGATTATTATAAGAGTATCTATGTTACAACTACCTCCAATATCTAGGTCAGCCGTCCTAATGGTCCCATACGACAATTATCCGGAAAAGATAGAGCAAAGCACGTCTCACCCAACTTTGGTCACACAGTTCACATAGTTACAATACCGATACATAATAGCGGTTTCTATACATAAGGTGCGTTATCAAACTGCATATTAATGCAGCTTCCGAACATTCCCATGGCTGTTCATATCTCAGCGGTCAAATAATAAATTTTTTTGCAGCGGTCTGGGGAATCGTTGTGTAGTGATGGGCAGATGCGAATTGTACGAAAATAGTTTGTAGTTTGTTGTAATTGGATGGGTTTTTTAAGTACATTGAGCAGGTTAAGTGTGGTTGAGCTTGAGAAGATGTCATTTAATTCATAGTTTTGACCTCAGGCCATGCCACAACAACAATGTATTTGTGGAACAATTTTTCAGCATTAGTCTTCTTCTACTTCTAAATTGTGTCGATGATTCCAATAATTTTAGTACAAATTGGTACAACGAAGAGCGTAAAAACCCACGAAATGTATTGCTTATTAATATGCTGTGCGCGACTCGTCTTCACGACGAAATTGTGCCTAAATATACCTATTTATTATTTCTACATTACAGAAAAAAAGGCCCTATCTTTAATCAATCAATACCTTTTTAAATTTAAACGTTGGCTACATCGAAATAACATTTAAATCGACTAATTACATGAATCGATTACTTACTTTCCTGTGTCCCAACACTATAAGAAATGGTGGGGTACGCCTGTTCATGATTAATGCCGTAATTAGTCTGTTTGTATGCTACCTATTGATAATTTAATACGTACAATTCTGATTAGTTATGGTGCATACCAAATTTCACAATTAAGAATCATTTGTGGCTCGAATTAATGATAGCAACTTTTTATATAGCCTGATTGAATATCGTTGTGTTTAATTACTTTACATACATTATTGGAATATATGAGTAGATTTTTGTGACAGAGACCAAACTTCATCCAATCGTGCAGCGATTGGTGGAGGTACTCTCATTTTAGGCATAGTTAGTTATGATTGTGTGATCTTGTTAAACTAATTCAATTACTTACTCGATATGTCCATTCGCTGAGCTGATGTGTCCAATGACTGATATCAGTTGTCTCCTCTCGCTGAGCTGATTTGTCTAGCCACAGAGCTAGTTTGTCGTCAGACTGCGTCGAACGCGGCGTGTACTCGAGTCCATCTCGCAGAGCGAGTCTATGAAGCTTATTCTCTGTTGTATATCTACTCAATGTCACCACATGAATTCTTAATAGGTAAGTTATGGTGGAGAAAAATGAGATAATCACCACGCTTAGCAGGTAGACTCGTGATATTATCTGTGTAGTACTACCAAGATAATCTTTTAGGAAAAACTGCTGGAGCACGACACCTGTGTTGATATTCTAAGATTTATTCTCTAGTGAGATGATAAGAATCAGAATGAACAATGCTAAGTTACTGTCGTTCCATTAAATATCTTCTTCTACAACCAAATAGCCGACAACATTTTGTAATTTGAGACATTTCAGCTTATTTGAATGGAAACTCTTACAATTGTAACTAGTTAGGTACTAGTTACAGTCGTAAGAGTTTCCATCACGTCACGTCCACTTTATAAAAATGTCAACGGTATGATAAATTCTTTAACCAACATAGCATTGTTCTCTGAGCAAAATATGCAAAGCCATAACCTTTAGTAAAACATAAAAATCATCTCACAATACACGAGGTGGGTACAAGATAATACATTTATAATACAGGCCTGCATTGCGATTATTCGCGCCTCCGTCCTGTGGTGTAGTGCCGCCGGCTAGCCGCCACTCTTTATAATTTGATCACATTTGTACCGCGGACAATGCGCGCCCAAAGCTAAGAGATGACAGTTGGATAGAGGTGGCGTGGAGTGGACTTGGTTTGTGAAAGTTTTGGTTCAAGTAGTTAGGCGTCAACAAAGAGTTTGTAGTTATAAAGTGGTAAACTTGGAGGATTAAATAAGTACCTAGTATTTAATTACAAGGTTTGGTTGCGTCGTTTCTAATTAACATGATTAATGAGAAACGACCAAAGGAACATATAAAAGCTACAAAACGGGCAAGTGGTTATATGTTTAAATGGATTTTTCAGCAATTCAAATTATAAATAGCAAAAAGCTAGGCAGCTAGCAGGACATAGCATACTTTTATTTTCATTCAGCTCACCTTTAGCACTCTTGAGCACACTGGATACTAGTAAAGCTAAGTATATGAAAAATAAATATTATTTATTTATTTATTTTTACCATTACCTACTTATTTATCTTCGTTGGAAAGTATTGACAAACATTATAAACCATAAATTCATAATGCAATGTTACTACAGCCAACCTCTCCACTTCTTTCCCTGTCCGTTCCAACATTTCACGGAGGCAACTCCTTCAGAGGAGGTAGCCCGGGGCCTGCACAATGGCCGCTACTTTTTCCCCGGCCATAATCAACATTTGTATTCAAGTCATACATGCTGACCAAGCCCAGCTTCCACCAAGATATTGCTGAGTACATTAAACAGATAATCTTTGGAAATTTTCGGGTTTGCTCGCTTGTATTGTAAAGAAAAAAAATGTGTGTTTTTGCCTTTTAGGGTTGTTGTAATGACTTATGGTGAATCCTCCATATTTTCTTTGGTTTTTTGCAAATTGCAGCTCTGTTTGACGTCGTATGTTGATCAAAATGAGATTTGCGACTGTGGGAATGATATATTTACTGAATAATAGTCATAAATTTCTTATCAACCGTCAAAGTTTGGAAATTTGTTTCTCCTAAGAATTTTCATATTCTGATAAATTCTTAGGTGAAACAAATTTCTAAAGTTTAACGATTAATATGACATGGATGATTATTATTCAATAAATATATCATTCCTACAGTCGCGAATCGCATTTTGATCAACATACGACGTCAAACAGTGCTCCAATTTGCAAAAACCAAAGAAAACTTTAATTTGGGGGTAACAACCGAGGAACCCTCTTAATAAGAGATCAATTTGAGACAGATGTTTTAAAAGTTTATTTAATTTGAATGCATTATTGGTCTAGTGGTAGCTACCGCTACTGCTGAGCATAAGGTCCTGCATGGGTTCGATTCCCAGGTCGGGCAAAGTGTTATTGGGTTTTTTCCATCTGGAATTTCTCTGAATCAGTCCGGAGTCTGTATTTGTGCTCGGCTGATGGCAATAGGCTCGCCCCCTATACATGAGACTTAAACTTAACTGGCGAATTGTGGGTGTACTATAAGTACACCTCTGTCTAACTCTTTGAGGGTATATATATGTTATTGATTTGGCACAGTGTCCTGTTTTGCTTGACATAGGCATAGTCTAAAGTTCTTATTTGTAATTTTTATGGTGTATTTTTTTTTTCTATATTGCGATGTAATATGACAAATAATATTACACTAACTTCTCCGGATATGGTAAAATATGTAATGAGTATGCAGATTTTCTTGAAATGAAGGGAGTATTTAAATGAGTTTCTAAGAATTTTTGCCTAGTGATCTCGTCATTGAGGAGGTCCATGATAAATTGATCATATTCATACATAATGTTATTATTATTACACTTCAACAATCTAATATATTTATTTTACGATTAACACATAACATTATTCAAACAAGCTTAATAAAAATTATATTACAACACGATTTTATCATGAATAAAATAAAAATTATCATCAACTAATTCTCGTTATGATAATAGCACTATTCATTACAACATAATAGTTAATAATGTCTCTCAAAGTTTGAAAGAATCGGTAATAAATATCTACTTAAATCGTCGACCATAGATACTGTGGACCATAGACTGACCTATAAAAGATATTACAATAAAGTTTAATTATAAGAGTCCTCATAATATTAATACTCTAAGGCATGTCAGCCTTAGAGTATTAATATTATGAGGACTGACATGGCCATGCTGAGGGAATATCAAGAAAGCGGTATTTTGATGAAACGTCTCATCATCCTAATCATTTCAGTCGAAAAACGTCCACTGCTGGACATAGGCCTCCCGCAAGCATCGCCACTTCGACCGGTTCTGTGCTTTGCGCATCCAGCGTATTCCTGCGGTCTTCAACAGGTAATCGGTCCACCTTGTGGGAGATCTTCCAAAACTACGTCTTCTGGAACGCGGTCGCCACTCCAGAGCCTTTCGACCCCATCGGCCATTCGTTGTGCCAGGAATGTGCTCTGCCTACTGTCACTTAAGTTTGAGAATGTTTCGGGCTATGTCTGGGGGCCTACGCCCTATGCACGAAGTCCGTCGTTTCGACCGAAGTTACGGGTCATTCCTATTCCGTATCCCATACGCACATAAGATTCGTACGGGGTCTGAACTAAAAATGAAGGACAACACGATTTGACAGTTGTCCTTATTCCCGATTTGTTTTAGCCCGTCCGAAAAGTAAACTAATTGGGAGTAGGGTACACTTCTAAGTATCGAATTATGAGTACTTTCGGACGGGTCCATATCTTTGTTGACGGACTTAAGAGTAGGCCCCCAGTTACCTTGGTCCTCCTACAGATCTCTTGATCCTATATATGAAATGTCTACAAAACATAATTAAAATCGATTAATATTTGGTTTGCATTTTGGTTGTGTTTCATGGCAATTAACAGATGTTAAATCACACGACGTGAATACATTGTCCAATTAGTTTCTGAATACTCGTGATTGATAATACAATGTTGTACCATTCTAAATTCTCATACAATTGTTTATTTATTCTGTTATGTCGAAATTCGCATCCATTTTTTTTTATCGGATACCTTCCTTTATTCCTAAAATATTTTGAAGTGAAGCTTTTTGTGAAAGGATTTTAATCAGTAAAGTAGTGCGGTTCTGTTACCTCATTTGGTTTGAATGATCCAGCACTCTAATTGCGTAACAGACCATCAATCACAATCTCAATCATTTTGAAGGCTATTGCTAACCTATTGCTTCATATGTTCGAAAAATGTGGCTGCTCAACAACGTATTTAAAACGCAATGAATATTGTTGAACTGTCAAAATGAAAGCCATTCCTACTGTTAGTGTGTTATGCAATTACCCTGCTGGTGTCATTGCGCAAGGGACATTTGAAGTTTAACTTTAAATTTAACGCATCTTCATCAAAATGTTGTAGTTGAAAGAAAGAAAGAAAATACGTTTATTTGCGGTAAACATAACGCAGAGAAAAACACATAAATACAAAAACAACGAGTTGGGGGGAAATATGCGTCACATCCACGCAAAACGGCAATCGCTCAGCATAATGCTAAAGCCCTATGCGAGTGAGAGCCCCAGCGCTGGTTTTCAGCGACAGCCGGCGTAGATGTGACGACGTCAACCAGCGCAGCATATGAAAATTAAAAATAACAAAAAAAAAATGAAATAAAATAAATACACTATACTTAGTTCTAAATGTTTATATAAACATAATAATATTTTATAAAGTGGTAACATTCCGGGTAACGACTTATCCGCCGTCGCGCCTGTTCAAACTTTCATCCAACACTTTGGCCATAAACAAAAAATACTTATTTTAAAACTTAGCTGTATCATTCTACATAACTTTACGATATTGTTTTATAATTGCAATTTATATCTAAAGTAGCGTAATAGGTAATACCTTTAAATTTGTTACGAACATAATATTTTTTATTTAGTAGGCACTTAATAAGGCTTAGATTAATTAATTATATGAACCCATTACTTTACAGTCAAGGTTTTCATGTCTCCATGTAAATGGTCTAATTTGAATTTGGATTTGTGATAGATAAGCAATGACTTATAAGCTTGTTAGTAGAAAATTCTAACGGGTTCTGGACATACTAATTAAAATATCATACATTTTTTAAACATCTTTTTATTCGTAATAGAGCAATTTGCATAAAAAATAGTTAAAAATTACCAAAATGAAAAATTACCGTTTTGACCTCAAAACGGTAAAGGAAAACATCATGAGGAAACCTAGAATGTCCTAGGACCAATCATTCGAAGACATGTGACATCTACCAACCCGTACTGGACCCACGTAATACATTATGGCCCATACCCTCTCACAGAGAGGAGGCCTGTGTCCCAGCAGTGGGAATGTTATAGGCTGATTATGCTAATGAAGAGATAGTGCGTTTAATTCAACGGAAAAACTGTGACGTGTTTCGAGTTTCAGAAATTGTCACATTCCGCGTGACGTAGGTAAACATAACGTTAAATCAAACGATATTTTTTCATCGAAAATACAACTATCTTGTAGCTTTTTGGATTCATTTCTTGCATAGATATGAATTCTTAAAACTAGGTTAATATTATGTGTGAAATGTATATTTTCAATTCTTTAATTAATAACAAAAATAGGCCCGTTCTACACGGCACGGTTTCTTTACGTTACGGCGCGCTAGCCGCACCGTAGAATAATCGCTTTCACGGCAAAAAAACGTGTGTGTACAAAGGGCCTTACATTTAGCCCGCACGGTCATGCTAGCTTCAGTAAAGTCACCTCATCACTCAATACGTAGAATTCCCTTAAACTGAATCTAAACAAAAAACAACTGCTTGAACTCATTCACACAACGTACCTTGATCATGGATACGATTTTATCGCAAAAACTGAACAGTTATCGCGTATATTTTTCACCGTGGACGTTACCAAAGTAATGGCATTTTAAATTCGGCCGCACAACCACTCATTATGTTGAAACAAAGGGCGATCATCTGAATAAATTTGCTAAATAATTGTTATTTCGTATCTGGACCTCGGGCGATCGGGCCCAAATTGTTGGAAAGAATTACTACCGGTTTTGAAGCGAGTTGCGATCGAGGTGAAGTTTATAATGTAGGTACGTTAGTGGGTAGTATTGATGAACAGACATGCAGATGATAGGACGTCTACTGCTAAACATTGGTTTCATCATAGTAGAGTATCAAATAGGAAGGTGGTAGAACGTTCTTGAAAGAAGTAAAAGGAAAGTAGATTCTAGAGCAATTGAACTCAGCATTTTAATGCTTCATTGGTCACATTCGTAGGTTCATTTGATTTAGTGACGTCGTTGTCTTCAGTAACATTCGTTTCTGCATTCGTTGATTCATGGTCTCTATTCAGAGATTCTACTTTTCTAGCAGTCATTGCCACTAATTTTATATTACGTTTAGTTATTTAAATGAGTTCAACAAGAAAAGTCACAAATGAAACCAAAATTCGAGAACTTGCAGTAATAACTTATAAATTACCTATTTTCAATGTAATGGACTCGCTCATACTCGCATGATTTAAATATACAGGTGCCGCATGCCGCGACGGAATGGGTTCGCCAAATAATTACGAATAATACAAGATGATGTTTTTAAGTGTTTAAACTGTTCGCAATTTTCGCCCAAAAATACTTTAGTTTTTAAATTATTTTACTTTCAACAAACAGTTATTTTGACATTATCAGCAGATTGAAGTAAATTTTGGGTTATTATCGAGTTATCTCTGCTGTGGTCCACAGCAGTCATAAGCTTGTGGCTCTTGACCTTCTATGGTATGAACTTGCTATAATGGTTAAAATATGTTATACTAGCGTTCCGGCTCTACTTCACACGGGTGTAACGTATTGATGTGGCGATATGTCAAAACGTTGAAATTTCTGTGCTATAATAATAAATTATGAATTTAGGTGTTTTACAAATAAACTTTCTGAAATAAATTCTCTAAATGATGGTGAAAACAATCCATGGTGTAGTTTAGAAACGAAGCGGTCACACAGACACACGAAAAGCGACTTTAATTGTATATGTATATAGATTTATAGAAGAATCTGCAAATCTGAAAACCTCTGCTCAAAATGAAGTTGCGGTACCTACCAGTAACCTAAAAGAAAGGCAAGACACATGACAGGTAGGGAAAACCCAATGCAGGGGCTTGTAACCGTTCATTAATTTATAGTGTAACCTATAACCTATAACCTGCCATGTTTACGTCAGAGTAGTCCTTTACTTTGGCATTTATTGTAATAACTGATTGTCCCGTTAGGCCGTTATTCTAGACATAAGTGCTTAATCTTAAGCTTAGTTTAAGCTTAGACACCTTTGCGGTATACTAGTTAGAATCAAAAAATCAAAATCAAAATATTTTATTTCACATAAACCAACATGGGCACTTATGAAACGTCAGAAGCTAGGTGCACGGTTCCAATTGATTGTTTGCTATGGAGAAGAGCCGGCAAGAAACTCAACGGTTACTCTTTTAAAAATACGGTGCTTTTACAATGTTTCCAATTACAGTGTTGATAGATATGGGAGGACAGTGTAGGCCTGTCAACAAGTAACATGTACTCAACAAAATTTAAAAAGGTCCACAAATCTACAGTCTACAAGTTAGGTCTACAACGTTCTCACATTCACAAAATATAAAAGAATCTAAATAAAAATAAAAGCCTATTTAGACTAAATGACATGAATAATAATAATACTCATTTGTTTCAGATAAATGTATCCATAGAGTTGCAAAAACTTTATAATTTTAGACTAGCCTAGTTAAAATGAATGATTACTAGTCTAATTACTGCATCAGTATTCATTAGATCAATTATGTTACAAAATAGAAATTATACATAACATAACACATAACATCACGCCGGTATTCCCCCCGAAGGGTTAGGCAGAGGTGTACTTAAAGCACACCTACATTTCGCCAGTTATGGTTAAGAAAAAAAAATATGTATACACGCTGGCAGGGACATCGATGCTCAAACTGTAACCATTAATTCAGCACATGATTCTAGACCCCCTATCGTATATATTTGCGCCGGCTCTCAAAAAAAAGCGCGCGGTGACGATGAAGCAAGTTTCACGCTTTTTGTTCACCCAAAAAGTACACATATATACACAGTATATATATATAGCTCATGGAAAGCGTTCGGTGACGATGACGCGAGTTCCATGATTTTTGTTCAACCAAAAACTGCTCGACGGGCCTAAAGAAGTTTTCACTTCAAAAATCTGCTGTTTCATAAAATAGTGCAATACCTACGCGGTCAAAATGTATGGATCAGCTTTTTTTTACTGTCACCCTACCACCCTGTATAGGTCGAGTCGAATAATGTAAGTTTACTACGTACTTATGACATCCAATCTCAAAGCACCGGAGGTTACATTGCATGCAAAGATCCCCAGTACTTTCATATTGGACTATCAATACTTTCATCAATTGCCCTGAGAATGCCATTGCTATTGCCACAGCTCCTCTACTTTGGGGAGGCAGGTCTCTTGCGAATAGGATTCTCATTCAATAAGATAACACAACAATTAATCTCTTTGGGATTTCAGTTAAAACTGCAGTATCGAATGATCAATCAGCACTAGTAGCTGTTTCAGAACAAATCCCCATTAAAAATAACATGACAAAAAATGAACAAATCCGTTTTAGTATTCTAAAATATGCGTAACTTCAAGATTAGATTAGACTACAAATAAAAAAGCGCAAAATGCTTCGATTTTTTGTTAAAGATGTCAACATTAAGTAAATTTACGAGGATTCGATAGAAATAAGAACAATATTGAAGTCGTAAAGATGTTTAAACTGATAAAACACTATGAATAGTAAAATTTCAAGTGCCATGTAGCGACTGTAAAATATCGAAACAGTTACTTTCATCTAGGACGATAAATATATCGGTGCTTAATTATGATAGAGATAAGGATTATCCATAATTTAACACTAAATCTTGGTACGTTAGACTTAATCTTTTTGCAGATTAAATAATCGTAAAAAAACATCTATACAAAAAATACCGGTGACCGGTGGTACCAGTATGCTCCTGTGTTCAAGTTTTTTAAAGAAGACGTTTAGAATTTAAAATATTACCCAATAATTCATCCGCAATCATCCCAAAGCTGTGAATAGCACTAGAAGGTAAGTAATGCATCCCAAATCATAACAATAGAAGGCGATCATTCTATCAAAAAAAATATCATCAATAGTTCCTGGCTAGATTTTAAGGTTTATTTCATCAATTATTTGCAACTAGTTGTTGTCCGCTACTCGTCTGCGGGTAATATGTATAAATTTTAAATTTTCGTAATACAAATATCCACGAAGTCTTTTGTCCTTCTCCAGGACCGAAGATGTGTATTTGTCAAATTTCATTACGATCGGTTCATTAGCTTAGGCATGAAAACAGACCGTATTTATAATAATAGTATGGAAGTATTAATGAGAGTATTGTCGAAGTTGCGTTCATGTAAATCATACCGTGTCCACGTAAGTATGCACCTTGACAAGGCAACTGCTGAAACGCACGCTACATTTCTCTTTCACCTTGACAAACAAAAAGTAGAACAAAATTCATATCAATAAACAACTAATGATTAAATTATTATCGATCCACTAGTCCACGGCTTGGAATATAATATTTCATGCATGATAATCTCTATTTAACATAACCTGTATAATAATGTTAACCAGCACACATTACTAATAACCGAATATAGAGAGAGAAAATTTAATTTAACTTCATTACAGGTAAATTCATGTGTCATAGTGAAAGAGAATTTTGACTGAATTGGTAATAATAGTCTTTATGAAATGTATTTAGTTTCTAACAATATTTATTCAATAAGGGATAAGTAAATCCAAAACAGGAACATTGTGTAACCGCTGTATACATTTAGCGATAACATAGTAATGAAATATTTAGATGCGTAATGCCAACTCATTCTGTAATCAACCACTCCTGATCATAATTTATTTAGTTAACACATTTATGTGAAAGTCACAACAAAGCACAACGTTTTGAGTGTAAAACTAATGCCACATAAATTTGTAGACCCTACTCTCATACTAAACGATGCCCCGAGCAACTAACACTACAACCAGTTTCACCTACTTGTCTTCTTATTACTTTTTAAACTGCTCCAAATTCAACCTTATCTTGATCAGACTTGAGTTTAGACTCGTTTGTATCAGACCCTTCATTTTGATGTTTATCATTTTGCACAGTTAGTGTTCTATTTCTATCGGCCTTAGTAATTTCTTCTCTTAAAGCTCAAAATTCATCCATCGATTGTTCATCTTTTCCTTTTGTTTTTTTGCTGCTACTGCAGCGCCTGTACAGTGAGTTACGCGAGAATTTATTTCTACAATAGAATCAACACGAAATGGGTTCTTAGCCGCAAGGAAAATAGCGACTGAGTTATTGCCTGGTAGCATTACTTGCTCAGAATCATTCACTATCTTTCCATCTAGTCCATTCTGACATACTTTACAACCAGGGCTTGACTTCTGATTTTCTTTAATGACGCAAGATATATGAGGTCTTATGAAGAATTTGTTTCTTTATGCATCGTATCTTGATGAGTGTGATATTTTATATGGGTCTCGCCCGATTTTAAATAACCGATACCTTGAGATTTAATTGCGTATTTTTATTGATCTGCTTCAAATTATCTACTTGGTCGCAATCGACTCATCAAAAATTTGTTTTTTATGGCTGTGCCTCTAACAGTTCTATTAGTACTACAATTGAAGTTCCCATTCCTATTTTGATTAATGTATCCAGAAGGCTTGGTTCTACACTTATTTTGTAACTGTTCAAATTCTTCCCACCATTCGAAGCAGGTTAATGATGACCGATATTTAGGGCCCTACAGGTATCAAAATAATAATTATTAAGCAACTGATGACGCAATACAACATACCCATGGTTTCAAACTATTCAAATAATACATAATTTACGTATTATTTACATCGTTTAAAACCTAGACTGTAAAAACGACTAAGAAATATGACTGTGATCATTTCACAGTCCCACACATACACACAACAAAATTCACTGTTTTATAGGCCTCGTTTTGTAAAGGCTCCAAACTATCTAACAAAAGGAAAAGGTTCCCAATATTAATCATATCAATATTCAAGTATGTATGTGCAACTTGTCGTTTAAATAATTATTGACTCCCTTCCATTTTTTTGGGACGAAGTTCTTTAACGCGGGTTGCGGTAGGAGTAAACTGTTAAAAATTGTCACGTAACGATAAAGCGTTATGCCCCCTCCATGCGACTTTTCCCGTCTCTCCGAGATATATATAGTTTTCATGGTTTTCGAGGGTTCTGAAGCCAAATGTGTGTCGTAAAAATGAAAATCCAAGATAACGGCTAAAACTTTCAAATGTTTCGTCATGGATGTCGTTTTCATGGTATTTGAGTGTGCTAAAGCCTATAGCGAGGTCAAAATGAAAATCCAAGATGGCGACAACTTTATGAAAGCTTCTAAAAACTTATACCTATAGATGGCTCTGTATTAAATTCACACTCTCTCTCTCTCTTTGTCTCTGTTTCTTTCTATTATTTATACGAGTGTGTGTGCGTGCGAGAATCGCGTAAGGAACTTCGTTCTTGTCGAGGGCCACCCGATCGCACGCGTTTTATTTTCATAGCCCAAGACCGTTTGCTAAACAATGCAATCAATAATCTCATACCCTTACATTAGTTTCATAATTCCACTTTATACACTTCGAAACATCCGCCACAATCCCTTCATTTATTAAAACCGCCAGCCCTACAGCTCCCTTCATTGTCTCTAAACTGACAAAGGCTGGCGTTCGCGCAACCGATTGATTTGCATAGCAGAGCGTTTATTAGATTTCGTTACGACTCCTAGCAGCATTTAGCTCGAACGTTGCGTGATTTGCATAGCAGAGCGTTTATTAGATTTCGTTGCGAGTCCAACCAACGTGAAGCTGAACATTGCGACATTTCTCCCGGCTATTGTAAGAGACTGATAAAATGTATATATACATTTATTGGTCCACTTGTGATTATTATGTTGTTTCTCTAATGTCCGTGTTCGTGTTTTGCAGTAGTTCGGTTTAATGTTATCTTTATGAGCCTTAAGCGACGACTTTGATAGTGACAGACTTTGTAAACAGGGTGGGAGTTATGGACTAAAGTTAGCTAGATACGAGAGGGTTACTGCACATGTGCGTTTTTAACTTAAAGAAACAAATGGATTACAAGCAGAGTAACTGGAAACACATACGAATGAAGCAAGTTAATAAAATGCTTGTAATAATGGGCAATTAGCAAACAACTAACGAAAGTAGCTGGACAGCAGATCTAAGCAAAATCTAAAATGTTCTGATAATCAAACCCTTGAGAGCTCAATCACTCCAAATATCATAACTGAGAGGTTATTCAATCAGCAGCTCGGTAAGTACAAGATTGTGCTTGTAAGAATTCAATAATCTGAGACTCTTTAAAGAAAAATTTAAGAACCAAATAAAAATAAAGCCGTAGCCACACAATTATTTGAACAGCCAACCTAAGTTGCTTTAATTTCTAATAAACCAGCTCCACGACAGTGCAGAGAAACGTTCTTCAGTGCTTTAATAGCGTTATATTAAAACTTATATTTACGTTAATTGCTAAAGCTATCAACGCTTGGCTTCAGGTTACCTTACCAATTATAAAATCATAATGGCCATCTATTTTTGTTCTTAGAACGAGTTTCCTTTGTACAATAAAAGTGTTTATTTCCGATTCATCGGATAGAGATAGTGTGCAGGCGTACATTGTTACTTTTTTGTAATACATTTATGATAAGAAATCAGCAGGATGTAAGTGCTTATCTGAACATGTGACCAGCACTAAATTATAGATCTTAACCATGGTATCTTCAACCTCTTCAAGGATAAAGCATGGTTGGTTGGTATAGGCCATGAGCTATCTTCGTCATTATTACCATCACCTACAGATTGATCATTATTAAAAGGAAATCGTCTCCCCGAAAAAAATGTACCGATGACCTGGTGAAGGTTGCGGGAATCCGCTGGATATAAAAAGCTTAGGAGCGGTCGATGTGGTGATTAACGTTTGGGGGACGCCTATGTTCTGAAGTGGAAATCTTTCGCTGAAATAATGATGATGATGAAGTTGTTTTCTACTAGATTTGCAGCAACACAGAGTAGGTACGTACATACACAAACATAAACTTACGCCTTCTTCCCATGGGGGTAGACAGAAACTACAGAACGCCACCTACTACAATCTTTGTATACTCCTTTTGCCTCGTTTACGTTCATACATCTGGTCATACACGCACGCCGGTTGCTAGTACTAAGCACTTGACCTTTCTGAAGAACATCCCCAATAAGGTCACTATATGTCTTCTTAGGGCGACCCCTCCCGGCGTTTCCACTCACATCTGCCTTGGAAATACCTTTTGTTAGTCACCTTACATTCATCCTCTCAACATGACCAAACTATCTAAGCATACTCTTTTAAATTTTTGTCACTACATCTTCTTGTAAACCGCACCGTTGCCTTACCACATCATTCCTCAACCTATCATTCATAGTCCCACCACACATGTTTCGCAAGGAATGCATTTCCACAGCATTTATTCTACTTTCATGCGTCTTTTGTCACACTCAACACTCACATTTATACATAAGCGTTGGTACCAGCTGCATACCATTGTGAACTGCCAGTCGTGCCTTTTTGGACATCAATTGGATGATTATAACTGCATGTGTAGCACCATTCACTTTATTTCCCGCATTTACTCTCCTTTCCATATCACCATCAATCTTTCCATCCCTTGTTAACATACAGAGTAGGTAGTTAGTGTAAGTCAAACTAATAATATTTCTAATCATCGGGCATAGTACATTATTTTGGCCAAATACGCTACATGTTTGAAGACTGGGACACAAAATTATTCCACAACCTTCAAAATTCAAAATTCGTCCAAAGCCGCTAAAAGCCTGTTGCTGTTGCTGTTGTTTACCAAGACGGTAAAGATAATATATTTGCGAAAAAGAAAGGTCTACCGTTAGACAATCGCAACAGGTATTTACACAGAGATAATCTAAAACAATCGCCTTGAGATATAGAGCAATTTGGACCGCAAGTGGAACCATATCGCGATATAACGATGAATAAATTAAATATATCGAATCTTACATCACTTCCTTTTGATAACAATGAAAGGAGACGCAGAATAATTCGAGTGAGGTTGTCTTTGATGCAAAATGATGACTTAAAAAATCTTTCCTTTTCTAAAGCCAGATTGTTGTTTCCTTGTAGCCAGATAGTTGCTCATTGAGAAACCAGCAACAAATTGAAACCAGTACCTAAGTCGTTTTTTTTTGGTTAAAACATCCGAGGCGACCTAACGATGGAATACTTTTATTATATTTTTCGTAGCGTTATTATAGTAGCATCTTAACCTCATTTGTTACCTAATATCCGTGGGGGGTCTCAACTTGAATATGTGTTTTGTTGTCAATCAATCTACACCTTATATAAGCACATGGCTCTTGTCCACAATATTCCATTCTTCTATCACAATTATCTTCTCTAACCTCTTCCGACATAGTATAATGCAAATTCTCGCTCTTATCTCCTTTGCCAACCACTCCATCTTCACCGACACTTGTAGATAACTTCTTTATTTATATATTAATACGTGAAGCCAAAACTTTGTACCCCTTTTTACGAAAATTGCGCGGATGGAAGCGTATGAAATTTTGCACACTTATAGTTTATATATAGAAGGAGTGCAGAATCCATTTTTTTTTAAATTATGCATTGAAACACATTCAATCAATAAAAAAACATTGCACAGACCAATGAGGTTATATAATACTAGAGGAGCAACGTAGTACTAAAAAATCAGAAAAACGTAACCACTTACGAGTTTAAAGTCGTAGCTTTGAAACGGATACTATTATGCCAATCTGGCAAAATAAACTATGTTTGTCTCATTTCTTCTATCGTCAAACTAATTACATTGGAATGAGACAAGACATTGTTATCGGAAAAACGGCCAGAGTTGCCAATGATCAACATAAATTCCCCAGTATGAATTAACGTATTTATTGAATCAATTAGGTACTTTATAGATAGTTTGTATTATGGAACTTTCAATAGATTAAAGATTTTAAAAAATTGACAAGGATTAGGTACATAGAAGAAAAACAAATGCGTAAACGTAAATATTATATTTCAAAACTAATACGATCCTGTCAAATTACTTTTGTTTAAAATGGATAGATATTATTTCTATGTACAATCATTTATACAATATATATGTACTGTACAATATATATGTTTATACCAAACAGACTCTAATAATAATTTAGACATCCAGAAACATACGTCGTTCACTGAACTCCCAACAGTCTGGCAAAATCAAAATCATTTTTACAGGTAACACTGATAGTAAAAACAATGTTTGATAAATTTATTTCGTGTCGTAATGTTTTTTTGGATAATCTGAATAAAATTGAGCAAACTTATTTTATAAAATGAAACACCAATTGCTTCATTGATCTTTTCAGACCGTGTCATACAAATATTAATCGCATATTTCACCATTTTTTGCACGACTCATGATGCGAAGCATCAGAGAGTGCTTTACGATCGAAAAATTTTTTTCGCCTCATTTTGGCGGCTATTTTTATTATTATAGCCTTGTTAGTTCACGGAATCAAGATATTTTGCATACTATTGTCGAGATAATTTAATGGAGATTAATTTCATACTTTTTAAAAATTGATTTACTGCAATAGAATTGGAAAAAACACCAAAATAGGTCAAAAAAAAATCCTGTCCGTCATGTGTGAAACCCGGAAACACTGTAACTTGTGAAAAAATCCATTATTTGAGTTAATTTTTTTTTTTTAAATTCTAATCGACCATTGTAGGTCACTGAATGCAAATGGCTAATTAATTCAGTGTCGTTTAATTACAATTAATAAAAAACGAAAACTACAAGACTGTACATCTATTTATATCCATAGAAAATTAACATATGGATGGTGATATATCTATAGATATTATGTACATTTATTCCACCAGGGGCGCTTGTGCAGTACCTTCTTCCTACTACAGCTGTTTTTTCGGCAATTAATTTTGATCGACTTAAGTTTTTTTTTTTTTATATTTCATAATTATTATTTTTTTGCGCTAAGCAACCGCTCACTTGACGTCAAGCTGACGACTGAAGTCAGATATGCTTGCGGACATATACGACGTGGCAACGCGTCGGCGCCGTACACTTTTTTTTTTTTTTTTTTTTTTTTTTTTCCTATTGGGCAGCTCGTAGTTTTGACCACTAAGGTCCTGGCTACTTAACCGGGCAAACCTGTGGGTGCCTTAAGCTACTAACTTAAAGCCTCCAGCCAGGGGCGAACAATACTTAAATTTAGGTGACCGCACGCTAAGGGCACCCCCTGTGGGGTACGAACCTCGGCTTAGGGCGTCACTGAGGGGAGGGCAGCAAGATGGGACAGGCTGGATCTAAATTATATTATTATTATACTGGGGAATTTAAAGCTACAGGCTCAGCTACGGCGCGGGCTGGCGCGTCGTCGAGCAAGGGTCGGGGGGGGGGACAATTACGTCGGGGGCGTCGCGTAGGACCTCGGCGGCGAGGTCGGAACGATGGCGGTCTGTGTTTGTGCACTGTACTGGTGGCCCTACTGCTCTCCTGGAGGAGGGTTATGGGGTCATCGGGGTCGGTCAGGGCATGCCTTGGACGGCGGGTACGACTAATGCGGGAGGGGGCATATCTGGCAGCCTCGACAACCAGAGGGTTGCGATGTGAGGCCGCGGAGTCGAAGAAGCGCTTGGAAATGCGCTTCATGAACTGACGGATAGTGGGGCGCCGTACACTGCTGATCTAGTACTATATAACATCATTGACACAGACTACCATGCATTGACACAAAATTAAATGACATGTAAACAAACGGTTGCTATGATTCAGATGACCAAAGTAAAGGTTTAAAAAAAATAAAGAGCAGAATGAAACCTATTTTGTTTATCCTACAATTTGTCTTATAGATATTTGTGCTTCATTTATAATGAATTAAGGTCGAATTTCGACCAATGGGCGACCTCTACTTCATATAAAGTTACGAAACATGTTTTTCATCAATGTTTCGTCCCATTGCTTTTTTTACTTTTATCGCAGCAATCTTTAATCTAAATTATAAAACTTCAGTGCCAAAAGTACTACTGTAGTTTTTTACAATAAAGAGAAGGGCTGGTTCTTTTGCAACAATACTTCGTGTTTCCTCGACACTTGCAGATTGCTCGTCATTCATATAAAGTTTCTACCGCACAACACGTAAATCACGTTCACTATTAGTTAGCTTCGAGCTCCCGGCTGTTTTAACGCCTCAATATATTTACAGGCTATTAACATGCGTCTTATTTATGAATCCGGTTATCACTTAGGTAATACGGTTACTATGTTCATGGTTTGTTGTGAAAGGGATAGAGTTCTGGGTTCATTGTTTCTGGGTTTCTGAAGAAGTTGAAAAGTAATTTGGCAATGACTGTTGTTATACGAAGCCTTTATTCGAGTTGTCAGTTTTATTTTTTTGTAATATGTCTCGTTTCACGATGTTTCTAGCGGTTTCGATAGCAGTTGAAATAGTGCATCTAATACTGGTTGAAAATAATGAAGGAGTAGAGCTCCTTGTGTACGGTCAAGCAGACACAATTTCTGCCGCTAAACTGTATTGCTGTAATCTGGATGTCTGTAAAACATGTTAACTCTGTCTCTACAGTTAGCAAAGCTTTTTTCAAACCTGTTTTCAAATCTGTTAATTTAGGATCATAATGCACAACTGCCTCAACACAACACAACAGACTGCCTCGTTGGTCTAGTTGTCGCAAGCGCTTCTGCTGAGCATGAGGTCCTGGGTTCGATTCCCGGGTCGGGCAAAGTGTTATTCGGTTTTTCCATCTGGAATTTCTCGGTAGCAGCCCGGAGTCTGGATTTGTGCCCGGTTGATGGCAATAGGCTCGCCCCCTATTACATGGGACTTAAACATAACTGGCGAAATGTAGGTGTTCTATAGGTACACCTATGCCTTTTTTTTTTTTTTATCGTGTGGAAATCCTCGTGGATGTCCTCCACCCTGGGGTGGGTAGAGGGATCTGTCAGACTCTTACTGACTAAAACTACACGGTGTTCTTCTGCTACCTTTAGCCGGGTGCTGGAGTGCTTGCGCATTTCATCACGCTCCCCCGGCCAGGTGTTGGCCCGCATGAATTCATGCGGACCCCGTCACCTTCAACAGCTGCATGCGGCTGCAATTCCTCTAGAGAGAGGCGCGCGCGGAACACGGCGCGCCGACGTCTCGGGCCTTTCACTGTTCAGGCGACAAACTTCCCAAGTCTGTTGCCTGCAGGCCTCACCCTACGGCGGCCGGAGATCGTTACACGCCCTCCGGCGCCCGGTGCGTCTGCTACGGATTAGAAGGGAGGTTGTATCCTCTCTCTCCCTTTCCGCTGCCTCCTTTGCGACCATCACTTCCTCACAGAAGGAGGCGACGGCGTCCCACGCGCTCTCACTTCCGATCATGGACTGGACCATGTCCGGAAGCGAGAGAGTATCCGCGGCTCCAAACGCCGTGACAAGGTCACGGCGCTGCACCACTCAAGCAGGGCATTCCTTAAGGGTGTGCTGCGTCGTGTCGTTGAGACAGTCGCAATGGTGGCATCGGGGGGTCAGTTCCCGGCCTATGCGGTACAGGTACATTCCGTAGCAGGTACACCTCTGCCTAACCCTTCGGGGAATACAGGCGTGATGTTATGTTATGTTATGTAATGCACAAAATTGTTTTTCAATGTACTTTCTATATCAACCAACCCAGGAAACAGTCAATATAGAACGTACAAAGGCCGTCAGTAATCTGTGTCCATGACTAAATTCGGAAGAATTGCATTGCTCTGTTAAAAACATGACCCACGTGAACCTAGTTCCAGAATGAAATTTTCTATAGCTCCTTAGTACCTTACCTGCCATATAATTAGAAGTTGATAAACTCAATATTTTCCTATTACCTCAAGACAGGCGTGAAAGCATTATAATCTACCTTCCAATCTCTTCCAAATTAAGATCTAACCAGCAATTAACTTAGCCGTTACTGTTAAAAAGTTAAACTGCCTGAATTCATTTGTATGCAAATTGCTTTTAATAGAAAATCACCCATAGATAGCCATCTATGAGGATGTAGACATAACTTTATTTGGATTGTAAGAGGTGGATAAGAAAGCATACGAAGAGCAAATTCGACCAAACTTTTATTCAAAGTACCTACAAGTCTTATCCTGCGAAGAATTTTTTGACGTATGACAGTTTTTGTATGGAAAACCGGTTGTAAAATTCTAAACAAGCTTACTAGATTCGTACTATACTCAGATTTTTTATTTGCTAGACCAGAATGACAGCCTCAATCGAACTTTTACATCAGTCAGCTTCTCATATAGTTCGTGTAAGTTTGACCACTACATACATTCGTACATTCTTCACTAAACATATTCTACACATTGGCAGCTTTTCCATCTTTGAACTCAAAACGTATCGCTTAAAGTTTTTCGATTGCAGCTATCATCTTAGTCTTGCAAAATCGAAAGATAAAAGAGCTTGGTCTAATTTGACCTAAGTTGCATTGCCTATCTGGGATGACAGCTTAGTACGACATGTTTAACTACAAAGTCACCTTAAATGTTCATACTTTCCCATTTTCAGCAGTAATTAACCGCTTAATAAACTTATTGCTGTTTTTTGTTTTTAGTCTTTGTTGAATTTTGTGGCCCAAATCTTTCAGAAATATAAGGGTAGGTACCATATCCGGAAAGTCCTTATGATAACTGCACTAAACTGTAAGTGTTAACGCCAACATATTTATGTTACCCAGACAACTTAAAAAAATTGCTCCAAAAATAATTCCAAAATTTTCGGAGCAATTTTTTTTATCTCCTTATTTTATTGACTATCCTGCATTCATCTAAACCAAGCTAATAATAGAATACTATTATATTGATGATCTTCTACGTCGAACGCAGGTGATTATACGACGGAGGCTCGAATTACGTATAATTACGTAATTACCCGCATTCAGTACTGATTACTTTAATTCAGATGACAGCTACCTGGTACCCGTAATAATGTAAACATGCCTTATCTATGAAGTTGTCAAACTCAAACTCAAAGCATTTATTTCAATTAAACCTTTTACAGGCACTTTTGAATTGTCAAAGAGTCGGTCAGTTAGTCGGAAAGTTGAAGCTAGTTGCCCATTCCAAAACGTAGATCTCTATGGAGAAGAACGGGCAAGAAACTCCAAGGACACTCTTTTTAAATCAAGATATTACAAAATCGTTGGTACATTAATTCTTGTTGCTTCTATATGTGAGAACAATGTAAAAAAAAAATGTATATTAAAAAATAAATCAAAATATAAGAATAATAAAAATAAGCCGTGGCAGTTAAGAGATGTCCAGTCTCAACTGACGGCGCTCGTTCACGAACATGACGCATGGATCAGCACCATCCAGCTCAACCATTTTGTAGGGAACCGACACGCGCCACCAACAGTGAGAAATTTAAGTGAGCATGACATGTTCTTTGTGTATTGTACTTTAAAGTACGTTTCACGGGGTTTTTTTTGCGGTGGTGATATTTTTGTTTGATACAGTACGCCAGAATATTAAGAAATATTTATGGCAAACGTATAAAATAAAGTGAATATTAACATGAATTTTGTAAAATTAATATCAAAATGAAAATTGATTTGAAATAATGACCTATGCTGTAAATGCCTTTGTCAGGCTGCGATTAAGCTGGCCGAAAGTAACAAGGTTCGTAGGCAAGAAGAAAATCAACACCAAAGAAAATCAATCGACCAGACTATGTGCATAATATAGAGTCAAAGAATCTGGATTTTATTTTAAAAAAAAAACAACGGCTTTAAACTTATATTTTTCTAGATTTTTGATGTTTCTGAAGATATTCAGTGGCAAATAAACACCCAAAATAGATTAATACAAGTGTTACTTACCATACCTCTAATAAAAATAAAAATAAATCCAACTAAACGTGTACTAAAACGATACCAACAAAAACTGCACCTAGATAGAAAACACAAACATTTTAGACAACATAATTGGAAGTCAACATTAAAATGACTACCGATAAGTCTAGGGGACAAAAACTATAAGCTGGTACATAACTGGGCACTTATGTGCTAATCTGAAGTTGTGCCGTAACTTAATACATACATAATAAATGTGATTACGTAAGACGGGCGCCCGGAGCAACGGGAGCCGAGAAGTGCCAATCTTTTCCTTATTGCATGGGGCTTACATGGAGGTAGTTGAGGTAATAAGTCAATTGGTGCGTGGAGATCATTGTGGGATTGGATTGGGGATGGATTGGTAGGGAATTTTCGAATTAGTTGGCTGTTGAGTTTCATTTTAGGTGTATTAAGGATGAAAATGATGACTTTAGTTACGAGCAGAGCGAAGAACATGAAGGACTCAAGGCACTCCACTTTTACGTGGTAAAAAGATGTGATTTCGTCTAAAGAAGCAGCATATCTCTGATATGGAGTTGACACCAGAAATAATCCTGTTACATTCTGTTTTAGGGGAGAAATATCTCACAAGAATCACAAGTTTTCGTAAAATCACCTGTCGAATATCAACTACTAGTCCTATGATTTTAATCACTAACACTACGTGAGATTCATAGCAGAAACTTCTAATGCATCCAGGCTATTAGAAACTACGGGGCAGAATACCGATCACATACACAATTTTCAATTAAAACACTTTCCTAGAACTTATACCACCCGCATGTAAACCTGCATACACATCAGCGAGTACGCAATATACTATTAAACGGAGTCAACGCACCCGTGTATGTAGGTATGTGGCCTGTAATAACAACGGACTACTGTTCACCCGTACAACCGGCTAACCGCGCGACAACTCACCGGGAAACTGGCAGAGATGATAATACCATTTAATAACTCTTCTGGGTGTTATATAGAGATGATAATACTGTTGTTCGTTTTGTTTGTAGAGTTGATGACACCACTTGATCTGGTTGATGATATTTGTTAGTGCAAGTAGGTAAATCGATAGAGATGATAATACTACTTAATTTCTAAGTATTCAAAGTATTTTATAGAATTAATTAGTTCCATCTACAAATACGAGTAATGGGTTTTTTGAGCAAATACATGTCTCATACTATTGCCTGTCGAAGCTATTGTGGTTACTTAAGATATATTTATCCAGCAGGTATTTGCAAACTTTTGGCGAATGCCACATACGATATCAGACACTACTCGCTTAATATATTAGTGATCTATGTCCTTACGTTAAATGATGAAAGATACCGCCAATCCTCTTGAGGATACTCTCCATTGTGGTCATCAGGAAGATGTTACATATCCTCTATAGCCAATGACCACTCGTCTATCTCCAATTTTTAAAAGAGGCGTTGTTAATTAAATAATAATAGTTATTACTTCCCTTGGGAGCCTTTACGAATGCACTAAATTTATTGAAGCTGTTTATTGTAAACAATTAACAATGTTCAATTAGAAAGTTAATTTGTGCCATTATTTTACTTAATATTAGACTATAAAATGATTTGCTGAATAAGGTTCATTGTCAAACTTTTAACGTTTTGAATACGAGGCCTTTGTCTAATTTTTATTAGTTTATATATATTTTGTGTATTTTTTTCTTTTTGTAATGTGCGTCTTGTTTGTGCACATTTTTTTTAATTTTTTTTATTTTTTCTTTTCAAAGGACATTAAAACAAAAGGTGTTTATGTGGCGGCCGATTTTTAATTTAGCTTAGAAGACAACACAACCAGAAACAGAAGTATATTTTTTGATTTATTTTCTTGGCAAACTAAGCCAACTTAAAGATAGAGCAACAACTCTATCTTTAAGGCGGTACCCCGACCAAAACCTTTCCATAGTGCGTTATTCAGAGGCTATTAACTCATTCACTATGGGTAATAAACTACATCTAAAAGCACATTATTAATGTTCGATATCCTATCATCACATTGCACGTTCTTAATTGTTTTTATGTGTTATAAATACATTTAAAATCTCCTTTTAAAAAAGTGACTAAAATTATTGATTGCATGCATCTTTTGCTAAAGGTGACGTTCTATTAATTTGAGGATTACACTAATAGATAGATAATTTAAAAATCTAAATAATTCACGTTTTATTTTATTTCAAAACATACCTTGTCTTTTTTTTATTAAAATAATTTCATATTTTTTTGTGAATTTTATGATAAATGAGCGTGCGCAGGGAGCGAGACAGAGCGAGATTCAGCGATGGGACAGAGAAGGACCGAACGCTCAAGGTCGTTTGGTCAGGGAAGCGCCATAAGTAATTTATTTGCTTCTTTGCATATGACTTCTGCAGATAGTCTCTTCGTTGTTAGTCATAAGTACATACTCGCCATCATTATCGGCCTATAATGTTCCCACTGCTGGAACACAGGTCACCGGTTTCATGAGTAAGCCATAACAGTAATTACTTAACCAATCCCATACACAATAAAAGGAACATCTATGGAACCCCTAAAAGTGTGGTAGATATTTTCGCTCGAAAATAAGATATATACTCAGTGCTACAAGAATTGATGCAGCCATATAACTTTTCCAGAAGTCCTTGTAGATTTTCTGTTGAGGTTTGCAGAGCGAAAACACAGGAAATACTTTTAAGCATTTATTATGAACGTATAAAGGTTTATCTAAGAACAAAACAGAAAAATTGAATCTCGTACAAAACTATATCAACTTTGTATCTAGATAGTTTTCTTTCTAGCCAGTGTTAGTACATGGAAGTGATATACCTTCAACATTTTCATTGCAACAATTATTTTGTAAATTAAGATGTGCAGGGAAACACAAGTGTAGGTACTTAATAATGAAGACGGTATTATCGAACAATATTGTCTTGTAATTTACCGCTACATTAATTGCATATATTATAGTATAATCTCTACAATGAGCTAAGACACAGTACTATAGAGTATTATGTTACAAGTGCACATATATTATTGTAATAGTGTTATCTCAAGATCGGGCAAATATGCTTTGCGAACAACAAAATACTAACTGCGATTACCAATCCATTTGCCAAGAAGCGTGACGATTTTGACGACACCATTTTTTTTTTATTATCACTTACATTGAAATTTTCATTTACCAGCGTGAAAGACTTTTTCAACACATTTGCTCCAAAAATGCATTTACGATGCCTGTGTACATGGTTCGAAAGTTAAAAATTACGCACCATACAACGGAGCGTGCGGTAAAATAGGTACTCACACATAAGTACCTGTTTTACCGCATACTCCGTTGTATAGCGCCGTGCGTATCCGTTACGGTTTATTTTTAATTTCCATTAAATAAAATATAAGAACTACACCAAGGAGTTTCACATTACGATTATAAATAAGCTGAATAATCGAACCTCCTTGGAAGCGCTTTTGCTCAATACGTTTGTCTCACTTTAATACTAAAAAGAAAATGAGACGAAAGATGTAGTTCTAATTTTTACCAGGCGCACATGGCGCCTTTTGCAATTCGCGCCATTTTCATATTAGAAACGTCAAAGATTGTTGCGACTTTCCGACTGATATTTATAAACAAAGTAATACTAAATGAGTTCAAGCAAGGAATCCGATATTAATATATCACTGTTTTCTCGCAAATGTGTTGCAAAACGTTGTATGACACACGTGCGGAAATTGATATTTACAAACTCGTGACTATGGTAATGGTGTGGTATGATACATTCATCTACTCGTTTGTAAAAACCAACTTACCGCACTAATATCATAAATAACTATTACAGAACGCCATCTGCTACAATCAATCCTGGCCACTACATTTCACTAGATATAATACCAGGTGCGATACTTTTAAACGTATACTGACAATTTATTAACCCAGGTGTTTAGCCAATATTTTTACGAGAAGCAACTCTTATAAAAGTTCTGCTCACGTAAAGCAGAATTTTATCACCCATTGCATCAACAGTCCTATTACATCACATGCTCACAACATAGCCTGTAACAAACGCTCAAGCACTCGGTACAAGTAATAGCTGATTGTCTAAACAACGTGGTAATCTAGGCAAGGAGGCGCCAGCCTTCCTGCTGCACGAGTTATAGCAGGCGACAAGTTTAGATGCAACTATATAGAGTTGGTAATACCCAGAGAAATAGTAAGCATTTTATTCATGAATATTGTTGTTTTTTTTTGTTGCTTGCAAGTTTTCCTTGAGCTTAAGTTAGTTGTTTAAGTTTACATCAACATACTATAACTATTTGATTAAATTGGCGAATGTGGAAAATAGTTTTCCCACGAGTTTTTCGCAACTTAGAACCACTTTAGGTATGTAGTACATAGTTTTAATCAAAATATAAGTACATTGGTACATTTAAACTGGATGATATCAAGGGAGTTAATGTGGAAAATCCTCATTAACCCAGTGATTTAATAACATTTGATGGCATAATTTTCAAGGCTGCGTATTAAAAAAAAAAACTTTCCCGCTTGTTTATTTATATTTCCTTTTAATTTTTGCGAATTCTTTAATAATAAAAAATACCTACATAGGTGCCAAATATCTCATTCACGCAATCAAATGCTAAAACTCAAAGTCACAGTCTAAAAAAATTCAGTCCAAGAAACGTGAGTCGCGACTCCCCTCAACGCAAAGTTTTAATCTGTGATTTTCGCTCGTCCAACTTGTATGGAAAATAATAAATTGCGTAACAACAGGATCCTGTATTTGTCAGTCTCGACCGGTCGCACAATAATCGCAGCTTGCGTGTACATTGTAAATTATTTTGTATTTGTGTAGAGTTGTTGATACCGGGGTATTCTTTTTGTTTATTATGTTTAGCTCAGATGGTAATAGAAATAGGCCTTGTGATGTTCCTCATGGCATCAACTTTTCATCACTAATAAGTATGTAAAGTGTAAAAGCAATTCAGCATTTCCCTTAAATTCTATACCAATGAAAACAGTAAAATAATATTTCGATTTACGTTGCGTTGCGACATACGTTGCGAGATTATGGCAATTCTAGCAATATGAACTCTGCTAAACATGGACTTGATCTTCTTTTTGTGCCTGCAATCTCTTTAGACCCAGCACTAACTATTCAAATATTATCATTTACCACAGTTTAATTAAATGAACACACAAAAAATCGCCTTCATCAAAAACCAACAACTCTATACAAATATCAGTTTGCAATTAGATTGTCAATAGACAAGTGTCTCTGCGACTCGTTTCATTCCGATGGTGCGGTTAAGAAACGCTAGTTACTAGTACAATCAACCGCGTCACTCGAACTACGAAAACCGGCATTACATCTAGGATATAAAGGCGTTGAGAACCATGGAAGGACGGTTGTCTGTACTAGTACAGATAGACAACATCCACCACACGTGTGTGTGTGTGTGTGTGTGTGTGTGTAAGTGTGGTCAGCAATTATCAACGAGTTTTCTTGTACACTTTCTTTAGTAAAATTTCATAGTGGAATAGTGGTTGATGGTAATTGATTCGGGATTGTGAAACTGTTCGTTGGCAGGCTTTTAAGTTTGTTGACAATATTGGTTTCTCTGCATAGTAAAACTTTGATAATAAGTTAACAGAGCGCTCATGGGGGAAGCGGCAGGGTAGCCCGTGAAATTCAAATTTTATTTAAACTCAAACTCAAAGCATTTATTTAAAATAAACCAATTACAGGCACTTTTGAATTTTCAAGGGGTCGCGGTCGGTTGGTCAGAAAAATGAAGCTAGTTGTCGATTCTAAAGCGTAGTAGGTACCTATGGAGAAGAACGGGCAAGAAACTCCATGGACACTCTTTTAAAACAACATAATCATAGATACAAAAAAAAAACTTATTTCATTGAATGAGTATTTCATGAAAAAACGGTACCAATTGTTTATTTCGCGGGCTACCCTGGCGCTTCCTCCTTAAGATTGTGATACTCGTAGATACTTTGTAAGGCAATTAGGGTACTGATTCAATCCTGGGTTGCGTTCAGTCATCAAATTCTCTGGTATCTGTGGCTAAAGATATTCACAGGGTTTAGTGGCCAAATAATTATATAAGTATAATTCTATAAAGACCTTAATTGGGGAACATAGGTACTGTTATTTATTATTCATTGTTGTTTTGAGCTCAAAGAGGTCACTGAAGGTTTGTTTTCTTAAATTGTTTGGAAACATGTAAGACTGGTTATATAGTGAGTAGGTTTTTTATTTTTATTTTTTCTGGGTGGGAAATCATCAAATGACCTCTCCCGCTCTGGGCAGAGCGGAAGGGCGTGTCAGACTCTTACTGACTAAAACCCACCCGTGTTCCTTCAGTTGCCTGTGCGCCAGGGCCACGGTAACTCTTTCGAAAAATCCGCGACCCCGGCAGGCATCGGCCCTATCGGACCCCGTCAATTATGCTGAAATCTCTATGAGGCGCGCGTGGAACACACGTGCTGTCGACCCGGGCCTGGACCTTACCGGACGGCGAGCTGCCCATTGCTCGCCATCCACAGGACCGCGCCTACGGTGGCCGGGAGTCGGCTATCGACTCCCGACGCCCAAGGTGTTTCCTCCTGCGGCGACTATGGGCGTGAGGGCGCAATGATTGCCTCTCCCTCACGCGCAAACACATGGAAACATGTACGACAGGTTATATAGTGAGTAGGATGCGTATTTAAATACCTTAATCACACCCATGCTCACCAATATAGAGGTGGTACATCACTATTTATTTGAACGTTATTCACGCGCCGTTAAAGCATTAAGCACGACGAGCCAGCGTGTCGCGACTCTAGTAGAAAAAAATGTATGAACATTTCATGGAAATGGTTCTACAAAAGTCGCGCCGCGCTGTTGCGTCGCGCCTGTCTGCAGGAGCCTTTACACTACATTTAATGAGCACTTTCCTATTTAAAATAACCTATTCAAATTTATACCTCATTACAAGACATAAAATTCAAACTGTGATTTCAGACATGTACCACGTATACACGATAGTATGTCTGCTTTCAATACTATCATGGAGAATAAACTGATCTGAATCAGGATTACTCGATTTTAAACTCGAATTATCAAAGCCTCCAAAGTGTTAGAGACACAATTAATATCGAATTTCAGAATCAAGATCTGTACACCGATTTTATTTCTGTAACAAATGCACAGATATAAACTCCCCGAAAGAATTACGCCGTAAAAAAGTCAACGGGAAAAAGAAAAGTCATTGTGTGTAAAGTTCATTATTATATCAACACCTGGCTACCTTTAAATCTAATCTTTTATCTGTATTACTCAACAGCGATTCCATCTTAACATATTTTTATTTAAATTTAAATCGGAATGTCTTTAAGACACCTTTGTATCGATCTGAAGCATCGATGCTTTCATTCACTCCCTCTTTTATTCGATTAATCTTCGGACTTCTGGAACAAAACCAGCAATGGTCAACGCAATACGAAATAATACTCTTCACTTAAATGATAATTACAGAGAAAGCAGAACACAATTTGAAAAATATTGTCATGAACACTTGAAGAATGTTAAACATATTCAAGACCTCAAAGAATTTTTTGAAACGGTACTTGCATATCAATTGATTAGATTAAGTTTGGTGTAGGATTAATCCTACACAAAACCAAACAATTAATTGTAAACGCAATTTCGAAGTATGTGTGAGAATTTGGTTAAATTGGAAACGATTCCGATGCAAATTCGATGGTCGTATAAGGTAGTGGTAACAGATAGTTGAGTAAAAAGAAATTTGAGATAATCAAATGACGGACTCCGGGGGGTTTCGTTGATGTTAATTATTAACCTGTTGTCACCTCAGGGTAACCTTACGTAACATGCATAATGTAACGAGTAACGATGCGCAAGAGTTTGAGCTCTAAGCTTCGTAGGCGGTACTGTAATTGCAGTGAGATAATAATTATGCAGTGACAAACATGAGCCTGTAGCAGATTATCTTATCTAATACATTGTAAGATCATTGTTATCAAAATAGCGGCGGAAGTATGTACCTATTACGCTTACTTTTCTACATGCAATGGAACTAAATAATTACATATTATATTATCTTGCTTCATTTCAAAAACTTACTAAAGTTTAAGAGCCACATTTTTTGCATATTCTAATATGAAAATAAATGTGGCTCTTTAGTACAGAATCAGTTTGAATCAGTTTGTGTTTTAAGACTTAAAGAGGCTGACAACAGCGAATGCGCAGTCACTGTCGGACTGCATAGAAAAGAAAGAGAAGAGCGATGGCACAAAGCTGGTAATTTATTGCAAAATATGAAAGAAATTAAAGATTTTTAAAAAATCTATTGATTGGAATAAAAAATTAAAACACTATTACGTTAATATGTTGCTTGTAGAATAATCTGAAAAAAAAATATCAGAATAATTGCATGTATATTTGTATGGTTTTTAATCGACAAAAGTATTTTTTTGAGGTTTGTTCGTGTTTTTTTTTCTATTGTATAAAGTTAGTTGTATTATGTTTTCCTGTAGAATATCATATATTTTTTCTGATTTTGTTTACAGCAGGAGATCATATACTTTTAGGCATCTCAACAACTGAGCGCTCCTGGAAGACGTTAAAGTTAAAGTATGAGGGAACAAAACGTTACGGAAAATAAATCCTCTGTCCATAGACAGGAGATGTTTGATTGATGATCATGATGATTCTTCTTCTTCAATTGCCATGTTGACAATACTATCGAAAATATCCATTTTAATTAAGTAACTACACTTGTAAAGCACGAAAACTAACCTCAAACTTAGTAACGCCAACGTCGTTTATCAATGGAATAAGTGGTTATCTGGCCGTCAAAGAGTCAAATAGATTTATTCCTCAAATAAGTTAACTATTCGACAAATAAAGCCTATTTGACGATTGAACAACAGATTTTTTTCTATCTGTCGAATAAACCATATCTGAGGATTGAAAAATCGGCCCTTAGTGACACGAGGAGTTTTAAGGCTGCAGGAAACATAGAAGAAGTAAACATCTTGGCTAAAAGAAGACCAACCAGATCCAACTCCTTTGTGTCTTTAGCCAGGACGATAGGACACGGTCCGAAAGATCTTCGACTCCCAATAATATACGATTAAACAAAAGTAGAAACCCGTATCTATTCATTGACTTTCAAATGTCAATCTAACTTGAGGATTTAATAGGTACATTTTGCTTGTTAACTGCGTAATTAATATGAAAGCAAAGTTCTTGCTTTTCATGTTATTCAGCAACATAGCAATATATTTTATTCAACAAAATATACAACTTTAATAGCATTTAAACATTATCTATTCAAATAATGGGCATTCACAAATGTTTCTCCAAATATATGAGTATAATATACCTGTCGCCTTGTCTTTTTACTTAAAAGCTCGAACAACATAGTCCCAAAGAATTCTCGAATAACTTTTAACTTTTAACTGTTAAACATTTACGTTTAATTATTACCAATATCATTTTGTGAGTATTCTCACACATGGGGAAATCTTACTTAGGCCCCAACACGAACGTGCGACTTAAACGTAACGTAAAGTCGTACGTTTCAAGGGGTCTAGTCTTTAAGCACAAAAACCGTAGTTTGTGCCGAAGTTATGGACGTTTGCTACTCTGTATTACCTAGGGACATAAGATTACTTTGAGGCCCGAACTAAGAATGAATGAAAACACCATTTGACAGTTGTGTTGTGTTGTTGCTTGACTCGCGATGTGTTTTTGTCCGTCCAAAAAGGTTAATTAATCGGGAGTAGAGTTCATTCTGAAATTCTGAAGTATCGAACTACTTTCGGACGGGTCTGTATCTTCGGTGACGGACGTACAGAGTATCCTTGGAATTTAAAATTAAAATACTACTACTGGTTTTAATTCTTGCGACAAACACAATTAGTATGACCTATCTAAACTAATATTATAAAGAGAATACATTTGATTTTTGTACGTCTTTTTGTTACGCTTTCACGCTAAAACAGCTAAATGGATTTCCATGAAATTTGGCACATGGGGTAGACCTTGACCTGGACTAAGACTTAGTATATTTTACGCCGAAATTCCCACGGGATCGTGATTTATACGGGTGAAACCGCGGGGCGCAGCTATAATGAATAAAGTTTTAAAACTAAGTACCTATACTTACCTAAATAAAATAAAGGAAACGAGTATTTTCGATTTTAAATCGTTCGAATTTACGTTATACTGCTACAAGGATCTTCTGGCGCTCGAATGACGTTGATAGAGGGGCGCTGTTGTTAAACATGTTTGCAATTGTTTTGTGAAAATAATGTATTAAAAATACAAGATGGCGACGTTAGTTCCGATTTTGGTTACGCGCCAAAACTTCCTTGTACAGCTATACATTTGCTCCGCGCGTTTGTGCTAAGCCTACTTGTCACAATATATGCAGCAGGTGCATACGATTAGCATATTATTATATTAAAAAAAACTATGATATCTCATGTTTGGGGTCATAACTTTTTATTTGGCTCTTGTGTATTTAGGTAAAAGATTTTTAACGAGGTAAATAGATAATCAGATGGTACTCATTAAGATTCTAGGAATGGTTATAGACCCACATTTTTTATGTAACAAAATATACATACTTTGAGTTTGTTTGTATTAAAATATACAGTGAAGAGATGCTGGGGAAAATATAAGTTTGTATTGTAAAACAATCAGATGCAAAAAGGTTTACAGCTTTTATTGTTTAAAACAAACATTTTCATGTTTATATTGCAGCTAGGTGACAAATATTAATTTTTCTCGTTGATTTTTTTTTACTGGTCGTTATAAATATTCAAAATGACATCGAAAAAGGAATTCAGAATTATTATTTTCTTCGCAAGCAAACTCGTGGAAATAAATTAGTTTAATAAACTTCGAAATTATGTTTATTTTTAAGCTTATTAATAATCTATCGCTGATCCAATATGTTTAATATAATAAGATTATAGAGCTGTGAGCATCAACTTAATTAAATATTACTCATTAAAATTAAAATAAAATAAAAGTTGAGATAAAATTTACATATTATTAGTCTCGCGTTTATACGATTTTTATTATTTCTAATACGTTTTATACAGAAAAATGTCTAATTTAAATAACCTGTAAAGTAGATTTTATTTCAGAGAATGTCATTGTAAATACATATGATAAAGATAAAAAAGTGCTATGTTCTAAAGACACTTAAAGATTCGATCTTGGATAAAAGAAGAACATAAAACTTTTAATTTGTGGAAATTATGTTAGGATTTAAGAACGCATTTATTAATTTGATAATGGCGGGAAGATAGCATATAGCATAGCTTAAGCACTTCTCATGAGAAAATACAACATAGTTTCAAAAACCCTGTTTGTGGGACAACTGTGGTCTCATGTATTATCAAAAAAAAAAAAAAAACTAGACGCACAATACAAAAAGAAAACTATTGTAGATAAAATACTTAAACTAATAAAAAGTAGCCAAAAGGCTCGTACTCCAAATGTTAAAAGTTTGACAATATTGTCTACTGCTTGATGTCCAAAGACCAAAGACAATGGTGCAGATTCTCTTGTACACCGAACTAAACTAACTAAACTATCACTTAAATTCCTTACTATTGGCTATGAAAATCTTAAACTATTGTGCAAAAAAATATCTCGAAATTTAAAAATAATTTTCATGCAAATATAATTTAATATGACAATCGCGACTCCACGTGGTACTTGTTTGCCGTACCCCGTGTTTTTTTTTAGAGCCGGAGTCGCGCATTGTGGCAACCTCAACGTGTTGTATAGGGAATTTTCACTTTTTGTATGGAAGATACGAAAAATTATGACCTACATGTAGAGATTTAGGGGTTCACACCATTTTCGAGATATAGGTAAGCAAAATAAAATTAAAAAGATATGGTAAATACTGTTTTTGCACCTGAAGTCGAGGTGTTGCGGTGAATTTTAGTTCATGACAACTAATTTTATTCCACAACTTTTGAATCGCGATAAAAAATAGTCAGATTTAGATATACAACCAAAATTACAGGTAAAAAACATCAAATTCAGAATAGTAAAATTGGCATTTTCACTAAATTACTAACTCAGTGCCATCTTAGTGCGGTCAAACTAAAATATAGTTTAATTCTGTCACTTTAGTCTATTTAAGAATGGGCAATCGTCGTTTGACAGGACTAAACAAAATGTTAGTGATTTTTAGTCACATTTAGTTCACATTGCGTAATGCGTTGCGACACTGGCAAATGACAACAACAAACAAACAAAACATGGAATGATCAAACGTATCGTAATAATGAATTGTAACGTTTCTTAATAGTTACGGTATGTTGGGGTTAATTTGGGGTTGGGATAAGACCGTAAGAATCAAATTCCCGGCAAATTTGGCAACTTTTTAGTCTGTCCCGAAACCGACGGCGACGCCGCCGCGCCGCGACTGTTGAAGCAAATTAAAATGGCGCAAAATTTAATTCGTACGGTCTTATCTCAGCACCGAACTTACTCCAACATACTCTACAGGTTCTTTTAAAAAATCTATGAAGCGATCGATATCTTCAGATCAGTCGGTAAGGTAGGAAATAGGGATTAGGCAAGTGATTCCGATAAATAAATTGTACCTATTGCAAACTTTGCATTGTTCAGACACTGGTTGATTTATAACTCATGGGCAGTTATTATGGAAATTCCTAACAGCATCCTACATGCATAAGGCACTATCAGTCACAATCTGAATCATTTAAAGCCTATATTGCTAATCCATTGCATCATATGTTCGAAAAATTTGTCTGCTCAACAACATAAATAACGCAATGAATGTTGTTGAACTGTCAAAATGAAAGACGTGCCTACTGTTAGTGTGTTACGTAATTACCACGCAGGTCATAAATATCAGTATGTACATTTTTCTAACAGAAGAACTTATCTACGTTTTCAACTTTAAAATAGAATAACTTTGTAAAACCTTAGATAAAATATTCTAAGTACCCACTGAAGATAGCCGTTCAATCTTCTTCAGTGATTGATGACCGAAAGACCGAATGGATGACCGAATGAAATCGATTTAGTGAGCAATGACGGCTATTTGCATATGTATAGAGGAGAGATGAGACTCTTTATAAACTTGGATATACTTTACTTTTGTGTAAAGATTGCTTTTTAAAGTACGGTGACTGACACCTGGCTTATTTGTATCGTATAAGGACTATTTCTTTCATTGGAAATTCCTTTAGACAGGTTGACTGATCTGAAAACTTCTGGATTACGAAACAGCCACATTTTTAATATGGGTTTCTTAGTAAAATTGCGGAAAAAATTGAGGAAATACAAGGAGTCCGAACAGGGGCGGGGCCCACGTCAAAGTCGAATCCACGTCGAGCCATAATTCTGCGTTTTTTGACGTTTTGACAGTACCTACCAGCGGAAGGGATGAGTCTTAATAAAATCAATTTTATGCCTTTGAAAAATCAGTATCTACAAAGTCACCCAGAAAACTCCTACTTTATCGTTCTTTTATAGAACATAATTCCAACACCACAAGATTGGCACCCGGCGCCGTCTGTACACAAAATCAGAGCATTATAGACATAACATGAGAAATAGAGCAAAACAACAGATCTACAATTCATTGTTCAAACGATAGGTTTGAATGCACCATAATATTGAAGCGCCGCCGGCGGAGCTATGACGAACTAATGATCGCTCTAAAAGCTGTACGATTTGTATGGATATAACTTTTCAACTAAAATAAAAAAAGGCTGTCTTCGAAATGTACTTTATGGAATAACGTTCATTATTCACGTGACGATTCCAGTTTTGCATAGCTACACAATAGTCTGTAACTTTCCTTTTATTTTCATCAAATGGCGTTTCAGCATGTGGGTAAAACACGTAGCTTAAAAGTTGCCTGGTTATAAAATATGGTACACAAACAAAACCTTATCTCTTATATTTTGTTTATTTATTACATTACCATCGAAGCATTTATATCTACTGCCAAATGGTTTAGGTCTCAGTAGACTTGATTAAGTACTAGCTTCCGCGCGCGGCTTGGCCCGCGTGGTATGTCGGTAGAAAGTAAACCTATGTCCTTCCCCAGGGTTCAAAGTATCCTCGGTCTTACCGTTTCGGAAATTAGCCGGAACAAACAGACAGAAAGACCCAAAATTAAAAAAACAAGTTTATTTATTTTATATACCGTATATATTTTCATATACATTTAGTAAATAACTGTTATTTTGACATTAAAATACTTCAGTTGTATTTATTTTTGTCTATGTAAATATAAAAGATGTAGGTATAGTTAAAAAGATATTTGTATTCATAAAACCGATCCACACAAATCTTTCGCCAACTATCGATTCACGCGTAATTCAGTCGCGTACGACGTTCGAGCGTTCAAACATGCAATCATAGACAGGTGGTGTGCGTAGACAATGGTCGGCGATGGTCGGCAATGGTCGGCGATGGTCAGCTGTATCACGCGCGTCCGGCAATCACGGAGTATTACTGAGATTACACCACTGTAGCCTGTTTGTGCTGCTTTTTATTTGTTTAATATACAATATCGAAGAGTATTTAATTTTGACAGAATATTGTGTCTCGTAATACTTAATGGTAAATTGCGCGCAAGATAAGTCTGCGCGCGTGTTTGTCCTTCAGGATTATATCTCTGCCAGCACTTGTAATCACTTTCGGCATAATGGTGGCGATTATTTACTTTTGAAAATAAGGAACAGAGTACACTCTCTTGACACCTGTTATAAACGTCGAGATGGCAGCAAACGATTATTTCCGATTTCGGCTGCGCGCAAACTTATTTTGCGCGAACTATAGTAGCATAAATACTCACACCACGTGCGTAGACAGTGGTCGGCAATAGTCAGTGTTGTATCATGTGTTATTTTACTTGGAAAATGTTAGGTAGCAACACTATATTTGTTTGTATATAGGTTCCCAAGCGATAGTGAACCCACCCCCATCCAACTGCTCAAGGGAGTGAGACAGGGGGATCTGATATTCCCGAAACTGTTCACCAATGCATTGGAGGACGTTTTTAAGACGCTGAATTGGACTGGACAGGGTATAAACGTGAACGGCGAGTACTTCTCACATCTTGGCTTTGCCGATGACATCGTCATAATGGCAGAGACGCTGGAACAGTTAGACCAGATGCTGCATAGCCTAAATGGAGCCTCTCGGCGGGTTGGCCTCGGCATGAATTTGCACAAGACGAAAACCATGTACAATTCGCACGTCTTGCCGAGTCCAATCCACATTGAAGGGTCGCTTCTCGAAGTTATAAAGGAGTATGTCTACCTAGGGCAAGTCATCCAGCTCGGTAGACCCAACTTTGAGAAAGAAGCCGACAGAAGGATCCGGTTTGGTTGGGGAGCGTTTGGAAAACTTCGTCAAGTCTTCTCGTCGCCAATCCCGCAATGTTTGAAGACTAATGTCTTCAATCAGTGTGTCCTGCCCGTTATGACATACGGTGCCGAAACGTGGACACTGACAGTTGGGCTGGTCCACAAATTTAAGGTCGCTCAGCGGGCTATGGAGCTAGCTGGCTATGCTTCTTTGAAGGATAAAATCAGAAACAAAATTATCCGGAAAAGAACCGGAGTTACCGACATAGCTTGCAGAGTAAGCAATCAGAAGTGGCAGTGGGCTGGCCATGACCGATGGCCGGTGGAGCAGACGAGTCCTGGAGCGGCGACCGCGTATCGGCAAGCGTAGTGTGGGACGCCCCCCAGCTAGATGGACCGACGACCTCAAAAAGATGGCTGGGGCAGACTGGATGCGGAAGGCGGAGGACAGGGTGTTGTGGCGCAGCATGGGAGAGGCCTATGTCCAGCAGAGGACTGCGATAGGCTGAGTTGATTGATTGATTGAAGCGATAGTGCAGTATCTTAAAAAGAAATCTCGTAATCCCTTGAAAAAAATTGTCAGAAAGCATATGTTACACTTACCAGGCTTTGGTTTTTCCAAGACTTGGTAAATATTTCGTATTCATTGGGAATTTTTTTTAACCAAATTCTTTGCTTAATAATTTTGAAGCCCAGTGCTTCATATGTTGGAAAAATTTGTCTGCTCAACAACGTAAATAACGCAATGAATGTTGTTGAACTGTCAAAATGAAAGCTATTCCTATTGTTAGTGTATTACGCAAATACCCCGCAGGAATCCAACAAGACCTACCACTGATTCAAAGCTAAGCTCGTTAGCACTAGGTCAGCTAAGAATAAGGCTTTTGTTACAAGAATTTATTACATAAACGGATATATTCCTACCAAGCCACAATAAATTCTCGTTGACGACAATCAATCGGCGGCCCTCCTAGATAATGTACCAGGAAAAGGCCATCTAGCTAACAATGGGCATTTGCAATTATAATATAAACGTTATTGTACTACATAGAAGTACTTGATGCATCGCATTACAGCCCATCTAACGGAGCTGCTTTGACATAGCGCTATATGGAAACATCGCAATAAACTTAAAACAAACTTACCATCTGCAGCTGATAAAACCCTTTAACAAGATCTAACGTTCTTATCTGCGAAGACACACGACACAATTTCACTAAAAGACTTATTACGGAAACGCTACTGTAAGTTTGTCAGCAAATCCGAACAGTGCCACCCGTAGACACCCTTTGTCCATTCCTTGATTGAATATCGAATGCATAATCGTAAACTTGAATCGATTCTTACGAATACGAAGAATCGATATTGAAATCGGCAAGCACTAAGGCTTTGTATGAATAAACGCACTTAGTGTGTGGAATAGGAAATCATAAAAGCATAGTGCTGTTCTACATACAATAATAAATCGAATTGGAGTTTATGTACCGATTATGCTTTATGTACCTATAGTTCTTTTATATTTTGCCTTTAGGCCGCGATGGTATTCATCAGTTCGCATTATGTAATTACATTTAGCCTATAGGATTATTTCATGGGTTTTCTTTTCAGTAGCGTTTTAAAGGTTGATTATTGAATTATAAATAATATCACATTCACAGTTCATATAATTATGATATCTTTCGCAACCATAAATTCTAAAGCTATGAAACTGGATACAATTTCACAAACTGTTAAACGTAGCGCCATCTATGAATTTGAGCGTGAACTACTGGGATCTCTTGGTTACACCCGGATAGGGTGGTACTACCCTTACTCCGATACTAACACTCGACGCGAAGATAAAAATTGAATGAAAGAGTAAATAAAGAACAAAAATTAATGGGCCGATAGCTGTTATCGAAAATGGTTCGGCAGATTCCCTAAAAACTAAAGATTTTCTTTTATATATCATCATTCTCCTCCTAATTCTGAATACCATGCGATTACACATTAGTAAAACTATTTAATACATCTACCTACTAATCGGTGTTGTCTACGCGATGGGGAACGCAAAAAGCACTGATAATTTAAATAATAAAACCTATTTACTTCAAATTATAATTTTGAATTCAAGAAGCAACTCTTTGTTTTTCCCAAGGATCTAAATCGCTCGCCTCGGAAATACTCGCCGTGTGATATGGTAACTACCATATCACAGGCCGTGTATTTCCAAGGAATATTGGTACAAATTATGCGACTGCGGATTCTTTCACTCGAGATAATGTATTCGATTCCGGACCAAGTCGATGGCATCGTTCACGCGAGCTTCGAATGTTAGGCGACGTTTTATTCGACACCACGGAAACTCGATTAAAAATCGAATGGGAATCGATATGTTGTTCTGTAATTCATTCAAATTTGGTTTAAAATTGGAATCATACATTAGGGCTGAGAAGAGACAAAAGTTCAACGTGAAGTAATATTTCATGTTACTTTTTAATAACTTATCCAAATAAATTGTTTAAAAGGTCAATAGGTGTACATTAACTATGTAAACTTTTTTCAACGACAAATTATATTTTGACAGTAAATTTTTATTTCTGCTTCCTAGGCAGCCTTTCACAATATTCTATTTGCATAACCTCAATCCAAACTATCACTGGCCACCACTGAGCATGAGTCTCATTATAAAAAAGGGGAGAGGTCTTGACAAATAGGTATTTCATTGGACCATCGATAACAGATCCATAGCACCATTAGGTTCAGTACATATTAGTTCTCAGGTAACGCCTAGTATAGTAATACCTTTTGAAATTGAACGTTGTCTTACCTGCTTTGTCAAAGTAGGTAATCTTGATGATGAAATGCAGGGTCATAATGACTACCGAGGAATAAGAACCATGCAGTTCGCAATTCATTAACCAGGGACCGGAACATATACCTAAGTCACTTTTATTATTTGCGACCATTTTATTTTCAATAAATCAGAGCAACCTTATATTTTCCAATCGAGAACCAACAGTACCGTTTAGAGATGAAAGCTCGATATTCGGTGCATTTGCGCGATCATATCGATACACGACGGCGAATATTTTGCGCTTCGAACGAACACTGTCACTAGCAGACAACGTTACGATAAAATACCGATTTTTGTAACAAAACACCGGTGTTTCCGAAGTTGTTCCGTTGATTACATAAATGGAGCGTTGCTTTTTGTTTTTCATTTTTTGTGATATTTTTTTTAGCGATCGTTCGTTAACGGTAAGTGTTATTTTGAACTGCATTTATGTGAGGAATGTTGGGCTACAGTTCTGTGAACTTGCTTTAGTTTTATAACAGGGAACTGGAATAGTAGATTGATAAACAAGGGTCGAAAGGAATCAATTTCCATACGAGTTATTTAGACGCCCGAGCGCAGCGAGGGCGGCTATGGTCCAAGTAGGGATTGATGACTTTGAGCCGTGTTATACACTCTACTTTTCATTTCGAATATAAGGACAGTAAAAACTAGTCGTTTTTTCTCATTTAGTTAGAATGAGACTCATTCTTAATCAAATATTAGTATATAAAACCGATATTTTGAATTTCTGTACAGCTTACAGAGTTAGTAAGGCCTATCCCGCCAAATTATACAGTCTTTTTTAAATTTTAAATATGGAACACACCGCGTCACCGCCGGCCGTCCCGCTTAATAGTTTTTTTTTTTATTCACACTGGCTGTTTATACACTCACAAGACCGCAGCATTTTATTTTTATTTTAATCGATATTTCTCTTAATTATGTAAAAAACATTGTAGCCGAGTACCTAACCAAATTAAGTTCAATTTTTTAAATTCATTCTCGCCCTAGAGAGGGAAGCAAATACTATGAGTCTTTCCCGCCCAAAGATGGGGAGCAGCGTCTTCGGCTCGGATAAACACTACTTTCCGAGTATGAGAAATGGAAAAGTAATTAGTCAAGCACTACTATGTTGAGTGTGTGGTCATTATTGCCTGAGGGGATACAGAAGCTGAGCATACAAAGATGAGATCTACTGAGTAGGTATAGAAGGGTTAATATATAACACGATTCGTTTTTTTTTTGGATTTCTTGTTTCGTGAACTATCGCCAAATAAATGTTATTCTTTCCTTCTTTCTTTATTAGTCAAACAACATGGAAATAGGTATTTGAAGATTCACTTTACCTAGAGCTTTTGGTTATAAGTACTTTGATTATGAAAATCGTATGTATGGAATTACCGGAATAGGCCTTATCCAAACAGTATCTACAAACCCCTACAGGTAATACCAACACACCCTGACAACAAAACCAGAGCTCCAGTGGAACGGAGGTGAAATTAGAACAATTAACCTGCCGCCGAAGCCGCGGTGGCCACAAATAGAGCCGCCCCGGTGATAGTGGCTAATGACTTGTTAGTACCGCCGCCAAATACACACATGCGATAAGTAGGGATGTAAGGTAGTCGATAAGTGACAGATTTTTATGTCGATGCAACTTGCTTGTAATTTTATAAGTTATTCTTTTAAAAAGCGAAGGAACCATATTACACACACACACACATAACATCACGCCTGTATTCCCCGAAGGGTTAGGCAGAGGCGCACCTATAGTACACCCACATTTCGCAGCTATGTATAAGCCAACCACAACCACCACCAACCAACCAACCATAACCAACCATAACCATATTAGACTATTTATTACTTATCCCTTTCAATCCCAATTTCCCATTAAAAGAGACGACTTATAGGTTAAAGATCCAATAAAGGAAATTAGTAGTGTCCTAAGTAGTAAGGTAACGACTATACATTTAAAAAGCAGTGCACTTTAAACTCAAGTTCATAAAATAATCAATAAATAATCCTCATCAAGTACCGTTGACACTACTAACAAAACATTGGTATTTAATCTTGAAATACTCTCTTTTGTAACTAGCAAGGGAACTCAAGTAACATATTTTTGACATTGCATTCGGCAGAAATAATTAATTAAAAACATCGATAAAAACCACAACACAAGCGCTACACTGGCAAGTGAGCGACGACCGGCCGCGGTCGCCACTACACCGCCATCTATAATTGGTTTGCTCCGCAGCTGATTTTTATCTCCAATTATTGAGTTTTCACGCCAATTAAATACTATCTAGCTTCCGGTGGAAGCCGCAATGTCGATATAATCATACCGTTTCTAGAAATGGCACAACCCTTAGCAGTAATACGTTTGTTGAATAAATGATTTAATAAAATTATAAACTCTCTATAGGTATTTTAAAGTAGATAATGATGGTGATACCTCTTCGTTTCCGTTCTAACCTAACATAATTATCGATCGATGGACTTTTTATTGGTGCAGTCGGATAATTGTGAATAATTGGCGACGTTTATTGCTTATAGGAGGCTATAAAGATAGATACACTTACATAACGTAAAAAGTAAACAAAAGATAATAAGTATGCCTATAAATTATAATAATAATATAAAAGTAAAAAATCGACATGTAATGAACATGTCTATTTTTTCTTGACTGTACTTTATTCTAGCGGCACTGTATGATGGCGCATGTCGTTTGCTGCGTTTTTTTAAATGAAATTCTGTTATTTATTATATTGCCGCCCGTCCTATTTAAAAGCGATCGTCGCTCGGAAATGCGATTGTCACGTTCATATGTCACTTTTTTTTCGGAAAATCGGAACGCGCCCTCTGTCGGCGCGAGCACGCGTTCAGGTTCACCGAACAAAAAGTGACATAAAATCACGATGATCGCGTATTCACGCGACGGACGATCGGTTTTGAATAGGACGCGGCCTAAATGTGAGAGAACACAATGCCGTACTATGAGTACATTGTTGTACGGGCTGCAATATGAAGTCGGTACCTCGACCAAAACCTTGCCATAGTGCGTTATTCAGAGGCTATTAACTCATTCACTATGAGTAATAAACTACATCTAAAAGCACATTACTAATGTTCGATATCCTATCATCACATTGCTCGTTCTTATTTGTTTTTATGTGTTATAAATACATTTAAAATCTCCTTGTAAAAAAGTGACTAAAATTATTGATTTGGGTTTTTTATTGATTGGCGTTTTATTAATTGGAGGATTACACTAATGGATAGATAATGTAAAAATCAAAATTATTCACGTTTTATTTTATTTGAAAACATCGCTTGACTTTTTTTATTATTATTTTTTTTGTGGATTTTATGATAAATGAGCGTGCGCAGGGAGCGAGACTGAGTCAGACTCAGCGACGGGACAGAGAAGGACCGAACGCTCAAGGTCGTTTGGTTGGGGAAGCGCCTTAATGTACCGCTGCTGCGGTTATATTATAATATATCGGATCATTTAGCTATCTATACATATTATAAATTAAAGTTGATTTTCGTGTCTGTCTATGTAACTGCGATGTTCTCTTACGGCCCAACCCAATAACTTATCTATCATCAATTTTCGCGTACTGGAGATAGAAAAACCTATCAATCTCTGGTTTTAACGTCCCAATAAACCCACAGAATGGGTCCCTATAACATGTTGACAGTTATTTGTTTGACATGGCCAGATAGAATTATACTATCTATCAGCAATAGCGATCTGTCGTTCACTGGAAATAGGTTATTGGGTTCGGCCGTTAAACTACGCAATGGAGATTGATGCGATTTTTACCATCATTTAGAGAACTTATTCTGAAAAGCTTTTGTGTAAAAAAACAAAAAAATGTTTATTCTGCACAAACAAAACGCACATTACAAATAAATGATATTTTTAATACAGACATACAGAGTAGCCAAAAGCCTCGTATCCAAGAAATAAAAGTTAGTCAATTTTGTCCATTGCTTGATGTTAGGGCCAGGGACCAAAGACAATACACACATTGCTCTGTGTTGCCAGTGTTGCCACACTCGCAAATGACAACAAACAAACGAAAATGTGGGGGGGGGGCACGGGTGCAGTTGCCCCCCCCCCCCCCCCCTGGCCTTGGACTAAACTGAGTCTAAATCTGTTAATTAAACATATTTTTATAACCTGTATTATTATTACTTTCTATACAGTATTTTACAAAGATATATAAGTCGTAGACCTCCTTGAAAAGGAGGACACATTGATGAGTTTACAGAAAATAGGTGCCGATTTTTTTTTCTAAAAGGACTTTCATGGCTTGAATTATTCACCCCTCCTCCCCATCTCATTCTACCAGTACCAACCGTACCACGGCAAGTGACGCCCGATCAACTGGGGCCACGTGATCAGCTTCAGAAAATAAGAGCCGATTTTTTTTTTCTAAAAGGACTATCATGGCTTGAAACATTCACCCCCCTCCCCCGTCCCATTCTACCAGTACCACCCGTATAATGGCACGTGAGGCCCGATCCACTGAGGCCACGTGATCAGCTACAGAAAATAGGAGCCGATGTTTTTTTCTAAAAGGGCTTTCATGGCTTGAGATATTCACCCCCCGTCCCCCCATCCCCTATCCTACCATAAATAAAGATTTGCTCCCCCCTTGAGCGAAAACCAAGATCTGCGCCTGATTGTAGTGTTGATCATCCCATGAGTCGGCATCACACATCCATCCCAAATAAGGACTTAAGAGCAGAATAGTCTGCATTACCCGTCCCGTCTTACAAAGAAGAATGGTGGAAGAGGGTTTGAGTTACGCAGGTCACTGACTGTGCATGCCTGTACTGCTGTTCACAAATCCTCAACACACAATTTATTAAGTGTAGCAGGTTTTTGAAACACAATGAGTGTTCGCCATCTCTTTCTTTTAATGCGCTAAGTTAGCTCGCTAAGTTTAATTTTCTTACTTTGTTTTTGCGTTTTGCAGCTCAGTGTCAGGTTGTATGTTGATCAAAATATTATTGGTGAAGGTAACAAATATGTATTTACAGAATTATGATACTTAAAATCATCAATACAACTGTTTAAGTTAGAATTGGCTTCAAACTTTCATGAAATAATCATTCAAAAGGACAATTCCAACATTCTGTAAATACATAATTATTTATCACATTCGCCAATTATATTTGATCGGAAACCACATGGCTGATAGCATAAGCATGATCAGCCTATAATGTTTTCACTGCTGGGACACAGGCCTCCTCTCTGTGAGAGAAAGTGGGCTGTAATCTTCCACGCGAGCCCAGTGCGGGTTAGTCGGGTCTTCGAATTTTTGGTTCTAGGACATGCTGGTTTCCTCACGATGTTTTCCTTCACCGTTTTGATGCATCACAGCAGTGGTGATGAAATTATTTACTCAAAGTAAATCGACTGCCTGGGTTTGCACCCACGACCAACAACTCTTAAGTCACTGCACCATGTCTGATAATACTCGTAAGTATTTAATTGTGATAATGTGCTAGTTAACTGTCACAAAAAAAATTCAAAACCCCTTTACATTAAAAGCAACACCAACTCAGATTCCATTAATTCAGTACTATTAATTAAACAGTAAACTAAGTAACAGAGTCAAAATTTATTTTAGATAGAATCTAAATTCTATTGCGCACCCATCCGGGCTCTGAACACAAATAACTACTTAAAAGGTCAACTTTCTCGCTATTAACTTGTTCAGACATTGTCGCGTATTTATTAATACTAGTTAGTTAGCTGTACTTAGGAAGTTCTTCGTAAATCTCCAACCCGTTTTGAGCAAGCGTGGTGATGAAGGTTCGTACCTTCTTAGGCTAGTATTAGTAAGTCCTTTGGTGGAGACAATAATGTTTCTGAACATGCTAAATTGAGTATGCTGAATGCATCACGTTTGCAATGATTAATTAGGTACTTACTGGGAGAATAAATTATTTTCATTGATCGAACTACACTGTGACAACTCTAAATCATAGGTACTGAAGTCACCGTGATATTTCGTATAGTTACAGTTTCACGCATCACAGTTCTTATAATGTATACAGTAAAAGCTTAGATTTCAACTAGATTCGGGTCTAACCGAGACTTGGGGTTCCCAAAGTCATATGGTTACCAAATGAACTGCCATGCGAAGAACAATTCTTAACATTTCGGTTCTACTTATTACAAGCCCAGGTTTATTTGTAGTCAACTAACTATAACTTTGCACCATTCCCAAACGAAGTAGGATTTTCTAGCGACTTTCTAAAGTAGAATTTAAACATATGCGGCCAACAAGATACAGAGTTCTTTATTATGTGGTGCGTTTAGTGCGGACATTGGATATCTATGCTATGGTATGTTATGTTATAAGGCTTTCTATGGGCGTAATGGACTTAGTATACTAATTACAGCAAATACAATTAATGGCTACATAGGTATATATTCAGGTATGTAATTAGAGCCTTGCCATGTAATATTGCAGTTATAGCTGTTGCAATGTAGCGATATAATTTCTTTTAGTTTATTTATTTTTAACCGACTTCTTAAAACGGAGAAGGTTTCCAATTCGTCTGTATATTTGTCACGCGATATCTCCGGCAATTGAGGATCGATTTAGAAAATTCTTTTTTTAATGGATAGGGTATGCCATAAGAGTGGTCCCGTATAAATTTTATTAACTTTGCTTAGCTAGTTTTTCAGTTAGCTTCAGTAATACGTAAATTGTCATTCAGTAAACTGTCCGTAAGTAGCCCGACGCGTTCGGCTGCTTGCAGCGCATTGTGCGATGAAGTGCACGGATTTATTAATTAAACAATGTGTTGGAGCGTGGAAGTCTCACATCGGTCAAAACAGGTTTTGTTGTAAAAATAAATAGATCTCTAGATAATATATCATGCATTTGTCTCATTTATTTGTCAGTTGGTTTATGTTTTGTTATGCAGTTTTATTTAATACTATACTAATTACTTAAATATTCGTTATTATTATTCTCTTACAATCATTTATTTTATTTAAGTACTTATGTATACATACATACACACATTGCAGTACAAAACTGATTTACATCCGTCACCTCACACTTCAGGTTTAGTTGAAAACCAGCGTCAGGCACTAGTTGTCTGACATTTTTGCTGAACTGGATCTATTTAGTGCAGCCGCGAGGCACACTTTACTGCTCCCCCCCGACCCTTGCTCGACGACGCGCCAGCCCGCGCCGTAGCTGAGCCTGTAGCTTTAAATTCCCCTGATAATAATAATATAATCTCGATCCAGCCTGTCCCACCTTGCTGCCCTCCCCTCAGTGACGCCCTAAGCCGAGGTTCGTACCCCACAGGCGATGCCCTTAGCGTGCGGTCACCTAGTACTTAAGAATTTCGCCCCTGGCTGGAGGCTTTAAGTTAGTAGCTTAAGGCACCCACAGGCTTGCCCGGGTAAGTAGCCAAGACCTCGTTGTGTGCTTTGTAGTTTGTGCTAAATAAATTTATTTTCTTTTTAATACGTATGTTTTTCACTTACACAGACCGTCATTCAGATATGTGAAATAATAATTACTTTTAGTTAGTAAGTGTCAAATTGTTTTTTTTCGTTTTATTATGGATCTCTGCAGGCGTAGCACAAGCACTGTCTTGTCGACGGAAGAATAGACAAAAATGACGTTTCGTGAAGACAGTACGACGGCAGCAAAGTAGAAAGAGTCAACTCCATTTTTTACGAAATTCAGTAATTTATTAACGTTTATCTTTTATTTTGCTTATATCTCGAAAATGGTGTGTCCTATCGCAAAAATAATGAAAATTTCGACCCCCTTTATGTAACCCTTAAACCCCTAAAACTCAACATGTAGGTAATCATTTTTCACATTTTCCATACAAAAAGTGAAAAATTCCTTTTTTCCTTTCCATTTTTATACTTTGTGGCCGTCGAGTAAAAAGTTTTCTGCAGTCTTCTGAAATAGTCTACATTAAAAAGGACCTAGACAACGATCGGCAGAAACGAAACACAAAATGACAGATTTTAGAAGGATTTTTACGGTGCGATGTCAAAAATAGAGAAAGGAAATGTCACTTTGTATGGGAATAGCCGTCTCTATTCTTCGAAGTAATAGATAGCGTCATGCTAAGCCCGCTGGTCTGAAATTAAAGATTTATTATTATATTGATAATGTTATAATAACTTTCTGTCACTGTTATTTACATAGCAAGAAGTGGTACACGAATTTGTGTGCGGTAGGTATCACAACTAAAGAGTGAAAAATAAAAACTTTTTTACATAACAAAAACGACTTCCAAAAATAAATACTACATAATTAAAAATAATTTTAATTTCGGAATTCGGTGGCAAAAATCGAAAATACAAAGCCAAAGACACCGACTACGAAATTAAAGTAATTTATCACGTTATAGTGTTTTTTTTTAGGTCAGTTTTTTTTTCCAATGGTTTTACTGGCTACTGAGAATCTTTAGGAAGTAAGCCATATTGTTTTTATCTGTCAATAAAATTGTGTCTCATGATGTATAGTGACATTGAATAATGTAATCTCAACAAACTACAAGAATTGAAGGAATACAAATGCCATTTTAAGGCCAACCCTTCAGCCCTGTTTTATAAGTCTGAACTTCTGAAATGAAAAGTTTAGTAATCTGGCTAATTCAACTATACATGCAAAAAAATAATTGAATGAGTTGGATGAAAACAGTAATCAGCCTTAACAGTCAAGTTCTTGAAGGTATAAAAAATACTTTACCAAGAGAAAATGTCTTCAGATGGTTCTGAAAGAAGTCAACGTGATAATCGGAGACTTCGTTCACATAGTGCTAAAACAGCTCTCTATATTCTGCATGGCCTCAAAATTATAAACAAGGTACCAAAGGCATACAAAGATTTGAATAATAATAGTTTTTAAACTCAACTCAACTCAAACTCAAAGCATTTATTTCAAATAAACCAATTACAGGCACTTTTGAATTGTCAAGGGGTCGGTCAGTCAGAAAGATGAGGCTTACCTATTCCAAAGCGTAGTAGGTACCTATGGAGAAGAACGGGCAAGAAACTCCATGGACACTCTTTTAAATCAAAATATGGTTACAAAATATTGGTTACATCGTTCATGTTGAAATTGTGCATGTGAGAACGATGCAGAACGTTAAAAGCGTCCGAAATAAATAGACAAAAACAATTCAAATATTAAATTAAATTAAAATAAACTGTGGCAGCTAAGAGATGACCAGTCCTTACTGACGGCGCCCGTTCACGAACATAGTTTTAATAAAAGCATAAAGAAACTTAAATGCTACTATAATGTTGACGATTTTTTTTGTTTCTAATCGTTCCAAGTGATAGTAAACCTACAAGTGTTTAGATAAGATAAGATATATTTATTTATCTAAATAAATATATCTTATCTTATCTTAAAAACATGTTTCCTTTTCATTTAAAAGTTTTTATGAAATATTTTTAGAACAACAGCAACAACAGCTTCGGTGAAAAATAAAGAGAACTTCTTACAAAATATATACTTTTCGGAAGACATTCTTTACTCGTCTTTGTAATAACTGAAACCATCTTGAAATTCTGCTTAAACAATAAAACGGTTTTACCGCACCGCGGCTTTACAAATAAGTTCAAAAATAAACCTGCTATTGCGCTAAAACATAGAAGAAAACATCGTATTGTTCTGCTACTAAAATGATACGTGTTCACTATCTAGTTGAATTGTGTAAGTTTATTTCACAACTGACTTGTACACGCACAACAAGCAGCTTAAAAACTATTTTTACAAAAAACAATTGACTTCCAAAAAAAATCAGTAAAAAAAGTAAAAAAAAAAAACTTTAATTTCGGAAGTCGGTGCCTTTGGTTTTGTGTATTTTCATTTTTTGCCACTAACTTCCGAAATTAAAGTTATTTTTCACTGTTTTTGTGTATTTTTTTGGAAGTCGTTTTTTTTTTCACCGTTTAGCTGTGGTACCTACCCCACACAAATTCGTATACCACTACTTGGTATGTAAATAACAGTGACAGGAAATTATTAAAACATCATCACTAAAAACTAAGTGGAAAAAATACGCAGTATTAAGAATAACTCAAAAACTAGTAGTCAGAACTTGATCAAATTGTTATGGGACCACAAGAAAAGCAGCTAGCCAGCTATCAAATAAAAAAGAATCATCCAAATCGGTTCACCTAGAAAAAAGTTCTGAACTAACACACATTAAAAAATAAATTAAAAAATACTGTCGATTTGAGAACCTCCTCCTTTTTTTGAAGTCGGCTAAAAACACTTGCGCTTGCTTCTAGCGGCAAGCTGAAGAACACTTGCGTTAATCACTTCTGCAAAGAAACATACATTTGTTTAATTTTTATGCATTTAATCCATACTATTACATAATACCTACTTAAATATAACATCTGCACATTAATATATCACATTTTACTTTATTATACTTATCACATGCAAGTAGCTTGTCTGTTTTTTTTCTGAAAGGTGAAAAACTCTTGCTGGAAGTTACAAACAGTGTACCTGTATCAAATATCAAAACAGTAACCATATTTATTACTTGTCACTGTTATACTGCCGCGCTAACGAAGAATACAATAATTCGATTTTGGACGATTTTGAGTTATATATATATTCGGAATCAGCGAATCGATATCTATTAACTCTCTAAGTAACTTTTTACGAATCGGGTCGGGTTGTCGGGTTTTTCAGTAAGCAAGAATGCAATAACTTATACTTCACTATGAAAGTTCAAAACTTTGAGCGCGTTTTTCTCGGAAGCGGCAAAATCGAGTTATTGTATTCTTAGTTAGCGCGGCAGTATAACTGTCAATGATTGTTCTTGCTGCAAAATAACTTCTGCAAGTATACTTGCAGACATCTAGAGGTTACTGTTGGCGACTGTATTTATAACCTGTCACAATTGCAAGTAACTGTCGATGCCTGTACATACGAGCAGTCGTCACTACACAGTCGAGCACTGTTGTAGATGTACAACATGACACGTCCGATGCATTGTTCTCAAGCCTGTTCGTTATAAATAAAGTATTATCTGCAATAATAACTTGCTCGATTGAACTGAACAATACGCTCAGCGGACGTGTGGGCGGCGGATACTATCGACCTATTGACGGGAATTATATAGAGCTGTAAATACAACATAGTGTATTTTTGGGTGTCAATGTCACAGTATTCAGAACAAAACCAAGGTCAGAGCTCACAGCTTTACGGAAGACTTAATATTTATTCTTTTATGCTGAGGATGATCACGGACCACCAACAATGAACTGCAACGGTGTGATGGATAAAATAGATACCCTAAAACAAAAAATATTTTGCTAGTGTTTGGTTTTCAGCAGTAATAATTCGGCTCTCAACGTGTGAAAGATCTAATTTAAAAAACTGACCGACCTCTTGACATTTCAAAAGTCTTTGTGATTGGTTAAGGTAATTGAAATAAACTCAAACCATGTTTGAGTTTGACCGACATGCTAAATGTAAAATCGCCAACAAGCAGTGAGTCAGTGCGAGAAAATGCTTTTGCTCTGAAACAAAACAGCTAGATATCTACGAAACTAAAACATAATATTTTTAAACAATATTATTCAAAGTTGCATCAACACAGAGCATTTAAAACATTCTCAACAAAAAACAAAAATGGGTATTATCATCTCCATAAACATCCCATCAACAACTCTTTGTTGAGGTCCAGTCTGATTTAATTGCGTACAGCGTTAATTGGCCATTGTCCTTTAATATTGTGCCCTCGCCCTCGGTTAACTATAGCCGATTGTTTTTGTGCCCCGAAGTGCCTTGTGCCCCGTTTTGCCCCGTGCGCTAATGTGCAGTCGTGATGTTTGCTTACCGTTTAGATATCGATTGAGATGTTTTGGGAGGTAGTGGTATTGTTTTAGATTTAAAAGGTGTTCGGTTATTACCTATAAATTACCTACGATCTTCGACTGATCTTTGTATTCCCCTCATTCAACCGTCATCATTTCCGACCTATTCATACGCTTACCTAATCATAAGAAATCGTAGGTTTTTATATCTCTAAACTTATTCTGTGACATGAAATCTAAAAAAAAATACTTTACTGTTAAAAACCTGCTTTAACAAAACAATTACTTACTCAATTCATTAACCTAGAACATAAATAAATTAAATGCCGAAAAGATCTTTCAGCAAACAGTACCAACACAATCTCTCAAATCTCTTAATCTGCAGATCCCCAGATTACGCACTATTAAACAACAAGGAAAGAATTCGCGATAAAATAAACATAATAGCTTCCAACGATGTTACAGGACAAAGGCTTTTAAGAAAACCTGCCTCCTCTGTTCTTTGAATCATATACATAATCATAATAATTAAATGTCGCAATGAGGAGCCGTGTTATCAGGCGGACGCAGCATGATGCTACTGACCAGTTCACGTCACTCTTTTAGAGCCACCCTTACAAAAAACTCGACATACATTGCCGGCTTTAAACCAGCATGGACATTACCCTTTCAAGCGTAAAAGGCAAAGGTTGTTCCCCAGAAGTTTTTCTTCGCCGATCAAAGGGTGCCACAGTGCAGGAAAGTGTCAGACTAAGAACCAGTTAGGCAAATTATCTGCGAGGAATCAGTGACTCCACCTGCCGCCGTTCAGGGCTGCGTTTATTTATTTATATATTCTGTGTTGCAAAGTTCGCGTGATGAGACGCAATGTATTGTTGTAAATGGCTCGCATGGCAACTTTTATTTTTACTTGTTGACGGCCCTATTGAATAAACTTTGGAATGTATTAGAAACAAGTCGGCAGGATTATTAATTATGTGCGGTTGTGGTTACGGGTTTTTTTGTTGATATGGAATATTTTTTTGGATTAATCAAAGAGGTTTGCCTTTTTAACAGATCAATGAATCTCTGTTAATTAGCTTCAATTATATATACTACAGCCTTCTGAAGTTTTGTAGGTACAGTCACGAGCATAAATATCTTAAACTTACGCAAAATTAAAAAGTGTATTTCACATATTGTTTTGTTAGTTATGATGTTGCGGACATAATTTTCTAAACCATACTTTTGAAATTGTACTTTTCTCAATGTTCGTTCAGCAATCGTTCATGAGAAGATCTTTTCTGACTTTTGCGTAAGTGTAAGGTGCCAAGTGTAATTACAGTAGAGAGAGATAGGTTCAAGTATCAATCGCCAATGATTAGATGTCTAAAAAGCTTATGACACAATGTCACCTTTTCCACCTTTTCATTATTAAAATAAAACAAAGTGCTCCTTGTATTTCTATTTAAACTTATACAATTTCATAAAATAATGATGATGCACACATCTAAATATCCAAATATACACGAATTTTATTATTAATTTCACTCCAAAGTAACAACAAAAAACACATCAAATAACTGACAACTTATTCAACCAAATCACCACTAAACAAATACAATAAACAATAAATATTTAGACAATAATAAATAGTTTAAACTTTTAAAACTACGGACAAACCAAACAAGGTATAACGGTATGCAACATTGAAGATTTTTCAATCAGCCACACAGCTGGGTTTCTAATTAAAAGTATAATGATCCATCCTATAATAGTATAGAAAAACGAATGTTCCCATAACCAGCATTATAATAATGAATAATAATTCGTAATTAGTAATTGTGTAACAAAAACTATTTACTATTTAGTAGAGCATACATAGTTAGTAATTAGGAGTTTCAAGCTCATCTTCGTGACTAAATGTTATAAGATTTCTGTTTTAATTTGAGTAATAATTTATAAGTAATAAAAAATATTATGTAGTAAGACTTTAGAGTGGTAAATGAACAGTTTGTTAAGTAAAAGTAAAGTGGAAGATATAATGTAGAATGTTGCAAAATTATAAAAACTATTTACCTACATATTACAAACAAAGTTCTGTAACCTTTGTAACTACTATTGATTCTGAATCTAAATGATGCTAAATTAAGTACTTGCGTCGGAGCTACCACCTACTACAACATTACACAAAGAATTTGCGATAATATCAATTAATAGGTAAGCTCGGAGAACCACAATTTCTCTAACGGCTGTAGCAAAAGTAACTGTAGAAAAACGTTTCAATCTGAAGTTTTTTTGTTATTCACGTAGGTACTGTATCGTTCTTTATGAATGATTTATTAGGCTGTGATAAAAAAGACACATTCTCTCTCCTTCAACATAATCATTTCATTTAGTTTCCTTGCTCTTGTTTCATGTTTATTATTATATATATTATATGTATTTAAGTATATGTTTTAGGTATGTATGGAGTTTTTTTATATGTAAATAGTACACCACTGACTACCTGCATTTTTGTCTCTCCTTCTCCCTTTAATCCATCCAAACGTTGTCTGTAAAAGATCGCTTTTAGCGATAAGACCGCCCATTGTGTCACACTATGTATGTAAAATTTCTACATTTGTATCTGTAATTTATATGGTGTACATAATAAAGAGTATTCTATTCTATTCTATACCTGCCAACTCTTTCTGATACATAATTTCACCCATTACCTTCACGCAAATTAAATCACAGCCCAGCAGTAAAAGCAGAACCATCAAAATATATCAAGCTTTACCTTTCCGTCACGAATAACCCGACGAGAGGTTAATTATTAATTCAATTGCTAATCAAATTCAATTTATTGATTTTCACTATCTAACATTAGTTTCCTTCGCTAAGTTAGTCGTAAATCAAAATCAATTAAAACGGGCTGAATTGATTATGTAGAAAGATGAATGCACATTATTTTATAATATTTGATCTTTATTCATTTATATTCTATGTTTAAGGTATACCTACGGATATATTTATTCGTTGATTACTGAAGATGAACTTGTTTGTATACGGTCTGCAGATAAGAAAAAAAACTCATTCAGAAATTAGGATAATTTTGCCCAGATTCCCTTTTGTACCATCAGAGTCACATTTTAAATATATGTAAACTTATTTGTGGGTAGACATACTTTTTCATCACGTCTAAAAATCTTTGGCTATAAGCCGTCATGATCACATATTCCATCATGTTTTAAATTTATTAGTTAGTCTGCCACTTAATTTCTATGAGGCACGTCCGGCATTATGTCAATCAGATCAATCACATTTTTAACTAAGAATGTCGTTTTCGGTTTTATGAATAAATAGTGTAATTGCACATAAAAATATCGTTTGCTTAAACAACGTAATCAATAGACCAATACTTATAACTTACGTCTAAAATAATATAATATTTTAGTTTAATTTGCTGTCCATAACTATATCTAAGTGACGTCATCAGCGTCGTACAATCGCCTCCGATGAATGCATCACGCACTCTTCGGCAATTATCAGCTGATTACACGTCACTGGATATCGATAGACCTGCTATTTCTGATCCACTACATACAAAATATGTTTTGGAATTAATAAGCGCGGGTAGTTCCACTTTATTTCTTTCATAGGGTCCAGCAATAGCTAGCGTAATAATAAATAGGCAAAAGCAAACTCTCAATAGTTCTATTGTAATTTGTTATGATTACAATAAAGAGTATTCTATTTATCTATGTACATAATTTAAAAGCTAAAAGTCTTAAAATAATAATATGAACAAGTATATAAAAAAACCGGCCAAGTGCGAGTCGGACTCGCCCATGAAGGATTCCGTAGCAGCTTACGATTTATGACATGACGTAATAAAAAAAAACTACTTACTAGATCTCGTTCAAACCAGTTTTCGGTGGAAGTATATATGGTAATGTACCTACATCATATATATTTTTTTAGTTTTATCACTCTCTTATTTTAGAAGTTACAGGGGGGGGAACAAACATTTTACCAATTTGGAAGTGTCTCTCGCGCAAACTATTCAGTTTAGAAAAAAATGATATTAGAAACCTCAATATCATTTTTGAAGACCTATCTATAGATACTTCACACGTAAGGGCATTATGAAAAAAAAAATTGTGTTTCAGTTCTAAGTATGGGGAACCCCCTAAATTTTCTGTTTTTTTTCTGTTTTTGCGTGAAAATCTTAATGCGGTTCACAGAATGCATCTACTTACCAAGTTTCAACAGTATAGTTCTTATAATTTCGGAAAAAAGTGGCTGTGACATACGGACGGATAGACAGACAGACAGACAGACATGACGAATCCATAAGGGTTCCGTGTTTTGCCATTTGGCTACGGAACCCTAAAAAGGGGAGGGGAAGGAATCGTAGGGCATAAAAAATTCGTCCGCATCGTTGTTCACAGGAAAAGTGCCCAAAAGGCCGGCAGCATTGCCACGTTGTACGGCAATGCTGATTCTTAGGCCAAAAAATCGGCCAGCCCTCTAGTCATGTGAAGAGTTGATCAACCGCTTGGCAATGTCTCTAAAAACTAAGTGGGCACTCCGACCCCATCCATGGCCCTAGAATTTCAACCCCAAACGGCTCGAACATATAAGTTCCAATAAGATTGGAATATTTACGCCGTTTGTGGTTTTCCGCAACTGCAGCAGCCGCCCCAGCACAGCCAGCCGTGCTAGGAAGATGGGATGGCTCAAGGGTGTTGACATATGTTGCATCCCACATCAACGGCCGACCTAACTTCTAAGGCATTATGGTCATTCCGTCTGGTCTCTTCCCATCATCGCGTTCCAAGTCATAAGGGTTCTAGAACAGCTGGACCCCAGTAAATCTTAAATTGTTAATAGCTAGGTATATAAATTCACTAGCCAGCTTAACTCTGCACACAAGTCATAAGAAATAAAATATAATTTGAACAGGATGGTGAAAGTAAAATCTGGGCATTTTAAAACATGTTGTGCCAGTCGTAAAATCCGATTAGTAAACAGGTTAGTATATTTTAGCAGACAGTCTGTCGAATTTGGTCAATCTGCCACGTGTACAGTACAATCTATAAACTTGGAACCTATCTGAAAGTCTTAACTCCGTAATAAGCCACCCCGAATCACATCAAGGAGATTAAACTTTCATAAAATGAAATCAATGCTTTTAAGTTAAGAATAAAACATCAAGAAGAGTTGTAGGTAGCTACTATAAAATGTGCGTGCAGCACTAAAGACGATTAAGGCGGTACCCCGACCAAAACCTTGCCATAGTGCGTTATTCAGAGGCTATTAACTTATTCATTATGGGTAATAAACTACATCTAAAAGCACATTATGAATGTTCAATATCCTATCATCACATTGCACATTCTTATTTGTTTTTGTGTTATAAATACATTTAAAATCTCCTTGTAAAAAAGTGACTAAAATTATTGATTGCATGCATCTTTTGCTAAAGGTGACGTTCTATTAATTTGAGGATTACACTAATGGATAGATAGTTGAAAAATCTAAATAATTCACGTTTTATTTTATTTCAAAACATCGTTTGTCTTTTTTTTTGTGTAGTCTATGATAAATGAGCGTGCGCAGGGAGCAAGACAGAGCGAGACTAAGCGACGGGACAGAGAAGGATCGAACGCTCAAGGTCGTTTAGTCGGGGAAGCGCCATAAGAGCGCATACACGGGTCCACTAGCGCCACTCCTTTAAAAAAGTATTATCTCGTGACTGAGAAGGAATTTTGAATAACGGCTCAATAAGCGACCTCGGTAAGTGTGTCAAGATTTTTCTAATACCTTTTATTAACTGTCATATTGAGACACGAAGCAACAAAATACGATCTAAATGAATGTGGCCGCTTTTGTTTAGATCGAATTTTGTTGCTTCGTGTCTCAATATGAAAGTTTATAGAAGGTATTAGAAAATTCTAGACACACTTACCGAGGTCGCTTATTGAGCCGTTATTCAAAATTCCTTCTCAGTCACGAGATAATATTTTTTTAAAGGAGTGGCGCTAGTGGACCCGTGTATGCGCTCTTAAGATAAGACTTCAATCTTACCAGATAAGAAAGAGATTGATACTGTAATGCTCCACATTTCTCTAGGCTTTGATCTAGGATCCTGTTTGCGAATAACAATGAACATTTATTTTGTTGGCATTCATTTTAGTTTTCTCGGGTATCCTTATGTTTTAACCGACTTCAAAAAAAGGAGGAGGTCCTCAATTCGACTGTATTTTTTTATTTGATTCGGATGACTTCTTTTTGATTTGATTGCTGGTGCTTCACAGGTGGTCCCATTTAAATTTGATCAAGTTCTAACCAGCAGTTTTTGAGTTATCTTTAATACTGCATATTTATTCCACTTAGTTTATATTGATGATGTTTTAATTAATTCCTGTTACTGTTATTTACATATCAAGTAGTGATATACGAATTTGTGTGGGGTAGATACCACAACTAAAAAGTGAAAAATAAAAACTTTTTTACAAAAAAACAACGAACTTCAAAAAAACACAAAAAAACGATTACAGGCACTTTTGAATTGTCAAGGGGTCGGTCAAAAGACACCGACTTCCGAAATTAAAGTTATTTTTTACGTTTTTTAGTGTTTTTTTTGGAAGTCCGTTGTTTGTTTGTAAAAAAGTTTTGTATAATTAAAACTTTGAAGCATCCGAAAACCTTACAGATCTTTCATTTTTCAAAACTCTTCCCTAAACTGTAATCTTAAAAGGGTCTTGGCTACAGATCTGTGTTACAAGATACATGGGCATATATTTTCCGAAAATTTTCCCTTCATGTAACAGCAACCCCTACAAAAGCAAGACAACATTTGAATCTTATTATGATTCCTTCGACCATACAAATAAAACCTTTGCTTCCATGGATACCTACCAGAAAACGAAATTGAACTTCATTACTGAAGCACAAAAAAAAAAACACGTTATTAAAGTAAAAATATCTCGGCAAGTGACATCGGTATGCGTTACTAAAACCAACACAAAGGCTGCGCAGGCGCATTTGAAATGATAATAAAACGGACAAATGAAATCGCACACTTAACCGTATCTTTGTGATGCGCTCGGACAAAGTGGCGGATTAAAGGCGGGGACAGGACTGAGTCCCGGATCCTGGGACCAGGAAAGGACAAAAATGGGAAGGACCGCAGCGCGGAGTCACGCGAAAAATTAAAGTGAAGAAAATCATGTAAGATAGAGAGCAAGGTTCTTCTTCTAGAAGAAGTTAGATCGATGATAGAATATTCTTTATTATGCACGCCATAAGTATTAGTGTTTTGTTATTATTATGCCCTGTTACAAGCATTGCTGAAAAATAAATCTTAAAGAATAGATAGGTACCTAATAATATATGTGACAGAAGGTACGTCTCTCTCGTTATCGTCAGCCATATTTTAACTATTGTGGGCATATTGTGGGAAGTGTTGGTTATATGCGCAATAGAAAAACTATACTCGAAAGGTTTAGGTAGTTAATTATAGGTAAACAAAAAAAACCCGCGTGGTGGATTACAGCCCATTCCGTCTCAAAGAGAGGAGGCCTGAGTCCCAGCAGTGGGAACATTATAGGCTGATTATGTATGTGTGTAAAAAAAACCACGTGACTCATAGATGTTAAACCTTTTAATTCAAATGTTAAAATCATATTATTTTGAGTCCTATAATAATAGGCTCTATTCTGAATCTGAATTTGAGGAACTATCTGTCACATTAATAATAAAGCGTTCAGTGGTATCATCAATTATTTTGTCAAATTTAAACATTTTCTATTCTTCTTTTATTACATGACCCTCGCAACTTTTCCAATTCTCAGCAGTCACATTAGCTAAAGCCTCTGGCAAAAGAATGTTTAGGTCAGACATTTTAAAAGTTTTATTTTTCTCGGCTACAAACCCTTTAACTTGAGCCCATATTAACTCAATTGAATTGCGCTCATAGTGGTATGGTGGCAGCCGCAATACAGTGACACCATTTATTTTTTTCTAATTCATCCTCAACATAAAAGGCATCTGGTTAATCGACTAAACGTAATACCTGCAACTTCAGTTGCCATAGTACGTCACAGGTGTACTCTTCAATTTAGCAACGTTATCTAATTCGTTGTATATTCTAAAAGGTTTAGAGAACCTGTCTTTTTGGGCTCTTTAAAATAGATAGATTACAAAATATTATACTATTTTAAAATCTAACAAAAAAAATGTGCTCAAGCAATTACATGTACGAAGAGTATAGTTTACGAATAAATGATAAAGGTTAACATAATTATATACATTAATAAAAGAGGAAACTATCGTATAAATCGCAAATAACTTTAATTTTGTTGTAACATATTTTTAAATAAGAAAGTGTCAACTAAAAAGAACCCTTTTTACGATTTGTTTACCTTTATTTAACTACCTAAACCTTTCTAGTATAGTTGCAGCTCAAATCAAATTATAATTTACGAACAAATTAATCACAATAGCGAATCACACACTGTAGGTACACGACACAACTATACAGAACGCGCGACAGTTTCTAAATGTGTTCACTGCTTGACCTCACCACAGAGTACTTTATACTATACTGAAACTGCCACCGTCCATAACTCTGCATTAACCTTGGTGGAACGTTATGGTGTAGACTCAGTCGAGCGCCGCCTGGTGCCGCTGGCTTCCCGATTAGTCAAAGTCAAACGATTGATTTAACGTATTTCCGACAAATGTATTTTTTTTTAACTCTTCTTCAGTACCTTTTACTTTGGCATGGTTATCCAACGTACGCAAAAAAACCCGGAGGCGTTTGAGCTTGACTAGCTTTCACCCAATGTAACCTCATTGATTACATACTCAACTTATTAAAATAAAACCACGCGGCAATTATTAAATTTTCTTAAACAGCCTAAAAAATCACGGGAGAAAAAACGAGACACGGTCCGTGTGTCCTGCCCTAAAGCCCATGAAAACTAAGAACACGACTAGTATCGTAATATTTGCGAATAATCCGCAAACTGGTAATACTATACGGGCACTGGGAACACTGAGAAGTCTCAGATAAAGAAAATATCAAGACTATTATAGCCCGTCGCACGCACGTCGCTCTGACGTACGATTTGTGTGGATAAGACACTGTCAGATTGATTTATGAAATAGGTAGGTAATACAGTGTTTTTACGCTCAGTTTTCTTGAGAATTTTCTATTGATCAACATAAAAAAACAAACAATTACATATTTTATTTTACTTAAGAGGGCGCACACGGGTCCACTAGCGCCACTCCTTTAAAAAAGTATTATCTCGTGACTGAGAAGGAATTTTGAAAAACGGCTCAATAAGTGACCTCGGTAAGTGTGTTAAGATTTGTCTACTACCTTTTATAAACTTTCATATTGAGACACGAAGCAACAAAATTCGATCTAAACAAAAGCGGCCACATTAATTGAGATCGTATTTTGTTGCTTCGTGTCTCAATATGAAAGTTTATAAAAGGTATTAGACAAATCTTAACACACTTACCGAGGTCACTTATTGAGCCGTTTTTCAAAATTCCTTCTCAGTCACGAGATAGTATTTTTTTAAAGGAGTGGCGCTAGTGGACCCGTGTAAGCGCTCTTAAGCTTACTTGCGATGATGTAACGTCAGAAGAAAGAAACTCCACTTTTACTCTTTTAAACATAATTGGCTTATAAAATGTTTTCAAATTACAGTGCTAATAGGTACGGCAGGACAGTATACAGGCCTGTTAATAAGTACTAGGTACTTAACAAAATAGAAAATGGGCAACAAATCCTATACTGTGATATGAGTCTCTAAAATATACAATTAAATTCAGAAATCTTATTTGGTTATAAATACTTGTTCATTGCTGGCCGGAGCTTTTTCGGTTCTCTCCCATTTAATGATTGTGTACTTAAGTCACAACACAAGAAGTAAGTAGACAATAGGCTCAGGAACTTGCAGTTTCCTGTATCATAACTCCGTGTCAAATTCTTCTTTCTTAAAACATAAATTTAATTTTAAAAAAATCGTCAGTTGTCCCAAATAATTCGCAAAATACAATCCCTAATCACTTAACAAAAGAATGAACCAGCAAAAGGTGTTCTTTTTCCAAAAATAAATCATATTTCATCTTATCCACATATTCCCAACATGTCATTCGACTATATCTTTTGTAGTTTCGCATCCAGCGGGCTGTCATACGGCGGGGCTTAGCGAATTAACACCAGAGTTAAGTTGCATTATGTACTGTGCCTTTTGCAACGCCGCACCTCTTGATACCTGTTGCCACAGGGAATATATAACAGTAGGCTGAGATGACACAACAATGAAATATTTTGAGTGAATTAACCCTGGAGTTAACTTGGATTATGTACTGTGCCTTTTGCAACGCCGCAGGTCTTGATATCTACTGACACAGTGAATATAGAGCAGGAGGCTATGTTGACGCAACAGTGAAATGTTATGTGCTCTGCCTAAGTTCATACATTTTCTGGTTACACTTAGAATATGTAGCAGAAGCTTAATTGGCAATATCGCTCTATGAATTGTTGGATAAATAAGATTACTTGTAACTTTGGTTACAAAATACAGAAACCGAGCATTATTCAGCTTTAGTGTGATATGAACAAACAGCTATTGTACATACAAGAATGCATCAAACAGTGAACGCTACTCTAATTGACTACCTGCCGATCTATTCCGTAAAAATGTTATCGTGAAAACTTAGGTGAAGTGAGTTGTTAATAGTGTCAATGCCTAACATGAGGTGGAATGAAGCATTGAAGCTCACTTCAAGCTCGCTTCACTGAAGTTTTCACGTTGAGATTTTTACAGAATATACAGGGTTATTTTTCAAAGACCAGCCAAATTTAAGGGTGTGGTATAGACCATCAGACTGAACAATTTTCTCCTTGGGACCAATATCGTAATCGCGAAAAAAAAATCAGCGGTCCTATACATTTGGGTCGAGTAGGTATTGAAGTTTTGTATGGGACAGTTTATAAATTTTTCGCGATGATGATATTGGTCCCATGGAGAGAGTTGTTCAGTTTGATGGTCTGTACCACATCCTTAAATTTGGCTGGTCTTTGAAAACTAACCCTGTATAGCTGATCTTTTTATTTCAAAATGAGCTATTTATCGTTTAATTCAAACTCCTTTAAATCAAGAAACAAAAGGAAAAAATTCCGAACTTTCATACTTACCTCGTAAAAATAATACCCTATTGCTATAAACCTGCACTGTGTCATTAACATAGCTAGAGTTGTTATCGATATGTTGTGCGTTGTTATGTGTTGTACAACATGTTAAATGTTAATTACACACACACTGATTTGTTGGTCGCTCGCCTAGCTTTTATATTAAGTCCTAGCTTTGATTTCCGGCTTTACATAATGTGGTAGGCAGTTATGTAATAGTTGGATGCTGATTCGCAACTATTGTTGGTGGCTGGTTGATTGTGAGAGCTGTGTGGACGATGGATTAGGCAGATTTATCTTAAACTAGTCGTGCTCTGAGGTTTTACCTGCATGTATATTTATTTTTATCATTCCAATGTTTTCGAAAGTTCAGCCGTTAAAACTTATACAATGAACAGAAAGAAAATACATTTATTTCCGCTAAACATGACGCAAAATAAAACAAGTTGGGGAAAAATATGCGTCACATCCACGCAAAACCCCATGTAATAGGGGGCGAGCCCATTGCCATCAACCGGGCACAAATCCAGACTCCGGGCTGCTACCGAGAAATTCCAGATGGAAAAACCCGATAATAATAAAAAAAAAACTATTTTGTAGCCAGTTATACCGATCGATCAATCCTCTTCTTGGTGCTACTGGTCTACTGGAAATGGCTGCATAAGCTATCACCCCGTCGAAGAATAGATATCACCTCTATCTTTGCAAAGAAACAGTATCAATACAAGCACACCTAACATAGCTGTTTGAATTTGTATAGCAGATTTCTAACGTATCCTTTGTCAGCATGACAGCATCGATATATCTTCTCTCTCCCGCAGTTAAAATTTATAACAGTAAAAATAAATGGTATTCATTAATTAATGAATTAATTAATGACAATAGTCACCAATTAAGAACTGCACACTAACAACGTAGACGTCAGCTAAAAGGGCAGCCTAGGTATTATTGATAGTCTAGATTATTCAAGGCTATTTTTCTCATTAGTATCTCGATATCTTTTATTTCACCTTTCTCCACAAACCGTGGGAAAAAAAAAACAATAATAAAGGTCATCAGATCTTAAAGTAATTAAAAATAATTAAACCACACACAGACAGTCCAATTTAATTTAATTTCCTATTTAAATTTCGTAATCACAAGACCAAGTCTTTAATTAAAAACCAAACATAATCAATTTTAAATAAACCAATATTTATAACCAGGTTCTAAGCTTAATAAGTTAACCATTCAATTAATTGGAAGTCCGGCTTTCAATTTAAATAAAGGGAATCATTAAGGACAGATACAATTCTTCAATCGAATCATTAATTAGTCAATTAAAGGGCAGTGTCTTCCTTATTTTACCTAGTTGAGTATTAAAAGCAAATGAGGATCATAAATAACAGAACAATCGCATTTGACTTAAAGACGTAAGTGCTCACTGGCAAAACGGATTAAGGCTGTGGTGTTACGGTGAGCGATTTTCGGATTCCGAGCAAAGTACTTGTTTTTTCGCTTGATTAACTGGAACAATATTCACAGCGAAATGGGGGTATACTATATATACTATATAGGTAACCTATAGAACACTCCACATTTTGCCGAGAACCTCTCTACCCAACTATTCGAAGAAAACAAGCGTAGTGTTATGTAACTGAACATCTTGCATTGCTAGATAGAGAAAGAAGGGTTGCATCTGATCAGACGAGTTTGTTAGTCAATATACCGTATCGGGATAGCTCAATGGAAATCTGAAAAATATATAGCAATTTGCCGCCTCTCCAGGCACATGTGCCTAACGCTGACACAAGTCCCCGCTATGTATGTTCAAGTTTATGAAAATTGTAGCGGCAACTACAACGCCACATGCGAGCTACGCGTCACACTGACTTCACACAAAAACCTGCATCGCGCAAGCAGAGTTTACCGCGCAACTAGGATGTATACAACGTCCCGAAATCAATCGTCGGGTAGTTGCTCACCAGACACTACGCCCGTCTGGTCAGAGGATCCTCCCTTTTCTATGGAGATATGAGTGAACTCTATACCCAGTTCCTCATACCTCTATAAAATCGACATCAATTTCTAAATAAATACCTTAATAACCTTACCGTACTTCAAAAGCTATACATAGATATTCTTCTTGAGTATTGCCAACGTTATACAAACACCTAAATGAAGCGAGTCCCTCCAGTATTACGTACATTAAAATCACGTCTAACAACCCTACCAAAATTCCCACGCTTTCCATACCTTTCCCTGAAAACGACTTTCCAAATCGCTTTTCTCCCCCGCCCACAGCCTCACTACATCTCTACAAGCATTGCGTGTCGAACCAAAACGTATAACTGGAACCTATTAATACCAACGCATCTGAATGGCCTACATTGTTAATACGAACATTGTATCCTAGCGTATCTCATAAGGCTTCTAATAAACGCGGCCTGCGAATTAAATGACTTGAATTGAGGCGATAGTGCATATTACTGAGATCATGCCACAGAAGTGTATATTTGTCAGAGACTGAACTTAAACAAAGACGCACTGTGATGGGAGTGCTATACTGTAACAGTATCCCTGGGCTTTAATATAATCATTTAGATGTATCTAAATGATAACCCAGCCAGTTAAAAAGTTCGACACTATACATATACCTACAGACTATTCGCCAAAAAAATGGTTTGTGCTACCAATTCTCATACATTTGCCAAGTTTACATAGCATTGATTCATTTATTTCCTAAACACACACCAAGTAAAGTTACGTTCTAACATTTTTTGTTAATTTCAACACAATAACGGTACTACCTTTTGGCAAATATTATTTTGGTAGATCTGTTTATGCCAGCGCGAGCGAGGTAATCGCATAACACACTAACAGTAGGAATGATAAATGATTTTATTTCTGTCACTAGATTTGTACAAACACTTTTACACGTCAATCATATATTTTAAACTAGATGAGGTCGGCGTTTCCTATCTGACTACTCTGAGAAGAAAGGCCGAAACAAACTCAGAGGTCACGGTCTCTTTAATTTTAAAGTCCTGACTTAATCTTGGTCAGATCATGTGAAGACCGTGTAAATTGGTATCTGAAATGAGGTCTTTTGAGGAAAGAACCACACAGATTGATCGGACCTATCCAGTCCATTGGCTTTCATTTTGACCGTTCAAGAACATTCATTGCGTTCTTTACGTTTTCGAGCCGGCAAATTTTACTAACATATAAAGCAATGGATTAGCAATAAGCTTCATAATGATTCAGATTTTGATTGATAGTGTGTTATCACGCAATTAGGGTGCAGGAGTGTAAATAAACGGCAATCGCGATTGTATGAACCTCCGTCTCTGTCGGAGTATTTACTCCAGTAAAATGATTGCATATTTTATGCATTATCATGTTAATATGTATCAGTAGTTATTATAAAGTCCAGTTAGCATACTCAAAGGTTGCAATCTTCTGCATATTTGAAAAGATCCAGGTTTGAATCGTGTTGCAAAAATAGATTTGTACAATTTGTTTTCGTTTTGCTTCTGTAAAAATGCGTCTTGATTCTGATATTGTATTAATTTTAACATCTGCTGGCGAATAGCATAGGCAGCCAATTTAGTTTAACTTGTTTTTATACGAAACATAATTTCTGAGCTACGGAATAGATAATATCCGAACTCCAGACCATTGATTTTTCTAATAAAGAAAATAAGCGACAGTTTTACAAATGTTAAGGATTTCATGATGTGTGTTGCGGCTAAATTAAGTATTTTAATTTTTTTAATAGTTTAGGTGGAATCTGAATTGTCCTACATACATACATAAACACACGCCTTCTTCCCATAGGGGTAGGCAGAAACTACAGAACTTCACCTGCTACGACCCTTACATACTCCTTTTGCGTCTCTTACGCTCATACATCTGGTCTTACACGCACGCCGGTTGTGAGTACTACGCACCTGACCTTTCTGAAGAACATCACCAAAACCTTTCTGAATGGTCCTACGTTTAGTCAATTACCTAACTACTGAAAAGGCAGGCTTATTACGGGTTACTCGCACTATGAAAATTTAAGCAACAATTTACTGAGTGACATTGAGTAAAATCGAGGATTTTTTATGGAAATAGACACCTACAGTCGCAACACAAACTAAAACAAATCAACTTCCGGGTCGGCTTCCTGACTAACCGGATGCAGCTGAATACATTTTACATGGAGCGATGGCCTATCTGAAAGTCGAAGTCAAATAATTTATTTCAAAAGGCACTTTTGAAAGACAAAATTTACAAAAAAATAGAATTGATTCCAGTTGCCCCTTCCAAAAGGAAGTTTCGTATTAAGAAGAATGGGCAAGAAACTCCACCGTTACTCTGTTAAAAATGTTTTACAATGTTATGTATACATTAATTATATGTGAAGACGATGCACCTGACCTCCCCAACCCAGTTACTGGATAACACGATACCCCTTGGCAAGACTGGTTGTCAGACTTTTGGACTTCTGACTACCCGTAACGACTATCAAAAGATCTACGAATGACAGCTAATCGCAAATCAAATGTCATACTCAATGACAAGACCAAAAAACCTCCACAATGAATAAAATCAACCATCGGTTCCCAGTAAAACTGACACGGAACTTGTGCCTGCAAAACAGTTAGATGGTCGACAAAGGCATCTAGCCTCGTATAAAAATATCTTGTCGCTTCTCCGATCCTTATATGCTGCACAATAGCAAACGTGCTTTGCGGGACACGCGAGCTAGGACGTAAAGTGCTGCTAGTGCTTTGTTTTTGTGAGGATTTTTTTAAACAGGATGATGAGATGTTATCTCTATTTCTTCATGTGGTGTAGCAGATGATCAAGGTTTGGGTAGCAATAACGACTGAAATAGTTTTAAGGCGACAATAAGTGCCAGCGACCTTGAGCGAGTGCGAGGAGCATGCGAAACTTTTAAGCGAATCAAATTGCACAGACCGTTAGCGTCTACCCGGACATTGGTCAGCCATGCACTGCCGCCCGTCGCCCGCAAGAGCCCCCGCTTCAACGCGCATCAAGTTTTTTCGCAAAAATAACCCCCCTTGGTTTATCAAACACAATACAAATAAAAGCCGTATACAAAAAATTGGGTAATTAAATTGTCTTTTAGTTGGTGCAGATTTCATGAAAACACGCCTGATAGTTTTTGCGTGATTATCGTTTTTGTGTTCGCGTTAGACATTACTTTACAAATTAATTACACTATGTTATAAAAATATAATTTCAAATATCTAATTACGAAGAAAATAGTCTAGTTTATCATATATTTTTTTCAAATAAATAAGACTATTCGTTTAGACGTGATGTTCAATTTGAAATCGTTAAAAGTCGTATATCTGCGCCTTAAAGGGTGCAGAAGCAAACTCTATCTATTTGTATCATACCAGCGGGGTAGTTGCGTAACACACTAACAGTAGGAATGGCTTTCATTTTGACAGTTCAACAACATTCGTTGCGTTATTTACGTTGTTGAGCAGACAATTTTTTCGAACATATGAAGCAATGGATTAGCAACAGGCTTCAAAATGATTCAGATTGTGATTTATAGGATTTTACGCAGTTAGGGTCCTGGTAGGGACCTAATACAAAACGAAAACGTTAGCTAGGGCGACTCAATTTATAATGATAATGACAACTTAATAGTTAGTACCTGCGAGTACACACCTACGTGATTTCCTAGAGCTTAAAGTATTTTTGTGGCAAACTTAGCATTGTCACAAGCTGGCTTGACATCTGGAAAGAATTACTTAAGCCACGGTAAGCCTACCCTATAACCATGAAACCAGCTTCCAGTTTTACTGAAACCAGTAACCAACAAAATAATTATCCATTGTACTAAAAACCTTCAAACGAAAACCCACTACATACTAAGTCCATGCGAGTCTTCTGTAGAAATGCGAAAATCACTATTTATTGTCTAAGTGACGAGTCATAAATTGTGGAGACGACTACCCGTACCATTGTAGTGCGCAGGAGTTTTATTGTAGGACTTATTGAATACGCCTCGCGATTGTAAGGGAAATATTTCTTTATTATATTGTGTTACTTTGTGTACTGTTGAGTGTTTTGTGCCGGTCTTGACTTTGCTAGTCTATTAGCAATGGTCTGTTTTTGTTGTAGTCAACGTTTTAGTATTTATAAAAGAAGTACCTACATTATGGAGTGATATTATTGATTGACATTTTTGAGTGACATTATTGAATGACGTTATTGAATGACATTATTGAGTGACATTATTGAATGTCATTATTGAGTGATATTATTGAGTGACATTATTCTGGGGCTGCCTTCTTGGTGTTGTGTTCGCTAGCGCTTACTGCTGAGCATGAGGTCCTGGGTTTGATTCCCGGGTCGGGCAAAGTGTTATTAGATTTTTCCATCTGTAATTCCTCAGTAGCCGTCCGGAGTCTGGATTTGTGCCCGGTTGAAGGCAATAGGCTCGCCTCCTATTACATGGGACTTAAACATAACTTGCGCGATGTGGGTGTACACACGGCTACATATCAAGCTACACATTTCGAGTTTAAAATAAAGTCTCATTGTAATTCTATACAATGCGAGATCAGTTTACGCTGAAAATATAAGTATATAGATTAATATGTAGCCGTGTGTACTATAGGGTCACCCCTGCCTAACCCTTCGGCGAATACAAGTGTGATGATATGTTATTATTCTGACGTTTTTCGGACATTCTGAAAGCCATTGACCTCTGGGCAACATTTTAGGTTACAAATATTTATTCCACAGTAAGATTCCAAAGATAAGCTTCATTATCATGATCAACAGCCCTATTAACGGGTGTAAAAAGCTACTTAACAAAGCCGAGAGTCACTTGTATGCCCCGTCATTGTATATTTTTTTTTGTACTGGAACATACCTGGGAACCGTCTGGTTACGGAGATATTGAAGGTCAAAATTCCAACTTTACTGACGTTTTTTTACAAAAACAACTTTAAATACCCCCACGACCCCTGTACCGTTGCGTGCATCCATAAGCACGTTTTGCGTGCGCTATTTTGCGCACTACCGGAAACAGCGACTTTTCACGCCAAAGATAAAATTATTTTCCCAGCAATTATTTTTGTGCAATGTCACTTAGTTTCATGTACAGAATACGTAGTTGGCGGCTATTTAATGGGTCTTTTTACACCCTGTATTCATGACTTTTAAACGTCGCAGACGTTAGAAAATAAGTAGCTAGGAACCTCTTTGTAAAATCGTTTCTCTATGATTGAAAACTTGCCCATAAAAACAAGGTGCCTTACAAAACTTCCCATTAAGTTTAATCGTATTTTACAAGCTCGTTATTATAAAAATAAATGAAAAGCTAATAAAATGGCTTTAACAACTAACACTACATGTTATTATAATTCTCAACAAATTCTTGTGGAATCGTAAAATTTATTCTTATTCAAGGGTATTAAAGGGTCTCGTGTCACTTGTGCGTATGTTTTTTTTTTTTTTATCGATAATTAGTAGGTAGTATAACTATTAACAATACGTTCGTGATAGGCTAGGAGCTAGGTATTCAATAGTCGAGATTTATTGTAATGAATTTATCGATAATTTATCGGCTCTTCTGTATTGTGTGTTATATATTTTTTTTCAGCAAGTTCAGGTTTTTTATCTATGGACAAGATCGTGATTATTTCAAGTACCTATCATAAGCAGACCATATTTTATTAAAATTAGATTTTCCATTAAATAAATAACTTAGAAAACTGACTAACTAACTTTTAACTTAGAATTCAGAAGTCATTTTAATTACAAGGCAGGTTAAAAATAAAATAAAATATTGCCCCTTTCTTTTCAAGATAAGCAAAATTAAATCATATAATGTTTACCACAATTTGCAACATGCCTCCACAAAAATGAACTCAACTCCCGGTTTAAAAAGCACTATAAAACTAAAAATAGTGCCTCAAGGCGGTACCTTAAAGTGCATCTCGGGCTTAATCGTCCACTATGAAAACGGTATAACTGTCTCCCAGACAAATAAAATGAGTTTTTTACAACACCCTCTGTCGGCGAAGCTGGGACAATTTTCATTTTTATTTCAATTGTAATTTTATAGTGCATTTTCTATTATGGATGCGTTTTTATTTTTATTCGTACTGTTTATGAGATGTTTTTGTTATGTTAGAAGCCTATCTCTTTGACTATTTGCATGGTAGCGTACGTGTTGCGATTAAGAATATTATTATTTGAATTTGATTATGAAAGGAATTGACGATCGATGTTTACTTTAATTAGAAACTGCTGCTGGGTTTAAATGGGCAAATTACCACTTATTCTAAACATAAAATTCCAAAAAATCTATTTTAAGTTTTTTCATTTTGACAGCATCCTAAATACTTTATTAGACAAAGTGAGGCACTGCGTACGGAGGCACGTGCCAACCTGTGTTGGGCCACGTCATTTTAAGTTGTTATCGTTTGTGAAAGTTTACTAACATAGTTTTTTAAGTAATTGTTACTAATACTATATGGATTGTAAGTACTTGTAGTATGAAAAAATGGATATATATATATAATTCCCATTTCAAGAATCAATCAGGCAAAAATACCTCTTAGTTTACACTGATTGTAGGTGAGGTGACGTTAAGACTAGATTTATGTGAATTGACCTTCAGATATTTCAAATCAAACATGATTCCAAAACGATGAGATTTTTTATGAAAACTGTTCACGTTTTTTTTTAAAGTCTTCGTTTAATTAGAGTCTCTTATGACGGCAATGCGTATGCCAGTCCCATCGTTCCCTAAACATACATACCTACTGCTACAGATTACATCTGGGCCATGAACCTGAACAGACTCTTCGCATCATCACCATTTGGTTGAGACAAAATTTTATGAAATACGCCCATATCGAGTCGGTTCAACCTCAAGACCCCAAACAGATCTTTTCTTTGAGACTCAATCCACAACAACCCATCAATAAGTGATGTAAGTCTTCCACAACTCCACACTCCAAACAATTAGGCGAGTTAGTTTTTTTCATCATGAAAGTAAACTTATTACATGGAATGTGTCCAGATCTGAGTCCATAGACTCAAGTAAGTAGGAAATTCTTTGTTATAGCTCATAAGCTATAACAACGAATTTTCTACTTAAATTACTATTGATAAACCAGGGCACACGAAAAGGCTGACCCTGCATGGTTTTATACCGGATCCCTTTTTCCAATGAACGTTTGTCAAAATACTCCTTCCAATCATCCTAACAGTCATTTCTTTATAAATTTAGGTAAAACTTCTGCATAACCTTACGTTATATTAGTTTCTTTTCCATTTTTAGCTGCATATTTTGCCAGCATGTCAGCCTTCTCATTGCCCTGTATCAACTGTTCACGTTTACAGCTGGAAAGTGCCAACTAACCACTGAAGTTGCAGCACTGTAGGTGGCTTCATATAAGAAGAGCCAGGATTGGGGAACACATGACTTTGACATCTACCTATCACTGTCATCTCTTCAATCCAAACAGAGCCTATATATATTACCTATTTGCATTAGGACAGCCCTGAACTCTCTTTAGCCCTGAGTTTCTCATAACTCAAAACAGAAATTAACACCTAGTTATTTTAAATGGAAACAAACAGTAGCAACGAATTAAAATTCCCTCTCACATTATAAAATTTACAATAACTTTAAGATAATTACTATAGCTTTAATATCTCAGGAACAATTAATGTCTATCACGTCGGTCTGCCTCGGGCGGCTTCGGGCGCGGTCGGCTGTGCTCGGTAATTGCCTTGCGCGTACGCAGCCTCAAGCGACTGCAACGGCTACCGGCTCTGTAGTAGAGAAAACAATTTGTTTTAGTAAATAGAAAAATGATTTGTAATGTTGTCTCATTATCCCATTAGTAAATTGATTTTTGAGTGATAGTAATTAGCGTAGGTGGGGTAAGCAGCTTGATTGATTTATTACTACCTGGGACTAATAGACTTATTGCTATGTCAATGAATTGGCGTAATTTCCTGTTTCCGTTTAGCTGCGTCGACATAATGACAAATTATGCATAAAAATGTTATCAATGGAGTAGCCTGTTTCCCTGATTGATATGTCGCCAATTTGATTAATGACAAGTTAGCTTGGGGCTTTAACCAATTTCAATTATATTAATTACTAAAACAAGAAAAAGAAAACACATCCATCTAAATCAAAAATACTAATTAGCATAATCAGCGTATAACGTTCCCACTGCTGGGACACAGGCCTCCTCTCTGTGAGAGGGAATGGGCCATATTACACCACGCGGCCCCAAAGCGGGTTGCTAGATGTCACATGTCTTCGAATTTTTGATTCTAAGACATGCCGGTTTGCTCACGATGTTTTCCTTCAACGTTTTGAAAGCAGTGGTGATGAAATTTAAAACTCTAAGTTAAGTTCCTGCCTTGGTTCGAACTCACGACCTACAACTCGTAAGTTGGGGCCGTTACCACTAGGCCACCACTGCTCATATAAAGACTAATTAAAGGGCCTGTATTCTTAAGAAAGCATCGGTATATATGGTTATCATGTTACCCAGTAACAGGGTTGTGAAGGTCAGATAGGCAGTCGCTCCATGTAAAATAATGGTATTCAGCTGCATCCAGTTAACCCGCGTGGTGGATCCACGCAGGCCCAGTGCGGGTTAGTGGATGTGAACCCATCGTGTGCAAGTCTGTCTCGTACTTGGCCAGTTTTCAGTTCTGGGCCGGCAGTCTCGACTAGATAGCGACGCTGTCGCAAACTACCGATCGCTAAATATTAAAGTGAATCCTCAGTTGTAGCCCGCAAAATTCAAATTTTCTTTAGTATTTTGCAAATTGCAGCTCTGTTTTACGTCGTATGTTGATCATAATGGGATTCTCGACTGTGGGAATTATATATTTATCGAATAATAATCATCAATTTCATATCAATTGTCAAATTCAAAGAATATTTGAATTTGGCGTGCTACAACTGAGGATGTGAATACTACTGATCGCTAAATATTAAAGTGATTTAATATTTAGCGATCAGTAATTTGCGACAGCGTCGCTATCAATGTCGAGACCGCCGGGCCCTGACCTTAATCTGCTCCATCTCTACAAACAGAAATAACGATACAAATCATATTCAAACATAGCTCTGAATCTTGGTAATTTTGAAATATTGCATCTCGACGGTCAGCATAAACCTTATTCAATTTTTTTCAGTTATGTCTTGGTGATTTTCCCACATCAAAAAATACAATATTAATCTTTCAATTATTTTTTACCAAGAGGAACTCAATATCAGCCTAGTTTCTTTCCAAAAATTATCAGTGTCGACTGAATAGCGACTGCCATCTGCCCTTAATCTGCCTTTAAATATGTAGAGACAGAAGCAACAGTACAAATAATGAAACAAGGTAGGTAAGTCTTGTATTTCTCAGTTAGTCAATTATTACACCATCAAAAATTGTAACAACGTAACAACCCACAGATTTATTAGCAAAGATAGGTAATTTCCACACAGATGGCCCACTAATTTATTCATAGAGTTTCGCAGTGTCCCGGTTGGTGCCCGGGCTCTGACGCTGCCCCGGGCGCCTGTCTTGGCCCCAATTACGTCACTACTTGTCCAGATATATGATTTGTCGGGAATTTTAATGAAGTCTTATGGATCGCTTTCCAACCTGTTTTCTGTATCAATTTTATAATGAGCCGATTGTGAACAAGTTTCGGTAAAGCTTAGTCGTGCAATTATTCTGCCTTGATTTCGGTTGTATTGATATGGTTCTTGATTATATCGTTGTGTGGTCCCAAATACGTGACGGAGAAAGGGGCAGGAGCAGGAAATTGATGAGGAGGAAACATTACAAGGACATTACGTCAAGGGTTTTGAAATTACACCTTGCACTGTTTGTTCTGGAAAGGGTAATTGAATTCTGATATCATTTTTACAATCTAGTTTTTATTGAGTAGATAGTACTTACTGTTCCTGATGCCTGTAATGTTTCTAATTTCGTATTTTAATCGTATAAAAAATATTTAAAAAGCAACGGTTTCTCAAAATTCAGCTATCATCGACAATTTAAACTGTAACGGCATTTTGCCTCTGTGGAACCCTTGAAATTTCCCTTTACGAGGTTAAGAGTTGAGAACAGGTCTAAAACGCCCATTACCTCAGCCATAAGTACCGTTGAACTTTCAAAAAGTACGTAAAGTATATCATTATGCACCGGCGAAATTCTCATGAGCGAAACAAAATTTTAATTAAACACAAAAGCTTGTTTCGGCTTTATCTTTCAAAAGAACAATGAGTGCAACAATTACAATCAACAAGACCCACTGCTCTTACGGGACTTCAGAGAGAAAAAAAGCATCGAAATCGTGACCCAAATTGCTCTTTTTGCACCGAGCAGCTCCGATAATGGCCGAAATTTGCCGAAAGCATACGGATTTCGGGGTCAATTTGATTTATATACGGTTTGATACAGTTCCGCGTCGATTTTATTTTTTCTCGGACAATGTGACTTGAATTGATGAGGCAGAAAGGTGTCTTGGTGTTAATGTAATAATGTGTAATAATTTTGTTAATGACATGGCTGGCGGTGTGCTTATTGTGTTCCCACACTATAATGTAATGTCGGAACAATACGTAAAGGAAATTCATTTCTTTTTTGTAAGGTACGGTACTACTTTGAGTCGAAGCAGGAAAGCCCTATATAGGGCGAACTGAAGATGTTGTTTTTTTCAGCCTTTATGAGTCTGATTATTGGCTTGTCTTGAATTCGGATTACCTTCATGTACTGACTCGTTAGTAATTAGAGATTATTAAGAAAACCATAAAATTTTCAGACTGAGTTTTCAGACCAATATTTATTTGGTATTAATAGACAACTCCAAAACCACTCCTTTCAACATAAACTCTTGCCGTTAAAGCCACTAACAACAATATCGCCTGTCTCGAGAAAGGCACAGGTGGCTAGCCATCGCCTGAGGACATACTTATCCGTTTTAAATCGGACCCGTACGGAACGTTGGTACCTCCCTCTGTCGTCAACAAGGTGTCCCGTGGAGATAATAGGATTGGTATTGTGGTGCAAATGTCTCTGGATGGTGTTGTGTGGACATTTAGCTTTAGGGTTAATATTGAAGGTTATCTGGAGGTCAGTGAAGTTGACTCGGCCTACGGGTGTGTAAAAATAATAAGCTTTATATTATTTAACAGAATATCGACATTAAGTTAAAGTTGCCAATTGTTCTTTTTTGGAGACAACTTTGTTGTTATAACTTCTGCTTTGAAATACGTGGAAGGATTTTGCTATTACCTACGACTTGGGAGTCACCTTCAACTTTTCAGTGGAAAATATATCTATATATCGGGGAAATATCTGTCTATTTTTTGCCGGATACCATGCGGTACTTATTTCTTCCATGGTGTTTCTAGTAGGAAACCCTCGGACTATTTCTGAAGTTTCATCTTCAAAATCCAGACCTTGTGAAGGCCGCAGGATACCGCTGGATGCGAGATACCCTTTTTTTTTTTTTTTGGTTGGAAAGCTTCAAATGACTTCTCCCGCTCTGGGCGGAGCGGAAGGGCATGTCAGACTCTTACTGACTAAAACCCGCCCGTGTTCCTTCTGTTGTCTGTGCGCCAGGGCCACGGTAACTCTTTCCAACAATCCGCGACCCCGGCAGGCATCGGCCCTATCGGACCCCGTCAATGATGCTGACATCTCTTTGAGGCGAGCGTGGAACACGGCGCGCCGTCGACCCGGGCCCTACATCCAGCAGTGGAGGTATTTCTGTTCTTCAAAGTTATGTTTTGATTACGTTTTTTATACTACTAAGTAATAAATCGATGGACACTTAAATATTCGCTCTAATGAATATACCTCGTTCCACAGGTGACACAGTTTTTTCTAACTTATTCGTGTGTTATAACTTGATTGCCATCGCGTGATGCCAAATGCAAATAAGCTTTATTTATTTCGATAGCAACATTTTAAAGTATAACTTTTGCGTGATGGACGAGTAATGTAGTACAAAATAAGTTATGTTGTTTTCGTCTTTTGTTTTATTGGCATTAAATTCTTCAGCAATTAGCTTACACCGCGTTTAAGCCGTTTGTACATACTCGTATACGTTTTTCTTGCCGTGAAAAACTACGGCTTCTTCGCCGTGTGTAGGTACGGTCGTCCGTGTTGCATGGGTCAATATGGTAGCTTGTACAGTCGCCAGCAGGTCAAGCTACACGAAACTGTCAAATTTCTCCAAACGATTTAAACCTTAAAATGTTGGTGGTTAAATTCAAAATCGAAAGAAAAAATCTGACAGTTTGTGGTAACTTGATGTGCTGGCGACTGTACTCGGACACGTTTTTTCTACGACGCGGTTTATACGCCGTGTGTAGGCACGTTCGTCATTTTCGTATGGATCACTATGGAAGCTGTCTGACAGACACGTGTTTTCTACGGCGCGGTTTATACGCCGTTTGTAGGCACGGACGTCATTGTCGTATGGATCACTATGGAAGCTTGCTGACAAACACGTTTTTTCTACGGCGCGGTGTATACGCCGTGTGTAGGCACGGTCATCATTGCCGTATGGATCACTATGGAAGCTTGCTGATTGACACGTTTTTTCTACGGCGCGGTTTATACGCCGGGCGCCGTACCGTAATTGAACCGTGCCGTGTACAAAAGGCCTACGCATATATTTCTGTCTATCTAATTTAGTTGAATAATGTAATTTGTGTTTTAAGGAGGCATGTATCCTGCAGCAGGACAATGCAGGATACTCAGTTTAGATTAAATGTTATTACGCTAAATACTTAAATCAGCATTGCGGCAAGGAACACAACCAATTGGATTCCAGGACGTTTTCTGCCAATCCTGTGGTATTGATACTGTTGGTGGTGGTGGTTTTAGACCCATTTGAAGATAGTAGGAACACCTTGACGCTTATAGAAAGGATTGGCCCGCACTAACTGACACAAGACATGAAAGTATTGAAATAGGAAAAGCAGGCTTTTCCCTGCAAGGGGCCAAAACCGGCTAAAACACAATACAAACGGTCACTGACACGCTAACCAACAAGTTAGATGTCGGAAAATATTTTATTCATTGGAAGATGCGTCCAACAATGGCTGTGAATGACATTTTAACTATTAACTACTTAGCTATTTGAAGTCCCGTTTCATCACCTCCGGAAAATTCATTATATTAATTTGGTTAACTATCATCTAGCGTTTAATTTCATGGGAATTCTACATGCCATTTTTTTTTTAGATGGGTTTGCTCTAGACTCTAGTCTAGGTCAGAGATGACAGAGACAAATTCGACGATGGAGTGAGCTTACCCAGAAGAAGCCTGTTCACTCTCACTTTGAAGAGATTTGGGTTGTATGCGGTCGGAAACACAGGCACAGGTAGAGAAATTCCACTCTTTTGCTGTGTGCAATATAAAAGATGTTTGGAAGCGCTTAGTGCTTATTGATGGAATAGCAACTAGGTAGTGATGGTAACTTGCAGTGCGCCTAGATGTCCGATAGTAGAAATGATCCGGTGGAATGAGGTCGTGGAGTTCTTGGGCACACTCACCGATGTACAATCTGTAGAAGACCGACAAGCAGGCAACCTTGCGGCGATGAGCCAAGCTGTGAAGCTTGGCATCCACCAGTTCAGCATTTCTTTATTTTCTGGGAGATACCGAGTGTCTTAATCAGACACCAGTCCGTCCCATATCTCCAAATAACGCCACCTAACTTTAAAACGTGCTTAAAAGTCCTTCTGTCGCAAATATATCGTTTGAAGTGACAAAGAGCATGAGACTAAGGCCTTAAGGCTCCGGCAGACAGGTGCGACGTCACAGTCCAACGCAACCCTAGTAGAACAATTTCTATGAAAACTTCATTGGAAATGTTCTACCAGATTGGCGTCGCAACGTCGCGTCGCGCCTTTCTGCGGGGAGCCTTTATCCTCAGTTGTATCATTTTGGTGTAGCAGATTTCCGGTGCGCTTGTATCATTATTGCTAATTTGGACGCTAAATGATACGCGATCATGTGAGTCATTTTGCGTTTAGCGATAATGATACAAGGCGGTGCCTCGCAACGGAGATATGATACAACAAAATGATATAAGTGTGGACAAGGCCTCATCGGTGTGTGTGTAAGTATTTTCACAACCCATACACTACAAGCATAGTTTTTTTGGTTTTTCCGCCTTTCAAAACATGAATGTGCATTACAAAATGCATTGCCCAAGCGCCAATCGCTGGACAATCCATCGAACAGTATTTAATAAGTCATTTCCTTCAATCAAGTATGACTCACGCGCAACTAAGTATAATACTGAGCTTAGAACTGCAAGTTCATTCCCAGTGGTTGCAATCCGTGGCAGAATAACAAAATGATTGGCATACTATCAAAACACGATATTGACTAACAATAAAAAAATTACTATACAAAAGTAAAACAAAAAAGTCTCCACATCTTTTACTATTTCTTTCTCTTTCTTTTATAAAGAATTCCTTTGTTTCTCAGATTTGGATTAAACAGAACTTAGTAGTACACTCAGAGGTGTGCTCATATATTCTACATTCGTACATCTCCTGAGCTGGTTCTCACAATTATAGGCCATGTATCATTTCTGTTTTTCTGGCAGGTGAGAAGCCTAGCCCTGGTCCTTAAGCCGAAGTGTGGATACATCAAGGAACAAAGGAGAAACCCTAACCTAGAGGCTTAGAATTGGATAAAAAACAGACGGCGATGTCGTTCAGACAGGCTCTGTACACGGACTAGAAAAACAAGAAGGACTCCGCGCCACGCATATCGAAAGTGAAGCACCGTACCGATCTATGTGTGTGTGTGTGTGTAAATATGTGTCTTACTTGTGTTAAGTTATTCCTTGAATCTTTTTCTGGGATTTAGAATTATTTTTACACCATTTCACAACAGAAGAAGGCATTATTTTATTACTTGACGTAAACAGTATCTACAATGACACCGTAATGCCGCGTAATGGCAGCAGGTCGTCACCATATGATGTAAATGTGTGCGTGAGGCATGTTTGTACAAACGGCATACTTATAGTGCTTCACTTTCGACACGCGTGGCGCGGAGTCCTTCTTTCTTTCTGGTCCGTGGCTCTATAAATAATGTTAATAATATCACCTCAATATTATCATATGACTCACATCACGGATTATATCAATGTAATTATAATATTAATGCTGTCTATTTCACAATTGTACCTAGGGGCCTATTTTCTATCTCCGTCAACAAAGATATGGGCCCGTCCGCAAGTAGTGTGAAACTTTGGAGTGAGCTACACCCGATTAATTAACTTTTTCGGACAGGTAAAAACACATCAGGAGTAGGGACAACTGTCACATTGGTATCATTAATTCTTAGGTCGGGCCCCAAACCTTTCTTATGTCCGTAGGTGATACGGAGTAGGTAACGTCGGCGGAAACTACGCATTTCGTGTTTAGAGAGTAGACCCTCTGATCCTGACAGCTTTCGCTCACCATAATACCATGGGAGCGTCGTAAACGGTTATAGATTGCACACTACATTCCCATATCATTTATAGCTACCACCATAGCATCAAAGTTTCATATGAAATCAACTTTTTAATTCTCTTAGAGCGATTTACATTTCGCTAAACCTGTTTATCAGTACTTCATATTTTGCTAGGGTATTATGGTTCTTATAAAGAACAAAACAAGGGTTATTTTCTCCGTTAATGTGTGTGAATTGTGTAAGTAGATAGCACAGCACCATGTCTAAACCACTGGCAGTTTAGATTTAAGTATTCTTATTTATTGCAATTTGTCAGTGAAACAAGGTTTTAAACTTGTTTTAATTGCCGGCCGCTTAGACGTTGGTAGGGTTGAACAAATGGTTTGGATGATCTAATGATTAAAATAATGTCTGTGATTTCAGGGTAGACTAATGAAATATTAGGGACATTTGAAGAAACTGTCACCCTAGGATCCGTATTATAACCAATGAATAAGCAACTGACTTTTAATAACATGCCTAGATATTACCATTTATGTACTAATGTAAGTATGTATATAAGTAAGAGTTGTAATGTCTAGCTTCTTCATCATACAAGATGTTTTCTTTAAATTATGTACATGGTAACAGCAGATCTTTTACCACCAAATTGAGTTTAATTTCGTCGTTATAATACATACTGATAATAATTGTAAAGTTCTTATTAACGAACACATAATTTATAATAAACAAATTCTTGTATAAATCTTAAGTATCTCCACTTCATGAATTATGTAGAGACGACTCACATCATTAACAACAGTAATTTCCTTATCGGAGAATCCACAATAAATTTAATTACGGCACAATTTATAATTATAATTAATTATTTTTTATGCTTGCAACCCTGCGTTACTAGTTGTCGCCGTTGAGCCGGGCCGCCATTTTGTTTTGTTTTCCGCGCGCGCAATATTAATGAATGTAATCGCAACACTAGCGCCATTGATAACTAATAATCGGCCGCAGTGGCTTGAAACAGGTGCTCAGATAGGTACAATCATAGATTTAGTACACACCGGCAAAATTAGAGGAACACAAAAAAAATGTTTTTAGATTCTATATCTATTATTTAGGTAATATTTTCGCCTCATTTGTTGAATCTGTTCGTTTATTTTATGCTAGCAGAAAACAAAATGTAGGGTTTATTAGGATTTATAGAAATAAAAAAGATGTTCGTATCCGAATTTTTTTGATGTTTTCTAATAAGTAAGGAACAGAGCTAAATAAATAGCGCGTATTGCTTACATGCGCCCTCCCCCCCGACCCTTGCTCGACGACGCGCCAGCCCGCGCCGTAGCTGAGCCTGTAGCTTTAAATTCCCCAGTATAATAATAATATAATTTAGATCCAGCCTGTCCCATCTTGCTGCCCTCCCCTCAGTGACGCCCTAAGCCGAGGTTCGTACCCCACAGGGGGTGCCCTTAGCGTGCGGTCACCTAAATTTAAGTATTGTTCGCCCCTGGCTGGAGGCTTTAAGTTAGTAGCTTAAGGCACCCACAGGTTTGCCCGGTTAAGTAGCCAGGACCTTAGTGGTCAAAACTACGAGCTGCCAATTAGGAAAAAAAAAAAAAAAAAAACACGTGCCCTTATAAGAGCTTGTATACATCTAGCCATGCTCCTGATGACACCTTCCAATCATTTCCTGAGGCAAAGTGTCTCATTCTACAACCAGCGCCAATTTTAGTACTATTATTGTACAATGATCGGACGCAAGAAAATTACAGCAAATAATGCCAATTATAAAATTAAACGGCACTTTTTGCTCGTCATCGGTAATTAGATTGACAGGAGTCAGGACTGCCAGCAAACCGTGCGAGGTGCTTGAGCTTAACATTATTACCAATACTAGTTTGTTGCGATAAAACCCGGTTTTTATGCGAATATTTTGCCCTGTCACGCTTGTTATTGTTTTAGCGTAAAATGTCGATAATTTATGATATAATTATTTTAATTGTTGCACCTACCGCTGTGTGTACAGGTGGTGACTGCATTCTTCTGGATAAAATTGATGTTGTATAATGTGACACCAATTTTAATCTTGCAACATTGTATAAAATATTAATATTTTCTTATTTGTGTAAACACTTCGAGGGACCTACCTGCATCGTTGGTCTCGTGGTCGCTAAACCGCTAGCATGAAGTCTTGGGTTCGATTCCCGGGTCGGGTTGTGTTATTGGGTTTTTCCATTGGGAGTTACTCAGTAGCAGCCTTCTTTTTTTTTTTTGGGTGGGAAATCATGAATGATCTCTCCCGCTCTGGGCGGAGCGGAAGGGCGTCTCAGACTCTTACTGACTAAAACCCACCCGTGTTCCTTCAGTTGCCTGTGCGCCAGGGCCACGGTATCTCTTTCGAACAATCCGCGACCCCGGCAGGCATCGGCCCTATCGGACCCCGTCAATTATGCTGACATCTCTCTATTACATGGGACTAAAAAATAACTGGCGGAATATGGGTGTACTTTAGGTAAACCTCTGCCTAACCCTTCGAGGATTACAAGCGTGATAATAAATTATATTACTTGGAGGGACCGTCATCTTCTTTTTAGATTAAATACTTAGTATTTTTCTTTTATTCCATTTTTTGTGTGGTCTTAATTTATGCATTACTTATTTTTAAAAGTAACGTACCTATATATAGGGCGAATCAGTCCGAAGACAACCAATCTATGTTATATTTACAATCTACCATTTTCACACTATCCAACTTTTGATCTGCCTAAATATTGTCAAAATAACTTTAAACGATATTTTTTTTGTCTATTCTGGGCTTATTATTAAGTTATTATTAAGTTACTCTGTATGATTGTCTCATATTCATGAATAAAGAAATTATCATTATTATAAATTATTATATACAGAATATATATTGTATGTCTAAGTACACACTAGATTCAGTTAGATTTCGAATCAGAAGTTATTTCTCTGAAAGATTGTACTTACCCGAATTATTATGTCACACGGGGGGATGGATGTCATTATGTCACTCGAGAGGTAGTTGCTGAAAATCAGCGCTGCTGACGACAGGTTCGTCCGAAGTCACAGCATCTTGCTGAGCAACGACATGTTCTTACACAGATGCGACACAAGGTTATAGACAAAATACATACTAATAAAAATTTGCCAAAATCCAAATTTAAAAAACGTTAAAAGTTAGACAACTGACAATATTGTCAAACTTTTAACGTTTTTTAAATTTGGATTTTGGCAAATTTTTATTAGTATGTATTTTGTCTAGCTTTTTGTAATGTGCGTCTTGTTTGTACAGAATACAGAATGTTTCTTTCTTTTGTTTTTTTTATCGAGCAGATAATGTTTGGCCCAAAATTCAGCTGCGCGAACTCCGCTCAAGTGCATAGGGGAAAAAGCAAGCGGCGTAGAATGAAAAGTGGACCATTGTCTGTGGGGAGGTACAGCATACGCTGAAGATCTGAATAGTCCATGAATCTGAAGAGATAATCTTTGCTCCAGCCAACTTGGGTTCGTCATAAACTTCATAGACACAGTAAAAGAGAAATCGAATTACAAAATCCATCGAACAAATTCCGACAGAACCCAACAATACAGTCAATCGATTTATTTGTCAATCAGCGAGCAACACAAAATATTGTCAATCACGTCAATAAATTGGTTTGTCAATCAGAAATACAAAATATTGTCAATTTCCCTTTCTCGTCCCTGTTCGGGCAATTTTACAGCGGATATTAGGGGAGTCGATTGTTGACAAGAATGTATTGATACATATTGAATGCTTTTGCATGGCATTTTTTTTACCATGTTTTCAAAACAAGGGTAGGTGCTTGCTTTTTTGGTTATTGATTTCTGTAGAAGTAATTTTTTATCAGTGAAAATACCTACTATTTACTTTAAAATATTTGGAAGTTCCTGAAGAAAACTGCAAAATTCCTCGAATAAAACTCTTAGTAAAACTTCAAACAAAATATAATTTGCAAAGCAATATCTTTTTGAGAATATAAAAGCATTTAAAAACTAAATTACTAAAGACAGTTACAAAATCAAAAGTATGAGAAAAGATTGTAAAAAAGAAAGGTAACTAGGTACCTACATTGGTAAGTGTGGATTCCCCTTCTCCATAAAACAAGTAGGTATTTTATTCGATAGTTGATAGTTATCACCACATTGTAAACAATAAAAGTCCTTGAAACTGGCTACCCACTTTACATTGCCAATTATGTGAAGTGAATGTGAGAAATTATAGGCGTTTTTTTTGGATGGAAAGTCATCAAATCGCTCTGGGCAGAGCGGAAGGGCGTGTCAGACTTTTACTGACTAAAACCCACCCGCGTTCCTTCAGTTGCCTGTGTGCCAGGGTAACCCTTTCGGACAAACCCGCGACCCCGGCAGGCATCGGCCCTATATAACCCCGTCAATTATTGCTGACGTCTCTTTGAGGCGCGCGTGGAACACAACGCGCCGTCGACCCGGGCCTGGTCGTTACCCGACGGCAAGCTGAACGTGGTAGGCCTAAGTTGTAAACTATAAATTTGTAGACCATTTTCTATTTTGTTAAGTACCTTGTGCTTGTTGAGAGGCCTGCAGTGTCCTCCCATAACTATTAACACTGTAATTTGAAAACATTGTAAAGCCAATAATTAAAATAAAAAAAAAGTAACCGTGGAGTTTTTTGCCGGCTCTTCTCCATAGGAAACGACCAATTGGAACCGTGCACTTAGCTTTTGACGTGTCTTACGTGTAATCTAGCAAACACATAAAGTAAATAAACACACAGACAACATCAAAATATTATACAATCTTGTCAAAACAGACATTTACAGTTGCCAAGTTATCGGTAAAGCTGACAATACTTAAGCCGCTTTGCTTACTTAAGCCAGGACACATGTGCAGTGCATTAGCTTAACAATAACTTAAGCTTACCTCATCATCGGCCGGGTTACTTAAGCGAGTGCTGCGTTTGGACGTTTGCGAACTTGATTGTGTATGGGAGATTAGTATGAGAGAGTTGTTTAGCAGGTAGTATTTTAATAAAGTAGTAATATTTTCAAGAGATATTTATTTAAATTAATTGCCTCGTTGGTCTAGTGGTCGCAAGCGCTACTGCTGAGCATGAGGTCTCGGGTTCGATTCCCGGGTCGGGCAAAGTGTTATTGGGTTTTTCCATCTGCAATTTCTCAGTAGCAGCCCGGAGTCTGGATTTGTGCCCGGTTGATGGCAATAGGCTCGACCCCTATTACATGGGACTTAAACATAACTGGCGAAATGTGGGTGTGTGGGTGTGGGGTACACCTCTGCCTAACCCTTCGGGGAATACAGACGTGATGTTATGTTATGTTTTATTTAAATCTAAACCAGACAGACTATCTCTAACTAAACATAGTTATCTAAGACTAATTTCGATGGCATTGTGCATATTGTTGATACAATAAATTTGATACTACATTACCTACAGGTAAGTATATAAAAATTTGTTTGTGGCACATAATTATGCATTTAAGTACACTGTATTTATAGCAATAAAAGAGGTGTCAACTGTATTTAAGACTATAAAAATATAAATATTTAATCGTAACCTCAATCATTTGAGCAAGCATAAAGCCACGTTCGCACATAAATCAAGATAATAACATTATTTCAATGATAATTCACCAATTATTTATTTAACTACGAGAACTTTCCTCATCCTCTACATCTAAAATGTATAATTGCATACTTACATTCTGATTACATCTAATTGACTTATCTCATTACAATCAAGGCAGCGATTAGTGGAACGTAATCAGCTTGAGTATTCGAATCTACTATCTCGTGTGAACGCAGCATCTTGGCCGAGCTCCGTTATTTCATTGGCGAGTAGTCACTCCTGATTTATCCGGGCCTGCAGCACTAATAAAACTTATTATGCTTATTGTTCTCATACTTTTGTGTATGGACTATAGTTTGGCATGTCTTTGAGGGGTATTATGTTTGCTAATAGAAATCGTTGGTAGGGTAAAGAGTAAATGAATATTTAATTATTTGACAAGTGGAACTTTAACGAGACGATCACATCCTACTCTCTAGCATAATATAGGGGTTCAATCTGCAAAACAGTGGGCCTACTTTCTAAGTCCGTCAACGAAGATAGGGGCCTGTCTGAAAGTAGTTCGATACTTGGAAGTGAACCCTACTCCCGATTAATACCTTATATACTTCCCTGATCCCTGATTATACTTCCCTGTACATTAGCAACAAGTTCAAATCCGCAGAAAATAAAATAAAAACAGTTTGGAAAGTTATAAATAACGAAACTAGTAGGAAAAAAATACGAAGCCCTGATTATACATTGGAGACTTCACGTGGTGCCATAAGCTCTAACTTAGAAGTAGCTCAAGAATTTGTAAACATCTTTACCGATATACCATATAGAACGACGGAAGTTTTAAATTCCTCACCGGATGTCTCAATTAATTTATTAAGAGCGAACGTTCCAGGCTGCCTGGTTAAATTTAAATTTAAACATATCAACCCTATGATAGTTATAAAAGCTTTTCGGCAAATAAAAATCAAATTGACCGAAGATCTATGGGGAATGTCAATCAAAGTTTGTACATCCATAATCGAGACTATAGCACCTTACCTAGTTTTGATATTTAATTTGTGTGTAGATCAAGGAGTCTTCCCAGGTTTAATGAAATACAAGTAAGGTTATACCACTTTTTAAATCTGGGGACAGCAAAGACACCAACAATTATAGACCAGTATCCGTGTTGCCGGTATTCAGCAAGGTTATCGAAAAGGTAATGCTCAATCAGATGCTTAATCATGTTAATATCAACAAAATCTTACACGATCAGCAATATGGTTTCACCAGAGGACGTTGTACGACTGACGCCGGTGTCACTTTATTAAAACACATATTTACAGCGTGGGAGGAGGCATAGGATGCCATAGGAATCTTTTGTGACCTCTCCAAGGCATTTGGCTGCGTTGAACACAAAACCTTGCTCTTAAAACTTGAGCATTACGGACTAGATAAACTTGCGCTTAGCTTAGTAGAATCTTATTTAAATAATAGACAGCTAAAAGTCCAAATAAATGGTGACAATTCACGTGGTTTAAAAGTAAAAATAGGTGTTCCACAAGGCTCAATATTAGGTCTTTTCCTCTTTTTAGTATATATTAACGATCTACCCCATTTATTAAAAAAACCACCACAAATGGTGTTATTTGCTGACGATACTTCCTTAATTTTTAAGATAAATAGACGTGCATCAAATGTTGACGACGTAAATAACGCCCTACTGCAGGTAGATGATTAGTTCACTGCTAATAATTTAGTATTAAATGGGAATAAAACTAAATTCATAAGATTTGCTTTACTGAATGTTAAAAATAATGATTGTGACATAGTATTGAATAAAGAGAAACTAGAATTCGTCGATAAAACTGTTTGTCCTGGGGATCACGCTCGACTCAAGGCTGTAATGGGGTCCTCATTTAACATCTCTTGCAGGACGGCTAAGTTCAGCAGCATATGCTGTGAGAAAAATCCGTCAATTTACTAATGTAGATACCGCGAGGCTAGTCTATTTCAGTTACTTTCATAGTATCATGTCTTACGGTATTTTACTATAGGGACGGGCTGCAGATATCGATTCTATTTTTATTCTGCAGAAAAGAGCCATCAGAGCAATATATTGCCTCCGCAGGCGCGATTCTCTAAGAGAACTGTTTAAAGATATTAGCATCATGACGGTACCTTGTTATATCTATGAAAACATCATGTACGTAAGAAAAAAATTAAATCTTTTCAGTAAAAGAGGTGAAAGACATAACTATATGACTAGAAATAGGGACCAATTAGTTCAACCAGGTTTCAGACTGGCTAAAGTGGACTCATCCTTCATGGGGTACTGTTTAAAATGTTACAATAAAATACCTCCCCACATACTCCAACTGAATGAATCAAAAATTAATTCTTATATAAAACGCACACTATGCAGCCAAGCATATTATAAGTTGGGTGATTACATCTCTGACAAAGATGCTTGGCTCAACGCTGGTCCTGCTCCACAGGGGCGCATAAATAAATTGATCAGCATTCGAAAATATTGTTGGAGCTGCTGAAGATTGTAAAAACAACAACATCTTTGCATTGTATAAATTCAATCTCTTAACAATGTATAATTGCATAGCACATGTGTGAGCACTATTACCTACTATAAAGCCACCATTTACTAGGCTCGTCTTTCATTGACTTGAATGTGCCCTGGCGGCTGAGAGTATGTCATGCTCACTCAAATGTCTCGCTGGTGGTGGCGTATGTGTTGGATCATTAAGTTCCCTTCAAAATGGTTGAGCTGAATGGTGCTGATCCATGCGTCATGTTCGTGAACGGGCGCCGTCAGTAGGGACTGGTCAACTCTTGGCTGCCACGGCTTATTTTAATTTAAATTTTTTAATTGTTTTTTTTTATCTTTTTGATTACGGATACTTTAAATGTGCACGTCTTCCTACATCGTTCTCACATTTTTAATTTGAATATGAATGATGTAAACAATTTGTTTTTTGTAAGTACACTCGAGAGCAATGAATCCGGGTCACTTAAAGAATGTTAAAAATCTCGGAAACTAAAAATGATAGGTTAATGCAATAAATTGTATTTAATAGACAATGTAATACTCCTTAAATGAAAGTAAAAAAAATATGAGTCACCATACATTTTATTAACACAAAATTACATAAAGAAAAAAACTGCTGATCTCTCCTTAAAACAAAAATAGGAAACATGAAATTTTTGAACTTTATTACGATTTTCTTGAATTTTAATACTTCGTATTGCCTCCTCGTGCTTCCATTACTGCGTTTACGCGGTTTGGCATGCTGTACACCAAGTTCCTTATACGATTTTGGGGAATATTCTCCCATTCCTCTGTGAGAGCAATTTTGAGCTCACGAAGCGTGATTGGGGGAGGGTTTCGTTGTTTTACGCATCTGCCTAGCTCGTCCCAAGCATGCTCGATCGGGTTGATATCCGGGCTGCGCGCTGGCCACTCCATACGAGTAATGTTCATCTCTTGAAGGTAGTCATTCACAATCCTACCTGTATGAGGTCGGGCATTGTCATGCATAAATATAGCATCCTCACCTAAATTGACCATAAATGGACCAACGTGATCATTGAGGATTTCTTCCACATATCTTACGCTAGTTAAAGAGCCGTTTTCTATGATCACCAGCTCTGTGCGACTTTCAGAAGAAATTCCGGCCCACACAAGTACAGACCCACCACCGTAGGCTACTTTTTCTTCGATGCATGCTTGCTTGAATCTTTCCCCTGGTCTTCGATACACTCTGTGTCTTCCATCGTGCTTGTAGAGCATACATTTTGATTCGTCGGAGAACATAACTTTTGACCAATCTTCAATACTCCAATTTACGTGGCTCTGGGCATATCTTAGTCTTGAAATACGATGCCCACGCTCCAGTTTAGGGCCGTTTGCAGGTCTAAGGGGTTTTAAGTTAGATTCAGCAAGCCGACGTCTTACTGTCCATGCACTTGGGTTACTTCCTCCGAGGCGTCGAAACTGATTTGTGAGTTCAGTTCCTGTGAGAAAGCGATTTCGAAGCATGGTGTTCACCAAGTATCGGTCTTCTCGTGCTGTGGTACACCTGGTTCTGCCCGTTCCTGGTCTGCGTAGGTTAGAACCAGTTTCTTCGTAACGTCGGAGAACTCTTTGTACTGTTGACAGCGACACACCGACAGTCCTGGCTGTATCGCGCTGACTCCGGCCGGTTTCCAGCATTGTAAGTATTCTGGTGCATTCTTCAGGCGTAAGCGACATAATTTCAGCTTGAATAATGAATATAGAGCACTATCAACATGGTTTATGTACCCACATAAATGACAGATTACAAACAAAAGCAAAACCAAATGCTGTAATTTCGTAGTTCCATCTTCGAAAGTGGCCCTTTTTCAAATTTGATTTTTTTATGATATAACTTTACAATAACTAAGAAGTTTTAATACCTTCATTTAAGGAGTATTACATTGTCTATTAAATACAATTTATTGCATTAACCTAGCATTTTTAGTTTCCGAGATTTTTAGGATTCTTTAAGTGACCCGGATTCATTGCTCTCGAGTGTATATGTTGATTTAAAAGAGTGTCCATGGAGTTTCTTGCCCGTTCTTCTCCATAGGTACCTACTACGCTTTGGAATGGGCAACTAGCTTCATTTTTCTGACTGACTGACCCTTTGAAAATTCAAAAGTGCCTGTAATTGGTTTATTTGAAATAAATGGTTTGAGTTTGAGTTTGAGTTTAATTAATTCTTTCGGATGGGCAAAAACACATCTGGGATAAGGACAACTGTCAAATCGTTTTGTCTTTATTTTTTAGTTCGGCCCCGGACTAATGTTATGTCCGAAAGTGATACGGAGTAGGAGACATCCGTAACTTTGGCGGGAACTACGGACTTCGTGCTTAGAGAGAAGGTCCCCTGACAACTAAGTGAAAAATCGTTAATTGTTGAACTTTGTCATATCCTAAGCTCATTCCATCTCAGTGTGGGGAGAATTTGTTACCCTGCAATGGAATAATTACAGGCTGAAATACAATAGAAAATAAACTTTATAGTGAAGGTGATACACATCATGAGACGTCCATAATATACTGCTGTTTCCGGCGTACCAATACAACTACACAAACACATCACACAAACAAACAAAAACATCCAAACATTCAAATAAATCTTTACATACCAAGAGCCCTCCGTGCCTCGGAAAGCATGTTAAGCCGTTGGTCTCAGATGTCATTTGTCGGTCTTCGACAGTTGCTACGGGTCATCAGAAGCCCGAAAGTCTGACAATCAGTCTTACCAAGGGGTATAGTATTAACTAGTAACTGGGTTGTGGAGGACTGATAGGCAGTCGCTCCATGTAAAATATTGGTATTCAGCTGCATCCGGTTAGACTGGAAGCTGACCCCAACATAGTTGGAAAAAGGCTCGGCATTTGATGATGATATTTTACTAAGATAATTAGGTACCTATTAGGAGTTTAATGTAAAAATTTACACACCCTAAACAGGCAACCGCCAACTTTTACCACTGGTAACACCCATGGTCTATAAAAACAAGGTAGGACATTCCGGCATTGACACACGCTTACGTCACTATCCAGTTGCCACTTTAGTGCAACAAAACACGAATTATGGAAACATTTTCAGTCACCATTATGTTAAAAAATATATATAAACCAATTAAATTGTCGTTTCATTTTTCTAATCAAACGCAACAATTCAATGTAAACAATACCAACGTAATTGTTAGTTAAAACCTCTTTGTTTTATCGGATTCGCACAGGTAATACAGGCGATTGGGGAGTTATTATTATACACTACTGGTAACACAGCGGTGATAGGCGTAGGCTTGTGTCACCCCCGTGACCGGAATGCTATACCTGGCGAAGTATATTATTATACCATGGTAACACCTGTATTTTCTGCATATAAATAATTCTTGATTCTCAATGCTATTATCATTTAATGCAGCAGCTTTTGGCATAATGAAATCCTTGCTAACAAAACAACTGACAAAAAAGTACCTACTAGTGCACTGGGCAAAAACAAAACAACAAAATTTTACATGTCAATGGCACTACTTAAACTATTAAAAAAAAAACAAATACTATGGCAACCCTACTCGATAACTACCATTAAGTATCGATGACGTAACGATGACGTTGTTTCAGCCACTGACATTAATTCCAGCTATAATGTGGACGAGATGGCCGTAATGATAAGGAGCAGACCACATGTTTCAAACATCTGAATTAACGGTGCATTTGATTAGTAATACAGTGTAATTGTGGCCTTAGGGTCTGTACAGACGTGACACGATAACACTACAGCACAGCGGTAAAAATGGCGGCGAACAATTGAGGTTGCGAAGTCGCAGCCAGAAATACGTGTTTGAGCAAAGTTTTATAATATCCTGAGCTCCTGGCTACCGCCTTTATCAGAAGTGGTCATCGTATTAGTCGTTCAGCAGGTGCAATATCATCAGGATTGTGCCGGATTATAGCAGATCGTCGTGAACGTGGTACGACTGCGGCTCTCCTGACATCCTCACATACATTATCTCTGGCATAAAAAAGACAGCCGCCACGCAACCATCGATGCGATGCATGATACTCTGCTAGAGTGACAGTAATCAACCAGTGTCACTCTTATCCGACCTCTTCAGTGATTCCTAGTAACTTCGTATCAAAACTAGTCATATTTAATTTATTCATCGTTATATCGCGATATGGTTCCACTTGCGGTCCAAATTGTTCTACACCTCAAGGCGATTGTTTTGTAAGTATTCATCATATTTTTTTAACTACTCCTTTGCCAGAGACTCGTCCGCCCTATATCTTATCTTGTATATCTTATATCTATCTATATACATAAAAATGAATCCCTATTTGCCTTGGTCACGCCATCACGCGTGAACGGCTGGACCGATTTCACTAATATTGTTTTTGTTGTGTTCGTTATTGTCAGGAGAAGGATCTTATGAAATAAAAAAAATAAGGAAGTTGATTGGAACGTTACAAATATTAAGAAAACTTAACGCCAATATTAATTTTACATAACTGTCAGTTGTTTGAAATAACTGTTAGCGATTGACAGACTGCGCGCTGCAAATATCGTTAAACACAGATCGATCGGTTGATAAATGAGTTGATAGTTTTAGTTTTAGTCAATAGTCAAAACTAAAACTCAACGACATATGACATTCATAGTTAAGACAGGACAACGTCTGTCGGGTCAGCTTGTTCCCTATAAAATTGGAATTTAAAATGTATAAATTCGGGCTTATTCCTTGTCTACAGCACCGCGCAAATTTTCTGATTTCTATATTCAATGGCTTGGGCTAGGCGTTGATCAGTCGGTCAGGAAGTGAGTCCGGACTTTTTTTATTTTTATAATGCATTGATGATAAGAGATGGTACCGATGGTACACACGGCTACATACTCGTATCAAGTATAAGCTGATTTCTAGTAATAAGCTGATCTCGCATAGTATAGGATTTCCGTACAATGAGAGGTCAGCTTATACTACAAATGTATAGCTTTATATGTAGCCGTGTGTACGTTAATGACTCAACCAAGCTCTTGTGGCCGCGATGTTGCCAGTATTGACCACACGTACGCTACAGTCATTGCTAATTATTGTCGTACAACAACACACAACACAACAACAATACAATTTAGTACCATGCCACGTTTTTACCGCTGTGGTCTGGTGGCACGTATGAATAGACCTTTACGTTAAGAGTTGCGGGTTGGGGTCAGAATTATGTGTTAATTATTGTATTACGGGTATTATTTTCTGTCTGTGTATTGAATTGAACCAGAATCATCGTCAATGGAATTCAATGCGGTAGCCAATGTCTGCAATTTAGACAGAAGGAAATAATTTACTATAATATTTTGATTTTGTGTGCGTACGCTTAGTAAAGAACAACAGCTGTATAAATTCAACTTAACAATTGACTGATCAGATTAGGCGATAATATTTCTGTATAGGAATCTAGTACAACCAGTATGCGAGCTTCAAAGACAGATCAAACCCTAGGCTAGACTTAAGCAATATTTACAACCAAGCGAGTTGAACTAACAATTAAAAACGAGTTGGCGGACAACTAGCAGCGAGTGCGCGACGGCGATGATCGATTTCTCGCTGGTATTGCGTATCGTGTAGTAAGCGTGAGTATCTCAGCGAGTGTTCTGCCCGCCAAGCGAGCGTCGCTGAGCGAGTAGTCTCTTTCTTGATCTTGTCACAGTGACAAACGAGTGCTCGCTGGGGGTGTTAAACAGTTAGCGATCAACTATTCATATACGTATCTCTTTTACTTACGCGGGACCTACAATCTTTTGAACGTTTCTTGAGCGAGAAAATCGTTGATAGCTCGATAGAGTCGCTTCTTCTTCGGTGGTGGGACAGATGCCTAAGACTATGAAATCCTACAACTAAATCTGCTAGCAATAATTTGATTATTTGTATGCATTTCTTGTGAGTCCTTATTATCTAGGAATTCGAAATAAGCCTAAATGATTATAGTTACTGATAGCATAGCCCCCAATATTTTTTTGAGCAAAAGCTATTACTAGAACCACAGAAAATTTAAAGAATAGGGAAGTACAGTACAACTCTTTTGTTATTGACCCTCAGGAATCATCGCATTTCCGAATACCAACAAATGCTAATCTCCTTGTCCATCAATTATAAGATTCATCCTGTATAATCATTTGAATTCAGAACTAAGTACTTTATTGTTGTGAACAGTAGATTCCCGAGGGACATAAGAAAATAGTTGTACTGTACTCTTTTGTGAATCGAACCTACAATCCTATGCAAACTTGCTGTCACTGCATCATTAGAGTCACCCCTTGTCGTAACGTTATCACATAATACTACGCCTGCATTACAGAAAGGGTTAAGCAGAGGTGTACCTATAGCACAGCCAAATATCGCCACTTATGTTTAAGAGGCTTACAAGAGCTAAAGCGCGGTCACTGTCGGATTGCATAGAAAAGAAAGAGACGCGCGATGACACAACGCTAGTAATTTATTGCAAAATATGAAGCAATTATGGATTTACAAAAAATCTATTCATTGGACTAAAAAATTAAAACACGTTAGTATGTTGCTTGTAGAATAATCTGACAAAAAATCTGATTGTTTGTATGTATAGTATGTTTTTTAATCGTTAAAAATTTTTTTAGAGGTGATTTTTAATTGTATTATGTTTTTAACACACTATCTAACTAGCATATATCCATAAGAATATCATATATTTTTCTGATTTTGGTTACTGCGGTGGACCATATATTTTTAGGCATTATAAATTTGCGTTTAGGTCATGTAGTCCCCTTAAGTCCGATGTAGTAGGGGGCGAGCCGGGGTGCTACTAAGAAATTGCAGATGAAAAAACCCAATAACAATTTGCCCGCATGCTCAACAGTAGCGCTTCCGACCACTACACCAATGAGGCAGTCCTAACGTTATATGAACATAATTTAACAATAAAAGAAAAAGAAAAGAAAAATACGTTTATTTGCGGTAAACATGATGCAAATACAAAAAAAGAACCGGAAAACGAAGAAAGACATTTACTAATAGTAATTCAAGACAATCGCCATTTATTACCTAACCAAACCAGTTGCAGTACACGTTCACACGGCTACATATCAAGCTGTACATTTCCAGTATAAGCTGGTCTCTCATTAAAGAAATCCTATACAATGCGAGATCAGCTTATACTGGAAATGTACAGCTTGATATGTAGTCGTGTACATATTAATCTGAATATTGTATGTAAATTACCCGCTGCTTAACAGATAATATATTAGCGTTTCAAAATACGTAGGTCTTGTTTTGTTTAATTCTGTTTCATACAAACATACACACCTACTTTATGTCGTAGATAGAAATACTTAGGTAATTCATGTCGTGCTGAAGTGATTAACCAGTCAATATGATTATTAGATAGTGGGTTGATTATCCAGAGTATTGTCAATATATGGATGGCATTGAACACAGTCTTGTTATTTTTTATAAATGTGGGATTAGTTCTATTCAAGTTAAATTAAACCACTGATTCCTTCTTTTTATTTCATTTTCGTCTTCACAATCGTCTTACGTCTTTCACAATTTTCTTCCTAATCCACGTTCTTTTTTTTACTTTCATTCATTCACTATCTCTTTCAATCGTTTACTATTTCGTACATTCATCTCTGTCACTCGTTTATGCTTCACATCTGTCATCCATCTTCAGATCTCATTTGACTGTCCTGACACGCTCTGTTCCTACCTAAATGTAACGTAAGCTTCTCAAGAGTTCAGAGGAAACATACATACTTAATAGGTTGGGGAAAAAGTTTCTTCGCATTTTTTAAGAAAATTCAAAACATTTTTTAATATAGTTTATTTACATTTAACTAAAGTATGTAGGTACCATTTTGTTCGATAACTCTTTGCCATCTTGTAGGTAGGGACATGATCCCATTGCTATAGAAATTTTGGGACTTCTGATCAAAATACCGCGACAAGTGGTTTTGGCAGTCCTCTCGTGATGTTAACCTGACACTGCCTAAAGAATTCTGAAGAGACCGAAACAGGTAGAAATCTGAAAGTGCAAAGTCAGGACTATACGGCGGATGCCTTAACACCTCCCAGCCAAACTCTCTTAATTTTTGCTGAGTGGCTAAAGATGTGTGAGGTCTAGTGTTATCATGATGAAAAACCACACCCCTTCTGTTGATTAATTCCGGCCGCTTTCTCACAACTTCTTGCTTTAATCTCATCAGTTGTTCACAGTAGAGTTCAGAATCGATGGTCCTGCCTGGTGGTAACAGCTCATAATGAATAATGCCCTTCCAATCCCACCACACACACAACATCACCTTGTTGCGAGTTAACCCGGGTTTCGCCACAGTCTGTGAAGCCTGACCGGCCTTTGACCACGACCTTCTTCGCACGTTCTTGTCGTACGTGATCCACTTTTCATCACCAGTTATCAGCTTCTTCAAAAATGGTTCGGTTTCATTACGTCGTAATAAAGAATCACAAATGAGTACACGGTTCATTAGGTTTCTTTCAGTGAGCTCGTGAGGTACCCAAATATCGAGCTTTTTTGTGTACCCAGTTTTTTTCAAATGTGCCAAAACTGTTTTGTGGTCAATTCCCAGTTCTTCAGCTACGTCGTAACAACTGATTTTTTCAAAAATGGCATTCATTTTATCCGTAATAGGGGACCAGAGCGACGCGCGACGTGCATCTTTGACATCAAAATTTCCGGATTGAAAACGCTTACACCAAATTTGTGCTACTCTCACAGACACTGCACTAGATCCATAAACATCGCAATTTTTTTTCGCGGCTTGCGTTGCTTTTTTACCTTTTTTGTAGTAAAATTTTAAAATGTATCGAATTTCTTCATTAGATTCACTCATCTTGACAGTACGAAAAACAAATGAAAATCACACATTTTCCTAATTTGAATTTGGAATTATGTTCTTTAAAATTTAAACTTTCAATGATACCAAAACCAGCCAGATACAAATAGTATAGCCAAAGAGATTTTATTACAAGTTCATACATACTATAATGCGAAAAGACTTTTTCCCCAACCTAATATTATCCGTAGATTTTGGGGTTGGCTTCCAGTCTAACCGGAGGCAGCTGAATACCAGTATTTTACATGGAGTGAATGCCTATCTAACCTCCACACCCCTGCTTCTGGGTAACATGATACCCATATTATATACCGATGCTTTCTTAAGACTACAGGCCCTTTAATTAGTCTTTATTATTGTATGAGCAGTGGTGGCCCAGTGGTAGCGGCCCCGACTTACGAGTTGTAGGTCGTGAGTTCGAACCCAGGCAGGCACTTTACTAAGTGTTTTAAATTTCATCACCACACTGCTTTCAAAACGGTGAAGAAAAACATCTTGAGGAAACCGGTATGTCTTAGAATGAAGACATGTGACATCTACCAACCCGCTTTGGGGCCGCGTGGCGTAATATGGCCCACTCCCTCTCACAGAGAGGAGGCCTGTGTTCCAGCAGTGGGAACATTATAGGCTGGTTATGCTATACATACTAATATACTATCCAGTTTCAAGGGTCAATCTTTTCTGTAAAAATCTCACTGTAAAAACTAAGATGTTGATGAAGCTCACTTCACCTAAGTTTCCACGGAGTTTTTTTTTTAATAGACCAGTTGATTTGTATATCAGTTTATGGATCAGTATCCTCTTCATTGTTGAAAACTTTAACTTATTAGAGAATACCTAGCAAAATTTACTCCCGGATGAGGATATAGAGGTATGAGGAACAGGGTAAAAGTTTAATCATAAGTACTTTCACATAAAAGGGAGGATCCTCTGACCAGACGGGTGTCGTGCCTGGTGGGCAACTGCTCGACGTTTGATGTCGGGACGCGCGATATATGCTAGTTGCGCGGTAAACTCTGCATAAGCGATGCAGGATTTTGCGTGACGTCAGTATGACGTATAGCTCGCATGTGGCGATGTAGATACCGCTACAAGAATATAAACCTTTACCCAATCTTCCTAGAGTCTCAAATACAAAACACCTTATTGCAAAAACCTAATTAATGTCGTTATTAATTTGAAGACACATGCCTTAAAAAAAGCCACAAACTCTCCCACCATTCCTTAATATACTACTGTATCCTGCCGGACTGCATTTGCTAAACGCCAGTACCTACAGCAGCTTGAGCAGCAATCTGTATAACATCATAAACAAAAAGTAAAAAATTGCTAAATCGAGCTGACGCGAAATAAAAAATAAAGTTACGAAGTGGCTTCAAAGCCTGGATTAACAAGAGATAGAGGAATTACTAAATTTATCACATAGAGTTTAATTATGTTATCGGCCTACCTTCCCCGCCCTACACACAAAAGGTGCGCACCTAACCAATTCACAAACATACACCCACACATACACACAAGTGCACACGCACACACACACTCACACTCTACCTGCCACACACACACACTCATTCTCTATTAATACCCTGAAACTATCTATGAGGTTATTAATTATTTTAACTTTTTTCTTTCTCTTTTAAATATTTTTAGTTACTGCATGATCTTATCGTACTACTACACATAAATCACTTACCGTCATGCCTTTATAAATACCGTGTCAATTATGTGGCGACACTCCTCTCGAACTGCCTCGTTGGTCTAGTGGTCGCAAGCGCTACTGCTGAGCATGAGGTCCTGGGTTCGATTCCCGGGTCGGGCAAAGTGTTATTGGGTTTTTCCATCTGGAATTTCTCGGTAGCAGCCAGGAGTCTGGATTAGTGCCCGGTTCATGGCAATAGGCTCGCCCCCTATTACATGGGACTTAAACATAACTGGCGAAATGTGGGTGTGCGATAGGTACACCTCTGCCTATTCCTTCGGGGAATATAGGCGTATGTTTATGTATGTATTTATATACTCCTCTCTAAAAATGCTGTTTTGTTGTAACGGATCCCATGGCTGAACACAGACCCCCAAAATACAGGCCTAGGCCTATTTTGGGAGTTAGGATCAATTATTTTGAATACTTATATATTTAACTTGTTAAAGATTGTGACTTTGAGTGTCTGTCAAAATTATATATATTTTTAAATGTATTTCTTTTAGTGACACTTAGACGTTTTTATTTTATTTATTTATTATTCCAAAAACGACTGAACAATTACCTTTCACACCTCAAAATAGCAACACAGCGAGATTGTAACAAGGGTGGCTGCGCTTCTAACTGATTTGAGTTGATTTCCTCTCCGCAACCACAATCACAGTTCGATCAAAGAATTTCCGCCGCTCGCTCTCTGGCGTGATTGACAGTAGCATGGAAATTAACTGTTACTTGAATAAGGGAAGGTTATTGTTTGAAGGGTAGGAATAGAAAGGCTGCTGTGATATAATGCAAAATGATTTTATTTCTGTTAGTAGGTTTGTACAAACACTTTTACACGTCAATCATATTTATAAAACTTTTAGGTTTAGGTTGATATTTGGGTAGAAGTGACTCGAAATCGGCGATTTAAGCGAGTATGATTGCAGTTGAATACCAGTTTTTAAATGGAGCGACTGCCTATCCCTCTACAACCCAGTTATTGGGTAACACGATACCCCTTGGTAAGACTGGTTGTTAGACTTTTGGACTTCTGACTACCCGCAACGACTGTCAAAGATCAACGAATGACAGCCTGGACCAACGGCTTATCGTGCTTTCCGAGACGTCTCGATATGTAATGGATGGTCACCCATCCACGAACCGACCGCGGCAAGCATAACTTAAGAGGCTTACAAGAGCTAAAGCGCGGTCACTGTCGGATTGCATAGAAAAGAAAGAGACGCGCGATGGCACAACGCTGGTAATTTATTGCAAAATATGAAGCAATTATGGATTTACAAAAAATCTATTCATTAGACTAAAAAACTGAAACACTATTACGTTAATATGTTACTTGTAGAATAATCTGACAAAAAATCTGAATCTTTGCATGTATATTAGTATGGTTTTTAATCGTTAAAATATTTTTTTAGAGGTATCTTCGTGATTTTTTTCTATCATATTAAGTTAATTGTATTATGTTTTCAACTCACTATCTAACTAGCATATATCCAGAAAAAAATCATATATTTTTCTGATTTTGGTTACTGCAGTGGATCATATATTTTTAGGCATTATAAATTTGCGTTTAGGTCATGTAGTCCCCTTAACCTTCAATCGACCCGTGCCGCTCTTATCTATTCCTTTGTGTCATAGAAAATGCACCTGCAAATGATAACATATAGAAGACAAAATCCCTTCTCAAAAACGAAATACCCATCTAATACTACCAAACACGCACTGTACTTCATAAACAACGCCACACCTTATAAAATTATACACTAATATTTTTTAAACGAGCCAACATTCAATAAGGATGACCGGACAGACAGAAGTATTTGTGAGGCATCCATGTGTCGTAAGTTCCCTTTCGACACACTTATTTGCATACAACGCCTTGATCTGTAGAGTTGGGCAGCTTTAGAGGAGGATTGTACCTTAGATTTTTAAGTCTTCAAACTACCTCTCAATTTCTTAAGGCGGTACCCCGACCAAAACCTTGGAATAGTGCGTTATTCAGAGGCTATAAACTCATTCAGTATGGGTAATAAACTACATCTAAAAGCACATTATTAATTTTCGATATCCTATCATCATATTGCACGTTCTAATTTGTTTTATGTGTGATAAATACATTTAAAATCTCCTCTTAAAAAATTGGCTAAAATTATTGATTGCATGCATCTTTTGCTAAAGGTGACGTTCTATTAATTTTAGAATTACACTAATGGATAGATACTTTAAAAATCTAAATAATTCAAGTTTTTTTTTCGAAGCTTCGCTTGTCTTTTTTTTATTAAAATAATTCAAGTTTTTTTTGTGAATTCAATGAGCGTGCGCAGGGAGCGAGACAGAGCGAGACACAGCGAAGGGACAGAGAAGGACCGAACGCTCAAGGTCGTTTGGTCGGGGAAGCGCCTTAAGTATGATGAGAAGGCTACCCATTTACTTTCTTGGGTGTCCTAAAAGGTCTTCGAATTTATGAAATGTAAATAAACAGAATCCTCTTGGAACAATGGTCGCAATTTCGTAAGACCATGTTTGTCAAGAACTATGGCATTTTCTATCACCAGCACCCTAATTGCGAAACATACTATTTATCTGTCACAATCTGAATCATTTTGAAACCTATTACTAATCCATTGCTTCATATGTTTGAAAAATTTGTCTGCTCACCAACGTAAATAACGCAATGAATGTTGTTTAACTGTCAAAATGAAACCAATTCCTACTGTTAGTGTGTTACGCAATTACCCTGCCGCCGCCGGTTTCGGAATTGAGAATTTGAAGTTGAGAACTATTCAAACTCTATTTTAGCGTTACTTAAGGCGGAACATTCAGGATAGCCCGCGAAATTCAATTTTTCTTACGTTTTTTGCAATTTTCAGGTCACTGTCAGGTTGTATTTTGATTCTAAAATGATTCGTGACCGTAACAAATATGGCTTTACAGAATTATAATCATTAGAATCAGCAATACATCTCTATAAGTTCATATTACCCTATTGTATGACTATTTCATGAAATCATGACATTTGAGGGCAATTCTTACATAAGGAGTACCAGCTAAGGAGTATTGCTGATTCTAATGATTATAATTCTGTAAAGCCATATTTGGTACGGTCGCGAATCATATTTAGATCACCGCACAACATGATACTGACCTGCAAATTGCAGAAAACGTAAGAAATTTTGAATTACGCGGGCTACCTTGGCGCATCCCCCTTAAGGTGATTCCTCCAATGTTGCCCGAAAAATTCAAAAAGTGTTACATTTTGAAATTTCGCGGGCTGTCACTTCCTATTCTCAATTCAGGAACTGGGTGTAAGGCAACAGTGGTGGGCTTCCATTTTATTACAAATATATTAGTTTAGCTCTACGCAAAGAGAATGCTCAGTCACACCAGCCTGAATGCATCATAGCAATTTTGAGCATGCATCAGTGTACAAATAGGATAATAGGTATTTCACATACCGTCAAACGGGGTGAATAGGGATGCAGGGGTGAATCGAGACGAAACTTTAAAAGGGATTTAACGACTGTATTGTGTTTACTGTATTATAATTAACGATTAGGTGCCCTTGTTGGCAACAAACTTTACAATTTCAATTTTAAAATCCCTTTTAAAGTATCGTTGCAATTCACCCCTGAATCTCTATTCACCCCGTTTGACGGCAGCGACTTCCACAGCTCTCACAGGATTAACTGATCTTATTTGCCAGTGTGTCCAATTCCTGACCCGAAACCACATTAAGTTAAATAAAACACTTCGCTGTCCCCGGAGAATAAAATGATAACTGCCATTATCATAATGTTAGTGTTATGTCATTTTTGGGATCTGTGTGTTGTAATACATCTGCTCAATTTTATCATAATTTTTATTCCGTTATTTTATGAAGTTACAAAATTTTACAGTAGTATTTAAAGATTCAACACAAGCCTTAAATTACGAGTATATAGTGTTAATATAATATTATCGAAATGTATTCCTACTTTTTAGTATGACAAACAGTCATAGAATTATGTTCTCGTAAAAAATATTCGACTAAATAATGATAAATGCAGTTATCATTTTATTCTTGTTCAAAACCAAGCAGTAGCTTCGTATAAACATGTGTTAGTAAAACGACTTTTATGGTTCTGAATAGTAAAACATAATTATTGTCATCCTCTTCCCTCACTTATATTTTACGCAAACGCAATTTCAATGGCAGACACAAACTCGCCGGGGATTCCCCCGTAGTATAGTTTAAAAAATCTAAAAAACACGCTTTAATACCATTAAACTAAACTAAAAAGTAAAAAAAAAAAACAATATACGAGAAAATAAATGTCATTGTAAAAAAAAGCGTGGGGTGCTCGATATTAATTGTTGTACTTTTATTTATTTATTACCAAAATTACGTTTTATTGACGAATTAACAAAGACGATGTTAAAGTATTATCATAATCACTTGCACCCTAAAAACCCGTAGAATAAAACGATAAGTCAAGAGTGCATTATTTGATTCTGATCAGGCTGTAAGGAGAATAAAATGATAACCGACATTAAAATAACGTAGACGATAATTGATTTTGACTAACTTCTTATTCTCTAAATAATATCTCTATTTTAATAAGTAGGCGTGTTTCACTACTCTACGGTGGACGCCATCATGTGCGTGCGAGCCCTCACGACGGGGGATGCTGTGGCCCGGGGTGGAGTCGTCTTGGCGGTGTCTCTAGACATCGCCAATGCCTTCAATACCCTGCCCTGGAGTTGCATCAGGGAGGCACTCTGGTATCACCGGATGCCGACCTCTGTCGCATAGTCGAGGCCTATCTGACGGACAGGGCCGTCATCTACCCCGGTCACCAGGGAGAATGGAACCGGCGAGAGATGTCGTGCGGTGTCCCACAGGGATCGGTCCTGGGGCCGCATCTGTGGGACATCGGGTACGACTGGGTGCTGCGCGCCGACCTCCCTAGCGGCGTCAGCGTCGTTTGTTACGCTGACGACACGCTGGTCCTGGCGCAGGGGAGGTCGCACCAGGCGGCGGCCGAATTAATGACACGCGGGGTTGCGACAGTCATTGAGAGGATCCGGCAATTGGGACTCGAGGTGGCACTGCACAAGTTCGAGGCCATGTGTTTTCATGGTCCTCGGAACGCGCCACTATCGGGTTCCCAAATAATGGCGGGAGGGGTTCACATCGGCGTCGAGTCGACGATAAGGTACCTGGGACTCGTCCTCGACAGCCGGTGGAACTTCGTTGAGCATTTCCGACGTTTGGCTCCCAGACTGGACCGGACCGGGGCTGCCTTGAAGCGGCTCCTGCCCAATCTAGGGGGTCCAAACGCCTCCTGCCGGAGGCTCTACGCGGGGGTCGTGCGGTCGATGGCCCTTTACGGGGCACCGGTGTGGGCGCGTTCATTGAGGCTCCGACCAGCACGCCGGTTGACCGCGTCCCAAAGGGTCATGGCCAGCCGGCTGGTCCGAGGATACCACACGATCTCCTGCGAGGCGGCGAGCCTCCTTGCCGGATTGCCACCATGGGATCTGGAGGCAAAAGTCCTCGCGCACATTTGGGAGTGGCGCGAGGAGGCGAAACGCCAGGGCGTTACTCCGCTGCCGCGAGAAATCGCGGCACAGCGGACAGAGCTCCGGCGGGATCTCATGGCGGCATGGAGAGTGCGACTGTCGCAACCCAGCGCTGGGCACGCCACAATTGCGGCGGTAAGTCCCCTCTTTGAGGAGTGACTTGAGAGGCGCCACGGCGTCCTCACCTTCCGCCTGACGCAGGTCATTACCGGACATGGCTGTTTCGGGAGGTTCCTGTTTCGGATAAGGCGGGAGGAAACGCCCGGGTGTTGGCATTGTGTGGATCGACCGGAGGACACGGTGGAGCATACGGTAGAGGTCTGCCCAGCTTGGGTGGAGCACCGCCGTGTCCTCGTGGCGGCGATCGGCGGCGGCGATCTCTCGCGTCCGGCCCTGGTACAGGCCATGGTACGGAGCGAGAGGGAATGGGAAGCCGTCACCTCTTTCTGTGAAGCAGTAATGCTCGCGAAGGAGGAGGCGGAGCGCGTGAGGGTGCGGCAATCGTTGCGTCCTCACGCCCCTAGTCGCCGCAGGAGGAGACACCCTGGGCGTCGGGAGTCAATTGCCGACTCCCGGCCACCGTAGGCGCGGGCTTGCGGACGGCGAGCAATGGGCAGCTCGCCGTCCGGTAAGGATCAGGCCCGGGTCGACGGCGCGTCGTGTTCCACGCGCGCCTCAAAGAGATGTCAGCATCATTGAAGGGGTCCGATAGGGCCGATGCCTGCCGGGGTCGCGGATTGTTCGAAAGAGTTACCGTGGCCCTGGCGCACAGGCAACTGAAGGAACACGGGTGGGTTTTAGTCAGTAAGAGTCTGACACGCCCTTCCGCTCCGCCCAGAGCGGGAGAGGTCATTTGACGATTTCCCATCCAAAAAAAAAAAAAAAAAGGCGTGTTTCACTAAAATATTTAGAACATACAAAAAATAACTGTTTTTCAAAGCTAACAATCATCGGTATACGTCCAGCATTTAAGGAGCAATCGAAGAAAACATGTTTTTTATTTTTCCTGAAAAGTTGCGTTTTTGTAATTATCATTTTATTCTTCGGGGACGGCGACTTGTCCTATTATTTCAAAATCCTTTATCTTAATTGTTACTCCAACAACAATGAAAAGCGTAACCGTATAAAACATTTCACAGCACAGCCTCGAGTAAAATAATTTATTAGCGTCATATAAATGACAGCTCACGATCCCAGACTTTGTCATATCGTTAAGTATTGTGCGTTTTAACACAACAATGTACGACATTAAATTATGCTTTCCGTAACAACTGCAACAAAGTCTGGTACCTAGGTACAGTTAGAAGGTATGTCTAGAATGCTTTTCAAATCGATGGGATGAAAATTCAATTACTTCTTGTCCTAGTAAGGATGTGGTGTAGCGGTGTTTGATGGGATCCGAGGGGTTGGGACGTGATTAGGTCGGATATACAGACTTGATTTTTGGTTTATTTGTAGCTAGTCCGGGCAAATTAGACCAAAAAATAAGAGTAAAGTTACCTAAATTCCCACCTAGCTGAAAATCGGTAAGATTGTTTGAAATATCATTAAAAACAAAATTTGAAAGTTCCCCATCTTTCCCCTGTAAGGAATTTTTTTTATTCAAGGTCAAAGGTAAAAAAAATGAGTTTTTCGCGATTTTCAGCAAAACGGTAAGTTTTATCATAAAAATATCTCAGAGAAAAATTGTAGATCATAAAATTATCTACAAAAAATTAATAAATACTTTTTTTCTACGAGCCACCGTTTTTGAGATATAACGATTCAAAAAGTTGTAAAAGTTGTAATCGTCATAATATGCATGAGTACGCCACGTATATATACATCTCTATAGTTGTAATATATGTTAAAATATTTTTCTATCGGTTATTGTAACTTACACTACTAATATAAAATATACATAAGTTTTAACTATAAGAATATCAGGTAAAATGATGAAGATGATGAATAAAATTTTTCCTTACAGGGGAAAGATGGGGAACTTTCAAATTTTGTTTTTAATGATATTTTAAACAATCTTACCGATTTTCAGCTTGGTGGGAATTTAGGTAACTTCGAATGTCTAAATTGACCGGACTAAGCGGTATGTGGTTGTCTTGAATTTGATGACAATTTGGAGTTTGCAACAAAAGAACAGCTAGAATGTATGGGCTTGTTTTACTTCGTTGGACGTTCTAATTTAATTTGTAGGATCCCCCACACCTAGGATATCAAAACATCTGGATAAAGTTCCAGACCCCTATCTACCCTGTTATTTCAGCTCTAATTCTTACCTCATTGATCATCCTCCAAATGGGGTTTATTTTTTATTTTATTATTTCTAACAGCTAATCTATAGATACAAGAGTTTGGATAGTGTAGCATCTGATAGTGTTTGCCATACTGGCAGAGTTTGAAGTCAAGGGTTCCATAACGATCCCTAAGTTCACGTAAAGGAGCGGTAAAAGCTAGTAGGTATTGTACAAAGGTGTCAATCATTAGTCAGCGCTTTACTTGCAGTGTTCACGTTGTGCCGGTAGCTATATTCCAGACACGATGTGATTCGTGAGTTTCGTAAAACAAAGCGATTATTTTCGACATGATTTGTTATTCAAAAGAAAACACGATTGCTTATGTAGGGCACCATGGATACAACAATTGGAGTCGTGGCGTGTGAATGCTAATTTTCGACATTAAGGCTGCGTTTCCACGAGATGTGCGAGGATGCGTAGCGAGGAATGAGCGTACAACTAACCAATAACAGCGTTCGCCAAGCTCAAGCTATGAAAATGAAGCAATGTTATTGGATCCTTTGCTACGCATCCTTGCTATTCTCTGGTGCAAACGCAGCCTAAAGTGTCGGCGAGGTTACGCGTAGGATGGTCACGTAGTGCCAAGTCAAAATAGCTGAACTGACACATGCGTGCAATGACTGGACAGGTCCACTCAAATCGGTGTGGTTCTTTCCTCAAAAGACCAACTCAGACACTAATCCGCATGGTCCTCATATAGCCTGATCAAGATTATGTCTGGTCTTTAAAAGAGCCCGTGACCTGAGTTTATTTCGGTCTTTCTTCTCACAGAATTCATCTAGTTTTAAAACCTAAATAAATATAATTTATCATTTAGATGCTGCCTATCACGACGATTGTTGGGAGATGCCCTACCATCTTCCGGTAATCAGAGCTTCATCATATTGTTGAAGAATGTGCAGAATATGGAGAATTCACATGGAGTCATGGAGGAGCATTGCCCTGATGATTGGGTGAGCAAGTGTAGTCCACCACGGGTCCATCCGTTTCATGACCGCCACAGAATAGATGGAAAATTATTTACTCGGTTGCTGTAATTTTGTTCATAGTTTAGGTTCCAATGAAGGATATATTTTGTTCAATCTGTATTGTGCCACTGCTTGGCAAAAGTCTGCCAAAGCTTTCCACTGATCCCTGAACCTACGTTGCCTTCTCCGATGACGGCCGTCGTCGCCAAGGAAGGCTTCGACGTGACAACCTGGATGCGTTTCTTGAACATTGACCGGAGAAGTCAACGTACAGGAATATAGAATACATTTTACATTTCACTGATTTTTTTTAGGTGTTTATTTTTGCGTTTATTTTTTCATATGCTTAATAGAAAACAAATGAAAAAGCACACCTCCTTCAGTGTGACTTCTAATGAATTTAATGTCTTGACGGGGAATTTGATTGTCCCTTACCCAAAAGCATTTCCCTTTTTTCAGAATTGCCCCGTCTAAATATTCCCCACTCTAAATTCATTTGATTTAGGGTGTGAGCACACAACAGTGGTGTCGTAATTTTGACTTGTTATCGACATCGTTACGTTTATTTATCGTCTTTAAAACAAATATTCCGGTTGGAGCCGCTTTTTAATGCACCATCAACTTTATGATCGCTCGCAGCATTTCGTTCAGCTAAATTGTTGCAAGAGTATGGAAAGCGTAGAATTATGTAATGTAGGCTAGGATTATTGTGAAAGGGAGACTTAATGCTTTAATTTAGGGTAGCTAGATTGTCGTAATTTTATTTTTGTTAGAAAACACCTTTAGGAAAATTATAGAACATAACATAATAGCACATAATATGCTTTCCCCGAAGGAATAGGCATAGGTTATAGTACAACGACATTTCGCCAGTTATATTTAAGTCCAATGTTACAGGAGGCGAGCCTATTGGCATCAACCAGTCACAAATCCAGACTTTGGACTGTTACTGAGAAATTCCTTACCAAAACTTAATTTTTTCCCGACCTGGGAATTGAACCCTGGACCTCATGCTCAGCAGTATCGCTTGCGTCCACTAGACCAACGAGGCATGAACAGTAGATTGTTATACTAGGGTTGAAAGGAATCAATTACCATACGAGGTATTTAGACACCCAAGCGTAGCGAGGGCGGTTATACTTCGAGTAGGAATTGATTACTTTCACCCAATGATATTATAATAATAATTTTTATATTATATAATTTAAAAATATATTTATTTAATTTTTTTTTTTTTTTTCCCTTTGTTATTAAGAACAGAATTCTTAATAAATTAATTACAATCTAGCCTAAAAAGACTAATAAGTAATTTAACTCTAACTTAATATGCTACGTTATAAATAATGTTAATACTAAGAATAGTGTCTATTTGCACTTTTACACAAGTCCGTAGCACTTTCTTAGAGTCTGATATATTATATTAAAACACTATGTTCATGTGTTATATGTATAGCACAACAATGTTACTATTATTCACTCACTTTGTTAGTACTTACTTACACTACATTAATTCAAATGGTTTAGTTCTTTTTAGCCTACGCACTAAGTCTGTGTTGTCTAGCAGCTGGATAGCCTCAACATTCACATGTCGGTGTAGTCTGTGTTCGTGGGCTTCAGCAAATTTTTTGATGATTGTGGTGACGAATTCCATTTTAAGGTCACGGTGAAGGTCGTCGTTTCTTATGTACCAGGGTGCATTCACAGCATCCCTGAGTACTTTATTTTGGAATTGTTGGATAATTTTGATGTTGCTTGGTTTAGTACAGCCCCAAAGTTGGATACCATACGTCCAAATTGGCATCAGTATATGCTTGTATATGGTTATTTTATTATGTATTGATAGACAGGATTTCCTTCCAAGTAACCAATACATACTTTTATAACGTATGTCGAGTTCCTGTCTTTTCTTTTTGACATGAGCTTTCCAACGCAACTTGGTATCGAGAGTCATGCCAAGGTATTTGGCTGTATTAGCGTAAGGCACTTGCATGCCATTTATATAGATTGGGTGATAGTCCAGGTGTTTGTTTGTGAAGTCAATGTGAATTGATTTAGATTCATTCAGTTTGATCTTCCATTTTTGTGTCCAGTCATAGACTTTGTTCACAGCTAGTTGAACTTTTTCTACTGCTTCTCTGTGGGTTGAACCGGTAGCCATAATTTCAGTATCATCTGCAAAGGTCGCAATGGTGTTGTTTTCCAGTTCTGGAATGTCACATGTGTATAACAAGTACAAAATCGGGCCTAGCACACTTCCTTGTGGTACCCCAGCTTTTATATGTTTTAGTTCGGAATATGCATCCTCTTGCCGTATTCTGAACATTCTATTACTTATATACGACTCTAGTATATCTGCAAATTCTGGGAGCATGCGCCTGAGTTTGAATATTAGACCCTTATGCCAAACTTTATCAAAAGCTTGCGCCACATCTAAAAATACAGTGGCGCAGACTTCTTTATTTTCTAGTGTTTTTTCAATGATATTAGTTATTCTATGAACCTGGTCTATTGTAGAGTGTTTCTCCCTGAAGCCAAATTGATGATTTGGAATAAGGTCTTTATCTTCTATTACTGGTTTTAATCGCTTCAATAATAGTTTTTCGAATAACTTTGATAGCACGGGCAACAGAGAAATAGGTCTGTATGATGATGCTTCATGTGGTGGTTTCCCAGGCTTCGCAATCATAATGACTTCAGCGACCTTCCATGGCGCAGGTACGTGTTTTAAAATAAATGCAGCATTAATAAGTTTGGTCAGCTTAACTACAGCCTTACGCGGGAGGTGTTTTAGAATCTCACCTGTAATGAGGTCGTAACCCGGAGACTTTTTGGCACTAATGTTATTTTGAATTTCTCTCATTACTTCTTTAGGAGTCACAAGCTTAATTCTCTGGTTTTCTGCTAAGTTTTCACTCTCAAGTAATTCTACCAGGTTTTCATTGGGCTTAAACGTTTCTTCTAGGTGCTGAGCAAACCTTACAGCTTTCTGATCATTGCTTATGGCCCATTTTCCGTCGCTATCTCTGATGGGCGGTATTTGTTTAATTGGCCTTTTTAGATTTTTTGTTGCCTTCCAGAGGGAGTAATCTGTTGATTTGTCATTGGTTAGCTGCAGAAGGTTGGTGTTCAGAGCTGTATCCTCAAATTGTAGAATTTTTCTCTTTAATTTTTTAGTTAAATTATTTAGTGATGTTTTATCTCGCGGGCATCGTGTTTGCTGCCACTGTTTCCTTTGTTTCCTTTTCTCAGTAAGTAAATCCACAATTTCCTTAGGATAGGTAAATCCCTTATATTTACGTTTTAATTGTGGTGTGTTGTTCCACGCACATTGTTGTATATTGACAATATACTTGTTTACTTCTGAGTCAAGCTGATCTTGCTTTTTTATCGGAGTTTTAAGGTCGATAATATTTTCTAGATCAAGAGAAAAGCTTTCCCAATCTGTGAACTTATTAACCAGGGTTAAGTGGCTTTCTTTAAGTAGGATTTTTTGACTTAGCATTAGTATAAGCGAAGAGTGGTCCGAGTTCATATGAAAACCTTCCTCCACGCTGACATAATTGGCGGATATGTTTTTGCATATGAAAAAATCTATAAGATCCGGTATTTTCTGGTGGTCAGTGGGCCAGTATGTTGGTTTTCCTGTACTCATAACTTCAGAACCGGTATCTTTTACTGCGCTTAAGAGCTGCCTTCCCTTAGTCGTTGTAAGTCTTGATCCCCAATGCGTATGCTTAGCATTAAAATCGCCGCCTAGGATAAATCTCTGGCCTAACAATTCAAAGAGATGTAAATACCGCTCTTTTCTTATCATGTGCCGTGGGGGACAGTAAATGGCTGCAATGGACATGGAACAAGATTTGTTTTTAACAGATACTGCCACGGCTTGAATGTCTTGTTCTTCATATTTACATTGCACGTAGTGACTTATGGTGTGTTTGATTATAACCGCGCTGCCTCCCCTGGCAGAGTTGTCAGGGTGCAGCGAATTGTATACCATGTATCCTCTAAATTTCACAAAAGATTGTTTAGTGAAGTGCGTTTCGGAGACCAAACACACGTCAATGTTTTCTGTGTCCAGGACCGCCTGCAACTCATTTTGATGTTTGAGGAGCCCATTAGAGTTCCACGCCATTATTTTAAGGGTGTTATTCATTTTTGATGACTTAAAACAGCTGTTTTAGTGCTGGACTCTAGTTTCTCTAATCTCTTGTCAAATGAAGTAATACATTTTAAAATCTGGTTAATCTTATCCTCTAGATTTGCAGGCTGAGATCTTGATTTTGCAGCTTCCGCATAGGAACCAGTCTTGTTTACTTGCATGGGTTTTGCAAATGACTGGAGACTCGTTTTCTGTGCCTGTGTTTGTGTGTTGTTTCTGTCTGAATTTCTTAGTTGCAAAGACTGTTGGGTAGTTGGTGCCACAATTTTCTTTTTAATATTTTTGTTCTTCAAAATCTGCATCTGTTTAGCTACTTCACACCCTCTATAGTTGGCAGGGTGAGGCAGACCACAGTGAACACATTTTGGCTTCTCTTGCGGAGATTTCGTACAGTTGGCTGTAAGGTGTTTGCCAGTGCATTTTACACACCTGGGCTCTTTTCTGCAGTATTTATGAGTATGCCCATATGCCTGGCACCTCTTGCATTGGGGAATTAATTTGGGATGTTTGAGTGGGTGTATTTCAATTTTACACCCTAAAATGTATTTTATGCCATAGATTTTATTGACATCTTCTTCATTATTAAATGATAAGACGAACATGTTGAGTGGTTCTTTACTCTTCCAGCTCAATTTGCTGTCTACTTTTTCAATTTTCAGACCTTGTGTTGTTAGGTCGTCTTTGATTCGATCAGGTTGGCAAGAAGAATGTAACTTCTTCACAATAACTCTAATTGGTCTAGCCTGCTTATCCTCGTACGAGTGCCAATGGTGATCTTTTTCTGCTAAAAGCCGGGAAATTACTCTATATGAGTCCTCTGTTTTGGCGTTAATTTTCACACAATCGCCATTTAACATATTTGCAGTAAATGATTCCGCTGGTGTAGTTTCAATTAGAGAGTCATAGAACTTTTGGTAGTTCTTAACTTCGTCTATTATGATTGGCGGTGGCGGGGGCACTTTTTTTACGGGAGTCTCTTTCTCAGTTTTTCGGAGATTTTCCTGTTGGGCACTTGTTCCGGGTTGTTGTTTTGGAGATTGCGAGGTGTTAAGCTTCCTCTTCTTCCTGCTCTTGGCCCTAATCCACTCAGTCTCTTTAGCGAGCTCATCCTCGTCTGTGCAAAATTCAACGTCACTTTTAGGACGCTGGGCAAAAGATATTGTTTGACTTTCCTGTTCTCTAGGTTCTTTTTTTTCCTTCAAGCAATTCAATTCTCCTTGAAGGGCTAGTACTTGTTCCTGCAAGCTATTAATGTGATCATTTAGATTACGTACCATTAGTTGCAGGTTTTCTCTATCGGTTTTCTCCTGGATGTAACCGTCATACAGCCGTTTTTCCAGGTCAGTTTTTAACTTAATGGGCTGTGACTCTGAGGCCATTATTTAATTGTAAGGCGATTTATTTAATATAATATCATTGCTTTCACCCGTGTTAAACAGTCTACTTTTCATTTTGAATATATGTAAAGTAAAAAATAGTAGTTTTTCTAAAATATTTATTGATAATAATAACATGAAGCTCATTTTTAATCAAATAAGTCTATAAAACCGATATTTTGAATTTCGTTACAGCTTATAGAGTTAGTATCCCGCCAAATTATATAGTCTTTTTTAAATTTTAAGTATGGAACACACTGCGTGACCGCCGCGAGCCGTCCGTCCGTATTTTTTTTAATTCGCACTTGCTGTTTATACACTCACAAGACAGCAGCATTTTTTTTTTAATGGTTATTTTTCTTACAATTTATGTAAAGTTTTTCGTAGCCTAACAGTTATATTTTTAATATTCATTCCCACCCTAGAGAGGGAAGAATTTACCATGAGTCTTTCCCGCCGAAAGATGGGGAGCAGCGTCTTCCACCTGCTACTCGGATCAAACAAACACTCCTTTGTGAGAGTATGAGAAATGAAAAATTTTGTTTATTCAAAAATAAATATATAAAGTCGTTGTTTTTCTTGACAGTAGCTACCATAGATATTACCTACTACGAGTATATAATATGAAAATAATTAATAATACACGTATTTATATGTATTGTATTTATCATATTATTATGTAAAATGTGAATTCAAATATAAATAATACATAAAGAAAAAAGAAAGAAAATAAATTTATTTAGCAAAAACTAGAAAGCACAAGAAAAATACCTACAAGTAAAAAGGATTGTGTGGTTTTATGAAAACACGGTAAAAGTGAAACTTTTTTCTCGTATATTTAACTAAAAACCTCCTTCCTTTCACTTTATCCCTACTCCGCGGCCGACCGTCACGCGACATGCAACACACAGACGAAAAAGTTTGAGACGATGTAATAAAAGTGACACTTTAAAAAGAAAAATAAAACAAATAAAAAGTGTAAAGTGCGTAGTGAGAAATTAGCAGGAAAGTGTGCCTCGCGGCTGCACTAAATAGGTCCAGTTCAGCAAAAATGTCAGACAACTAGTGCCAGACGCTGGTTTTGGCATAATTTGTTTGTATTTTTATTGGAGGAAAATAAGAACAACAAATAGTTTTGTTCCTGTTTCTTCTATTCTTTTTCTATACTAATTGATAGTCTCTGAGTTTTTCTCAATTGTCATCATTATTGATCCTGTACCTCTCCTTATTTTAACATCCAGATGCTAATGACAAGTGGAAATGAGATTAACTATTCTTCAATCAATAATCAACTCAGCCTATCGCAGTCCAGTGCTGGACATAGGCCTCTCCCAGGCTGCGCCACAACACCTAGTCCTCCGACTTCTGCAACCAGTATATCCCAGCCACCCTCTTAAAGTTGTCGGTCCATCTAGCTGAGGGCCGTTCCACGCTACGCTTGCTGATACGCGGTTTCCACTCCAGGACTCGTCTGCACCACTGGCCAACGGTCCTTCGTGAAACATGGCCAGACCCCACTGCTATTGCAGCTTGCTTACTCAGCAAGCTATGTTGGTAACTCCGGATAAATTCATTTCTGATATTATCCTTCAAAGAAACTCCGAGTTAACTTTCTTATACGTGCAAAATTAAAGACATTGATATTTACTCAATTTAAATGCAAATGATAAACCCATAAAACATGAAATAATGAACACATTAAGACTAAGCACCGCCACACTCCATCAATTAGGTTCAGAGCAGTTAGCGATATAATTTACATGTGCAACTGACAGGTCTATGTGTTGCCATTGACACTTGCCCAAACGTAAAACTGGAACAACTCCATTCGGAACGTGATTCTTATTGATTTGTTTGAATCTATAGACAGGCAATTACTGTTTATTAGGGTATGGGGACTGAAAGAAGGCAGGAGTTGATATATATTTAAAAGAATAAGTAAAATGGTCAACAAATAACACAGGCGCCCATAATAAAACCACCGTTAACTGTCAAAAAAAAAAGTGTAAAACGTGTGTGTTTGTGTGTGTGTAGTGTGTGTGTGTGTATGTAGTGTTAAATATTGTTAAGAAATCAGTGGTCCTAATAGTAATTGTAAGACCTCCTGCCGCTTGTGATACAGGTTTATCTTAGTGCAGGCATCATACTTTGTAATACGAGTACCTATATAATTTCTAAGATATAAACTGTACTGTACTGTATACTGTAAAGATTTTCTTTTCTTTTTATCGGCAGCAGAGTCTTCCAATTCGCTCACCCACAAGCTCGTTTGACCCACTGACTGAGAACTAAGATGTTAGGTAGGTTATCGCGATCGGAGTTAACAAAAACTATAAGTATTTTATTTATTTTGGAATGAACAGTTGTTTCATTATTGTGAAAGATTCTAGTGTATGATTTTATTTTGACTGATGTAGAAAAGTGCGACTGACTGATTGACTGATTGTCATACCCACACTCATTAAGTACAACACAACTAATAGATAAATCTTTGCGAAGCGTAAATAAAAAACAAAATACATTTCACAAAATATCATAATCGCGGCAAAATCCACAATTACTACAACTACCTATAAACTAATAGATAAATCTTTGCGAAACGTAAATAAAAAACAAAATACCTACATTTCACAAAATATCAAAATCTCGGCAAAATCAACAATTACCACAATTACCACAACTACCTATAAACTAATAGATAAATATTAGCGAAACATAAATAAAAACCAAAATACATTCCACAAAATATCAAAATCTCGGCAAAGTCAACAATTACTACAAATACCTTTCATATTCTACTCTACTTTATACCTACGTACTCAGTTTTATTTGTCAGAACTTAACAAACCTCAAGAGGCGTTATTTCGCGGCAGTTAAGTTTACTCTAATTATTTTCAAGTGCCTATAAATGTCTTGTAAATCGTGAAATGCTCCGCTGGCTGTTATTTATTTACTGCGAAAATCGTGATTTAAGTCTATAGCCGAGCATTTGTTTGTAGTTGTATTTTTGGTTAAGTATGATTAAGTTGTGAGTGTGTTTATTAATTAATTTAGCTTAAGGCTATTTGTGAAACAGTTTGCAGGTTTTAATGCGTTATTTTAATTTCTAGTTTTTCTTGGACACAGTGAACAAACCAGTGCTTATTTTTTTTTAATATAACATAAAACATAAACATAACATCACGCCTGTATTTCCCGAAGGGTTAGGCAGAGCTGCACCTATAGTACACCCACATTTCGCCAGTTATGTTTAAGTCCCATGTAATAGGGGGCGAGCCTATAGCCATCAACCGGGCACAAATTCAGACTCCGGGCTGCTACCGAGAAATTCCAAATGGAAAAACCCAATAACACTTTGCCCGACCCGGGAATCGAACCCGAGACCTCATGGTCAGCAGTAGCGCTTGCGACCACTAGACCAACGAGGCAGTCAGTATTTTTTTTTGTATGTGCCAATGAGCCTTTGTTTGAAGTGGTACAGTAACATACATAGGTACATACATAAACACACGCCTTTTTCCTATGGGGGTAGGCAGAAACTACAGAACGCCACCTGCTACGATCCATACATACTCCTTTTGCCTCGTTTACGTTCATACATCTGGTCATACACGCACGCCGGTTGTGAGTACTACGCACCTGACCTTTCTGAAAAACATCACCAATAAGGTCACTATATGTCTTCCTAGGGCGTCCCCTCCCGGCGTTTCCACTCACATCTGCCTTGTAAATACCTTTTGTTAGTCGCCCTTCATTCATCCTCTCAACATGACCAAACCATCTTAGCATACTCTTTTCAATTTTTGTCACTACATCTTCCTTTAAACCGCACCGTTGCCTTATCACATCATTCTTCAGTCTATCATTCATAGTCACACCACACATGCTTCGCAAGGTACGCATTTCCACAGCATTTATTCTACTTTCATGCTTCTTTTGCCACACCCAACACTCAGTTCCATACATAAGCGTAGGCACCAGCACACCATTGTGAACAGCCAGTCGTGCTTTTTTGACATCAACTGGTTGGTTACAATTGCATGTATAGCAACATTCACTTTATTTCCCGCATTTACCCTTCTTCCCACATCGCCATCAATCTTTCCATCCCTTGTAAATAGACTCCCCAAATATACGAACTCACTTACTTGCTCCACACACTTATCATTTAATTTCACATCACATTTTTATTTTTACAGTAACTAAGTACTGAAATAATAATAAATTATAATAAACAGTAAATCGATAATACCCGGCCTATTAATATCCGACTGCAGAACAAATACCTTCTCTATAATGAAAAGGGTCTTTTATAGAGAAGACAAGAGAATTAATCACCACGCTTGCTCATTAAAGCCCACTTGCACCGCAAATCACTAAACACGTTTAGCGCTAAACGAGTTTTAAACATCACTCTGTCATGTTCAGACATTTGACAGAAACAGAATTATGTTTTAAACTCGTTTAGCGCTAAACGTGTTTAGTCATTGGCGGTGCAAGTCGGCCTAAGAAAGATACTAAGAAAGCACGAGCATTGATCACCAGCCACAACGCATTTTTTTAAATTTATTTACCAATTACACATTATAATGTATTTATTAAACACCATGTTCATACCACGTTTTCACAATTTCAGACTTTATTTTAAGTTTTCTTACGGTGTTTTCCTTTACCGTATAAAAAGTATTGAATAAAATTCATTCGATTGAAGATGTTTCAGAAGCGATAACAATAATTATTGTATCCAATACAACAGCATGAATGGACACTTAATTTCCCGGCATAAATTGCCATAAATAGAGACAATTGGGAGAACCGTTAGCTGTAAAGACGTCGTTGGTGTTGCCAGGTATAATATGAAGTGATTATTTATAATGCACATACATTGTGCGGTTTAAATTAACGACACCTGCTTTGTTAGGATTGTGACATAGTGGTGGTGAGAAGCGAAGCGATAGTTCTGCTTAATATTTTTTTGGTACTTATTTATTTTTTATGGCTGGACGTAGCCATTTTTCAAAAATAAAGAATTAAGAAAATATGAAATTGTAAATGACAAAGTTTTTTCAAACTTGGAAACAAATCCGTATCTTTTTACTATTCCTATTATAAGCTATAATTATGTTTTGACGCACAAATCGTGCACTGCAAAAAAATGGGTTTTAGGTTTTATCGTATTCCACAGAAGTTGAATTAATGAATTCCTTACTGCACATGTTTGCATTGTATTATACTAATAGTTCATTTATTTGTCAGAATATTGTTACAGAGATGTTACATAGTTTTTAAAGTTCATAATATTCTACCTTTTCCGGCGTACACACGGCTACATATCAATCTATACATTTCCAGTATTAGCTGATCTCACATTGTATAGGATTTCCGTGAGAGGTCGGTTTGTACTGGAAATGTATTACTTGATATGTAGCCGTGTGTACAAATACATTTTCACGGTTTTGGTTAGTTTGTTAAATTAATTTAAGAAAACAGAAATAAGACCTTACCTTCCGATTGTCATCTAAAAATATCATAGCATCGCTTACTTCTGGATCACTGGATCACAAACCCACAGGCCAACCGATTGTGTTTCTACATAAATATTTCTCGTCAGATGATTTATAAGTCAGGTTGGTCTAATTATTTGGGTCAAGCCTTTACGAGATCAACTTTTTTTTAAACTCGAAACAAGCTTTCTTATTGTTTGGTACTTTTATATTAACTTTGACTTTCATTTTTAAGAAATGGACTTACGGAGTTTTTGTTCCCGGAAATTCGGTTACGATAGTGTGTTGTTTTAAGAATTATGAGACTGCGGCTTTAATTTAAGTAGTTTATTTGGTTATTTATGAATTATTGTTGCTTTTTGATTTAGTATGCATTTTTGTGAACCTCTGTTAAGAGAACAGGTACCTAATTATTTTATGATTTAGATACCGACTCAATTTATTTGGTTAAAGAAAAATGGAGCGAAACAGAAAAAAATACACTGAGCAGGTTTATCTCTTACGAACATCTGGAAAATAAGCGCAGCATCTTATATAAAGGTACACTTTATTATTCTTCAGTGCAGATGGTAACTATGAAACTGAGCCTCACGCGAATTCATTACTTTTGTTATCTGAGATTTAGTCCGACTAAAATCCATCCAGTGGGCTAGGAGAATGAAAGGCTTACCCACAGCACAGCTGCTCCTGCCACTACATCGAACTCAATGAAAAACCATTTTTTTTTTTAATTAAATTATTCTTGCTATAACATCCTGCCAGTATACTCAGCAAACAGCCAAAACAAGGCTTTCTATAAAAGTAGCGAAAAAGAGGATTAACATGAAAATTTAGTGAAAACTGAGGTGAAGTGAGTTTGAAGTGGGCTGTCATTCCACCTGATGGTAGAGATTCACACATTTGGCGGCTCACTTCAAGCTCACATCACCGAAGTTTTCACGTTAAGGTTTTTACAGAATAAATAGGCTGAAAGATCACACACACACACACCTGTCAAATAGGCTGAAAGATGTCATACACCTGCAAATAGGCTGAAAGATGTCACACACCTGCAAATAGGCTGAAAGATGTCACATACCTGTCAAATAGGTTGAAAGATGACACACGTGTCAAATAGGCTGAAAGATGTCACACTCCTGTCATAAAGGCTGAAAGATGTCACACCCGTGTCAAATCTAGTACATTTCATGTTCTGTTCTCTTTTTCGCAACGTTCATAGAGAGCAGATCGCCATGTCGGAGTGTTGGTTTAATAATCAAAGAAGCAGCTGACCATTGTCACGACTAGCAATACATACACGATGATGTATACTCCGAAGCTATTATATTGTGGTTCACATCTCAATCTAAAGGTTAACCGTGTGTCTGTTACTGTCAGAGATCGCGCCCCGCTGAGCTGTGTATGCGCACCGTAGACTGTGGAGTGGTCCGGGTGATAGGAGCTAGCGGCTTGCCGTGAGAACAATTAGATTTTTGCATGGGTTTTGCTTTTTCTGATGCTGGGCTTTCATAGCTTTTAGCGTGATTAGATTTGAATAAAATTCACCCTTAGCATTATATAGAAATCGATTCTTTAAGCTACTGATGACGAATTTCATTCGAATCTTTCAAGCTGTAAGTGTCAATATTACACAACAATGATGATACTATCAGCTCTTGAACGCGGTTTAGTTGTGCTGGTTGCATTCAGTTTCATTCGTGAAATCCATCACTTAAATCTCTTGACAGTGAATCTACTATTAACTGCCATGGCAGCCGTTATTAAATACCCACAATCAAGTTGTTTACAATCATCACATGAAAGTTGACATGACATTTAAAACCAGTTGAATTGAATTTAGGCTATCAAACATCTACAGTTCAATCGTTGTTCTTCTAATTTGTTTCACAGCAGGGTAGCTAGCGTAACGGTATGTCAAAATAAGTAAAATGACGTTGAGCGTTTCTCCTAACCAGTGAAGTAATGAAATGAAATGATATGAACATACCCATACATATATGAACTCACGCCTTCTTCCCATGGGGGTAGGCATGAACTACAGAACGCGACCTGCTACGATCCTTACATACTCCTTTTACCTCGTTTAAGTTCATATATCTCGTCATACACGCATGCCGGTTGCGAGTACTACGCACCTGAACTTTCTGAAGAACATCACCAATAAGGTCACTATATATCTTCCTAGAGCGTCCCCTCCCGGCATTTCCACTCACATCTGCCTTGTAAATACCTTTTGTTAGTCACTCTTCACTCATCCTCTCAACATGACCAAACCATCTAAGCATACTCTTTTAAATTTGAAAAGAAATACAACAAAAAAGTATAAAAAAAATGAAATGATAAAAAAAATATGTTTATTTCTATACGTAGATCTACTAAGACACTTTAACTAGTCCATTCTTTTGGACAATATTTTAAAACTAGATGGTGCCTGAATTGCCTAGCGGACTGATCCCTGAGAAGAAATGCCGAAACAAACTCAGAAGTCACGGCCTCATTTTTATCAGTCAATTCTCCATAAATCGCTCTCCGCTCTCCACTTACACCGCGTCATATAATTTGTTCTACTAAATTGTCTGTAAAACTTGCGCTTTGAATAATGTTTAATAACCTGTGCACAGTCGGTTTATATGTAATCGTATGCTTGTTACAAAGATTGGACGTTAGAACAAATAAAATTAATAATTCACTAACTCTTTACTACATTTTTTATGTTTCGTGAGTAGAAAGTATATTTGTTTTAATCACGAAAAGTATTTAAATGCTGCCTTGATTGTTTCATGATGGGTTCGTCAGTAATTTGATAGTCAGTTGAGCTCGAATTGATGGTTAATTATTTTTGTGTAGAAACTTATGCTAATGTTATTGGGTTCCAGTACCTACGGTTTTTTTCTTTTTTAGTTAGTTCGTGAGGAGGAAATCAGTGTGTATCGTGAATCTCATGTGTGGTCGCGTATTCACTTATCAGAAAAAGAATTGCATTTCAACTTGCTGTTACATTTAACCTAGATAACAATTAGCATTGCGTACCCAGTAAAGATGGCAACCCGCTACTTCTACTACAAACTTTTACGAAATAAATAGTTTCTAAAATTAATTTGAGAATAGTTAGAATAACGAAGAGAGGAACAAAGAAAACACCTAACCTACCTACTTACCTACCTTTTACCTATGTAAAATTTCTACATTTATATCTGTAATTTTTATGGTGTAGATACATAATAAAGAGTATTCTATTTTAGTCTAACTAGCCCAAAACTACATTAAAGCTACGCAAACAAGGGTTTTGTTTATAAAAGCCCTATTATGTCTCTGATCAGTAAATCTACCGTCATAGCATTATAATTGGCTGTCGTTATGATTAGTTGCCATTCTGACGAAAATACGGATAGCCAACCATATCGGTAGACAAGGGGTTATAAGAAATAGCTGTTATAATCGGGGGAAGTGAGCTCGTGAGATTACTCTGTCTGATACAAAGAAGAAAACAAAAAACTGGGGTCCTAAAAAGGCCGGTTTGACAGAATCATAAAAGAAGATTTCCACCAAATGGCTCGCATCGCATCGGGTCGGAAAGGATACGAACGGATGCGGCGACAGCCGATCGCGTCCGGTAGGATGTCGACGCATACGATCGGCTCCGTACTTGCGCTCGTGAACGTATCCGTTTCTGCGCCTAGTCAAATAGTTTAATTCCTACCGTGTTGACGTGTTCTATTTTTGTAAAATGGTTATTGTTGAAGTAGTATTGTTGGCTATTGTATTAGAAGTAGAAGAAAATTATCACAAACACAGAAGTGGAAATGAAAGATACGACGACAGGCGAACGGAGCCGATCGCGCGTCGTAGCATACTTTCGGCTACGATCGCGGGTCGCGGAAGACGCCCGCGGTCAAGCTGGTGTGCGCAGCTTGGTAGCAATTATTAGATATATCCTGTATAATAATTTGAATTCATTTCAGTACTTTATTGTTGATTTGTTTTAACAACAATAAAGTACTTAGTTCTGAATTCAAATTACTCGTATTATACACGATAAATCTAATAATTGATGGACAAGGAAATTAGCATTCGTTTGTATTCGGAAATGCGATGATTCCCGAGGGACATTAAGAAAATAGTTTTACTGTACAAACTTATTGATAACCATTCATACCAGTAAAACTTAGACTGATTATGGTAACGATATTGTTAAAGGCAGAAAGGCGCGACACGACGGCGCGACGTGATACTGGTAGAACCAGTTCCATTAAGGCGCTTCCCTGACCAAAAGACCTTGAAGGTTCGGTCCTTCTCTGTCCCGTCGCTGAGTCTCGCTCTGTCTCGCTCCCTGCGCACGCTCTTTTATCATAAAATTCGCAAAAATATTGAAATTATTTTTAAAAAGACAAGCGATGTTTTGAAATAAAATAAAACGTGAATTATTTAGATTTTTAAATTATCTATCTATTAGTGTAATCCTCAAATTAATAGAACGTCGCCTTTAGCAAAAGATGCATGCAATCAATCATTTTAGTCACTTTTTACAAGGAGATTTTAAATGTATTTAAAACACATAAAAACAAATAAACTGCCTCGTTGGTCTAGTGGTCGCAAGCGCTACTGCAGAGCATGAGGTCCTGGGTTCGATTCCCGGATCGGGCAAAGTGTTATTGGGTTTTTCCATCTGGAATTTCTCGGTAGCAGCCCGGAGTCTGGATTTGTGCCCGGTTGATGGCAATAGGCTCGCCCCCTATTACATGGGACTTAAACATAACTGGCGAAATGTGGGTGTGCTATAGGTACACCTCTGCCTGACCCTTCGGGGAATATAGGCGTGATGTTATGTTATGTGTTATGTGTAAAAACAAATAAGAACGTGCAATGTGATGATAGGATATCGAACATTAATAATGTGATTTTAGATGTAGTTTATTACCCATACTGAATGAGTTAATAGCCTCTGAATAACGCACTTTGGCAAGGTTTTGGTCGGGGTACCGCCTTAAGTTATCATAGAAATTATTCTACTAGAGCCTTTAATCACCTCTCAATAAAATCAGAATCGCACACCGCCTCACACACTTGTATGGCACACCATTACAAAATACTTCTAAACAATTTGATACAACGTGGAGGCACGTCTTATTCGCGATGATTGAGGCTGTTATGATGACGTGACACCATTGTGAGATACGTTCGTAATCGTATAGCTAGCATTTTACTAACTAGATTGGATCAGGTGGAGGGTTTATGTGAGAAGGGATCAGGATCTTTTTGAAGTGAAAACTTTTTTAGACCCGCAGGGTAATTGCGTAGCGCGGGCTTGCGGACGGCGAGCAATGGGCAGCTCGCCGTCCGGTAAGGACCAGGCCCGGGTCGACGGCGCGTCGTGTTCCACGCGCGCCTCAAAGAGATGTCAGCATCATTGAAGGGGTCCGATAGGGCCGATGCCTACCGGGGTCTCGGATTGTTCGAAAGAGTTACCGTGGCCCTGGCGCACAGGCAACTGAAGAAACACGGGTAGGTTTTAGTCAGTAAGAGTCTGACACGCCCTTCCGCTCCGCCCAGAGCGGGAGAGGTCATTTGATGATTTCCCAACCAAAAAAAATAAAATAAAGGGTAATTGCGTAATACACTAACAGTAGAAATAACTTTCATTTTGACAGTTCAAGAACATTCATTGCGTTATTTACGTTGTTGAGCAGATTTTTTTTTCTAACTTAGGAAGCAATGGATTAGCAATATCCTTCAAAATGAATCAGATTGTGATTGATCGTGTGTTGCGCAATTAGGGTGTCGTTGTGATTTCAAACTGGATGAAAGAAAAAAGTGACATTAAAAAAGAGACAAACATATACATCTATGGGATTTAACGTGCGAGAGGATGAGATAGAATACTTTTGGAGGTTTCACTTCTATCACGTGTGAACTGCACACACGTTTTTTTTTATGTGTAAGCATCTTAGCGCTCGGTCTATGGTAGGGGCTAGCTGGGACTTCGAGCGTCAGAGGCGTAAGCGTAAGACCCGTGTCTATGTGAGCGCGTGAACCAAACTGATGCGAGCTCATATGTTTACACATCAATTTTCGTGAGTGCCAAACCAACTCACACCGATTTTTTTTAATTATTCAACGTCATCTGCCCTTTTTTTCCCAACAATATTAGGGTCGACTTCCAGTCTAATCAGATGCAGCTGCATACCAGCATTTTAAAAGGAGGGACTGCCTATGAGACCTCCACAACCCAGTTACTGGGTAACACGATACCCGTTGGTAAGACTGGTCAAAAATCAAAATCAAAAGTCATTTATTCAAACTAGGCTCAGAATCAGCACCCTTTGAACATCAAATTTCTCTGTTTTTTTGGTTGTCAGACTAGGAATTCTTTCCTACTTACATACCTGTTTTTTTTCTTAAATTCGTGAGTCAAAAATGCGTTGTATTAAAAAATAAGTAAGTAATGAGTCAAGTTCTTAAACAAAAGTTGAGTCTTATAAACCTGCTTTCCTTTGCCTGTTTGTTCAAACAATGTGATGTAGTTTCTTTTTTATATTAGACCTCATCTGTCACACTGCTGGGCCAAACCTTCCCCCGAATTCTCCAAGGTATCCTTATTTAACTAGTTATTCAGGTAAAAATAATTCTCTTTCTACTCTCGACCCTCAAGTTCGTACAAACTTTTCTTTGATTTCCAAATGATCCCATGGACAATTTTTCTGGCGAAGTTTTTTTTTTATTAGAATACTTGGCGGAGCAATCGTAACGCACACGATTATAGTAGGTAAAGAACGTCTAATATAAAACCGGACGCCCCTCCACAAAAATTTCCATACAAACAGTTGAAATGTGGACAAGCAGTGGAGGGGCGTGTAATTTTAAACTGTACGATCTCTACCTACTTATACTGATGAGTAAATACAGTAGACCTTATTAACTTAATAAACCACGAATGAATGAAAATGATAACAGAAATAAAAAAAAAACTCCGTCATGATGATGGCACGACAGTTTATTCAATTACTTACACAATAAGTTTACACGCCTTTCAGCAAACTCCAACATAACTCTTCGAGCTTTAACTTAAATTCACACTACAAAATCTTCAACAGCTATCACATAACATCATCCAGATTGACAAGCGGAGACAAATCCAGCAAATGTCTTGTCGTAGTGCGATACGGAATTATTGTCAGCCGCGCATAATGGATGTGACGCTTTCTCATAGCCGTACAATATACGCTGTACACTGTAGTGCAGAAAGACGGTAACACTAGAGGAAATGTTGTTGGTGTTCTTTTGGGTGGCACTTGTTAGTGAAACTGTTGGTTTATGGTTAAAAAAAAATCCCGCTGTCTGAATATTGTGGATTTAAACTGTTGAAACAAGATAGTAGTTATTTTTCAGTCTTCAACGCAACCAGGGCCGTAGTGAAAATATCTGAAAAGAAGAAAGATAATTAGGTAACTGCAAACTACTTACGAGATTTTTCATTAGGAGTTTCTGTTAGATTGATTTTTCATGAATTTGATTTTAGACTAAGGGTGAATTTCACCAATGACACTGAACACGATCAGCACATCTTATCTACGTTCAAGAGCTGTCAGTGTCCGTATTTCACAACAATGATGACACTAACAGTAGGTACCTGAACGCCGTTTAGATGTGCAGATCACGTTCAATTTCAGTGGTAAAATACGTCCCAAGAATCTAAACAAGATTTAAGTTGTACTTACTCGAGCTGGATTTTACTTATGTTTCTCTTAGAGTTAGCAATAAAATCAATAAATTAATATAAATTGAGATAAGTATCCACTATCTAGCAATAATCTAAAACGTGTCACAGCCTATCTTCTCACGTAGCCCGTAAATCTGGTTAAGGATTTAATTAAGTAAGTCCATTACAAATAGTAACGGTGTATGAAACTGACATAATTTACTGCATTCATTCACTATAACCTGCTAATTATGCACTTCTGTAACACGGTTTTCGTGACAATCTATCATCGAGGGTTGTTAGTCATAGATTCAGCTCTTACTTACTCTGTTTCTGAATAATTAAGTATTGTAATTTCAACAGACACAAAAGCTTTTGAGGGAACATAACTATGAAGTAAGGTAAATATTTATAGCATAAGCATAATCAGCCTATAATGTTCCCACTGCTTGGACACAGGCCACCTCTCCTCGAGAGGGAGTGGGCTGTAATCTACCACGCGGGCTCAATACAGGTTGGTAGATGTCACATGTCTTAGAACTTTTGTTTCTAGGATATACCGGTTTCGTCACGATGTTTTCCTTCACCGTTTTGAGAGCAGTGGTGATGAAGTAATTTACAAAAAGTAAAGCGCCTGCCTGGGTTCAAAGTGTTCGAATCACCTACAATTCGTAAGACGGGGCCGTTACCACTGGGCCATCACTGCTCTTTCATAATGATGTATAAAAATCTATTTTGCGGTATTTTATTTTACTTTGCACTGTGACTTTTTTCGTGCACTGAAGTGTACTGACGTAACCGAACGTCACGTGCGAACCAATCACAGGCATTATTGGTCCGTGACGTCATCAACGGCCATTTTGTTCAACTTAGCTCTGATTTGTCAAACGATTGGAACTTGTATGGGAAATGTTTTATGAAACTATCGCCGTATTACCTATGATAAGTATGAAGAGATTGTCATTTCTCGTTGAGATTGAAGTATAATGGTCACACTTTGATTCAATGAGGTTGGTTAGTAGGTACTTCTACTTGGGAACCTAGTATGAAGCAAATCATAGATTCAACCAACTCAGCTAACGCAGTTTGTTGTTGCTATACGTAGGTTTCCAACTTTACGGTAACTACACGATAACATTCTGTCTGCTGCTTGACGAATCATAATCGAATAAAAATAGGTACTACCAGTGGTGTTCCTTCCATACAAGCCGGAAAGCCCGGCTTTCAATTAAATGTGAACCTATCAACAAAAAACATAAACAAACTACACGTTATGCAAACTTGTAAATTAACAAACTCAATCATGTCGCAAGAATTGATAAGAATAATGACATACCCGTTTTTTTTTAATATCGGCTATTTCGGCTTTCCCCCTAGGTACGCCAGTGGGTACTAGCCAGCTCTTGAGGCAAATGCAACACATTGTTGCAAACCCAATGTGAATGACGTGTACACCTGTAATTGGTAAAAATATAAGAACCCATTGCCTGTTAACTTATAACAATCAATCAATATATTAAACACAAAAATGTTTCTACCTAAGTATGTTCGTTGTAGACTTTGAAACCATCCTACCGATGTGCCCCAAACCGGTTTCATTATAAAGGCAATAATGCGCAGATAGTTTTAGACTACAAAAAAAAATGTTAAACAAAACTTCCTTTTTTTCCAAAAATAAACAAATTGTAAGTATTTCTTTTTTTAGCATAGTAGCACACGCTGGGTATCCAGCGTGTTGTGGTTTATGAATTGTGAATTTTAAGTTGAAAACTTTGCAAGCTCTACTTTAACATTACTTAAGGTAGCCAGTGAAACTAAAAATTAACTGTGCAAAAAACTTATTTTTTATTTTGCGTGTCTACATTGAAGGAGTCACTTTATGTAGGTACCAAATGCTATAGTAGAATTTGACAAGTTCTCAACTTCAAATTCATGGTGATACTCTTACTAACGATATCAAATCGGGGCCCTAATTTACTATGACCACATAACGATTCCTTAGTTCGAAAAAAAAGACAGTCGAATACCAATCAACCAACCTCTCAACCTCAACCTCAACTTTCAACCTCTTTTCCTCTTTCAATTCCTTATCTAACCACGACATCTGCTAATAACGTATTCTCTATGATACCATAAACGAAACCGTTTCTACAAGACACGATATTGACGTGGTAAGATTACGCGGGGAATAATAATTACTATACAGAATTGGGGCCCGTAAGGTTTAAAATGGACGCTCATGATGGCGTCAAACACGTAGCCGAATTCTTTGCCGAGTCCATTTAGACTGCCATCGACACGCTAAGAAGAAATCAGAAGATACAGAGGGCCTAGACAAAGTAATATTCGATTAGCGATGACAGTAGTAGAAAACCCAAAAAATATATGAGGTTGACATAAGCTATCGTAATGTCACGTGATTATGGGCCAACGAATAGAAATTAGCTAGACAATGTTAACATCATTCGATTCTATGAAACGAATCGACACCGTCGAACGATGAAAGTACTTTACAGATGCGTAACCAAGTGGCACTTTTTGACAAGCGTTATCGCTAGTTTTCGATTCGTATAATGGGAACATTAACAAAACGATAGCTATTGTAGAAATATAATCACTCCGAAGCGAATGCCATTTGTCTAAGCCCTTAGGTCGAAAAGGTTGCAAGAACTGCATCAAAATGACCACCCACTCAACCTGAGATTGCAATTAAACATAGCACAGCCCCCGTCTTATGACATATATACAATGACATCTTTAACATATGTACGATTAATACAGAAAACCCCATTGTAAATAAAAGCATTCATGTATAAATAACTACAGTACAGGAATGATTGTGCATATTTTATTCTATGATAAGCATCAAGAACGGGTATTGGCAAGGCGTTCTGTCAAATAGACTAAGATCGAGTGGACTCCTCGATGTTTTAATAAGAATGAGATATGTTTGAGCGTGTGACTAAACGAGATATATAGTTGCTATGATGCAGCCGAGCGATTCTGTAAAAACTCACCGTGAAAACTTAGGTGAAGTGAGCTGTCAAGAGTGTCAATCCCTAGGTCCTGGTCATTTCTTAGCTGCCACGGCTTATTTTAATTTATTTTAATATTTGCATTGCTTTTGTATTTTTATTACGGACGCTTTTAACGTTTTGCATCGTTCTCACATGCATAATTTCAACATGAATGATGTAGCCAATATTTTGTAACTATAATTTGATTTAAAAGAGTGTCCATGGAAGTTCTTGCCCGTTCTTCTCCATAGGTACCTACTACGCTTTGGAATGGGCAACTAGCGTCATCTTTCTGACTGACCGACCCTTGACAATTCAAAAGTGCCTGTACGTAATTGGTTTATTTGAAATAAAAGCTTTGAGTTTGAGTTTGAGTTAGCATAAGGCGGAATGACAGCTCACTTCACTTAAGTTTTCACGGTGAGATTTTTACAGAATAGACGCACAGCTGCGTGGTTTTCCTTTTCTGCTGTTTTTGTATTTATTTACCGCTAGGCAAAGAGGATGTTACTCAAGGGAACGCGCATTTATTAATAGGGCTGATCACTATGTTTTGATTTTGAAGATTTCAGTCTAATATAAAAAAGCCGTGTAAAAAATTTCATCACAACAAAAAAGTCCCTCTTCTCTCTTCTCATCCTCATCTCTAAACTAAACGTGCTACGACTTTGTGCGACGGCATTATTCCTACTATCTACTACTACCTAGGTACTTATGTAATAACAAAAGACAATGCACCTAAACACCTACTTAGCTAAGTTAAAGTAGGTACCTACTCATATAAGATCGAAAAGAGAACGATTAATCCAGTTCCTTCTTTATCTTTTACTAGCTTTTGCTCGCGGCTTCGCCCACGTGGATGGCGGAAATTATCCTAAGGGAACGTACTGCCGGGATAAAAAGTACCCTACGTGTTAAACCAGGTTATATATAAGTAGGTATAAACTGTGTTCCAAATTCCATCCAAATCCGTTCACTAGTTTTGCGTGAAAGAGTAACAAACATTCATCCATCCATCCATCCATCCGGATGGATGAGGAAACTTTCACATTTATAATATTAGTCGGATTCTGAAGTAAAAATTAGGTACAAACTTCTCAGCAAGGGTATGTATTATAATACCTATTATTTCTTTTATTTGATAATTCCTTGTAAATGTTTCAATTATTGTTTGCGCCATCTAAGGGGAACTACTGGAATGATCATAAAATTGAGAACCGTAGTAAACAGGGGTTGTACTCCCGCTATTAGTTCAAGACGGTGAGTCTAGATGGCGCTGCTATACGTTTTCTTACCTGCAGTACGAGGCATATATTCTAGTTATTCATAAAATTCATAGATGGCGCAGTTTTAGGTGCTCACTTTTTACAATGCTATTTGTATACATATAATTGCTTTAATGTTTGTTCTGAGATACTAAATACTAACATTTTTGTTTTTTTTTTATTAAAGAATATAGGTATCTACTTAATGTAATTTTTAAATTTTTATCTTTTTTTTTCTAAATTAAAACATTACACATGATAGCAATAATCTATCATTTTTTACGCATTTTTTACGTAAGTATATAACGACACAAAAAGGTAGTTAAAATACGTATAACGCTAGTACCTACAAAATTGTTTTAGCGCCTCGCGTGGCCAAAATTGGAACTAATGCCGCCATCTTGTTTATCAATACAATTTCTGTGACAATTTCACAAAAGTTTACCAACAACGTCCCTCTGTCAATGTCATTCAGGCGCCAAAATATCATTGTAGCCATAGATTTACGCTATTATTATAATAAATAACATACTAAATATATGATTGTAGCACTCTACATTACAATTTACATGTCAATAAAAATAAATGACGAGACGTGGTAATTTATGTAATGTGCACGGAAAATTATACTGCGCGCGGCCGAAATCGGAAATAATCGTTTGCCACCATCATCTTGACGTTTATAACACGTGTCAAGACAGTGTGCTGTGCTGTGGTGCTGTGTTCCGTGTTTTCCAAAGTAAATAGTCGCTATCATTATGCCGAAAGTAATTAAAAGTGAAGGGAAGGGATATCAAAATCAAAGTCAAAGTCAAATCATTTATTTCAAGTAGGCACGGCACTTTTGAACGTCAAAATTTACAAAAAAATAGAATTGATTCTAGTTGCCCCTTCCAAAAGGTAGTTTCGTATGGAGAAGAATAGGCAAGAAACTCCACCGTTACTCTTTTAAAAATGTTGTGAAGACGATGCACCTAGAATAAAATTACTATACCACTATAGGTAAAAATAATTAAATATAATGCATGACAGGTAAATTAATTATGAGATAGATACATGGTGCTCACATATTTACAAATATTGAAAAGAAAATGATTTTTCCAAAATTTCACAAGTAATGATTTAGTGTGTGAGTAAATTAGTTACATAATGTAAAAAACAATGGCATAAAAATTATAAATTATACAATTAAATTAGCAACCAGTTGGATTTTGTCTAAACTCTAGATTGTCCTATGGAGCAGGACCAGCATGTTTCCAAGCATTCTTATCTAGGATGTAATCCTCTAATTTGTAATATGCTTGTTTACAAAGTGTATTTCGTCTTGAAGGTCAAACACGCGCGCAGATTTATCTTGCGCGCACTTCGCGCGTCTTTTTTACTCATACATAGGTACTTAAGTATACCCATGGTATAACAATACACTTCGCCAGGTACCTATAGCATACCGGTCACGGGGGTGACACCAGCCTACGTCATCACCGCTGTGTTACCAGTAGTGTGTAGTAATAACTCCCCAATCGCCTTTATTACCTGTGCGAATCCGATAAAACAAAGAGGTTTTAACTAACAATTACGTAGAAATATGTTTAAATTGAATTGTTACGTTTGATTAGAAAAATGAAACAACATTTTTAAATGGTTTACATATATTTTTTAACAGAATGGTGATTGAAAATGTTTCCATAATTCGTGTTTTGTTGCAATAAAGTGGCAACTGGATAGTGACGTAAGCGTGTGTCACTGCCGGAATTCCAGACCTTGTGTTTTTAGACCATGGTTATACCTAAGTATCTACGTACGAATAAAAAAGACGTTGGTAATTAATTGTCTTTTTTTTAAATTTAATACACTCTTGTAAGTAATAACGTTTTAATTTTACGTGTTTTGTATCTACATAAATCTAAACCACACATGTAGACCACCAGCACTAGATAAAAGTAGGTTTGTATACTTACTTAATACAATTTACATTATAAAACGACCGTACCTACTTGAGAAGCCTACTAAAACAGCTGCTTAGTTTTTGATACTTGCAAGACATTTCCTATTTAATCTGGGACGGTTGATAGATTGATAAGTGGCTAAGTAGACAGTCAGATACGTGGAAGGTATTTCAATTAAATCACATGGTGTTACAATCAAAGACATTCCGGCGACTGTCGGTTTCATTTCCACCGATCTGTGCGCATCTTAACGAATCAATATTACCACCTAAGTACGATATACGGCGGATGTGATATACGGCGGATGTGATATACGGCGGATGTGATATACGGCGGATGTGATTGCTTTACAAAAACTCACATCAGCCGTATATTGTAGGTGTATTAATTTGATACGCAATAATTATCTTAATAAGCTTTCTTCTCTGTAGTTTTTACCCGACTGCCCCAGGAAGATACGTAGGTAATCGTTTTTGATCAAACAATTTGATGGAATTGTGGAAGCCAGTAGGTCCCTAAGTAGGTATTTACTTTATCTATTTACCCATTAGGTACTGAAAAAAAGGGAGGTAATATCATTAATAACATGCTAGAGTCATGTTTGCGAAAATAGGTACAGTCAATATTTCGCCTCTTGAATCAGAATGAAAATTATTCTTTGCTCAAAAGATATTTTTTTCTTCTCATGAACATTAAGTTTGCTCTGAAGTATTCTTCAAGCATTCGAGTGGGCTCCGCAACGAAATGAGCAGACCACTTAGACGTTGTTACAAACCACTTGAAAATACACTGAATAATTTTATTTACTCGCATTTTTGTGAACAAGATGCGATCAGAATGACGAATGGAAATTTTCATGACAATAGCCTGAAACGATATAAATCGCTGACCTGAAATGTGTTTTCATAGTTTAAGTGTCCATCAACACTGATATTTAAGAAAAGTAAAAGGTCAAATACGTATTATTTTCAAAGGATGTAAACTCATGTAAAATTTTAATGAAATAAAACTATATTGAGTTTGACATAAAAAATATTCTTTATTAAAAGGAATAATCACAATTTAAAATAATAATTATGCAAGCAAAGCCGCGAGAAAGAAGTAATACTAGTAGATAGGGCACCAACCTCTAAAAGTTCAAAAGAGGTCACATTGCAGCTGACAGCCCAAAAATGCCACTCGCAACTTATAAAAAAATAATTTCAAAAAAATAAAACTTTTAAATGAAGAACACTGATCGTCATAGAAACAAAAATCTTGTTGAGAAAAAACAGACTGTTTGACGTTGACGTCGTGTTGTTTTTTGTCTGAAAAATAATTGAATATTGCAAAAATAAATGATGTTTTCCGATGAAGAAATAAAAGAAGAAATACCGGAGAGTGGTTTCATGCGGCCGGGTGATGAGATTATAAGGTGCGATCTTCGTTTTTTTTTTAGATAAATAGTTGAAACGCGGCCATGCTGATTTGTTTTACGTTTGTTTTAATTTTTGTTTTATGTTAATTTCGTTGTTTCAGCATACGTGAAGTGTGTCTGAATGAAAAGTTTGACAGGAAGGAATTAGGATTCAATGGTGAACCGCTGCTATCGAATTCCGGCAGAAACGATGTACGTAGTAAAAAAATATGTGTAGTGTCTTATTTAGTGAGAAGAGCAATAATTTACCATGAATTATTGTTATGAAGACCTCTTCAGTTTCATTTCGCAACAAGACAATTTGATTGACAGGTGAGGAATTGTCATTTTAACTGCCAGAAAAATGTCTGCCAAACTATAACGTCTAATTGACGTTTCTTTGCAAGTAAATAAACAAAATAAGTAACCTATTTTCACAACTGTAAATAAAGAAAACTCCACCAAGGAAGTTATCAAAGTCTCTTTCTATTGACAGCAGTGGCTAGGTTGTTTGTAGGGCCTTATCACAATAGTGATTTGTGAGTGAGTGTGTATACTGCATCGCCATCGGTCAACGAGCGAAGCGACGCTATGGCGTCTTGCGTCGCGTTGTCTTGACGAGTTTTTAGCCACTGTTCATTCAAAAGTGTTATGCTTCCCCACTGTTATACGGCTATTGCACTCAAGTAGGAATTCCGTGGCGGCGGGTAACACGCATCACATCTCTTTTTCCAAATGGGGTAGACACTAGACAGAGGCTTGTTGTCCACCCACATTTTGCCAGTTTTCTGTTATATTATGTGCCTAAAGCTATGGTTTCGTAGAAGAGTGGTGGTCGCCACAGCGTCCAAAATTTACCGGCGAATAACGTAACTGAAGCGTTTATTTATGTAAGTAAGGTGTATCAAGTCAAACTCAGCAGCCTTCATTTTCATGACAGCCGTGTCACTGCGGTCATTATGTGGCGGCCACCCCTCTTCTAGTAAACCGTAGTTTAAGTCCGATTTTCATAGCGGACGAGCTTATTGACTCTAACCATTAAATTAAACCCAATGCCCAGGGATCTAACCCAAGGCCTCACGCTCGACAGCTATACTAACGGAGCAATCAATATAACCTATTTCATTATCCTCCTTACCACCAGCTCGACGTCCACCGTTCTTTATTCCGTGACGGCTTCTTCTCCGATGGCTTGGAGCAGCAACAGGCCAGGTTTGTATGGACGGAGGAGGATGGCAACATCGCGTCTCTGGTTTCCGAGCCAGGGTTTGGCACCACTGGCCAAACTACCTTCGGTAAGGATTTGGATGCCGCGCTCAAGAGTGACATGAAGGCAAGTATCTAACATCATCGTCATTTTCCTGTCCGTCACGCTTCATTCGCTCCCTCTTGTTTCATGTTCAGTAAAACAGAGCTCCTAACCAAGTCCGTAGTTTTTAAGGAGCTTTATGAGAACAACTCATGTCATAGGAACAAGATTAGCCTGTCAGCAAAGAATTACTAGCGGAACTAATAGATCTTGACGTTTTTTCCGTTTTTATTTTATCTACTGCATCCCGTAAACGTCCAATGCTGAGTTAGTTAATGATATGCTCGAGAATACCTAAGCATTTCTCTCTCTCAGCTCATCAAACATATCGGTTCGATTTCGAGCAGTAAGTCCTAACTCATAACGATCTATATGTTCGATCTTGCTTGAATAAACGTAAAAACGTCGAGCATGTACGTGGGGACTTAGTGTTAGGTACGGTACGCGGCCGTTGTGGTACAACGCGTATTTGAAAAAGCTCGACTTTATAAAGTTTCGTCTGTGTGACAATCGATTTCTTAAAGCTCATGCTTCATATTTATTAGTAAGTTGTAATTGCACGAAAACGCGTCAATCCCAGAGATAACACACGTTTGTTTTATGATCTGATGACACACCACCATATCATAACACGAATTAATTATTTAATGTTTTCTTTCCATAGGAAGCTGATACGTCAAGTGCGGCGCTACAGCCTACCAACAGAAATGGAATCTCGTTCAGTAAAAAGAATATGTTTGGAGAGCCCCACCTCGTGTCTTCTACGTCAGCTGGTTCAAGTGCAGCAAGTTCCGGATCAGGTAGGGCCATTCTAGACTTATCTTTTTCTGCCTTATCGACTCGTTCGATTTATCAACTGTGTCTATGGAATGATGTGCTCACTAGTCACATACTTCTTCAATTTCATTTTACCATAACATTTTCACACAATTTTTTCACGTCTGACTCCTGTTTAGTCTTCTGAGCGGAGTAAAATGTATTTGAGTTAGGGACCTACTCGTGATTAAGATTCAAACAATCTTTCGCCATTTGATGGATTACCACGAATGTTTAAATTGTTTTTGTGTGCATATAACATTATAACATCAGCATATATTTGTCCCACTGCCTGCAAGGTAATATCCTCGCCTTATGCTTATAAAGTGTATTTCAAACCATTCACTTAAATACTATTGGATACATCAGCCCTCTTTTGAACACATGAACAACATTGTTGATTTCGCGACAACTTTTTTTGGACTTTCTCTAAATTATTTTGTCATTAGATAAATGCTCTTAATGTTAGTCTATCACTCCATAATGGATGCACCCAAAATTGCCATTTTCGCTGTCATCTTCGGTTTTTTAGAACAAGCGCACATAGCACAACCGTCTCTTCGAATCCATGTTGACGAATTAGGCAAAATTTTACGAAAAAATAGAGATGCGGTCGCTCCCATGTGCGTGTCGTCCAAATATCGGCGAGGAAACAGCGACAGAGATAAAAAAGTTGCTGGGCAACTATGTTGCTCGTGGGCGCCCTCCATTACACCTAAGGTGATTACTTCAAATTAGCCCGCAAATTAAAAATTACTTACGTTTTTTGCGAATTGCACCGCTGTTTTACGTTCCATGTTTATCAAAATTTAATTCGCGCTAATTATGATACAATAATAACTAAATTATAATAATTTAAAACATCAATACATATAGCTATATATGCTGAAAATATGACTGATCCCCTTAAGATAACTTTCTTCTTTGAAAACAGGCAAGGAAATGAGCAAGGGTCAGAATACTTGCAAAGTGGACAAGGCTGACCCTCGCTCCAGGTTTCATTACGTGAAGTACGTGAAGAGACATGGACGCACGGTCAAGTTGTGGGAATGTGGCATCTGTAAGTATTTATGAATATTCTCCTACTTTCACCCAATTACGGAAAATAATTGTTATATTGTGCTACTAGAAATTCGTTGGATGATTAGATATATAGTTAGCTGAAAAAAGATTTTCACTTCTACCGGAATATTTGATATTTGGCTTTCGTGATTCATGGGTGCGTTAGAAACATTAATCCTTACGCAGTACAGGACTTCAATAGAATTAAACAGTACCTGAATACGGTAGTACTGCTTTAGCAATCTCAAACAATCTGCAACCATGGCACCTTTCTCATCTAGAAAAGCTTCTTTTTTTTCGTTAGCTAGAATAAATCACAACGCAGAATAAAATTTGCAGACAACACACAATACAAGCTTTGTGAGCTCCCCGTCCCATGAACTACCAAGTATGACCATGAACTAGATAACGGGATCCTTATGTCTGGCCACCGACCGTACAGGTCTCGTCACGTAAAAAGAACGCTGGCCTGCACCTGCGCACTGAGCGATTAATTTAATTCCAGCCTATTCCAAAGTACTAAGTAGCTAGCAAAGTACCTATTATGATTCTACAATAACACAATTACACGAAAACAATAGCCTAGTACTTTAGGACGCCACTGTACCTGTGCGCAGACATATTATTCTCTCCCCTGCCGTTCAGCGTTATTTTTACTTGACGAGAACTATACCACTCTCTTTCCTTCCAGGTAGTCGCGAGTTCCAGCACCAATACACTTTGATGCGTCACCTACCGACACACACAGACGAGAGGAACTTCCACTGCATCGCCTGTGGCAAGAGCTTCAGACAACTGTCCACTCTGAGCCAGCACCGCGCCATACATTCTGCTGAGAGGCCTTATGCTTGCGAGGTATAGCATGCAGTTTCTAGTTTCGCAATGATAAAAGACTGGTAAAACTGAGGTCAATGTCGCGCGGGACGTGACGTTTGATTTAATTATTAAGAACTCACGCAACGGTTTGTGGCAGCCAATTTCGTTCCGCATCCCGCTCGGGATTCACCACAATTTGAACAGAGCTTTATGCGGCCACAAAAGAAGATGGATACCTGGCCTTGCTATTTTTAAAGTCCATAATAGTCCTGATCCTTGATTCCTTACTACCCAGGTATGCAACAAAACTTTCAACCGTGTGTCCACTCTGATCTCCCACCGCAAGACCCATTCTGATGAGAAGCCATATAAATGCCACATCTGTCCTAAAGGATTCCATCAAAAAGGTTACCTTTCTTGTCCTTTCTTACAATTTTCCAGTTAACATCTATATTTATATATATATATATATATAATATATTGAGTGAGGGAAGAGAGAGTGCACCTGTGTATGCGCACACACTGTGCACTATAATATCTCCCGCGGCGCAAGCTGGTCTCCGCTGAGATTGGTCGCCATGGCCGAAATTCGATTTCGTGTCTGTCTGCGTGACCGCGTTGTTCCTCTAAACTATGAAACAGATTTTGATGCGATTTTTACTATCATTTAGTAAATTTATTCCGAAAGGTTCGGAAAATCTCGATGTTTTGTCAAGCAGAGACGGGTCACTAGTCAATGACAAAACAGATATTATATTCTTGTCATGATCTTTTAGGATCACATTTATTTCAATTAGCTGTGCTTTACACGGGCCACCAAATTGCGCACTTTTTTGGCAACTGTGGTTTACTATGATGTCTTGTCATTACAGGGTAATTAGCAGAAATAACAAGGATTGTATAAAAATTGCCAGTTTTAGTTGCCTATGCAAGCACATGACAACCATTATAATTAACATCTGTATAGTTCTACAACAGTCTACTGCTGGACATATGCTTCTGCAACCGCACACCATTTGACGAGATCCTCGTTTATGTTTATCCAGCTTATACTAGCCACCTTACCATAATAATAAAATGCAAGCATGGTTCACAGAATAGTTTCAAAATGTTCCTCTTTTTTCAGGCAACCTCCGCAACCATCTCTTCACACATACCAACGAGCGTCCTTACCGCTGCAACATCTGCTTGAAGGGGTTCAACCAACAGTCCAACTTGGTCTGCCATAAAAACAAGGTAAGAAATCTTGGTATTCACCTATTCGATTTTCATATGTATTTCAGCATTGAACAAATATTGGTCTAGCTTGCCGATATAGGTAGGTACCTATTTATTGATACATTCATGACATAGGAGAAACTCTTTATTGAGGAGCATTTGGCTAGAAAAATGGCGAGAAGAAAAGACGCAGACTGTAGATAAAATGCGTGGATTGTGTGAAAGAAATAAATACATTTTGAGATAACACCTTAAAGACATGTAACTAAAAAGAAAAAGGTAAGGACAAAAAAGTGCCGTGTTAACTTCAAATATTTTTTAGCGACTCTAATTATTCTGATGTCTTTAATGCATTCAATAACATAATCAGCCTATAGCAGTCCCACTGTTGGGTCACAAGTTCCTCTGTGTGAGAGGGAGTAGGCCATAATCTACCACGCAGGCCCAGTGCGGGTTGGTGAATGTCACACGTCTTCGAATTGTTGGTTCTAGAACACAACTGTTTGGACGGATGTTTTACCTTCACCGCTTTGTGAGTAGAGGGTTTTCTGAACTGGTGACTTTGTAGTGTCGGGCATTCTAGTGGCTAACAATCATTTTTAATTCATTCATGCACTGACAGACAATGCACAGCCTAAGCCGGCTGAGTCTAAAAGCGAGTTTCTTTTTTAATTCCTTCTACAGGCTGTCCCAAAAATCGACCGACATACTGTAGGTGGTGATAGATTTAGTCAAGGCCTCCCACAATAACAAAACATGTTGCGCAAAATCTTATATAGTTTTCGAGTAATACTAGAATTTTCAACAAAAAAAAAATGAGGACAGAAAATCAAATAATAGTGAATATAATTATGTTGAATTTGTAAATTTTTATGGAGAAGCAAAAGTAATTACGGATAGAGTAACAATTTAATAATAGTGAGTTAAATAGGGGATGAAAAATTGTATTGAAGATGTTATTTTTGCAGATGGGAAATCCCATCAGGTGAACGGGTTCTGCCAACTATAAATTCTAAGCGTTACTTTATCCAGGCACATCCAGAGGACACGTCTACCTGTCCCACAGTGCCTCTCCGAGGTCAATCAACCTCTCCAGGCGGGCCTCGATCTTCAACAAACACACAGCCTGATTCTACAAGGTAAGTTATACCAATAATGTTACCTACCGTTACCATTTCTTCGGATATTTTCTACCTTAAGTCGGGTACATACAGATTGGCGAAACGTTACATAAAAATTAAATATAACACAAATGAGCTGTCAAAATTTAGGAAATGCGACATAACCCCAGCAACTACGCGAATTTTACGTTTTATGTTACGTTTCACTGATCTGTACCCGGCATTAAACGTTCTGTAATAGGTACAACGTACCTTTCTGAAAGTTTGAAAAAAAAAAATTGATAGGTACTTAAAAGGTAACGGATTGACATTTCGAAAGGCAAGGTAGAGGTGTAGAACAACTCTTTTCCTTAGCTGCAGATTCAGCCCATCCTTAGTTGCGTCTAATCGCCCAAAACCAAGCAATTTCAAATAAAAATTAAAATTGTTACTAATTAGATTCTTAAAATCCTTACCTACTAGAAGTAGGATTAATATCAACTAACTTATTCAAAAATGTAACCGTTTTATCTACTAACAAGTTGCTCTCGCAGATTCTCAAGTAATATGGAAACTTTTAACGAGTTCCAACAAATTACTTTCGCTGCATTTAATCAGTTTCTTCTTAAGGTAGAAACTCTGATGTTTTAGTAAAAATGTTTTATTGATTAAGAGGTCTAGTGTAAAAGAGTCTAATTATACTGTTGGTTGATTATCATTACTTATACAAGACATGACAGATGATCTATTCGTTATATTTATTCTAGAATTTAATGTATGATCTAGTCTTACAACAATCTTTAAATGGTCCATCCACAAAGGATGGGATACTTAATATCATGTCCTGCGTGTCCTGTCAGCTGCACGTTACAGGATTTAAATGATCGCTAGTGATGTCGCCAAACACATTGAGACGCTAAGGAGAAGAAGAATTGTCCATTTGCCACGCCGTGGTTTTGGAGAAAGTAAATAGCATCGCATTTCAAAATAACTCAAGCTGGCCGCAAAATAAGAAAGACTTAGAGGTTTCGACTAGCCTTTGGTATAGTGGTAGAAAGTGCTACTGCTCAGCATGAGGTCCTGGGTTCGATTCCCAAGTCGGGCAAACTAGTTATTGGGTTTTGCAACAGGAATTCCTCAGTAGCAGCCTGAATTTGTGCCTGGTTGATGACAATAGGCCCGGCCCCCTATTAAATGGGCCTAAAACATAACTGGCGAAATTTTGAGTGTACAAAAGGTACGCCTAACCCGTGATGTTTCATCATAAAGAGATTTTTAAGCTTTTAAATTATGTATTTACAGACCCCAAGCAGAAAATTGCGAAGTAACCTCATCAGTGGGACCATACCTACCGTCAGTAGCAGTCCCTTCATCATCAGACTGGTGTACGAAACCCACAACCACCCACCTTTCAGACATCTGGGACATTACCAAACCTTTCCAGGAACCGGGTGACATTTGGAACGAGGGTCCATGGGGTTCCATGAGCAATGGGGTAGTTGTGGACCCCATAAAGACGTACCATATGGGGGTGGCGTTGGCGACTAGACAGACCCCATTTGCTTTACTGAAGCCTGAGAATGGAACTCCTGTATTGGTGAAAGTTGTTGATACGAAGCTTCCGGGTGGGAAACAGGTACATACATATTGCGTTTAGTTCACTGTGGTATTTCAGGTCGGGAAACAGGCTTCAGGGCTTGTATTTGCATTTTTTTTTTAGTTATACGTAATTTCTTGGAGAAAATACATTTCTAGATCAAATTGTATAAAATCTTCACTCACGTCACGCTTAACATATTTGTTGTGATCTTATCAAAATTTTGCCCAGTTATCTCCACCCAGTCATAAAAAAAACCTTCTCTGTATGAGAAAGAGGGCTTTGCCCTGCAGTGGGGGCAATAACACAGAGTGGCTGCGCAAACTGTTGCGTATGCCATGAATTCAGTACATGATTCTGAACCCCCTAGCGATGAAATTTTTCGTCGGTTATTAAAAAAAAACGTCAGCAGTTTCATAGAAAAGTGCAATAGGTACCTACGCGATCAAAATGCATGGAACGGGCACACCCAAATACTCCGAAATATTTTATTCCGAATTTCAATGTTCCGATTTTGAAAAAGTCCGAATTTCATAATACCTAAGAATTATAATGTCTAGATTATTAAAAATCACGAAAAGAGTAGTGGTCTATGAACCAATAGCGATACTGTTGTGGTATTGTTGTGGGCATACCTCAACTATACCCTTGTGCAAAGTGGCATCAGCCTGTATATTAATGTTAAACTCTGCACAATTACGTACTTACCAACTTACTTGTTTTCTGTATTTATTTAATTCTTCGTTATTTCGATTACAGATGTTAGTGCCTGCAACAGCTGAAGATTTGCGAGTCGGAGGCAAAATCGTTGTAAATAATGAAGATGAAGATGGCGCACAGGTATTAACTTTATGATGCGACGCGTTAATATTTTGTTCCTTCATTCCATTTCCGATAGCCAGACATTATCGGGACTGTTACTGGCGTCCTTATGAATGAAACCGGTTTAGGTAAGAGGATGAATGTTGTGAATCCAAATAGCCCGGTCTGAGTCACCGTCGTGATGGCCCAGTGGTTAAGGCCTCGCCTCTCATGCACGAGGCGAGGTTCAAATCCGGGCACGTACCGTTTGACTTTTTCAGTTCATATGTACCTACTGTCCTAGTTTACCTGTGGACACCACTTAAATCGATAAAGGAAACATCGTGAGGAAACCTATAAGCCTGAAACCGCCAATCCGCCTTGAGCAAGCGTGGTGATAAAAGAGGCCTTTGTCCTGCAGAGGGACAAAAATAGGCTGGTATTATTATACGGTCCGACAAATTAGTAAATATACTTGCTTTAAGAGGAGCACTGGTCTTACGAGTTGTAGGTCGTAAATTCGAATCAGACAGGCGCTTTACTTTGTGTAAGTTATTGCATCACCACTGCTCTCAAAACGGTGAAGGAAACCGGCGGCGTATTCTAGAACCAATAGTTCAAAGACATGTGACATCTACCAACCCGCACTGGGCTCGCTTGGTAGATAACAGCCCACTCCCGGTCACAGAGAGGAGGCCGCTGGCCCAGCAGTGGGAACATTTTAAGCTGATAATGCTTATGCTATGCTTGCTTTTAGAACCTTATGATAAAGAAAGATATCTTGCCAAACAAAATCCTTCTATCCCAGCATGGCCCCATAAAACCAAAACTGGAACCCAACGGCGCCGTTCAGATCAGAGTGCCCGTAGTAGCTACCGTGGTGCCCAGGATACAACCCAGTGGGAGACTGCATCTTACTGTGGAGGAACCGCACCATGCTTACCACACCGCCTTGTCTGCTGATTGTAAGTCTTGTACATTTATTTATGGACATAAATAGGGATTCATTTGCAAGGGCACTGAATTGAACATTTTGTGAATGGGAAATTTTTAAACCGTTGGACATTTAGAGAATTGGAAAATTTTAAACCGTTAGACATATTAAGAATTGAAATTTTTGAAAAAAATTGAAATTTTCACAATCGGAAATTTTGAAACCGTTGGTCATTTTGATTTGAGAATTGGAAATTTTGAACTTGAACAGTTTAGTGGAAACTTACCCTATTTACCGAGTCGTAGGCAATAGGTTGGACCCAGACAGGCAAGTACTTTACTTTGTGCAATTTATTTCATCACCACTGCTCTATAAGCATAACCAGCCTATAATGTTCCCACTGCTGGGACAGGCCTCCTCTCTTTGAGAGGGAATGGGCTATAATCTACCACGCGGGCCCAGTGCGGGTTGGTAAATGTCAACATGTCTTTAGATTTTTTGGTTCTAGGACATGCCGGTTTCCTCACGAAGTTTTCCTTCACCGTTTTGAGAGCAGTGGTGATAAAATTATTTACACAAAGTAAAGCGCCTGCCTGGGTTCGAACCCACGACCTACAACTCGTAAGTCGGGGCCGATACCACTGGGCCACCACTTCCCCTTCTGCTCTATAAACGGTGATGGAAATCATCGAAAAATCGATGACATGTGACATCGTTCGTCCTCCATTGGGCCTGCGTAGTGATTATGGCACCTCTGAAAAGATGCCCGTGATGCCGCAGTAGAAACATTAGAAGCTAGATAATTATGTACCTGTTTTCTTCTCTTTAGGTTTCCGTACCTCAAAAGGAAAAAACGGAACCCTTATAGGATGACTTCCAGTTTTGATTTATTTGCGAGTGTCAAAATATATCGCATAAAGACTGTATTTTTGGAACGATGTTCCATAACGCACGGTACGGACTTGGCGGATAGGGGCGAAGGGAAAAAAGTGTAAGAATTTTTCGTCACGAGTTTCCGTCACGACCCTTTCTTTATTTGTTTGTTTGGTTGAACGCGCTTATCTCAGAAACTACTGGTTGGGATTGACAAAATCTTTTTGTGTTGGATAGTGAATTTATTGAGGAAGGCTTTAGGCTATATAGCATTACGCTACGATCAACAGGGGAGGAGCACAAATGAAAAATGTTGTAAAAACGGGGGAAAAAAAACCTTTTGAGAGCTTCCGTTACATGTGTTGCGTAAACGATTAAAGTTACGCAAAAATCATGTAAAAAAAGTCCGCGACAGCATATCTTTTAAGGTTGACTCAATATAACTCTTTTTATAGTAATCAAATTTGTTCTATGACTGTTCTAAATAAGGAACTTCGTTCCAACCGAGAGTTCCACGACACTAACGATTTTTTTTTATTGCGTTGATAAGATTACAGAAGCTTGATTATTTTAGAGCTCTAAGGGACCGTAGACCTACGTAGATATTTGATATTAATTTAAAGTTGATACTTTTACGTATTCCTGAGAAAAAGAGTCTTGACAGAATCACAGACAGACGGACAACAGTCATCCTAAAGGGTTCCGTTTCTTCCTTTTGAGGAACGGAAACCTAAAAACACTCTTAGTAAATTTATCAATAATTTACGCTGCGGTTCAACAGATAGGTCAAGCTGTGCAGTTTTCCTTGCGCAGGTCGACCACATGTCGTATGTTTCAATAACAGCATAAGCCTATTTCAATAAACACTTTTCGGTCTACCTTTACAGGCACAACAACAGTGAACAGTCAAGTGGTGGCCCAGTGGTAATGGCCGTGACTTAAGCGTTGTAGGTCGTGGGTTCGAACCCAAGCAGACAGTTTACTTTGTGTAAATTGGTTCATCTCTCAAAACGGTGAAGGAAAACATCGTGAGGAAGCCGGCATGTCCTAGAACCAAAAATTCGAAGACATGTGATATCCAGCATCCCGCACTGGGCCCACGTGATGGAATATGGCCCACTCCTCTCACAGAGAATGCCTGTGTCCCAGCAGTGGGAACATTATGGGGTGATTATGCACAGGTGCAGCTGCCTTTCCGGTAAACTGTAACGTGTATAGCCGCTATTAGTGCTGATGGTTTATAATAAATATGATATTATTGTAATCAGTGGGTGAAGTGAACGTAGCCCCGTGCACATCACACGACGTGCCTCGCGCCGGCACGTCCGCGTCCGATACGCCGCGCGCCGAGCCGCCGCGACAATTGCACTCCGGCGTGGAGTTCGATGACGGACTGCGGACTGGTGAGTAGAAACATACAGGACAAAGATCATCTGAAAACATACAACTGGTTTTACGGTCGGTTTTAGTTGCTAAGAAAATAAATGAATTAAAATTAGTAAGTATTACAAGAACAAGGACATAAATAATTAAAAAATGTTGCGTATACTCTAGTAGTACCAAAAACATCCTTTCGTAAAACCCTCAAAAACCTTTTGCAAAAACAAACCGAATAAAAACAGTTCCTTTCTTCGAATTTGTACAGCCCGATTCAAACTTTATGTCAGCTCTGAACTGCGCTACTCGCTGTGCAGTACCTCACCCCTCACCCCCGCCGACACGTGAATTTGTTACTGCGCAGCGACTCGCCTCATGTTCCGAGCCGACTATAGTTTAAATGGCTAACCATTATAACTACGATTCTAAGCCACAATAGGTGACATCTCTAATCACAATTATGTAGGTATACCTGACAGGTATTCAAACATTACTTTTCCTTCTTTAGGTACACGAATATCTTCAACCTGTGCTTTGCCGCCTCCAGCGCCGTCGCCTCCTCTGGACCTCATCTCCTTGGACCTGTTCGAACCGATGGAATGTATACCATTAGGTACCTAATATTTATTTTTTAATACACAGTCATTTAATTCTATACAACGTAGAACATTTTTTAATAAAATATTACTAAGATCGTCATAGATGGAGTAGCTAGTCCCGTTTGGCATTATTCTCGACTTGAATATCATTTTTTTTATATCCTTTTGACTAAAAGTTTGTTAAATCACATTAGTATGATATTACAGAGATTCTGTGCTGCCGAGCATGTTCTGCATATTTAAACTGTTATTGATTTACAATCATATAGTCAATAATGATATGTGTCCGGTTTTTGCTAGGGCCTCAAATCACTGCAGTGGACAACATCGACCAGGCTCCACCTTCAGACGACTCTGACATCTTTATTGGAGAGTTTGAGGTAAATTACCTACCTTAATATTTACTACAGTCGTTCCACTAAACTGTCTAATACTTGCAGCTATCCTGCACTGATTGAAATGTGGAACCTAGTTTGCAGATCGCAAGAATGCTTTCGAGAACTGTGTATTTAACGGTGACGTTATTTTTCTCTTGTTTAATCCCAGACCAGCGCAAGCGTCCAGTAAGCGTAGCACGAACGCTCGGAATAAGCAATAATGCACACAGATATGAATAAAGTCTTCAAAATAATATATATCGTCGGCCTAATTCATATATAATATTCGTATATATCGTCCCATTTTTTGGCAAAGTTTACTTTTTATACCAGTTAAAAAGTTCAATCTAATATCTATCGTATCGTTTAAGGAATAACTGCGATATTAGCCAAAAAAGGTGACAAATGCTATGCCCGAAAAAGTGCTTTCTGACCACCAGTCAATCTCCACAACGCAAACCTGCTAAATCCAGTTGGGACCTCAGTTTTGTACTGCCAACGTTCCCAGACCCACATGCCGTTTGCGACGCGTCAAAATCTATACACCATACTCAATTTAAATAAAAACTGCTAAGTCCTCAAGCAAATTGAAACTTCACCTCGACACTCTGCTAAATAATGGTTTTTCTAAATTTTATAAAATGTGTATAAGTTAAGCTGCTACATTATATTGTTAAAATATCAAGAAAAATTATAGAAACCAACGGGATTTTCAGATTTTGATTGCTAAATTAATAGAGATATTATTCAATTTTTTCTTTGTCCTGTAAACTATATCAAAATGGACTTAGCATGTTAACGAAATAGGCCGACGATTTCATTATTGATGTGTGAAAGGGATATTTTCAATTAGACGATCGTTCGAATTTACGTTCCGTTTACTTTGTGCGCTCGTACTAGGCCTGTAGACACAGTATTTGACTTTGCCAAAACATGGCAAAAATTATGATGGGCAGCAACATTCCCTACATTGTGCTAATGTTATATCCGATTACAAAACAATTTTTCACACGTGGTTATTATTAGAAAATTCTCGGACTTTTACTATGATCCCGTCTGTGTCTCGGAAAGCACGTTAAGCCGTTGGTCCTGGCTGTCATTCGTAGATCTATGACAGTCGTTACGGGTAATCAGAAGCCCGATAGTCTGGCAACCAGTCTTGCCAAGGGGTATCATGTTACCCAGTAACTGGGTTGTGGAGGTCAGATAGGAAGCCATTCTATGTGAAATACTGGCATTCAGCTGCATCCAGTAAGACATAGTTGGGAATAGGCTAGGTAGATTGATTGATCGGTAATTATCATTCCACCGGCCCCCTTCTACCATCGGACCTCTAGGCGCACTGCAAGTTACCATCCCTACCTAGTTGCTATTCCACCAATTCGCACTAAGCGCTTCCAAACATCTTTTGTAATGCGCACAGCAAAAGAGTGGAATTCTCTACCTGCGCCTGTGTTTGCGACCGCATACAACCCAAATCTCTTCAAAGTGAGAGTGAACAGGCTTCTTCTGGGTAAGCTCACTCCATCGTCGACTTTGTCTCTGTCATCTCTGACCTAGACTAGAGTCAAGAGCAAACCCATCTAAAATAAAATTAAAAAATTACTATACTTATACAAGGTTCGTAGCAGCTTATTTTTCTATGGTCCATGTTCAGCAGTGGACTTTTTAAATATTTGTTTTAGTATACTACTCTTTCAAATAATTAAATCCCACCACCAGACACCGGCGCTATAACCGTGGAGTATTCAGAGCATCAGCGAAGGTTGCAATGCTAAGCCAAGACCGGGATTTTGGTGAATATCCATTCAGCTTATCTATCTTCACCACCCATACCAGCAAACTTCAGTAGCACATTCCAGAAACAAAGTCTGTCCCAACAGACATCCTGGGGGCCAAGGCTACTATTTTATCACTGAAAACTCACAATGAATCTCTCTATTGTGAGTTTTTCGTTCCGTTTGTAAATTAGTAGACTTTGTTCCCTTTAGTTCGTCATAGCCAGGAGCAGTAGAATTACGAGTTGGATCCGTCACTGTTTTGTAGTGAGCCATTCCCTTTTCGCAATGATACCGCCTTTGATACTTCGTAGCCCAGAACATCGAAAATCACCCAATAAAACTGAACATGGGCTTCCTCACTGGTCAGCCCTGTACACACCTACTGAGACAAAACATAACCCTCTTTAGCAGCCGGGTAAAAACATACCTAGATTTAGATTTATTGATCACAAATGCATGTGGACCTACTGTCGACCGTTTTTCTCTATAGATTACTCGTATTAATGTATTTAACATTTTCTTTTCAGGACTGCATCAAGCTGTCTGATTCAGAATGAAATAGTTGAACATAGTTTATTTTAATTATTTTTTTGTTTTTCCTAGTTTTATTTGTGCTTGTGAAAAGGATTTAGTGTTAAGCGAAATTGTAAATACATTATATTTTTACAGAGCATGTGACTTTTGGTTTCACTTTTTTAATCCTACAAATCATTCTCTCACAAATTCTTGTATTACACTCAGGATAAATTTAGAGGAACGCAAAAAAGTATTTATAAAACATAACAAATCATGGATATTTGTGACACTTAAGTTTATTAATTTGGATTTTGCTTATTATTCAGAAAAAAAAAATGCAATCGTCGAAAAAACAAACGGTCAAATGATAAAAATTAACGAAATTAAGAAAAAAAATACATTTTACAGGAAAGAAACATTTCTGTACTTAATTTTTTGTTATTTTTGTTTTCATACATGCTTAAGAAAGGCTATAACGTGGGATATAATCACTAAGTAGTGTTGCCCCCTCTAGCTTTTCGAACTGCTTCTAGTCTCGTTGGCATACTCCTAATCAAGTTATCAATAAAATCTTGAGAGATTGCGTTCCAATCTACCTGTAATGATGTTGCACTGAGCGTACCTCTCTCCCGAGGGGGAGGGGGGCGTCTTCACACTTGAATCCTTCCATCATCTGGAATCAGACAAAAATCTGGATTAATCTGTCGATAGAACTTAACTCCAAGCATCGTCATTCCAATTTTCGTGATTGCGAGCAAAATTAAATCGAGCTACTCGATGGCATGTGGCAAGAAGGACCCTCTGGACCCTCTGGCAGGCAAGTGTAAATTTATTCCGGTCGTTTTCAGTCTTCTTCTCACCGTTTTTGTGCTTACTGTAAACCACTCGAACTTCTTGGAGCTTTGTTCTTGCCTCAGAAGAAGTTAAGGTCCGGTTTCTAAACACGCTAGTAACGATAATCCGGTCATCTCTGGCCACAGTTTTCCGTTTCGGTCCCTGTCCTGCGAGTCTCGTATACTGTCCGGTCTGCCGATACCTCTTGACAACTCGGTGTACCACAGATTTTATGTATTAATAATGTTTGGACCACATGTTTGTAGGTGTGCCCGCTTTCATTTAAAGCAAATAGGTACATTAAATTATTACATAATTTAAAGTAACGGCCCTAGCAACTTGAGTGGCGTTTAGATTTAGCATTATCTCTTTATTTGCAGTAACAATTCACACTTAATACGACAAACAAGACAGTCAAGGCAAAAATTTAAACAAACTAAACAAACTCACAATTCAAAAGTTAGCTTTTTCGTAGTAGGTATTAAAGAACGCAATAATTACATTAAAAAATGAAATTCGAAAAAACATTCCAAAACTTGTTTTTTAACCGACTTCAAAAAGGAGGAGGTTATCAATTCGGATGTTTTTTATATATATTTTTATGTATATTCGGGCATAATCTCCGTCATTTATAGATCTTTTTTGTTTGAAAGGGACTCTCAGGGGGCTCTTGAGGTGGTCCCATTGTCGCCAAGTCAGAATCTGATGAAGGGATCCCATGGAAATCAAGGGAAATCATCAAATTTTATAGGCATACCTATAGCGATTTGGCTATTTTTTTTAGTTACTCGTGCATTTGCTCTTGGAAAGCACCATTCGGTGAAGTGGAACTGATGATGAAGACCAGAGGTGGCCACCAGAACTGCTCAATAATAAGTAGCAGAGGAGATAGAAATTTTTGCTTGTACACGGAATGAATTCACAAGATTGTTTATAATAAATTTGAGAAAATAAGCTGTTATTATTAAGTTTGCTTCACTATTGCATTGGGTTGTACATGTAATAATAGTTATACCTAAGTGATAATAAAAAAATAAAATAATGTATTGCCCGGGTTGCGATTCAATTATTTTAATGGCTGCTAAGCAAATTATGCTAGTCACAATGCATATGGTGAAATGGAGCTGATGGTGGCTTCAAATCAAATCAAATCATTTATTTTTGCAAACATGGGTAATTGTTACATAGATATTTTCTTAAAAAAGTAGTCCTCCATATTCTACCGTCTCCTGGGCATGCAAATAATATTCAATTCCAATATTAAACAAATTCTATTGATACCGAATAAATGTCAATCATTAGAATTACAAAAAAAAAAAAAAAACAGAAGCTTAGTAACAGTAGTAACATTCTAAAATTAATGTCAAAGAAAAAAAAATAACGTATGTCAAAGTATCAATCGGAATAAAGTGTCAGAATAGGAACATGTATGTCAATCATATAAATAGTTTATCAATCAGTGCAGAGCTTTATCATTAAGGAACTCGTCAATTGTGTAATAGCTTTTCTCAATTAATATTTGGTTTAGTGCCCTTTAAATTTTTATTACAGTCAAATCTTTAACACATCAGGTACTTGATTGTATGATACGTGGGGCAATACCAAAAAAACTTTTCTGCCTAAGCGCGGTTTTACATTTCACTTGGCATAGTTTGTTTACATATTGAGTTCGCGTCGGATTTTTTCGAACTGCTGACAGTTTTTCAAATAAATGTGGATTGTTTTTTACAAATAGAGCTGTTTCCAAAATGTATAAAGAAGGAAAAGTTTAAATTTTTAAAGACTGAAAATAGGAAAGACAGCTATCTGTTGTTTTAAGACCGCACATTGACCTTATACATCGCTTTTGCATTCTAAATATCAGTTCCTTATCGGTAGACTGCCCCCAGAAAATAATGCCATACCGCAAACGCTTCACCATCAGCTCCAGTTCTTTTGGTTCAAACCAGGAGAACTCCTCAACAGTTAGCGTCCCTGCATCGGGAAAAGGAATATTTTGTAAAAGGTGATGAGCGGTTGACATTGGGCTATTGTAACTTAGATAAATTAATAACTGACTCACTAAAAAGTGAAAATAAAAAACTTTTTTACAAAAAAATAAAACAACTGATTTAAGAAAACACTACAAAGTGAAAAATAATTTTAATTTCGGAAGTCGGTGGCAATAAACTAAAATACAGATTCAAAGACACCGACTTCCGAAATTAAAGTTATTTTTCACTTTGTAGTGATTATTTTTATGTCGGATGTTTTTTTTTTAATAGCATATAATTTTACTAATGTTTGTGGCCAGTATGCAAGATAATTACATACATACATAATAGGTCTTTACCTATGAAATTGCCGTTTTGTATGAAAAAAATTAAACGAATTTTTTTCATGAATTTTTTATTTGTATTAATCGAAGTAATCACCCATGCAATCAATGCATCTTTGCCATCGCAGTGGCAGTTTATTGATGCCCTTCTTAAAGAAATCAGCTGGACGGGAGGCAACAAATTCTTCAAAGGCATTTTGTACTGCCTCTCGGGTATTAAATTTTTTTCCCGCCAAGAAGTTATCCAAATTCTGGAAAAAGTAGTAGTCTGTAGGCGCAAGGTCTGGTGAGTAGGGCGGATGACGGAGAGCTTCCAACCCCAGTTCTTGCAACTTGGAGACCGTCTGCTGTGCAGTATGAGGTCGCGCGTTGTCGTGCAGGAGCAGCGGAGACGAGCGATTGACCAATGCTGGTTGGAGATGCGCCAGCTTCTCCATCATTGTGTTCAGTTCTTCACAGTACACATCTGCAGTAATGCTCACCCCGTTTGGTAAGAAGCTGTGATGAATCACACCGGCGCTAGACCACCAAACAGTGACCATCACTTTTCTAGGGGTAAGTTTTCGTTTAGGGCATTGTTTAGGTGCTGAACCAGGATCCAACCAACTTGCTGAGCGCTTACGGTTATCAAACAGAATCCATTTTTCATCGCAGGTAACAATGCGGTTCAAAATTCCTTCATTTGTGTGTCTGTTGAGCAGTGCAAGGCACGTCTCGACGCGTACTTCGCGCTGGCGATCATTGAGTTCGTGGGGCACCCATTTGTCAAGCTTTTTTACCTTGCCAATTTGACGCAAATGGACCAATATTGTTTTGACGCTAACGTCGAAAGCTGCTGCTAATTCAGCCGTAGATTGTGTATCATCAGCTTCCACAATCGCCTTTAATTCGTCATTGTCGACCAAAGTCTTCGGACGACCGCGAGGTTCATTTTTCAGGTCGAAATTTCCAGAACGGAAGCGAGCAAACCAATAACAGGTGGTGCGTTGGTTTGTAGTGTTAGCTCCGTAAACGTCGTTGATGTTGCGTGCCGCTTGTGCCGCGTTGCTGCCACGACGGTACTCATATTCCATAATTACTCGAATTTTTAACGTATCCATGATGACGAAAAAGATTGAAATGCGATGAAAATGTAACACTAATCAATAAAGAAATGACTACTTTTAGAAAAAAAAAAACATGTTTTTAAAATAAAATTAATTTGAAATTAGAATTCTTAGCCAAACAAAAATTATTTTGATTTGAAATGGCCAGTACTGCAGAACGGCAATTTCATAGGTAAAGACCTAATATATAGGAGAAATTAAACCTGTTTTTACGTTCCTTTAAATTTGTCCATAGTATACAATGTGGGGATGACAATACTACAATAAAATAAAACACTGGCAATACTAATGCATATGAGTATTTACAAACGACGACTAGACCAACGAGACAATTTTGAACCTAGTTTTTCCGAAAATTATCGATAAAATGCTTTCTTAGCGAATAAATCCTAACATCGAAATTAAAGTGTTTTTTTTTTTCGAACAAACTAAATAGTATTTATGGGCCGACAATGAGTTTTGCCACACTGACTACCCATAGTGACAACTATGGAATATATTTGACTATTTTTTGTAAGCAGACTGGGAACGTCATAAGATACTCGTATATACGAAGTTTAATTTTACTATCCTATTGTCGTCTTCACCTTGTTGAATAATGTAACTGTTAGTTATTTCTCTTTAGAAATTAATTAATTTTAATAAAATAAAATATTAATTATTTATCTTTCATACTGCACGCAACAAATTTTCTCTGAAACTGCTCATTTCAATTTACAACAAAATAATCTATTAACAAAAAATGCCCACACAATAGACTGAGGGCCAAAAAAGGCAATTTCCTGTCGTCAATATAAATAATCCGGGATATTATTATGACGTAGCGATGACGTGTATGATATCGTCTCAATATCGTCGTCATCTCGTATTGTTGTCGGCACGTGGACGGAAATAGGCCCTTTCGGAGTGTGCCACCCCTTGGTAGCCAGGTTTAGTGTGGAATGCAGGCGGTAGATGGCGTTACGTGTTGAGTAAAATGTCGCTTGAAGAAAGCGAAGTTTTGTTGTAAGTTCTTGTTAAAAAATTAAGATTATTATTAGTTGTTACAACCAACTGGGTCATTTGCAGAAAATATGTACCTTTGGAGATTTTTTATGTCCATTAATTCATTAGGTACCAGTTTGAAAATACAATATCTAAAGAAATGCAAACATTGCATTTTTATCGTATTATAGAGGTAGTAAAATTATGATACTTTATTTTTAGTTTCATTAACAAAACTGAAGCAATTTTTTTTAAACTTAAAATGTAGCTTTCCTGTCATACATTTTATTAATGTCCCAATTGAGACTTGTGTGTATTCCCAAGCTTGTTCAGAGTTTTCCGAGCCTGGTTGTAATAACCTTACTTTTATTATGCTTATCGACAATATGTGTGCCTTAAATATGTAGTTTCACAACTTAACATCATATTTTTACAGCCATAAGAACTTGTCCCAGAAATCTAAAATTTAGTTTCTCAGGTTTAGCCACGAAGAATTATTCTGAACGCACCATTTTAAAGGCTATCACTGTATTATTTAATATTCTGACAATACTTATGCATCTGTAAAATTCATTCGACAACGAGGCTATTTTGTTGTAAAACTAATTTGGAAGTTACTGAAAGTGTTTTTTGTACAAAAAATCTCACGGTGTCTAACGACCGTTCCCTTATGTAAAAAATTGTTTATCTTGTACTAATTTATCCAGTACCTAATTATAGTTTCGCTCTAAGTACATATTTACAAATACAACTTCAGCTAAGTTACATTTTTCAAAAGGTACATTATTTTCTGAATATGACTCAATTAGCAATTTGGATAACTTAATAAGGTCACGCAAAATGTGCTGGAAACAGAGTTCAATAATAATTTATTGAAGTGTGATTCCATTACAATTTACAACTGTTTACTTTAATAAATATTGAAAAACTCTTCCAGTAAAACAGAACCTAATAAACACTTTAGCGGTAAAGTTTTTATTAACATTCTGTTTGGAGACCTACTTATTTGCAATACCTAACTACAACTGTTTATATTTTTTGGACAAAATCTTGTCTTCTTCTTGGACTAGTCCTTGAATATTATGCCTGATAACAAACCAAATTAAAAGAAAAAGTAGCAATCCAGCCGCACTCATTAGTAAGGAGTATTCCCGTTTGAGAACCTATTTTGAGGGCACCTACGCACAATGGGAATACTTTTGGTGCTCAATGCATAGGTGCCCTCAAAATAGGTTCTCAAACGGGAATACCTACTTCATTAGTAAAATAACATTGAAAGCTCTTTCCTTGCACTTTTTCTTTTAGCGATAGATGGCGCTACTTGCATCGATCTTTGTTAGTTACAAAGGGATAGCGTGAAACTTTTTCCTGTTTCATTTTGATTCTACACAAACGCTATGTATTGTGGATATAATTAGTACCTACCACGTATCAATTATGTTGCAGGGAAGTCTAATTGAAAAACATCTTTTAATCTTTAGAAAGAGCACCGATCAGTGGGTTGGGTCGGCCAGCGCGTAACTTTTTACTTACCATTAGTAAGTAAAAAGTTACGCGCTGTTTGGAAAAAAAAATATAGGTATCGCTTAAAGCTTAAGTTAACCAAAGTAAACCATTCCAAAACAGATCTTCTTCTTTTATATTTCACTAGCCACGGCCAATGAAAGTAATTTTATCCCCCATTTTAAAATACAATGAAACTAGTTAAAATTTAACTCATTACAACTCATTCATCCTCCATTCGAGATCAGTCAATTTGCGACTAATGACATAACCGACCAACGTTCGACCGCGAAAAAAATCACACAATACGACAAAAAATCGCCATAACATTTAACAAGAAGAATGCGACAATAAAACGCGAATTACGTTCGTCCAGTTTTTTACCAAAGCCCAGCGCGTGGCAAACACGCGACCTAAAATATTAAAACTGGTGTTAGATCTGACACGCGGCCTTTCCCACCAATAAATAGAGAAATCTTCTGACAACCCTGTAATGAAAACTTATAATCACACGGCAACGGAAACCCAACCTTCCGTCCATCACCACAAAGTCGAATTTTCCTTCACTAATCTACACAACGACTTATCCAATAACGCCATTCAAATATCAACCTTACCTTCGCAGACACAAAGTTGAATTTCCAAAACCCGTATACAAATTAAAATTAGGGTTGTCCCCAATTCCTAATACCGCCCCCGACGGTTATCGTATAATGCGTCGGCACGTGGCGCTGTTCGTTTTTTATCGGTTATTTTCGTGCGAACGGAGTGGTCTGGTGTCGACTGGCCTTACAATGGGTGACGATGGGTACTACGTATTGTATGCGGACTTTTCCTGGGAAAAAGAAGGCTTAAAGTCTGGTTCTGACAGGAGTTTTAAGACCCGTTTTGTGGAACAGTTGTTGAACGCGTTTGAGCTATTTTTGAGTTTGTTCATCCATAAGAGCCATACGAGAAACAGCATATCGATCCATGTGGCAACGCTTGGGGGAGGCCTATGTCGAGCAGTAAACGTCTTTCGGCTGAAATTATGATCCATGATTAAAAAATGCGAAAGTAAGTTTGTTTGTTTGTTACGCTTTCACGCTAAAACGGCTAAATGGATTTAGATGAAATTTAGCACACAGATAGACCATGACCTGGGTATGCTGCTTGCCTGCTTTTCACCCTGCTTCGTAGACGAAGTCACGGGCAACAGCAGTAAAATAATAAATAAAACGCTTCATTGTTTAATGATTTTATTACAATAATTTAGACAACAAACAACTTCAAAAATACACATGTAATCCTATAACAAACAGAATCATATAAACTATCAATAAAATATCATTAAAAACAAATAAACACTGGGGCTGACTAATCCCTCTCAAGGGTACAATCAACCCCCAGAAATATCATTTCATATTTTGATTATGATATCAATGTCACCCAGTCGCATACGCAGGGTTTTTTATGTCTTTTGTCCGTTAATACACATATTAACCCATTAAAAGTCGCGTGGCGACTTTATATGATATTTCACACGTATAATAAAATCATTGTTATTAATGTTAGATTTTTTTATGTGAGAAAAGGGATTTTTATTGGATTAGGAATGTCCAGACTTAATTTCTTGCTTTAGTGTTTGTTGCAATCTATTGGCTTAAAAAAAGAACAAGTAGTAATGAACCTTAAGATTTAACTTAAACGTATGAGAAAATATGATTACAGCCAATTATACATAATTATGTATGGCCCACTAGGCCAAGCATTTGTGTACAGGGTTATTGGTAAAACACCAGCAACCTCTTAAGGGATCATTGTACTCATCATTCAAATCAACTTTTACTATGGACCAAACCAGAAATCGCGAAAAAAAACAGATTTTCCCTACATTTATGTTCGCATAACACGTCAAAACGTAGGGAACAGCTGATGACGTGCGGTGCACGTCTTTCTAGATCGTTCTCACATTTTTAATTTCAACAAATGATGTAAACAATTTTTTTTGTAACTATATGTTGATTTAAAAGAGTGTCCATGGAGTTTCTTGCCCGTTCTTCTCCATAGATACCTACTACGCTTTGGAATGGGGATCTAGCTACATTTTTCTGACTGACTGACCCTTTGACAATTCAAAAGTGCCTGTAATTTATTTATTTGAAATAAATGCTTTGAGTTTGAGTTTGATATTTTTTTCGCGATTTCAGGTACAAATGACCCCTTAAGAGATTGCTGGTGTTTTACCAATAAACCCATTCATTGCCGATAGCACCTTTCTGGTTTATTTTCTTACCACCTAGGTACTCGACTGGCAAAATCTGTTTGTATTGGTTCAGTCAATTAGCTTATCCCGTTCACAAATCCAAGTAGATACCTATAGTAACAATTTTGTAGGAGACCTCCAAATGCATTCAGACATATTTTTATGATGTGAAATACGAATGATAGAACCAACCAACGTCACAGTAGAACCATCAATGAGAAGCATGTTTAAATACCGACTACTCGCCTGTTTATACATAAATATAACATCTATGCAACTGATGGCTCTGACACAAAACCATTACATATTCCATTAAACCCACAACCTCAATAAATCCCAGGCCACCCAAACTTTTGCAAAACGCGACCAATTACACGACAATTTCTCAAACAACTAGGAAAACGCGTCTCATCTTATTCGCAATAATTAACGATGTTGCGCCTGCGACAGACGCGCAACAGTCGCACCACACGCCTGCCACGCGACAGCCACGCGCCACGGATCAACGCGATTGGTCACAATCGTGCTGGTATGACGACTCAATCGGGATTTCGTTGGCAGTAATGAGGGATGACAGTGCTTATTTTTTGGCAGTGATGGTCATTGGTATTGTAGTGAAATTTGGGTAAATTGTCAGCGATGTTTAGTGTCATTGTTTTGTATCAATATCTATTTATTAATTGAATAAAGAATAATAATAATTATTAATCTAAATATCTGAGAAGCTAACCAACACCCGAAAATGTATTTGTACGCCGGAAACGGCAGAATATTCTGAACTATAAAAATTATGTAACATCTCTGTAACAATATTCTGTCAAATAAATGGACTATTACTATTACTATTAATATATTATACTAGTTATTAAGTCTTTCGATATGTGTGGTACAAAAACAAAGATAAAGAAATCACGTTTATTAACAACTAAAGAGACACATAGTTCACAATAATAATTACCACATATCAGGGTTAGTGCTTATAAAAAATTTAGTAATAGGTAGAACAAAATTATCTTCTGATTATTTTCTGATCTGGAATACACGTTTAGGTGCATTCGTTTTCATTTTTCATGTAAAATGAATACAAACAAAACTATAATTCCCATCAATTCTCAAATCCATACACGAAAACATGACTCCATCAACAAACAACAGACAATAACGAACACAAAAATCCTTTTAGCTCCATTCGAAACTATGTATAAAGCAATCATACAAACTATGGCTTTTAAAAACAATACAATGCATACATGCAGAATATGCAGATGGTCGGCCCGGGCAGATTACGCGGGCATATACCACGCATCGCTGGAGACGCAAATTGTTCACTAAACTGATTACTACTGCTAGTTCCACATTGTCTTTGCCACCCTGTACCACCCACTGGGCAACTCTGCTCATCTGTGGGAGTTTGCTGGAAGGACTTGCAAGTTCCATTGCCTGTATTTTTAATCGTCGTAATCTTTTTTCTTGTTAGTGCCCCTGAGACCCTGTTCCTGTAGAGACGTTATTGTTGCATATTTTCATAACCTTAAATGATAAATAAATTTATTTCTGTAAGTAGGTTTGTACAAACACTTTTACACGTCAATCATATTTTTTAAACTAGATAAGGTTGGCGTTTCCTATCTGACTACTCTGAGAAGAAAGGCCGAAACAAACTCTGAGGTCACAGTCTCTTTTAAAGTCCAGACATAATCTTGGTCAGATCATGTAAAGACCATGTAGATTGGTATCTGAAATGGTCTTTTGAGGAAAGAACTACACAGATTTAGTGGACCTGTCCAGTCAGTGCACGCATTTGTCAGTAATCGTGCAGCTCAACTCAGGAAGTCAGGACTTAAGGAGCTCAACGATTCGATGAATAATACCAAAGAAAGGACATTTGGGTAGGCCGCATAAATTACTCAAAGTGCCAGATCATGATTAAAATTAACTGAGAAAAAAGGCAATGACCCCCTTATTGAGTTATTACATAATAGGAAGTACTTAGTCATCTATTTATTTCTTATACCACCTTCGGAATGTAACAGGAAGTAAAGTAAAAAATGGTGTACAAATCTACAGTCTACAAGGCCTACAACGCACTCACATCGTCGCTCTCATGACTATAAGTCATGTCTCATTTTTTAGCTTATTTGAGTTAGGACAACTACATTGTTCTATTCGTGATTCTTTACATTTTGCATTAACCGGCGTTTCTTTAAGTTAAACGACGGTTAGTGAAAAATGCAAAGAATTTGGAATAGAAAAATGGAGTTGTGCTAACTCAAAGCAGCTAAAAAATGAGATAGGACTTTAAGTCAAGCGACCGATGAAAGTCACAAAATATCACTGCCATGTATTTACAAATAGGTTATTTCCTCTGCTTGTCTAATATTTTCATTTGTTTTCGTTTTGAAAAAGCAAGAAAATAAGCGCTGTAGTGCATAGTTCGATTAAATGCAAGGAACAGCTGACTTTTTTCATGATTTCAGTGTCGGTCCCGTAGTCAAAAGTGTTCATAATTATAAGTACAATGACCCCTTCAGTTAGATATTACAATTACACCTATATTAGAACACCAACAACAGATTCATAATTCCATATTATTTACAATCCCTTCCAGCAGTGATATTTCATTGTGTAGTATGATATAAACCATCAAATTTCTGTATAAATGTATTATATTTCAATGGGGCCCCATTGCGTTTTTGGTAATACAATTTGTGTGCGGTCTGCTTCTCCAAAGTCGATTTCATTTTTTGATAGTGAACCTTTATTGCTTCGGGGAAGTTTTAGTAGGTATAGTTTTAATAGCGGATTATTATTATTGTGTTATAATTGTTTCATTATTAGGTCAGTGCGATTTCTTAGAGATTTTTATTTTAAAGTTTGGTATGACAGAAATTGTTAAACTTCCAAAGTACCTACCTACTTTCAAAACCATTGAAGTTTAATGAAAATGTGGAAAAACAGTAGTAAATTGCTCTTGTTTAAACTTCGTAGTTATGGTAATTATTATTATCACTAGATGGCGGTAGCAGTCAATATCAAAAACAAATCAAAAGTATTTTTTTTTTGTAAATCAAACAAAATGAAATCTATAAAATGTGAAAGAAAATCGTTAGAATCACAATATTATGTCCTAATCCACAAAAAAATACTTTGATAATTTGCTTAGCTATGCATAATCGGATATTTATTTCCTTGGGGTATTCCAGGCTTGTAGGGTAATGACAATTTCCTATCTATCAGGTGGTAAGTCCACTGTTATGCTAATTATAAAATTAAAAAAAAACAAAAACCCTCCAGTCTACAAAAAGCAACCCCGTGCAAAGATTATTACATATAAGTTCACACAGCAAATACAGATATCCAGGCGATTATAATTAGTAGGCCGGGCCCTCACGACTAACGCAATAAGAGGCAGGCAGGGGTCCCTTTATGCAATAACTGCGCCTCTTAATTTGATTTTTATTTTGATCTCGTTTGGCGACGGTTTGACTGTCCCTTGCCTTGGGCAAGTATGATTACTTGTGACTAGTATTTTTTGGTTTATGTTATATCTAATTGTTTTATGTACTTATTACTTATGTTAGATGTTTAAATGGATCTCTTTAGTATCGGACGATTAAGTTTTATCAACAAAATATCCTTTATCTTTAGTTTAAGAAATAATGACATTCTGAAATAATTCTGTCACATACTTACCCTATAAAACATCGAATAAACTGCCCTTAGAATACCATCCGCTGTAAAATCTCTGGAAAAGCAAAGAGAGGTACTTAATTTGGAGGTGTCATAAAACTAAACATTTAAAAAACTCGTTAGGTTTGCGACAACCTCTTCCTCGTTTCGAGTGTGAAGCATTTATCCCGTAACCCCAATTTTCTTGATAAAGGGTTATTTCATTTCTTAATTTCCATTCAGGGTTATATGTTATATCCAGTGGGTACCTACCAGATTCTGCTTACATCATAACTTTCATCAGCTAAAATCATTATAGTCACCATTTCTGTCGGCTAAATACAAATAATCTTCAAATTAACTTCACATCACTTCAGCTTCATCCCAATTAATAATCTCCGAACAAACGAACACAGAACAAAAGAAAATAAAAAGTATAAAAACGAGGGAAAAATTAAAATTCAGCAAGCAAATAACATACGTTACAAACATTCTGTCATTCTTTGTAATTTAAAAACAAACATGCTTTGATATGGGAGACACTCGTAGACTCAAACGATGTACAGACAACCATCAGGACTGAAACCAACCCTTGAAATACAACAAAAGATATTCAACTTCATTTTGAAAACCATAAGGGTGACTCTCATGTGACGGTTTTTGTGTTTGATAGAGACTTGTGTGGAGGGTAGTATGAACATGAGTATGAAAAATACACAAATTAATTTGGCTTTGTACGTGGCATGTAAAGAACATTGGAGTACTTTCTTCTTTTTAACCGACTTCACAAAAAGGAGGAGGTTCTCAATTCGCCTGTATGTTTTTTTTTTTTTTTTTTTTTTTTTTTTTTTTTTTTTTTTTTTTTTTTTTATGTGTGTTAGCTCATAACTTTTTTCTGGGTTAACCGATTTGGATGATTCTTTTTTTATTTGATAGGTGGTGCTTCACATGTGGTCCCATTTAAATTTGGTCAAGGTCTGACCAGAAGTTTTTGAGTTATCTTTAATACTGCATATTTTTTCCACTTAGTTTATATGGATGATGTGTTAATAATTTGCTGTCACTGTTATTTACACACCAAGTAGTGGTATACGAATTTGTGTGGGGTAGGTACCGCAACTAAAAAGTGAAAAATAAAATCTTTTTTACAAAAAAACAACCGACTTCCAAAAAAACCACTAAAAGACGATAAAAATAACTTTAATTTCGGAAGTCGGTGGTCAAAAACGAAAATACAAAACCAAAGACACCGACTTCCGAAATTAAAGTTATTTTTATCGTCTTTTAGTGGTTTTTTTGGAAGTCGGTTGTTTTTTTGTTTAAGCTAAAAGTCGTTAGCGATTTGATATAGTTATAAAATTATACGTTCTGAAATTTGAAAGACGATTTTTCACGAGATTTTGGTAAACCAATGGAGCTATGGTAGAAACTAGTATCTATGAATGGATAAGTCCATTGTCTGTTGTTTTGCCTTTTCGTAGTTACGGACAAGAAAAATATTTCACCACCAGTTATAAGATCTAGATAATTTACAAGCGGTAGATATGGTAGTATCTTCATACGTTGATCATAATATTAAAGCAGCAGTAAGTAGTTATTTAGATATCCGTACAAATACAAACAAAGAACTTCAGATACAAAATCCAATGAAAATACCACTATACCAATAAGATTACTTTGCCACAAAACGGAAAATCTCATGAATTTATGATGACAATACAGAACAGACTAGCGACAACTACGAGTATTGGTACAGCCACTCGTCAAACGAAAATCGAATTCAGGAATCAATTTGTGTAGCGCCACACAGAACAAATATTCAGGTAAAATGCTGAAAGGATTACAAAGAATAATATTGTTGGGATGTAACTTTGCTTTGATTTTTTTACCTAACTAAGGTTTTTTTGTAACTGCATGAGTGCTATAGATCTACCATGTCTTCATCATTATCCAAGCATAAGTATAATCAGCCCACAAGGTTCCCACTGCTGGAGCACAGACCTATTCCCCGTAATCCACCCCGCTACCCAAGCTAGTAGATGCCTCATGTCTTAAATTTTCTGGGTTCTAGGACATGCCAGTTACCGGCTGTCGTTATTCAAGACTATTGTCGGAAGTCTGAATGTTAGAGTTTAATTTCAGGAGCGATAATTTAAAATATACCAAGCAGCGCTACTTATGTTGACTGTTATTTAATTGACTGCCCAAAATAATATCTAGCACCACCCTCTATTCTTTACGGATTCTGAAATCTTACTACTTCACCGTCATGAAAAGTAACAAATTCTTTCTTATCTTTACAAAATCAAGTCTGAATATTGTTAGTCTATGGCACGGAGCGCCGTCTGGGCCCAACGTTGAATCAGTTCAAGCCTAGATTTAGTAAATTTACTAGATTTAAAGTCTGCCGGTTTCTTGGGGCGCGCTATGCAAATTTCACTTATGTGCGCACAGGGCGAGATACTCGCTGCGGTTGGAAAATATATATTTAGAACTAGCATTTTTTAGTTCACGATCTGTTTCATTTGTCTTCTAAAGCCGTTAAGTTCAAGTCTTGTGCCATAGACAGGTAAGCTAAGCAAATAAATGCTTTGTTTGCTACCTATGTTTGATTTTTTGCAAACTCTCACATGAGAGTTTGCAAAAAATCAAACATAACAAAACCTGGAGACAGTCGTGTTGGTGGTGGTGAAAACGGCTAAAAACCAAGGTGCCATGTTAATGTCAAAATTGGCTGCTGCATAATATTTGTGCTGCACTAGACCGCCTGCAAAAAAAAAAAAAAATTACATAAACAAATTAATAAACAGTATTTACCAACAAGTCTCTCAAATCTCTAGAGGCTCTCGCGAACAGGCGGGACGCGAAAACACGACACAAAGGCACCGCTCGTCGCGCGACACGCGTTGCTTTTGTGTCGCGCTGTCGCATCGCGGCAGTGTGCTACGAGCCTTAACTTTCAGTAGGTAGTTTGAGTGACTGTTCTCTAAAATGCAATATTCTTCAGAAACCGCTCCAAAACCGCAGCGTTTTCGTCTCCCAGTGAGTAAACCCTACGCGGGTACCAACTGAATTTTCAATGAGGATGTCACAGCCTTTCACCCGGTGACATTTGCTCCTGCCACCGACTTGTTTGGACAAAAGGGGTTTTTGCCCCGTCGAGAGAAAATTCAACAGATTTCTTGCTACGAATTTCACGATTTTCCTGATTAGATTACCTACTTGAATTTGAATTTTGAGGGGTTTCAGCAAATTAATAAGGTTTAAGATAAACGAGTTATGGAACGAAATATAAGTTGTTTGATAAACAATGAGGAGTTTTAAGTATTTTCGTAATTTGTTTATTTGTTATTATTGAAGTGTTTCTGCGATTGTTAAGGGTTTTTTTTTTTTTGGGTGGGAAATCATCAAATGACCTCTCCCGCTCTGGGCGGAGCGGAAGGGCGTGTCAGACTCTTACTGACTAAAACCCACCCGTGTTCTTTCAGTTGCCTGTGCGCCAGGGCCACGGTAACTCTTTCGAACAATCCGCGACCCCGGCAGATTGTTAAGGGTTAATCTTCATTTATTAAGTATCTAGTTAGTACTTTTCTTAAATGTAGACATATTCATGATGCCTTTTAGTTACCTATTAATATTCTACCTATAGCTAGAGATTCTTACAGCCATTGTGTAAATGACAAATCTGCCTTTTCATTTAATAATAATAATCTGACCTTTTGATTTAAGAGGCTTACAAGAGCTAAAGCGGGGTCACTGTCGGATTGCATAGAAAAGAAAGAGACGCGCGATGACACAACGCTGGTAATTTATTGCAAAATATGAAGCAATTATGGATTTACAAAAAATCTATTTATTGGACTAAACAATTAAAACACTATTACGTTAGTATGTTACTTGTAGAATAATTTGCCAAAAAAAATCTGAATGTTTGCATGTGTATTAGTATGGTTTTTACGTTAAAATATTTTTTTAGAGGTATCTTCGTGTTTTTTTTCTATCATATCAAGTTAATTGTATTATGTTTGCAATACACTATCTAACTAGCATATATCCAGAAGAATATCATATATTTTTCTGATTTTGGTTACTGCAGTGGATCATATATTTTTAGGCATTATAAACATGCGTTTAGGTCATGTAGTCCCCTTAACTAAGCTTCTCTAATATTTAATTGTACAGTAAAATCCAACCAATTGTAACACGTAGCCCCCAATATAATTGACCCATTTCAATAATCACATTCAAAATCACCGAAGCACAAAAATATAAAAAGTAAAAATTCAAATCCGACCACATTCGAATCCATCTGAATTCGGGCCCATCCGCGTATGTAATCTGCTTCCATTATTTAGTCCCACAACAATACATTCCCGGGGACCTATTCTGGAAAATTAAAAACGAAATTCGAATCGAAATCGTCGCGGGCTCCGCACGAGTTGTCAGCGAAAATGGAAACTTAACAAGTGTGGTAAATAACCACAAATCACGGCTTCCTAACACCCGGGGCGAGATTTAAATTCACGCGAGTTTTGTCATCGGGTCGGGGGCTCTGTTTTCGTTGTATGACGGTGTGAGTGTGGTTTAGGAATGTAAGTTGTTATCTTGTCATTGTAGGTATACCTAATATGTATAGCAGGTACCTACATATCGACGGTGAAGTATCAATATATAATAATTATTATTATATTATAAAAAAAAAAAAAAACTAATAACTGTTCTAACATTTTAGCGATTTTCACTTTATTGCATATTCGTAGGTAAAATACGAAAGACCTCGTATTTGCAAAACCATAACGTCTGAAATCATTATCACCATCGCAAGCGTTTCCTACTATTTTTTTAATATTTTATCTTTTTGATTCGAATATTAAAAACTATAGATATGAAACGGTTTTTTTTTTGTAGTTATTATATATTGATACTACACCGCCGACATGTGTATTCAATTTCAAAAACCGAAATAATATGTCATGCATCTAGATAAACGCATGGTATAATAATATACTTCGCCAGGTTATAATAGGTCTTTACCTATGAAATTGCCGTTTTGTATGAAAAAATTTAAACGAATTTTTTTCATGAATTTTTTATTTGTATTAATCGAAGTAATCACCCATGCAATCAATGCATCTTTGCCATCGCAGTGGCAGTTTATTGATGCCCTTCTTAAAGAAATCAGCTGGACGGGAGGCAACAAATTCTTCAAAGGCATTTTGTACTGCCTCTCGGGTATTAAATTTTTTTCCCGCCAAGAAGTTATCCAAATTCTGGAAAAAGTAGTTGTCTGTAGGCGCAAGGTCTGGTGAGTAGGGCGGATGACGGAGAGCTTCCAACCCCAGTTCTTGCAACTTGGAGACCGTCTGCTGTGCAGTATGAGGTCGCGCGTTGTCGTGCAGGAGCAGCGGAGACGAGCGATTGACCAATGCTGGTTGGAGATGCGCCAGCTTCTCCATCATTGTGTTCAGTTCTTCACAGTACACATCTGCAGTAATGCTCACCCCGTTTGGTAAGAAGCTGTGATGAATCACACCGGCGCTAGACCACCAAACAGTGACCATCACTTTTCTAGGGGTAAGTTTTCGTTTAGGGCATTGTTTAGGTGCTGAACCAGGATCCAACCAACTTGCTGAGCGCTTACGGTTATCAAACAGAATCCATTTTTCATCGCAGGTAACAATGCGGTTCAAAATTCCTTCATTTGTGTGTCTGTTGAGCAGTGCAAGGCACGTCTCGACGCGTACTTCGCGCTGGCGATCATTGAGTTCGTGGGGCACCCATTTGTCAAGCTTTTTTACCTTGCCAATTTGACGCAAATGGACCAATATTGTTTTGACGCTAACGTCGAAAGCTGCTGCTAATTCAGCCGTAGATTGTGTATCATCAGCTTCCACAATCGCCTTTAATTCGTCATTGTCGACCAAAGTCTTCGGACGACCGCGAGGTTCATTTTTCAGGTCGAAATTTCCAGAACGGAAGCGAGCAAACCAATAACAGGTGGTGCGTTGGTTTGTAGTGTTAGCTCCGTAAACGTCGTTGATGTTGCGTGCCGCTTGTGCCGCGTTGCTGCCACGACGGTACTCATATTCCATAATTACTCGAATTTTTAACGTATCCATGATGACGAAAAAGATTGAAATGCGATGAAAATGTAACACTAATCAATAAAGAAATGACTACTTTTAGAAAAAAAAATACATGTTTTTAAAATAAAATTAATTTGAAATTAGAATTCTTAGCCAAACAAAAATTATTTTGATTTGAAATGGCCAGTACTGCAGAATGGCAATTTCATAGGTAAAGACCTAATATATATAGCATTCCAGTCACGGGGGTGACACAAGCCTACGTCATCACCGCTGTGTTACCAGTAGTGTGTAATAATAACTCCCCAATCGCCTCTATTACCTGTGCGAATACGATAAACCAAATTGGTTTTAACTAACAATTCCGTTGGTATTGGTTAAATTGAATTGTTTCGTTGGGTTAGAAAAATGAAACGACAGTTTAAATGGTTTATATATATTTTTTAACAGAATGGTGACTGTAAATGTTTCCATGATTCGTGTTTTGTTGCAATAGCAACAAAACACGAATCATGGAAACATTTCCATTATCCATTCCATCCATCCATCCATCATCATTCCATTTTTTTTGTTTTTTTTTTTATCCATTTGCCACTTTATTAAGTGGCAACTGGATAGTGACGTAAACATGTGTCTCTCCCGGAATGCCAGACCTTGTTTTGTTAGATCATGGGTATACGTATTATTATTACCTATGCATCACCATCCTTTTCCTGTTGGGGTCAGCCTCCACTATAACTGGTTGCAGCTGAATACCAGTATTTTACATAGAGACTGTCTATCTGATTTCCACAATTCAGGTTCTGGGTAAAACGGTACCCCACGTTAAGACTGGTTGTCAAACTTTCAGGTTTCTAACTACCCGTGACGACTGTCAAAGATCTACGAATGACAGACGGGCCAACGGCTTAACGTGCTATCCGAGCCATTGACGGGTCTCGGTATGTAACGAATGGTCTTCTCGAACTTCGGCTAAACAGTTTGATAGCCAGGAAAATTCTGATTGCTTGGTATTTTTCTCGTGTCGTCACCAACAATGGTAACCATATCTACCTACCCATCAAATCAACATACAACCTTAACATACGCAACGTTAGAACGAAAAGACTGAGGGACCGCTGACGTATTATTACTTTTAAATTCATACACACTCCAAAATATACCATTTTGTTCTTCAATTTTATTCTCAACCTTATGTCCATTGTCATAAGAGTCTTATATTTTTTTTTTTTTGTTCTAATGACCTTATTGTTGCACTTGTCGTGGGTGCGAATACGGTCGGTGCGTGTCAAATTCTCAGTTTTTACAATTTCGTTTAATGAATCGAATTTTTCGGTAACCGTGTCGGACGATGAGATCGTATTGTTAAGTTGTCGAATAGATACGGTTAGATGAATAGGATGTAGTAATTTTAGTTAACTGTGTGGTTATGTCTGTAAATCAATTTTGTTAACGATGGTTAGATATGACAGGCATAGGGCAGTGACAATATGGTTGATTGTAAAGATTGGCGAAAATGTGTCTTTATACATAAAAATATCTATTTCTATGTATTCTGTGTTCAAATGATTGCAACATTAAACTCATATTTTACAAAGCATTTTTGGATGTAGATACAAAATAGAAATGAGTTATGCTTGTAACTTCGTTTTTCGAATATTTTTTCGGATATGAATTGTCCCATCATTTTCTTTAGTGGTAATGTTTGCAAATATCTAGATAGGTAGGTAAACCTGTTTCGTCTCGTAAAGCTGAGAATTACATATCCGTGATACTTAGATAAATTTACCAAGGCCTTTGACAAAATTCCATTGCATTTTCAAAGTTACAAGAAGCGTCATACGAGCATTTCATTCCAAATTCCTTTTCCACACGTAACCCAGTTACTGCCACTATATTACTCCTCACTTTGCAGTTATGCAGCAAACCTCATGCAGGGCGGAAGTGACGTCAGATCACAATAGATGGGCCCCGGCATCCGGCGCGCGCGCACCGCTTCCTGCCGACCTAATGTCGCGGATATATCCGAACGTCTCGCGGATATATCCGAATGCAATTTAGCGGCTTTACCGAAAATAGAGCGGTTAATGAGTGCGGTAGGATTGTTTAGTGTTATTGTACTTTTGCACGATTTTGGGTAACAGGACGTCAGGGTTATAAATAGTAGTAATAAAAGGGTACTTAAAAACATATCATTGTCGTTACAAAAACAATTTCTAGTCTAAATGCATTGTTTTGATTTCCTAAATGATCTTGCATATTGTTATTACTTATAATAATTTATAATACATCTTGTATAATTATCATCGTGAAACCTAAAGAATATTAGGTACGATTTTGTACCTGTGAAAACTTCAAACATTTCGTTTTTTTGTAGATGATAATGATAACTTCGTTGTTGCTGATGACAACAAAACTTTTTTGTTGTTAATTAATAACTTTCTGTCACGGTGATTTAGTAGTGGTATAACAATTTGCGTGAGGTAGGTACCACAACTAAAACATTTTTTTTTTTTTTTACAAAAAAAACACTGATGTAAAAAATAACTTTAATTTCGGAAGTCGATGTCTTTGGTTTTGTATTTTCGTTTTTTGTTAGCGAATTCCGAATTTAAAGTTATTTTTCACTTTATAGTGTTTTTTAGAAGTCGGTTGTTTTTTTTTTTGTAAGAAAGGTTTTTATTTTGTTTTTTTTTGTTGTGGTACCTACCCCACATAAATTCGTATACCACTACTAAATAACAGTGACAGGAAGGTATTAATGAAAAAAATACGCATTATTAAAGATAACTCAAAAACTACTGGTCAGATCTTGATCAAATTTATATGGGACCACATGAAAAGCACCAGCTTTCAAATAAAATAGAAAATCATCAAAATCAGTTCACTTAGAAAAATGTTCTGAAGAAACAAAACTTTGAAAAAAAGTCGAATTGAGAACCTCCTCCTTTTTTTTGTAGTCGGTTATAAAGAAAAGAAAAGACTACTATGCCTATGAGATCATATACCACCTACAGTGACTTAATTATTTTCAGTGGAAGTTCCTTTATAACTTTGTATACTAAAAGCTTATGGAACAAACTACTTAAATTCAAGTAAACAATGTAAATCACGTAAATCAGATAGCAATATTTAAGTTGTCCATTCATAGACATGTTACCCTTTAACATGACTTTATTATTTAAAACCTCACTGACAAGTGTTTACTCACAACACAGCACAATACTGTACAGACCCAGTGTTGAACAGACAAACAGACGAACGAACATGTTGCACAACAGGCTTAAACAGTAGTTCATTAAGTAGCAGTTTAAGATGTTAAGTAAACGTACGAAATATTATTGGATAACTGGATGGTGTTATGTGAGACCAAGTCAAGAAGTTTAATGCTTTTTTATTTTTTTTGAGACAGTTATTTTATTTTTAAATTATGGAAAAAATACACTATTTATAGGTTTTATAGACCCGCCATAAAGCGTATCCCACTTATAGTGTATGTGTTCCAATTTCTGTTTCTTACTTAGAAATAGGAAATCTAATTTTGATTGACTATTAGTAATAAATCTAAAACAAATTATACAAGAGCCTACTTTGCCCCTGTTCTCAATTCAAATTGCTGTAAGTATTTATTAAAATAATAATCTGTTAGAAGACTATCGTGCAAAACGTTTTCTTTGTTACCATTTTTTTATAATGTGTTTGACTGTTTGTATTACTAAAAGACAAAGGTGAAGCATTCCTTTGTCTCATTTTTAATTGAATCTTCTGGAACGCCTATTTCTTTTTGCATGTTCCTGTCAAACAATTATTGTAACAAGAGATAGACTCAGTAGTATAGATCTCTTCAGGATGCATCACTTTTGAATGACACCATTCTAAAATCCCCCATAGATTAAGGACGCTAATCAACGAGGGTGCAAACTACCCCAAGTTACACCCCACTGCAGCGGGGGCGAAGTGTTAAAAACACAATAAGATATAATACACATCAAACACACGACTTTTACTAGATAAAAATAAAAATAAAAACTAAATTCAACCCTATTTCTGCACAATAAGAGTAGGGGTGAAATTTAGGGGTGAAAATTAAAGTTGTTGAAATAAACTACAATAATTCGCAACGCCTTCAATGTGTCATATCAGTCATAGTGATACAAAATACATATTTTGAATTGCGCCCTTAAGTATTTTGTGAAGGGGTGTATTTTGTCCATTTGTATTGTGTTTTAAAGTGTCATAAATATTAATATGGCGATAAAAAGTTATGGTACAGTATCGTTTACGATTATATGTAGTTGGATTATTAAGTAGCTTTAAAATAATTGCTTTGTTGAAAATCATAACATTTTTCAATTACTAGAACTATACGTATAAAGCGCTCAAAATAGTTTAAAACGTGATATTTGTAAGGACCAATAGATAGAGAATTTTCTAAACTCAAGCAAAGTTCGTTTGTTTAATAAAAAATTGCATATTTAACTATTTTTTTCTTGATGCAACACCTTCCCATAATCTAAAAAATGTTATGTATACATATTGTTCCATATCTTGAATGATTACAGCGCCATCTATACTGACGAATCATTCAAGTTTCAGTGAATTTCTATATGACAAATACATAAAAAAACACTACAGCCGCTTTTCTTATACCCATAAAAGTATCTATATCATTCTTAACATTCACTTCTACATAAACGAGAGATAGAGGAAAACCCCACAAATACCTACTATAATACATAATATTCAGTGTGATTATTATTTAAATTTTCCATAGCAAAGTGTCGGGATGTGCGGCCCGCATTTAAATGACAATGGCCCAGCCTATTCGGATGTGGGCGAGGGGTCCAAAGTACCCTACTTTGTCGATTTATTTTCAACTTTAAAAATTGCATGTGCCTAACTTTGAGGAAGATGTGTTTTTAGAATTTTAGTTACATATATATTTTTTATTGCTACTTTTGACATAATGCTATTCAAATGATAGTGATGACATGAAAATTATTCCTGTGTCTTCCATATTCTTACAGTCCAAACCATAGGTTTTACACATAAGCGTAATTGAGTAAATACTAAACAGTAATGAGTCTGACAGTAGAAATAACACAGATACTACCTATGTAGAGATAGATGGTGTTAACACCACTGATGTAGCTAATGACTTAATTTAAAGTACCTACAACAAAGGCTAAGTTAATAATTTCCAAAGCAAAACGATACCTAGGTTGACACGACATGTATATTATCAGGCTGACACAATATGATTTTTATGTCTGGACCCTGAAAAACAAAACATAAAACTTCACACACGAGCGGAACCGCCACGAGACGGCCACGTACGAAATATTTTCATTTTGATTCATTTAAATCATAATAACAAGAAGCACCCCGACCACCCTGATTCTTGTAACTATTATTTGTATACCAGTTAATGTGTTCTGTCAAATTAATTAAAAAAAATGCTTTACTTTACCTCTCAAGCTCTACTTAACAAGCAGTCAAAATAAAATGAAATCTTTAAAAGTAGACTGCATTATAATTTCTTAAATGTTTAAGTTCCTACAACCCAATCTAACATCATTATAACGTCCCCTCTAACTTTAGATTATAAACCCGATACGTGCGTGTAATAGATGACGTCCATCCGTCCGTCTGTTAGTCCGGGCCGTTTCCGACACAACACGTGGCCGGTTTAAAATATTTTACATTGCTACTTTTGCATAATGTTATTCTAAAGCTGATTGAAATTCTATTGCCCATTTAGAAATAACGATAAAAGTTCTGCGATATTGAATGTTTAGTATTTTTTCGACTTTATAATAAATAAGTGAAAAGGACCACAATCATTTGGAAATAGAGACCTGGTCCCGACCCAATCCGACCCTCTTGTAGAAGTTCTGATGTACGAGTAGCTTTCATAGCATAGTACAGCTTTTTTATCCTAGTGAAGTATTCCTTAACTCAAAAATAACTTTAGAATATTTTCAAACGACCATTATTACAGAACACTACGAATATCAAAACTTACTTACAACTATAACAACAAACTTACAACCGGGCAAAAGTTAATAACTCCTCATTAATCTAAAAGCTCTATCATAAGTAAAAATTGAAATGTAAAACCTTATCGGAACCAGATAAATACTTACCGGTACAGCATGAATTGAGATTTAAAAGCTCCACTCACTCTAATGAGAAAAAGATCTTCAAACTATTACTAAAAGCACTCAAGTCAGGCCTAGATTAGCCTACATTTCTACAGTCTACAAAAAATAAGAAAAAGTATTTAATAAGCAAAAAAGAAAAAGTACCCGGCTCGAAGGACCACGGAACTAATCTTACTCGAGAAGAAAAAAAGAAATCTTTTCATTTCCTAGATTACGTCGGGTGGAAACTGAATAGAATGGGGGTAAAAACGTGCTGTACGGGATTGAAACTCATCGGAGCGGACGAACCCGGGCGGCGAGCATTGTGCTATAGATCAGTATTGTTATTAAAATTGTGGTACTATACGACATATGCGGTTTGATTCGTCTGATTAGGCTGGTTATGGTTGATTCTTTGTTGGGTTTTAGTAAAAAAAATGTTGATGATTCAGCTGTTTATAATCCTGTGCACGGAAAGAGAATGTGCGAAGATCCTAACCATTTCTCAACGATATCACTTATAGAGAAAAACAATATTCACGAATGACTGACGTTTGTTTCGCAAGGCAATTATCGAAGAGCTGTGATATCCTAAGATAATATCAGCAATTGGCAGTCTTCAGACTGTCTGCTTTACGAGTATCACATACAATAAAGAGAATTCTAGGTATCTATCTATTCAACAGATAATGCTCCGATAGCTGGGTCCGACGGTGTAATGAGCTAGTTGACGCTTAGAGGGTTTTCTCAAAACCCCGCTGATTAATCGATCAACGCAGTCACGTAAAATCATTATTCAGAAAACTCAAATTGGGAACGTTTTACTAATAAAATGCTTACAAGTAAAGTGTACATATAATCATGATTTTGTGCACATGAAAATATTTCGACTGCTTTTTTGGAACCAAAAATTTCGACGACTGCAACCAAAACCAAATTCAATGCTCTATCTCTATCTCTCAATACAAACCTCTGAATTATAATCTTTACATTACAACAATACCTAACTTCGTACCTACAACTACAGTGGGCAGTTAAGTTCATAAGCTGGTGAACACATGTGCACCCACAGTAGACTACGCTGATGCGATTTGACTGAACACTTCGTTACACCCGCCAGTAAGCCCCTTATTGATATAGCGTTATGTTATATACGAGTACATTGTTTTGCTTATTAATTTTAAAGTTGTGATGAGTTTGTTGTTCATTTTGCAGCGGGTGAAATTTTAATCCTTCGGTACGCAACTCTGAAAGATATCGCAAAATCACAAAAATATATAATATTTAACTGACATACCTACCTGTTTTTAGGTATTTTGTTAGTGTATGTTTCTAAACTTTTGAATATAGAACTAACTATAACATTGAAATAATTTAAAGTTAGAGTTAGTTCTGACCATCTTCTTAGACCATCCTGTATATAAATACAGAATGATCTAAGAGATGGTCTTAATAGAGAGGGGCGAGAAAAAAAAACTGGTGCGTCATGCCCAGGGGTATCCGAAAATACCCCAATCATGTATGTTCCGCGATACTTGATAGTTTTCGAGGTATATATTTTTTTTTTAATTTCTTGAATATGTTACAAATATTTTGATAGAAAAGGAGGAATTTACGTTCAAGTGACAAAGAGTCGAAAAACCGGTTATGTTATGATGAGTTTACCTGGGACGGGCGTTATGGGTTTAAGACATTTGTAACTTTTTATTTTTAAGAGGTTAATTTTGTTATGATAATTTGATGTATCTAACATTCCTTTAAATCCAATTCGATCAAAATGTTAGTACTTATCTTAAATTAATGATAGGAAGATGATTATTTTATGTCTGACAATAAATACCTATTGCAAAAAAAAAATGTTATAAAGCCGTGTGAAAATAAAGATAGAATTTTTTGAAAGCGATTCGGATAAAAATTTTGAGAAATTAAAAATAAATTATAACTCGGACACTATCAAGAATCGCGGAACGTACATGGGATATTTACAGATACCCCTGGGCATTTGCGTAATTTTTGTTTTGACATCTCTATTCGGGCCAGACTGTAAATATGCACTTTATTCTTTTTGTGCTAATGATGTCCACTGCCTACAACATTTAAAAAAATAATTTCTTAACACTTTGCGAGACACTAAACAAATCTAAACGTAATAACAATAAAACTTCTATTGTGTCTCGTTCTGTGTCCTTCAGACATTTAATAGGTAACTACTTATGCATTATTTAATAACTCACCTTATTGCAAAGTACACCATATAATCGCATAGTTACAAAACTGATAGAAAATCTCGAACCAAGACTACACTAACATCCTTTGTCTGTAACCTAATTCTCTTAACTGACAAACTGTCGGGTCTACCAGTTTCTCGGTCAATATGGGGTCCATAAATCGGGAATGGTCAAGGTTAGAGGGCTTTTTGGGAAATTGTTCAAGCGTCTCATTAGCTGACGTATCCCGACAGGTCTGACCCTGTGGCTGTGGTGTAGTTAGGTGTAACCAGCGGGGTAATTGCGTAAACCACTAACAGTAGGATTGGCTTTCATTTTGACAGTTCAACAACATTCATTGCGTTATTTACGTTGTGGAGCAGATTTTTTTTCGAACATTTATGAATCAATGGATCAGCAATATCCTTCAAATTTATTCGAATTGTGATTAATAGAGTGTTACGTAATTAGGGTTCTGTACTGTTTGAAACGTATTTTCTGTAAAATCACCTTTTATTTAATTACACAAGAGAGAACTTTTTGATTTATTTTAACACACCTTTAATGCTGTCTAGCATTAACAGTTAAGTGAAACAAAGAGAGAGCTTTGGCAAGGCCGGTTACAATCCTACACAATATTATCCAAGTTAGGTTTACATATTCTATGTCTTGTAGTATTAAAGCGTATTTAAATTGCTGAATGCATACGTTTGGCAAGTTTTTCCATAACACGAAAACAAATGTACACTGTATATCTATGTTATTTTGACAATTTTGTAGGATTTTCAACGCACCTAGAAAGCAAAGAATATGACCGTTTTTGCAAGCCTACATCCCGACCGGCTATTCATAGACAAAGCCATACCATTAGCCTAAAAACTACCGCGTTCAAATTCGAAATCCGAACGCGAAACTTTTCGCATCCGCCATTCTTACGAAATACCATCTGCATAGCAATCTTGGAAAATGCATTTTCCATGTAGGCGTGGTCTGAATCAGCCAATGTGCAGTCAGGCGATATATAGTACATCCAGTTTAGTAAGGACCCCCTCACCTCCCGCCGTCCACGGATTACTGAACCCAGAGGAGCAACATTGTATATTTTCAAAGCTCTTTTTGTAATGGTTGCCCATGAAGCTCCGCCCATCTGCGCGCTCCGCTGATTTTCCCTATATGTTAGAACAGACCAGCTATATAAATTAGACAAGGACAGCGGCGACTTTTCTTAAAGATAGTTGGCTTATATAAGACGACATTGTTGTACATAGAGTCAGGTCTAACAAAGTGTTCTTATGTAAATGAGAACGTTATTTATGATTGGATGTAGACTCACAAATTGATGTCACCCTGAGAATATATGTGGAAACTTAATACGATTTTTATTCTGTATTGAAAATAACTTTCGGGTTATACTTTCCTTGATTTTACGCCTGTGCAGGTTATTGATTTGCATACCGTTTTGGTTGTAGTAAATAACATAGATACGATATTTTTTTGTTACAAGATATATGAGAATTGGGTTTCTATACTTTCAATAACATAATCCTACCATATCTATCATACCTTAGGATACGAAAGAACAGCATAATGTTATCCAACGTATTGAGAAAATACCTTACATTTATTTTCCGTCATGTTCGTGAAAGGCTAACAAAAGATTACAACCACTCCAATAATTATGATAGAGATTATGAAATTATTAAACATTCTCATTATTAAAAAAATCGATCCTAAGATATTTTAATCCTCGTAGCCGCGTAGACACTACGTAGCCTACGTAGTGCTACGCACGGAGACTGTAGAGCCTACGTCTTTTGATAGATTGAAAAGTCTAGTTTCTTGAAAGAAAAGAAATGAGAATCTTGAAAGAAATCCGGGTGAGGTGTATTATTAATTCAATAAAATGCTTACAATAACGAAACTTAGATTTTATTAAAAAAAAAAACACTCTGTAATTGGGAATAGCAAAATAAATACTTACTTGTAATTTTGATAATAAATCATCTATCTACTTAGAAAAGCCAGAGGAGGGAAGGTTACGTCATTTTCTAACCTCGTAATAGTTTGCCAATATACTATAGGTGCAACTACTTGAGTTAAAAGTCTCCCATACATATCAGTCATCTTCAAGTTTTCGCGATATATCAATATATGAATTTCGTAAAAAGTTCAGTTGACTCTTTCTAGTTTGCTGCCGTCGTACTGTCTTCACGGAACGTCATTTTTGTCTATTCTTCCGTCGACAAGACGGTGCTTGTGCTACGCCTGCTGGACAGAACTTGATAAAATTATGGGACTACATTTAAAGCACCAGCTTTCAAATAAAAAAAAAATCTTCCAAATCGGTTCACCTACAAAAAAGTTCTGGGCTAACATACATAAAAAAAACAATAAAAAAAACCAGTCGAATTGAGAACCTCCTTCGTTTTTTGAAGTCGGTTAAAGATAGATTATGTACACACGGCGACATATCAAGCTGTACATTTCCAGTTTTATCTGACCTCTCATTGTATAGGCTTTCCGTACAATGAGAAGTCAGCTTATACTAATAATTTTTCACATTTTCCATACAAAAAGTGAAAAATTCCTTTTTTCCTTTCCATTTCTATACTTTGTGGCCGTCGAGTAAAAATTGTTCTACCGTCTTTAGCATGGCGATTAAAAAAACAATTTGTCTTCACTACCGTAGACAACTATCTTCTGAAATAGTCTACATTAAAAAGGACCTAGACAACGATCGGCAGAAACGAAAGACAAAATGACAGATTTTAGAAGGATTTTTACGATGCGATGTCAAAAATAGAGAAACGAAATGTCACTTTGTATGGGAATAGCCGTGTCTATTCTTCGAAGAGATAGATAGCGTCATGCTAAGCCCGCAGTGGTTTTTGAGTTATCCTTAATACTGCGTATTTTTTAACTTATACTTTTTATATTGATGACGTTTTAATAATTTCCTGTCATTGTTATTTACGTAACAAGTACAAATTTGTGTGGGGTAGGTACAACGACCAAAAAGAGAAAAATAAAAACTTTTTACAAAAAAAAACAACAGACTTCCAAGAAAAACACTAAAAAACGTGAAAAATAACTTTAATTTCGGAAGTCGGTGGTCAAAAACGTAAAATACAAAACCAAAGACACCAACTTCCGAAATTAAAGTTATTTTTCACGTTTTTTGTGTTTTTCTTGGAAGTGGGCTGTATTTTTGTAAAAAAAAAAAAAAAAAATGAAGCATGTCTTCTATTAATTGATTCCGCTATCATCGTCCACGATTAAACAAAATCAGACGTTTGTATTCTGTAAAAATTTCACCGTGAAAAGGTAGGTGAAGCGAGCTGTCAAAGTATCAATCCTTAGCTTCAAGCGGAATGACAGCTTACTTCACATAAGTAGTCACGGTGAGATTTTTACAAAATAGACCGGCAGATACTAGATAATGCCACTTTTGATACTCACTTTACCCAAGTTTTCATTATAAGATTCTTACAGAATGCATCGGCTGATTTGTAGACTTGAATGCTCTTTAAGGGGACTACATGGCCTAAACGCAAATTTATAATGCCTAAAAATATATGATCCACTGCAGTAACCAAAATCAGAAAAATATATGATATTCTTCTGGATATATGCTAGTTAGATAGTGTGTTGAAAACATAATACAATTAACTTGATATGATAGAAAAAATATCGAATATACCTCTAATAAAATATTTTAACGATTAAAAACCATACCATTATACTAATATACATGCAAACATTCAGATCTTTTGTCAGATTATTCTACAAGTAACATATTAACGTAATAGTGTTTTAATTTTTTAGTCCAAAGAATAGATTTTTTGTAAATCCATAATTTTTGCAATAAATTACCAGAGTTGTCATCGCACGTCTCTTTCTTTTCTATGCAATCCGACAGTGACCGCGCTTTAGCTCTTGTAAGCCTCTTAAAGACATACAACAAACCATTTCCAGACATCACAAGTACCTAAGGACCAAAAAAAACCCCTTAAATTCACATTACATTTTAAAACCAAAATTCTGTGGAGAATAAAAAGGACATAATTCATGAACTATACTCCGAAGGAATCCGTCTTACATTCTTTATAACGATCGTAAAAGGGGGAGAATGGGGAGATTTGCATGTGTGGGGGTGAAGGGGTGGGGGATTAAGTGAAAATTCTCAACTATTTGGCCAAGATGGCTTTGATGCGACGGAACATCGATACAAATTGAATTTCGTTCTTAGTCGAGTTTAGTGGGATTTTTATTATGTTGTGTCATGTCTTGAGATTTATTTCTTTAGTGAAGGATTTAGGTAGGTTAGGTATTGTTTTGATTTTTCTGATTTGTGATAGTTTATGCCCTTGTATTATTGTTAGGTAGATATATGTTTTTTACTATATCTCAAATCTGCTCTAAAGTTTGTTTAGTTAAATTGGAATAACATATCGACGGCTAGGTGCCAATCTGAAAATTTTCAAGAAATAAACTTTAAGAGGATTTGAATTTAAATGTCGAATTCGCATATTCTAGTAAAACCTGTTAACTATATTTTTAGTCCCAAGTATTGCAACAGCATAAATCAAAATGTAGAAATACCTTCTAACTAAACCAGCGTGTCTATGGCATTACCTCCTAACCTAACTTTTATGGGATACGTGTTGACTTCAACAGTTAGAAGTTCAATTTAACTTGTCAAAAAATTAAACGTTTTTTTTCACTTATAATGTAGAAGTTAGTTTCACTTCGCTGTCGATATTACGAGTTGCTTACTTAAAATGAGTAACTAACTCATGTGAAATAGCTAAACCACTATGAATTCCTTGTGTAATTACTGTTAACAGTCACTTGCTATTAACATGATTTTGCGATGGGATAGCTGCCTCATATTCATCATATTTCATCCTAAAAATTGCAATGACTTCTGATTGCAGCCAAACTTAGTCACAACTTAGTATAAATAAATAAAAAACTTCCCTAACTGCTTTCAACCGAAGGTAGTATTTCGCAGAATCTTATTATAATACTTTTGCGGTAAAATGTTTCTTAGTTTTTATGACAAGGGTGAAATACGGTTATGGGCCGAGTTGCCCAACTCTCCCCCGCCGAGTTTAAGGAGGGTTCAACCCGTATGGAGATTTGGACCCTCTTAAATCCTATTGTTTTGCAAGTATGAAGTCGGTATTTTTATATTGTAGTTAAGTTTTTAAGCGTAAGTATATTTTTATTATGATTTGGACGTAAAAGAAAATTTCATAGTACACGAAGATTGGATTGAAACTTCCATTTAAACCTTTGACCTCAATTTATGAAAATAGATTGTGCAGGAAATATGACTCAACACAACAATTCTCGAATAATCATAATAATTGTGAACGTGTACAGCCTGTTGAGAACAAAATCATATTATTAACGTACCTACTTTTTATGATTATACCTACTGTAGGTACCTCAACAATTAAAAGACTTGGATCTATAAGGAAATGTAACAAGTAAAGAATGCGTTTGTTTTTTAACCGACGAAAAAAGAAGGAGGAGGTTCTCAAGTCGACCCGTTTTTTTTTTTTTTTTTTTTAAGTTATGATTTGATTTTTTGCAGTCATTATGATTTGTTTCAATAAATCATAATGACTTAAAAAAATCAAATTATTTACTTAATTGTTATCAGTTATCACTCGTCTCGAAATTCATAATTCTATGAATCCTCTCCAAAAATCATCAAAAACCTCCTATAATATGAATGAACCTTTACACACAAAAATATCATTACAACATACCTGTTTGGGAATACAGGTCTGCATACACGAAACCAATTTCAGTAATTGTCCGCATTGCCACCACATTGTACTGGTTTCAATACGGCCTCATTACAGGTAATGGCCATTATACCCGGTGCAATTTTCGGTTTATATATCTATAGCTATATTGTGGAGCAAGATATTATATATCTACACAAATATTATGTGTTTGTTGATTGTTTTAAGTGATTGGGCGCAAGGATCCATTGCGATTGGTTAAGATAAGATTACCTCACACAAACACATACTGTCGAGTAGGTAAACGCAGTTTGCATTTTCTTCAACTAAGTATAAAATTTTATCCTTTCGGACCTTACTTGTTTGCTATTGAGTGTAGTTTTCCATTAGGTATTGCAACTACCTCAGAATTAATTTAGAACTGAACTATTTTATTAATAAAATAAAATAAAAAAGCACTAATAATGGTTAATTGTTGGCATTTTACTTATTAAAAAACTGAAGAAAAAATGTCAAAAAAAGAGTCAGATTTTTTGCGACAATAAATCCGGTTGATAAATGTCACTTGCAAATCAATCTACCTACGGGTAGACGAAAGAGGACATAATGACATCTCAAGAATGGGATATACTGTACCTACCTATTTTTTTTTATTCATAGAACGCTGCAGTTAAGGCGCGGTAAGAAGCAATTTTTTAGGTGATTGACAATAGCGCATCGCAGCAACAAATAAGGTTCAAATGCAGTATTAAATAAATTAAAAAATAAATGCACGGCTCAGTGGAATAACTTTTAGTTTTTTTTTTAGTTGATTGAATTCCCTTTATATTACATAAAATATGATAGTTCACGCTCAAAATTATAAAAATTATAAGAAAAAAAATATAAGCTCTCTTTTACGATTGTATTATCGTGATACTATTTTATAATTGTGTTTTAATTGAACATTTGACATTACACAATTATTTTTCTGGTTTGTATTAAGTACCAATACGCGTAATTGTGCGACAAAAAGTTTGGTTAGCGCCGTAATCATGTATTTAAAAAATGTACAGATTACAAAGTTACTTGACTGAGAAGAGACTTGCCTGAGTTTGTTTCGGCCTTTCTTGTCAGATGATCTCAATCACTCCGCTGCTCCTCTTACAATGGCTATGTGCCCGGGTATGTAAAGCGCAGTACATACGGATAACCGCACTAAACCTGACGGGAGTGGATCAGCCATTACTGCTAATGACTTCGCCACGCTGCCTGCCTCGCGTTCTAGGGTTGGCAGGAGTTTAGGTGCGAAATTTATGTGACTTTTTGACTTCTGTTTTTTTTTTATATTATGAGGACCTTTTTCTGTGATTCAGGAAATATCTATAATGGAACGATGCTTTGAAGTAGTAGGCGAAACATTACATAGATAGTTAACTGATTGGTTTCGACATCTATTTTGTCAAATGTAACTTCTTTTGCATAGATTCTTTTAATGTCATGTCTTTTAAGAACTCTTTACGTAGCTAGGTAATCGTCAAAATTCAATTATTACACAAAATAAACAGATCATGACCTTTTTTTCTTTGTTGAGTGTACTCGTGACAGTTTAACTTGATCAGATGATTAAGGGGAAACGAAATAAATTGTTGAAGACTTTTTTTTATAAGTAAATGCCATACGTAAACGTTGTTTAACACTCAAACTCAAAGCATTTATTTCAAATAAACCAATTACAGAGACTTGAATTGTCAAGAGATCGGTCAGTCAGAAATATGAAGCTAGTTGCCCATTGCAAAGCGTAGTAGGTACCTATGGAGAAGAACGCGCAAGAAACTCCACGGACACTATTTTAAATCAAATTATTGGTGACATCATTCATGTTGGATTTATGCATGTGAGAACGTTGCAGAACGTTAAAAGCGTCCGGAATAAAAATACAAAAACAAATCAAATATAAAATTAAATTAGAATAAACCGTGGCAGCTAAGAGATGACCGGTCCCTACTGACGGCGCCCGTTCACGAACATGACGAAAAGTCTCTGTGACCCATAACTTATAATACTACGGTTTGTATGTTTTTAACTAACCCCACAAATACACTTCAAAATACATGAAAATCTGGTCCCACCATTTCTCTGCCCATATTTAGCACATGACGTTTCAACCCTGCACCCGCCACGCATTGCACCGATGCACCCGGCACGCTACAAACACACGGCATAAACATCGCCTCCGGTCTCTTCGACCCGCTGATTGGATTTATGTATGCGCGCTGACGGGCTGATACTGCCTGTTAGTACATGTTGAATATTCAGTATTGAAAACGTGGATACCTCCGTGTTAATTCTGTTATGGTAAAGATTTTGTTGTGCTCTAGTTGACGGGTTCGCAATCAAGTTGGTATTTTATGGAAACATTGAAGCTGACGTTACTTTGTTACGTTAGTATAATTCAGAGGAATAAACATATTGGGTACAAACAAGAATCTACACGTGTGATTTGAAATTGACTAAGTAAATTAATCGTGAATTTAATAGCAGAAAGTATTGATTGTGTTCCCAATGGGCTAACCAAAAATAAAACCAGTTTTTTTGTTATTTTTCTTGAATGAAAATGTCCAGTGGATGGATGGTTTTTCCCTGGAAAAGTGGGCTTTCAAAAACGAGGAATCTTCTAGAAAGCACCATTTTTAAACGTCGCTATAATATATTATTGAACCACGCCAACCGAACCGTCAAATTCTCCACATCCCATCTACTCTTTTACAGCAGCCGTATCTAAAAACAGCCTCCACAAAGTCAGAGGCCGTACAAAGGCTATGTGATAGGCCTAATAGGCGTATACACAAATCGTCTAGCTCACTGGTTACACCTTATCGGCTGCAGGGTAGGCAGGTGTGATGGTCAACCGATGGGAAAGTAATCACCAGGAAACTGTCTGTTTGGTTTTAAAATTAGACTTGATTAAGGGATGGGGAGAATGGAGGAACAATTTGCGATTTGGGTTTTCAAGTTTTGCGGAATGAGTGAGGTTTTCGAGGGCAGTTTAGTACCATTTAGGATTAGATAAAAATATTGGAATGCTATCCAAAAATGTTTCGGGGCTAGCGAGCCCCAAAATATTTTGCACACACCAACAAACAACACAATTTTTTTTTTTTTGGTTGGTTTCGGGCAACTGGAGCTAATATAATCTAGCTCTAGGTAATGTTTAAAGCCACTTATGACCATGTTAATTTGTGTTTCACCTGTGTACTTACTCATGTTTTACCTGGGTTATAGACAATTTTCAATTTATATTTTTTATTAATCCTTACAATTACCTGAATACGTCGTTCGCCTGTGTTACAAAATTAGATAATAATTTCAGCAAGAGCTTGCACACTCATCGATTTAATTTCATGGTTTTTCATAAAACGTGCTTACCGAATTACGTAAACTAAAAACGGGAGTTGTCGTTTAGGGTCATTTTGTGGTCAATTTTACTATAAGCTTTGCCAATTGTAAATGTATGGCAAACCTCACTTAATTTCCTACTTCCCTCAGGCGATAAAACCCAATCAATCTGAAACCTCCTCAATATTGACTTCACACGTCATCCATTTTCCCACTACATCACAGGGCGTGAACGATCCACACAACCGGAAAACGTGCTGTTATTAATAAAGCCAACTATGGTAGCTTCCAATCTTTGTCATAGCTGGCTCTAACCATCGGCGCGTGTACCAACTTGCCAGCTCGATGCATGTGCAAAAGCGACTAGTGTGGAAACACTATAAATGTCAAATTGCACACAACCAAATTTGAACTTTGTTGTTAAGAATTTATACTTGTATTTTCAGTGGGTTGTGTTTTAGATATAACGTGCGGTCTGTATAGTACGTTTGGCTCCTGTGCTTGACAATAATGCATGGCTGGACTAATGTTTGCTTTGTATCGAGCTACACTAGTTATGTCCACCGCGGTCCGCTTGGGGCGTGAATGTATAATTTGACTCGTGCCGGACTGGAGAATAGGCAATTAAAGAGGTTCATGTATTTTGTATGCGTCATCGTACGATAATTTTGAGGTTCTGATGTTGCTGGTAATAATGTTATGGTCACTGATTAAGTTAGTTTATTTGTGGTTTTACGTGTAGGTACATAGTACATGAGCATACCTACGTCATAACATTATATCTACGTATGTATGTAGGTAGTGAGTTATCGTACGTGGCGATTTTCAGTAGGTAATAAATAACTCTTCAGGTTTAAATTCTGAATAGGTTTAGAGGAAATGCCAACGTAAATTGGACTGAATAACTGGGCTTTACGTGGGTCTAAAGAAAGTAGTTCCGAGGGTAATCCCTTTTACAAGAAACTACGTCATATCGGTCTTTGAATTCTTACGTTTTTCAAGCCACATAAAATTCAAACAAAACTGCGTTTAATAGATGAGGTATCGACTCTTTGTAAATTGGAATGTGCATACTACATAATGTTTATAATAGGTATACATCAAAATATGGAAGGATTCAATGTAAATCTAACCTTTACAAAACAAAATGGTTCCCAAATAGTGCACCCTCTATTCAAATAGTTTCCTACCTATACAGCTCGTTGGCATATTATGTCTGCTCCGAGGCCTACACAAAAGCCTAGCGAACAATGGAGGCCTCTTGTGAAGGCAGGCCTCCACAAAACACATGTCCTGTGGTCAAACGATTGCTTTTACGATGTGGTGTGACGGAGAATTGAGGTGAATGGTCGGTAGTGACGGTTTTACGAAATAGGTTTTGACTGAAAAATAAGTTCGATATTGTCACTAGATTGTTCAAAAATAATTCTGTAGATAAATAAATAATAGGTAATCAAAGAAACGTGGTTTATGACAATTATTATTTTCAAGGTCATTTATTTACTTAGCTATTAGTTTGTACCCTTTAAAAATAACGATTAACTAGAAAATAAACCAACAGGAAATACTCCAGAATTTATTTAATGTTTTTATCAGGTACTTGGACTTTATTAATAATTATTACTATGTAGGTACAGTCTTTCGTGGCGTGGAGTTCAATAAATGTTTTAGATTTTAGTATTCTATACAGGTAAACGTTGAACGAAGCCTTCTTAAGATTGACACATGATGCTACTAATATAGGCAGGTCGATAATATACCTAATTAGAACATCATCATAGTAAGGGCTGTCGCGCTTGAGTTCGCCGCTAGAGGCGCTAGTGTAGAGTAAGGTCTCTAGGGGTCAAATGTACTGAACGTTCACTGTTTGCGGGATTTTTTATCACGGATTTTAACTAATGATTCATAATTGTTGTAATGGTTATGCCATTCCTGATTAATTACGGCTTAAAATTTTAAGTAAAAAGTTCGGATCTAATTTGGTAGCACTTAAAGAAAGAATAATATTTTTCTGCTTCATGCTTGCCAATTTTAGAAACATTATAATGTAAATATTCATTTGAAGTTTTAAAATTTAATAAAATAAACATAATATGAATTTATGGGTACTTAAACATATCCAAAACGTCAAATAAAAGTACTGAAAGGACCTTACTCGCCAGTGGCGCCCACTGATGAGCACAAAATCGATAGCCCCCATTATAATAAACTTCTCATTTACGGTACAGTAATTAATATAAATCTTCTCAAAAAACATAATCAACCAAAATACAGCCTAAACTGTAATCTCTGCCTACCCCCGGTCTATAAAAGCCAGGCAGCCAGCACAAAGGGTAGCTCTTGTGAACGCAGGACACCACGAAACACGTGTCGTGGTCAACGGATTGAATTCAGACTCATGTCATACATAGATACGGCAGGGATTAATTCCATGAAAAGTTATTAGAAATCTATATATTTCTTAACATTTAGCATTTACTAATGAGAAAGTTTATTTATGCAACTACCTATAGATTTTTTTTTTTATTCTATCCTGTCCCACTGCTGGGCAAAACTCTCCGCCTTACTTCGTCATTCATCTTTGCCTGGTAAAAAAAAAACACTAAAATAAAATAAATGAGTGTGTGAGCGTGCGTGCGTTTGTGTGTGAGTGTGTGTGTTAGGTTTAGTTTAGTATCTAAACCTAACAAAAAACTGAATTATAGCGTCGCAAAATTTCTCCATATCGCTGTTTACTGGTAACGTGCCCAATAGACCGGCGGCGGTATTGCCACGTTACCGCGCTGTATGGTGATGCTTACCTAGTTTACTTAAGGTTGGTTTTTGTTTAACATTTTAATGTGTGTTTGATGTTCTCATGAATGTAACTTCATTTATCAATAATAATAAGTACAATAATATGTATAGTATTTTTATTTTTTTGGAATATATTTATTTTTATTAGGTATTAATCTTTTTGTTTTTATTAGAGCTAAGTATTTCGACACAAACAATGCGGAGTTTATGGCGTGATTTTTAATCAACTAGGTTATCTTTTAGTCGACATCATGAAAACTGAAATTCGTAGTTTCCCGTCCTGAAACAGTAGAGTTTGAAAATGTCTAACATTTTCTTTTTTTCTTTGACAGGATTCTGAAACAAATTAAGGTACCAACTTTTCATCGCTTGTTAGAAATCATTGCATTTGTGATAGTACCTCCCTATTGTATATGTTACGAAGACCGGAAAAGTTGAATGATATCGATCGACCATAAACACCACTTATCACAATCTTTCACACAACAAAACCTCTAAGACAACTTACCGTCTAACCCCTCCAGATTTTCAGTAACCAAAATAACACAGTTAACCCATATCTCGCCGTTCCCTTGTCTACGTCACAGATGCAGGCAGCGATTCATTCGGCAGGCGATGCACGTATGTACGTTGGCTACACAATGCGACGCTGCCCGACGCCGCTCCACGCCACTCTCTATGGAAATGCTGAGAAATACCTATTTATACCGGAATTGTTAGGAATGGATTTTGCCGAGTGGTGTAGGGTTATTGGTATTATTTAAGTACTTAATTTGGGATTGATTCTCAATATTGTTTTGCAACGGACAACTATCGTTAGAAAGAGTAGAATAATAAAACGAGCTTTAAAAAACTTCAATGAAAAGCACAATCTTATTCGTCGGGTCATTATAAAATTAAATCACTTTATAAAAGAGAATTATAAGTTAATGCAAACTGCTCTGCGATTATAAATTTCTGTAAGACTCTTTTAATGTGATAGAATCAGGAACTATAAATCAGTGTTTAAAGCTCCATCAATTTCCTCAACAACAAAAAAACGGATACACAAAATATCTAAAATACACCTCACACATTGCCCTCTGGGAACCCTTTAAAAATAACCCCGTATTACCTACACTACGGGGTAGATACGTAGGTACAACATACCCGGCCGCGCATGATTTTTCCGCCCATGTGATTTCACCGGTTCCGAATTTATACCCAGATTTTATTTGAAAAATATTTTATTTCCAACAAGAAAAATATTTTCAAAACAGTTTGGATTATTGCAATGTTGTCCGTCTCTTTTTAGTTGATTTTAATTCTGATTTTTTTTTAATAATTGGAATAGGTATAGCGAATGGACGTGCAAATATGGGCAGGCAAATAGTTAGAAATAGTTTTTTTGTATGTTTTTGCTTTGAATAAATAAGTCACTTTAATTTATTTGATGAAATTGGGTTAGAAATGGATTACTTTTCTGTGTTTCTGGGTATATGTTAAATTAGAATATAATAGAATATCTACTCTTTATTATGTACACCATAAAAAAAACAGATATAAATGTAGAAATTTTACATAGGGTAACACAATGGGCGGTCGTATTGATATAATTATATTAAATTATTTTATTTTATATTAAAGATTTTATTTTGATTGAGTAGGCACCTAGTATCATTTTGTGGTGACATAGAATGTACACTCTTTTAAGGGTCTTTAGGTAAGTCGCAAGGATAAGTTTATGTGTGACATATAATATCTACGTAATTAGTTACAGACAATAACAGCTGGGAACATATTGTCATTAAATTTTTCCCCAATAAATGATATTTATTTCTACAAATTAGCTTTAAAAAAAAAAACATTTATACGTCATAAAATAAATGACGTTTTAAAACCTGAGAAGAAACACCGGGATATACTCAGAGGTCACAGTCTCCTTTAAAGTCCAGACATAATCTTGGTCAGGTCATATGAGGACCATGCAGATTAGTTTCTGAGGTGGTCTTTTTAGGAAAGAACCACTCAGGTTTGAGTGGACCTGTACAGTTAACCACGTCCTAGTCAGAAGAGGGTTAAATATGTTCATGTTCGAAGCCAGTGTTAGTTTGTAATGAGTAATAGTGGTTACCATATTTCAGTCTATAGCACATCCTATATGGTATAATAACTATGAGGGCGCGGGTGCACAGCCGGGCGTGGAGAGCGTGATTGCAAACGTTTGGGATCGCGCCAACTAGTCGACGTGAGCCGCGCTCGTGAGTAATGTGCTCAAATCATACGTGTAGGTGATGTTGTATGGAATGGGAAGGTTATAGGATGAATATTGGGAATTTGTAGGTTATAACATGATGAAAATGTACCTAGATAACAAACCAGTAACTACCCTTATGGTGTGCAATAAAGAGTATTCTATTCTATTCTAGATAGAGTGTAAGAATGATCTTCCACTAGCCGACGTGAGCCCCGCTCGTGAGTAATGTGCTCAAATCATACGTACCTCTAGGTGCTGTTGTACGGAATACACATACATACACATACATAAACTCACGCCTTCTTCCCATGGGGGTAGGCAGAAATTACAGAACGCCCCCTGCTACGATTCTTACATACTCCTTTTGCCTCGTTTACGTTCATACATCTGGTCATACACGCACGCCGGTTGTGAGTACTACGCACCTGACCTTTCTGAAGAACATCACCAATAAGGTCACTATATGTCTGTCTATGTCTGTGTGTTGTACGGAATATTGAGCTTATAGGATACTAAGTTTTGCCCGCGGCTTCGCCTCCATGGAGGATGAAACTTATGCCACAGGAACGTAAGTACTAAAGAGTACCGTTTGTCCAAACCCAGGTCTTGGTCTATCTGTGTGCCAAATTTCATACAAGTCCGGTCAGCCGTTAAGGCGTCAAAAGGTAACAGACAGAAAGACAGACAGGCAGACAAAGATACTTTGTCATTTACCTATAATATTAGTATTAGTATGGAAGTATTGATTTATCCTTAAGGGGTTTAATTTTGCCTAAGTATTCAGTGCGAAATAATATCCATACTAATATTATAAATTCGAAAGTAACTCCGTCTGTATGTAACCTTTTCACGCCTAAACCACTGAACGGATTTCGATAAAATTTGGGAAGGAGATAGGTGGCATCCTGGGGAAGGACCTATGCTACTTTTTGTGCCGGTAGTACGATCTCGTAGGCGAAGCCACGGGCAGAAGCTAGTGTGGAACAAGAATAAAATCACACAAGTTATAAAAAAAAGTTATGCAAGTTCTTGCAGCTGCCTATACCTAATGACTTCAGGTAAATTTGCATTTGTAAGGCTCCCACAGACAGGCGCGACGCGACTCTTGTAGAAAAATATCCATGCAGTTTTCATAGAAATTGTTCTACTAGAGTCGCGTCGCGCTGTCTCGTTGCGTCTGTTTCCGGAAGCCTTTAAAGGCACTTGGCAGTAGGTACACCCCAGACGAGGTATTTTGAATGAATGGGTAATCAGTTAATCGAGTTACAGTGTCCTTTTAATTTTATACGAACGCAGAAAATAAAGTAGGTATTAATTTGTGAAGCGAGAAAGAAACTTTTAACTTTCAAGTGTCATCATATTTTAGATCGAATTCTTAGGCCCACTTGCACGATTAGTCCGTTTAAATAAATAAATATAGAGTTTGTGGAGTTAAGTAATTATCATTTTAACTCTTAATACGCGTTGCGCATGCGCTACTAAAAAGTAACACCGGGTTAGTAACCCTGATATTTGTGTTTTTTGAGTTGGGAACATTGCAGGTCAATCGACGAAACATAAAATAGATTTGCAATATGCCCTGATAAGTAATCCGACCAAAAATGAATGAACGGAAATGTATACCCTTCTCTTTTACACTATATTACAATACGTAATACTTTCTTGTCTTTGGATTTTATAACATGACATTTCATTTTAATCGTATTGTATGTGGTTTCTACGAGTATGAAGATTTGGTTATTGATTGACGAAAACGTCAGTTACTGAAAAATATTTAAATTTATTTTACACATTTTAAACATGAGTACATGAATATATTGCCTGCTAATATAGTACCGAATTTTCACTTACTACAACGTCGAACAATATAAAATAAAAAATAAGTTATCAGCGGTACCTCATAACGTCAATGTATTTTAACATTTACTAACACTAACCCAGAGTTTAGCGACTTAACTCGCCCACCTCGATGGGTTTAATTTATTTAAAGTTTAACTCTAGGTTTACCTCTAACTCTTGGTGGCGCAAGATGAATTATTTGATAAACCCTGAGTTAGCTGTAACTCAGAGTTATTAAGGATAACCCATGAACGCGCAGGTGAGCCTTAGAAAATACCATAATATTAAATAATTACTAAAGACTAGCACCGCGCCGCACAGTTTTCTCCACTTCACAAAAAAAAAGAAAAGTATTATGCACATTTAAACCATCCGGAATACATTGAAAACCGCGTGAAAATCCGTTGTGAAGTTTAGAAGAACAGCGCGGTCACACAGTCAGACACGAAAATCAACTGTAATTTTTTAATAAGTAATATATTACAAACTGCTGGCTAAATAATAACAGCCGCACGGGTCCATTACGCTTGCCGCGGTCGGTCCGTGGATTGGTGACCATCTTTACATACCGACACTCGTCCGTGCCTCGGAAAACACGTTGTCGTTGGTCCCAGCTGTCATTCGTAGACCCGTGACAGCCGTTACGGGTAGTTAGTTGTCCGAAAGTCTGACAACCACAGTCTTACGAAGGTGTATCGTGTTACCCAATAACTGGATTGTGGAGGTCAGATAGGCAGTCGCTCCATGTAAAATACAGGTGTTCAGCTGCATCCGGTTAGACTGGAAGCCGACCCCAACATAGTTATGTTATTAATAATAATATCTACATTATTTCTAGTGAAAACCTGTTCCCAAGAAACAGCAATATGTAAAACTTTCCAAACATAACTGTAACCACAAACTATAAGTTTACTAGCTACCGTTAATTAATATTTTAACATCAAACGTGATCCTGGCAGTATGCGGTACTTACTCGTGCCTCAGCGAGCTACATAATATATTAAAGTGTAAGTTGGTATTAATATCTACATAGTTTCACCACATTACGTGTCGGGAAGATTTGCCGACGGGTTGCACGAACTGGTTAACGGTAGGGTTATTAATTGAGGTATAAATCGCCGGTTAAATTTTACGTTTTCTTTATCCATATTTTTAAATTAGGTGCTACAATTTCTATGCTGCGTGAACGCAATTATGCTACAAAAAAACTTTTAAAAAGTAATCGTACTTATGCTTTTTCTGTCACTGTTCGTTTTTTTAATATCTTTATCATTATGTAGATATTTAACCGTATTAAAATAATAACAAACCGTAAACGTTTACTACCATTCTTCCCTATTCTTTTTCTTTTCTTCTATTCGGAAGAAAAGGAGTAAATGTTTACGATTTGAAATCGCTACGATATGGACGGTCAAAAGGAAAAATGCAGTAACACTGTTTATTACAATTTGTTGCGCACGATCACACACGCTGCCCTCGGACCACTTTTAAGATACCCTCGAATGGAAAAAGGGAAGCTTATTCTTTCTGGAAATCGAACGGCTGCTGACACGGTAGGTACACTTTATATTTTATGTAAATGAACAAGTTATTACTAGCTTAAAATACATTCAAACTAAGGTTAACTAAACATACCATGGTGTAGCCGACCTATTTCTCCATCAAATATCGTCAAGCTTAGAGCAAATTGTGACACGACGCCATCTTTGACCACGCTCGCGAGGCAAATTGGCGGTTTGTGGCTCTGACGTCACCACACATGGATGGAGCTGAAGACGTGATGGAACTATGTTATATGTACATGTGTTAGGTGTGGGTAGGTATATAGGTGAGACATGTTCTGAAGGTGGGTTTAACGGTTTTATAATTATGTAAATACGGGTGAGAGTCTTTGATTATGATAGGAGTAGGTAATTAAAGTTAGTTTTTGAAGTAGTGTGGCTTAGTAACAAGTTTTGTTAATTCCTCATAATGTTTGGAAAATCCGACAGTAAGTACCTACGTGTAGAAATCTATGGCAGTTATCCGACGGAAGTGAAAAGTACTACGTAAGTATCACATAATCTAAACTAATCGAACTATATTGTCTAAATGCAGGGTAAAGGCTTCCCTCTCCCATTTCTACACAATTCTGTCTTTTCCTAGTGTAGCGGTATCTACACCGCCACATACGAGCTACACGTCATTCCGACGTCACGCAAATCCTGCATCGCGCAAGCAGAGTTTACTGCGCGATTAGCATATATACAACGTCCCGACTTCAACCGTTGGGCAGTTGCCCACCAGACACAACACCCGTCTGGTCGGAGGATCCTTCCTCCCTTTGCCATAGAGTGTGAGTGAACTATACACCCTGTTCCTCATATAATAGAATAGAATACTCTTTATTATGTACCTACACCATAAAAATTACAGATATAAAAGTAGAAATTTTACATAGGGTTCATACCTCTATACTAGCGCCGGCCAATCCTTTCATAAGGAGTCAATCCCGTCCCGCCATCTTCGTGCCGCGATAGCGTCGTCAGTTTAGGTGGGACCCAATCGGAAGTTATCTTAGCACATCACATCATCACCAATCTAAATAGCTAATGCATCAAATACTTTTCAAATATTACTAAAGTTCGTTTTTTAAAACCAGACAGTAATTTGACAGGTGTAATGTCAAACTCCTATACTAAAAAGCAAACACAAAAAGACTTGAAATGTCAGATTACTATCGGGGTTTAAAAATCGAACTTTAAGCTTTCATTTCTAAGCAATCGCAGAATTGTTAGTTTTTAATTAATTTTGAACATATTCTGAATTTAAATATCAATCTTGACAACATCAGAAAACATTTGGCTGTAACACTTTCTAAATCGATTGGTTTTTTTTTTTTTTGTAAATAAGAAATTAGAAACAAAAAAATCCCATCATTACCGACATACGAACTCTTCGATTTATAACAAAATGACTAGCTATAAGTGCCCCCTCACACGTGCTCTCGGCCGGGCGACGCGACCTTTGCGTATGACGCGGACGCGCGTGTCGACGACACGTTTACGCGTCACCGAGCGTCGCATTCCAGCTAAATGAAATTTTAGTTAAATATTTTAGTTGTGTGATTCTGTTTCGATTTTGTTTAGTTCGAATGCTGGTTAGGGAAGCGGAAGGTTTGAATTTATTTTACTGTAAAGTTGATTTGTGAATGTAGTTAAATAAAATTGTACCAGTTTTATGTTGCGTTTGCTATGCTGATTTTGACAATATGGATACACATGATGTATAACAGTGTTTAGCTTTTGATTAGTTGGTTATTCTCTATTGAACGGTAGAAAGTCTTTTTCTTTATACAAGTAAGTAACAGGTACAAAGTAATCACAATTGGATGATTGTCAATGTGCACCTACACATTATTCCGTTTTTCTATGTGGCGATTTCGGGTGTTACGTATATAATTAGATCTATATTCATCCCTTTGGGGTAGCAGGATACCAAGATCACGATATTTCAACAAAAAGTTACCCTAAAACTTCACAAAACCAACCTCACCTAGTTTCCGAGAAATGCTCAAATTCACAACTAACCCCTGTATCCGTCTGTTCCAATCAATATGCGATTAATCAGTCGCAGCGCACAGCGTAAGCGCATTCGCGCGGAAAATCTTACAAAAAATCGCGGGCGGTGAGCGCAGGGGCTTTACGCACTGACGGACATTGCGATTTAGACGCGGGAAACTGATGGCGTAGAGTCGATAGTTTCAATCGTTATTAGATCGGCTTTATTGAATCGTTGATATAGTTTTGGGACTAAAATCGTCTAAACTACGTGCACTTTTGCGTTCGACTGACGATTTTGTTGATAATTAAATAAAAAAACGCGTTTAGTTACTTATTTTGACTCTGGATAGGTAATTATACTTACCTACTTATTAACAGGCCAGGTCACGGTAATAATTCGGTATTTTTTGAAAACATCGAGAGACTTCAAAAGGTAGATATTTCTTTGGAAACGGCAAGTATTTATATAAAACTACACGCCGCGGCCGCGTTATGTAAAACTGTCAAATACTTCTCATAACTACCCGTCCATTGCTCACCGCAAGTTATTTTCCACATGACACTATTCCATCGACCCCGTTCAAGAGAAGGGTAAGCTGTGCGTGTCGATAACAGGCGACTATAAATCATTGCGTACAAATGTCTTGTCGTTGGGTGCAGCCGACGATTTGCGTTCCCCGCCTGTGTGTCGGGAGCATTGGAAAACGCTCTTTATTACATGAAGTTATTGTTGTAATATGTTAGTGATTCGTAGGTGATTGATTGCGCGATGGGATGGTATAGATTGTCGATTGTTTTGAAGTGGTTGATAAGGGTTGTAGGTCAGTAAATTGCATGTATTGGGCGTAGCTATTAATGGCTTCCAAATATTTCTATGACCATACGGAAAAATGTGACACAACTCACTACCACAGGACAGCACAAGGACAATTAGCTAGTGAAGTGAAGTGCTAGTAACATAGTTTTAAGCGATATTTAATAACACAAGTTTTATTGTAATAAAAATATGTATGTTTAGGTTAAGGTATTTATCTATGGTCCGGCGTCGCCCGAAATAAATGGATTATTATTATTATTATTACTACAGCTTTATAATTTGATCGCCATTCCATTTTACGAAGACCATAAATCAAAAAATATTTTTCAAAAGTTGGGGCCTAAATTTCAGTAAGTTCTGTGTTAGGGAGTTTCAACAAGCGAGTCTATTATTGTAAGTATTCTTATCTACGATTGGTAAAATATTATTTTCTTGAAGACAGAAAGCTCCGAAAACTATACTTACTTAATCATACTGTTTCATAAGTAGGTATTTGACCTATGAGCAAAAGCATATAGGTACCATATTTTTACTAGACTTCTACCAACACCAGTTCATGTTTAGAAGAATTTATTGCTCTTGAAAAACATTCGGATTGTCGCGTCATCTTATTTACCGATGCTATAAATCGACACCTGCAAGGAATAACATTGTAACTAATATTTAAGTCAGATTTCGGTTAAGTCTTCATGACAAACAACCTTGAAAATACGAGTCAACGAGGAAATAGCTACATTTTCCTATCATACTTCTATCCTATCAGACTTAATCAAAATCTGAGAGATTTTTTTAAATCTTTGATGTGCTCTCCTGTAAAGTTAGTAAATATTAGTTACAATATTCCTTGCAGGTGTCGAAATATGCCTACCTATTATCTTATAATCTTGTAAGCCAGAGGCGACTAGTCTCCACGACGCAGGGAATCCTAGTGTGTAGATTAGTGCCATTTGAATTTGCAATGCTCTCATGAACAATAAAGTTTTATTTATTATTATTTACTACATAAAACTTGAAGCCAAACAACACAGCGAATCTTCGCAACCAATATCACATACACACCTAAATAACGTAGCACATTAGGACATGTGACGTCACGCGTGCAGGTATGTCTGACTCGCGCGTAAATCAAGCACGCCCTGTTACACGATTTAATTAATTCTCAAATAACTCGACGTTTTGTACCAAATAATTATTATTTTGCGACAAAATGTACGTCTAATTTGGACATTATTTCCTATAGATTATTGTGTTATTATTAGATTATGTGCCATTCGACGAAAGCGTGTGATTCGATCGGTTTTGCTTTTGGCAATGTTCGTGTATTTCAATTGTTGGAAATGTTAATTTCGAACTTAAATGATTTTAGCTAATTAATAAAGGTTGTTAATTTGGACTAATTAGAATTAATTAGTATGTTATTTTGACATTATAAATTTAATTCTGCGAAGGCTGTTTTGTTTTCAATTTTGATTTGCTTCTCGGTGAACGAGTAATGTTTGACGAATGATTTCTGTATAAAAAATTAAATGTAGGTATTTTCTGAAATTTTAATATTTAATTTAACCTATCCAGATCATTTTGTGTCGTGTTAATTTTAAAGAGTCTACCTGCAACGTAAGTCTTGTACGATTTTAAGAATGTCTAGTATTCAACTAATGAACATGACAATATAGCAAGCAACACAACTTCTCTTTAATTGCTTTTTGACTTCTACAGTAACTTTGTATAAGTATAATGTCCGTCCGTCGGAAGATGAGCGATAATTTCACATCGGAGACCTGCATTCAACATCCTACAAATATATCACAATTACAATTAATATATCCTCACATATCCCTACCTATATTTATATCAAAGGAAGGGCTGGCATCTCCTGCCCTCCAATTTACAAGATATTTAGTTAAAAGGGAAACCAATTGATGTGAAGGACGGCTCCAATTGTCTTACGTTGAGTATTTCAGGGATCGTTCAATTATGTGTGTTTGTTGCTCGATATTGCCTGATTTGTCTCTTTTGTGTAATATTTTGCTCGTATTAACTAATTGTTTCAGGAGTTTTGTTTTTGTTGAGGCTGTTAGTTATGTAGAAAACAAATTAGAAGCACTTTTTAACATAATTTTATTTCTAGAAGAGCTTCTTTATGTATTTTGTTTAATTATGTATTTTTCATTATTAAGTTTTGTACATGAATAAATAAATGCATTTTATATATTTTTTGTAAACATAGCTATTATAACAGAATATGTTCGAGAAAGGCCTCGGCATCATAGTAAGGAGTAACTAGTTTCCATGCGTTTCCGACGGCTTCCTTGCCAACCAAAGCTCAGCATGATTTTCATTGGATACGACAGTTTCTATATTTTCTATTAACATAGGTATGAAATGAATACTACTAATAATAAAAAAATGTATAAAAACTCTGTGGGGTTTCTAATTCATTCGCGTTCGACAACATTGTTGTTTTAATAGAGGAATGCAACTGTATATATAATCTTTAATAATCTTTATTACACAAGAAATTGGTTACAAAATAGTGTGAAGTCCCTGACTCCTGTGCTAGGTGATATACCTGTGTTACAAGAGCCAGTGCCCTCTCCCTGTAGGAGATATTACAGAATCTTATGCAAAAAGATTAACAAAAAATAAAAAGAATATGGTAACAACAAAAAAAAAATTAATTAAACTAAACTAAAAACGGTTAAAAGAAGCCTGCATTGAGTTTGCGAGTGTTTGTGTGTATGTTCTAGCATTGCAGTGCTGTCCTACCCAAATGTCCTTTCTTTGGTATTGTTCGTCGAATCGTTGAGCTCCTTAAGTTCTGAGTTGAGCTGCACGATTACTGACAATTGCGTGCACTGACTGGACAGGTCCACTCAATCTGTGTGTTTTTTCCTCAAAAGATCATTTCAGACACAAATCTACATGGTCTTCACATGATCTGACCAAGATTATGTCTGGACTTTAAAAGAGACTGTGACCTCTGAGATTGTTTCGGCCTTTCTTCTCAGAGTAGTCAGATAGGAAACACCGACCTCATCCAGTTCTTAAAATATGAATGACGTGTAAAAGTGTTTGTACAAACCTATTTACAGAAATAAAATCATTTATCAGTTACCAACATCGTTTTCCGTATCTTTAGAAAAATCTCACCGACTTCCATTCAAACGACAAAAAAAACAAAAGAAAAACATGTAAAATAAACATTTTAATATCTCTTGCTAAACAAAACACAGGTAAGCATAACTCCTCTATTTTGTAGACCAGAGCACAGGTACCTACGATACCAAAAGGTATATCTTTCGTTTAGTTTTTTTTTATACTCATTACTAGAACGGTTTCCTGCTTTTTTTGCCCTTTTTCCGCTGAAAGAGATAAAAAATGAAGATGAACTGCCGAGGTGCGGAGTAAATACGGGGTTCTAGGGGTGAGGTAAAGTTGTTTTAAACATTATCGATGTATTGTGAAGACAAAATATGTAAATCCCGAAACCTTTTTTTTTGTTTTGGTTGGGAAATCATCAAATCAGGTCTCCCGCTCTGGGCGGAGCGGGAGGGCGTGTCAGGCTTTTACTGACTAAAACTGAAACGTGAATGATGGTTTATCAATATAACGATAGTTTAAAGAAAATACATTCTCTATAAATTATAATCCTTATAAAACCATTCAAACTGTTCGTGATGAATATCCGAACGTAATTAGGTCGCGTCATCGTAAGCCAATCACAGCACAGCTAAATGTCGTGATAGCTTGTTGTGATTGGCCCGTTTGTTCCCGTCCCCTTTTCCTCGATTGCTGTATAAAAATATAATAAAAATCACATTCGCTAACGACCATTGTAACTACAACTTGTCTTTTTTATTCAACATAAACCCATAAGAAAGCCCAAAAGGTTGCAGCTAAACAAGCAGACCAACCACACCATAACACATCCAAACACAAACTATTTTGTAACTGCTAATGGTGTTGGAAACTTTCAAATATAACTGCTACTTGTTGATTGGTTTAATAAAGTTTATAAAGAAATCATTCGCAGTAGTGCGCACATAGTGGATAGTACATACCTAGAAACTATCCATCTTCACGCGACAAGACTACCAAACTCGCATTTGTGACGACTAGTAAGGACAGATTAGTAATACAAAAATATTAACAATAATCGAATAACTGTAATCGAGTTACTAATTTCATAATTTATCAGTTTAAAAGTAATAGTAAATGTTCAATTAAGTCGATCATTCCCACCTCTAATTTCGTGGGCCCATCAACCAACTGTCAAGTGTTATGCGGAAATTTCTGATGTCAAGCAAAAAACGTCAAATTTAGGATTTTTATTATTGTGCTATACGTGGCAAAGACATCGAACGCTTCAGCCTACTTTCCGAAGTAGACTTTAGAACTATTATTTAAAATTAATGACTGCTTGGAAAACCAAAATATTGAAATCAGTTGCTTAAAATAAGGAAATCCATAAATAAAAAATATTTAAAAAAATACCTGAGAAAACTTTACGTACCGAATTTCGGTGACAATCTTTTTCTCTAGAACTAGAAGTCATATGGATAGGTGTACGGGAACAGATAAAGATTAATTTGAAAATCCCAAAAGGAACTCAACACATGTAGCCAATTTTCCATAGGTAAACTAGCAACAGTATTAATTTGATCAGTAAGAATACATTTCCTTAAAGCTCGATTCCAGCGTTGTATGACGTGTCTGTTGCTTACTTCATGGAAGGTGATAGTTTTGTCTATGCAACAGTGTCACCTTTACAGATAAAACTGGAAGGCCTCAAATATTTTTCATAGCTGTTAATGATGAAAAATTCTATTAAATTACATCAAAACATCGACATTTTCCCATCCCTCGACAGACCGCAGACCGCACGGGCCGGTAGGCACGAAAAGTCGGTCCCAGTTCAAATATATTAGAATATACATTACCCTACGTGACTGCCGCAATGAATGGACGTCTGTCCCGCGGTATAGAGGTACCGGTATATAGGTATGGTAGGTACAGCGGTAGGGAGGTACATGGTGAAATTAATGAGTTTTATGATCATGTAATGGAAGGGATGATGGGGTATTGATTAGAAGGTTGGATTATTTGATACATTGCATCGCATTATCAGCCTATAATAATGTTCCCACTGCTGGGACATAGGCCTCCTCCCTGTGAGAAGGAGTGGGCCGTTATCCACCAAGTGGGCCCAGAGCGGGTTGGTAGATGTCAATGTCTTCGAATTTTTGGTTCTAGGACATGTCGGTTTCCTCACGATGTTTTCCTTCACCGTTTTAAGAGCAGTAATGATGAAATAATTTACACAAAGTAAAGCGCCTGTCTGGGTTCGAACCTACGACTTACAACTTGTAAGTCGCGGCCGTTACCACTGGGCCACCACTGCTCTCTTTTCTTTTCTCGCATAGCATCGATTACTTAAAAAATACGTTGGTAAAACTGAAGTTAGAGCACCTGGTAGGTTGGTACTGAAAATTTCAGCTCTACGGACCTACCTATTGTTCTTTTATTCCAAAATTTCCTTTTTCTCTCGGTAAAGGGATCGGTAAAGGGAGAATATTACCGAAATTATTACATTGGCATTCGAATAGATTGGCAATGTAATAATTTGTTTTGTTTGGTTTTGTGTGTGTGTGTGTGTGTGTGTGTGAGAGGGTGTGTGTGTGTGTGTGTGTGTTGTGGGGATGGATTGGTTGAATGATGTTGTATTTTGTGTTTAGCACACAAAATAACGCTGTCGCTCATCGTCTTGACTAAAAAGTGGAAGGAGATAGTCTCGTTAGGGTTCCGTACCTAAATAGGAACAAACGGAACCTTGTCACGGCCATTTATGTGACATATTTTGATACTCGCAACTAAATCAAAACCTATAGGGTACTTCCCGTTGACCTAAACTCATGAAATTTGGCAAGAAGCAAGGTTACACAGCAGAAGTAAAGGAAAAAGTCCGTTAATTTGTAGTTTATGACATTTTTTTTGTGATTACAAACTTACATTTGCAGTTGGAGAATTGAACGTGACGTATATCGACGTATAGGAGAACATGTTTTTCAACTACAATGTTAAGTTTGTTTTTGAGATAAAGTCATACCTACATTGTGCGTGGTCCGACACGCAATTGGCCAGTTATTTTTTAATGCCATTAGTTAATTTATCTAATTTTACAAATTTTCGTCTTACCATTTCCAATCTCCTTTTACCATTTACCAAACACGTTTAACGTAACTTACGAAACGACTTAAAACACACCACTTTTCTTATCACTTATCATTCACACACTTTTCTTCAGCTCAAACACCAAACATCACGGAAACTCACGTACTGATACCACTTTCCTCAATCCATCCTTTATATACGAACCTTATCTTCGTTGAAGCTGAAACTTTCAGTGGAGCTGAAAACTTTGGGATCGTTGCGCATGAGTTGAATGCGAGCTTCTTGGGGAAGGCTCCGATTTGTTTCAGGCCTGTTACGTGTTTAATCGGTTAAAGATGTTTGGGAGATATTCGGCGTTACTATGTGCTGAAGGTTTGGTGAAAGCTGCTAACGTAGATAGGCCTTCTTGCACCGCCAATCACTAAACACGTTTACCGCTAAACGAGTATAAAACATAATTCTGTTTCTGTCAAATATTTGAAGATGACAGAGACAGAATGATGTTTAGTTAAAACCCGTTTAGCGCTAAAAGTTTATAGTGATTGGCGGTGAAGGAGGGCCTTAGTCATATTTGGTTACGATAAAGGAGTGTGATGGATGTATGTATGTATTGGCATAAGTAATGAGAACGGGCTGCCGATTGATTCATAAATGTAAGCTTTAACCGACTTCAAAAAAAGGAGGAGGTTCTCAATTCGACTGTATGTTTTTTTTTGGAACGAAGTTCCTTATCGCGCGTTGTGAAAGGGGGCTAGACGGAAAAAATTCTTACGAAAAGTTGTCACGACACTTTTTGCTATAGTAAGCTATTGTAAGCTGTGCGGCGTCGCATGTTTCTCTGTCTGTCTCTCTCTCTCTTATAGAAAGCAAGCCAGATATTTTCATTTCTATTTCGCATTTTTTTTTTTTTTTTTGCCTTCGTTTTTTTTAAGAATTTGATTTAAGAATTAACAATAATCCAGCAGAATCAACAACAAAATATAATACTACCATTGATGCAGTTTTTTCAAGACATTTAAATAAAATAGAATCCCAAACATATGTTTCCTACTTCAGTTACCACAAGCCAATTATTACGAAAATTGAGCCTACTGATTAAGTTTATATAACATTATATTTGTTAATAATAAAAATAAAAAAATTATAACTTAAAAAAAAAAAAAAAAAATACAATTCCTTCACTAATTAATCGAAAGGAACTTCGTTCCATCCGGGTGTCCCTTGACACCTCTCAAGTTTTTATATGTGTTAGCTCAGAACTTTTTTGGGTTAACCGATTTGAATGATTATTTTTTTATTTGATAGCTGGTGCTTTACATGTGGTCCCATTTAAATTTGATCAAGTTCTGACTAGTAGGTTTTGAGTTATCCTTAATACTGCATATTTTTCCCACTTAGTTTATATTGATGATGTGTTAATAATTTCCTGTCACTGTTATTTACATATCAAGTAGTGGCATACGAATTTGTGTGGGTAGGTACCGCAACTAAAAAGTGAAAACTAAAAACTTTTTTACAAAAAAACAACCGACTTCTTTTTTACATCCAAAATGTTATGGTGTGGTGTCTTAATACTTTTATGCATTAGTAGGTTATTAACTTCACCTGAAAGGGGCCTAGGCACGTTAAAATGTATGATAAAGCTAAGTTGGGAAATGTTACGACCAAAAAATGTCTTGTCTAGTATCGTATCGTTTCTAGAATACAATAGAATAGATATTATCACTCCACTCTACTCTCTATATTTTATACCATTATGAATGTATGCAGGGTGACTTGTTATTTTGACGTATTCCTTCTAGGTGTATGCAAGTATTAGGTAGGTACCCAATGGAATAGCAATGAAAGCCATTCAATTTGAGAGTTTAGCCGCTGGGACGCTTTTGGTATGAAAAGCATACCAGACTTTTCTAACACTAAATTGTACTCACGCGCTTAGGTATTCCCACTACATTGTACACGTCATATGACGCGTCGGCTCGCGCGTCGAGTGTTTGTAAACAAACCCGATAAGCGGCGTCATTTCTTGGTATTCTGCGACCGTTGTATTTTTTTATGAATGCTAGTGAGTAGGGCTATATTAAAGTGTGCGTTGTATTTGAATATACGATGTTTCCGTTTGTAGACGACTGTTTAAGATGAACAAAGACACCTTTTTCACAGATTCCAACAAGATTTTTTCTAATAAGAAAAACAGGGGTTGTCCTATATGTTTTATGGTTTAAAAAACATGGTGTGTTAGTTCGAAACATGAATAAAACGTTAGGCGAAACATGAATAAAACCACTTACCACAGTACAATATTAATTATTTAAAAGCATCCAAAGTTGAGACTCACGACGGGTCGCTCGTTCAATGACAGCGAAAATGATATTTTTTAATGTCATAGGCTAATTCCTTCTAGGGTTGTCATATCTCAAACGGTTCGGAAACAGATAACGTATGAAACTAAATCCATGGAATTGGAAAGTACTGCTTAATAGTGGTGATACAAGGATAAACAAGGATGAAAATAAAACCAAAAAGAATTGGTATGACTTTCACACCATGGTCGCAAAACTCTGAACACGTTTTGGTAGGAAATTCATACCATTGGCGCATTTCGGTGACCTCACAAACTGATCAAAAGCGTCCCAGCGGTTAGAGAAAAGTGATATTTGGTGGCGAATTCTGTTTTTTTTTTCAAATTCTATGAATTTTGGTCTAGGCTTTATGGGGAGCTTAATTGTTGCAATGCGTCACACTATCATGTCCGGGGAGGATAACGTCAAATTACAAGTCACCCTGTATAATTATTTTAAATAATATTCAAACTACAAGAACAAAATAACGTTAAAACACATCGCATCACTAAGATGTTAAAATGCATTAAAGTATAAATATTACACAGTCACTTAATTCAACTCTTCAAACGCGCAGTTGAATTTTGGGCCAAAGATGTTTGAACTTTTTGCCATCGATACGCTAAGAAGAACTCTTCAAACCAATCGATGCCATCAAACTATTTAGCAAACTACAAGGCATAGTGCACAAGTTGTAGCCAAGAAGTCATTAAAGAGTAGTTAGCAAATACTTGAGCAGTTAGGGCGCATTACGCAGTGCCGAGAACAGGCTCTTGTGAGTTTAGGGGGCTATTCTAATATCATGTCGACCAGAAGGCAATTTTGCAGGAGAGCTCGAGAGTTGGTTTTTTAGGGATATTGAGAATGCGTTACGCTCTGTACAGAGACCGGTACAGACGAGTTTTCTTCTTGTCAAATTAGGGGGCTATTCTGATAATGTTTCAAACCAGAAGCACCGCTGCTGTATGAGATTTCCAGCGTTATTAGTGAAGGAAGATTTCATCAAGTTTTTATGTGGCTTCATTGAAGTGAATATCAATAATTGATCGGTGTGGTGATAAAGCGCAAGCGAATTGCCGTTCAAGTTTTAGTTTTCATTCCAAATTCAATGTCAATTGGGACAGAAACACAGACGGACCAATATGTAAACCTCGTACTATTTACATCTATACTTACTCTATAGTCTAGCTATAGGTTACAGAATTCCCTAGGTTTAAAGTTTGGTTTATGGATTCCCCATCCGTTCATAAAACTGGCATCCAACTGTAAAAAAATTAGCAAAATGCCAAGACACCGTCGGTTGTTATATTTCTTTTGGCTGTTGATTCTTTTGAAAAACCACTCGATAAAATAATCGTCTCGATCTCGATTGAATTTGATAATCGGATCAGAATGCTCGTCGCCAGTCTGCCTGGGGGTCTATATAACAATGACGCGTGCGCTCAAAATAGTCCGCAAATTGAACTATAACTTAGTTTCTTACTGTCTCCTGAAACTTGAACCGTGCTGCCACGTTCTGTAATTGAACTCGAGGGACTGATTTTGAGAAGCAGCCTCATTTAGGAACACGGAATAGATAAAGGAAGTTTGTTTGTTTTTGCAAAAAGTACAAACTTTTACTATAAAAGGGCTTCTTGAAAGCAACTTAACTTTTCCGTAGGTAAATTGTGAAATAATTGCGATAACAGGTACTTTGTTAATTATGACTGAAATATGTAAAACACGTACCCTTAATATTAAATTAATGCTTAATTAATGACACAACATATTATAATTACTATGTTTAACCAGTTTTTACAAGGCAATAGCTACCCAAAATATCTACGCAAATTCCCAAAAATTACACCATGTCACAAAAAATCGTACAAATTCCGCAAAGAATACCCGTAAAATCTTTTTTTCGGTCGTCACTTATCATCATAGATTAAATTTTCACCTTCAGCTAACTGAAAAAATCCATTACTTCCGCCAGATGTCACCGAAATCAAATGTCGCTGGCACACGAGAGGCGTGGAGCCGAAGAGATAATGTTAGCACTCTTGTAACTCGTTTTGCTGCACAATTTTATACGACTTCTAACGATAATTTTCTTTGCTAAAAATCGTTTTAAAGTAGGCTTACGGTTTTAGTTATTCATTGATGGTCTACACCATGATCCAACACAACAAAATCCCTTTGCCATTACCTAGAACAAAGTAAATAATATGAATTAAAAAAAAAAAACTGTTATTTTTGCAATTGAAACGCTTAGAAGCAGAAGTACCTACAATGTACACATACATAACATCACACCTGTATTCCCCGATGGGTAAGGCAGAGGTGTACCTATAGCACACCCACATTTCGCCAGTTATCTTTAAGTCCCATGTAATAGGGGGCGAGCCTATTGCCATCAACCGGGCACAAATCCAGACTCCGGGCTACTACCGAGAAATTCCAGATGGAAAAACCCGATAACACTTTGTCTAACCCGGGACCCCCGGGGGTTTACCTACAATATAGAAACAATAAATCGTATTTAAATAATTAAGAAATCACAATGAACTACGTTGATTATTATTAATTTACTACACATTAGTATATACACCAAATGCTGAAAATCTGAAACTAATTAAACAGACATAAACTTTTCTGTCTTTAACATAATTACCGTACGTCGAATACAACATCCTACATGCTGAACATAAACATCGGTAAATATTAATCGTTCTGCGTAAACTGTGTTTTTAGTTTGTTTGCGGATACGCACCAGCCTCTCCATTCCTTTCCCAGGCCAGGCTGTGCCACTGAAACACAAAGTTTTTTTAATCGACAGACAGACGGACAGACATTAATCAACGTCGATCAGTCGCAGGCACAGCTTCACAACAAATTGGGAACCGATGGAGTTTTTATGGTGTATCGGGCCTTTTGTCTTTGTACGACGCAAGAGAGTTATTGAATATCAAGTTATTGATTAGAATTTGAGTAGTAGGTACATACGTGTTAATTGATTTTATATGAGGAGATAATGTTTAGACAACTGCCAGTAAAAATCCTTGGTTTTTTTTTCACTACATACAACGTATAAATGATAAATGATTTTATTTCTGTAACTAGGTTTGTACAAACACTCTTGCACGTCAATCATATTTTTTTTAAACTAGATGAGGTCGGCGTTTCCTATCTGACTACTCTGAGAAGAAAAGCCGAAACAAACTCAGAGGTCACAGTCTCTTTTAAAGTCCAGACATAATCTAGGTCAGATCATGTGAAGACCATGTAGATTGGTATCTGAAATGGTCTTTTGAGTATACATTCTGACTTCTAACTTATCAGACTTCTTAACAGGCCGTAATATTGTGAGGTGGTTATCGGTAAAAATGACTTTATGTAATTTAAGCACAATGTAATTTGTGTAATATACAGATCAATAAAAAATAAAAAAAATGGGAAGAGAAATTAGCATAGACAAAAACAAAAGAAAGTTTTCAATGTTCTTTATGATTATATAATATATGGAAAAACATCGGCTATGTCAGATATCGACCGCGTACGAATAAAATATTCATGATAAAAAAAAAAAGTTACTACAAAGTTTTACCTAAAAGGTAGCTAAACCTCAAATAACGCCTTTAGAATAGTCTGAATTGTGGGAATAAGTAGAATCATTCATAGCTAAAATTCTAAAATATAATATTACAAATCCACGAAAATCTACATTTATTTATATTAACAAAATCCAAAATTTCATTACCACACAACGAATATGGAAAACTCCAATCTGACTTTATAATTGTACGGAACCTAGTCGAATTGTTTCGCTGAAGACAACTAACTTTGCATATTTCAGTATTAATAATTAGGAAGTCTGTATAGCGCACAAAATGCGATTTATTCCGATTTCCAGATTTTATTATTATTGGGTTCAGTGGTTAGAAGGATGGGTGGGGTTGGAGTCCGATTCTGGTGTGGTAACAAAAATGTTAACGTGTTAATACGTTTCAAAATGTATTATCTAACCAAATGAAGTAGAAGCGAATGGGATGTGTGTGGTTTGATTTCGGTTTAAATAAAACATGGGTTTCCGTAAAAAAAATACGTGCCGCGACTGGATTCCTGCTTATTCTTTGTATTATTAGTACATTTCATACGTTAACACAGTACATGAAATTAAGAAAAAGAATTTAATCATACTTTTCTTAATAATATACAAAACATAACTTTTAAAGTTTTAAGTCTATAAAAAAATCCACACTATTTCTACACTAAAACCCATCCTATAATCATGTTCATAATCACCGTCACAGACATACCTCACCTCTATTTAATAATACAATACCCATTACAAACCGTAAAGTACAAAATAAAACTGCAAGAAAACAATTTTCACATTATTGTCGAGTGAAGCTACGCGCTACGCGTCGACGCCGTGCTACGAGACTACGACGCTACGCCCCCCGACTTACGTATTCGGTATTTCTCGGTCGACGTCACCGTCTTCGCGAGTCGTCGGCTTCTTCCGCCCCGCTGCGTCCGCGCACCGCCGTCATAGATCGTATTATAAGATTTGTTAAAGGATTGCGTGGATTTTCTTCTCAATAAGATCTTTTGGTAGGTTGTTATAATTTGTGTTGAGTTATTAGTTAATTGAGTTAAACTTGATTGTTTGCGATTGTTGCTGTGTTGTGTTTGAATCGAAATGGTATTAAAAATGCTCATTTCTTTTGAAAAATAAACATAAACTAGATCAAAGATATCCAAAGTGGTCTATATCGACTCCCATTGTTAGATCACTGATTGTTGTTTACTTTTCAATCTGTGATATCTTCTAAGATATTCCTTTTAATGATATGCTGTAAAGGGCAATTCTGATCTACATTAAATGCACAACGTATTTAACGTAATTAATTGGATAAGGATTAATACTGTATTGTTTAAAATAGCTTCGTAAATAACCCATAATTTTATAGTAATATTTTTTAAGACGTATAATTCCGTAGTACATTATTTTGATCTATCTCGTAAGGTTTAGCCAGCGTTAGCAATGTAAGTGCTCAAAAATATGATTTTTATTACATCATTACAAATCTTTTGGTTAGACCGAACTAGATACAATCATGTCATTGAATCAATTATATTGCACAACAAAGTCACTGAAGTCACCTTTTTCGGAAGAACATGTTGGACTGTAAATTAAACTTAGCATAAATAATGCTATCCTAAGAGATTGTGTGATCGCCTAAACACATTTGATTTAATTCGAAACCAATGTCGACTGATTTATTGTCATGAAAGACAAGCGTTTATTTGTCAAGTTCTAAAACATATTCTCATTGGGGCCATGAGAAGTTTCATTCAAGTTCTTCTCTCAGATGGTGGATGTCGGAAGCAAGTTTAGCAGTCACACAAAGCATGTCTCGACGGCGCGTTAAGTAGCTCAATTGATCCGGACTGACACGCAACTGAGACCAATACTATCTACTGAGTTTTATATGAGAATTTATAGAGCTGATGATACATCGACTAGCCCATATCAAAACCCAGTAAGTCGTATAAAAAACAAAGTATTTCATATAATCTTTACTTTCATAGTAAGTAGCATCAAAATTGTAACGGCACCTGTGTTAAAATATTAGAAAATATCAGAGCAATTAATATCGCTAAACCTAGTTTGCCACAACTCTCTCAAAACCATTAAAAAAGCTAGAATTCACATTGACCATTTCAAAACCTGGCAACTAGCAGACCTGTTCTTAAAGTTTTTTTTTTTTTGTGGTTGATCATCAAATAAGTACTCCCGCTCTGTGTTGAGCGGGAGGGCGTGTCAGACTTTTACTGACTAAGCCCCACCAGTGTTCCTTCAGTTGCCTGTGCGCCAGGGTCACGGCAACTCTTCCGAACATTCCGCGACCTCGGCAGGCATCGGCCCTATCGGACCCCGTCAATTAGTACTGACATCTCTTTGAGGCGCGCGTGGAACACAACGCACCGTCGACCCGGGCCTGGTCCTTACCGGACGGCGAGCTACCCATTGCTCACCGTCCCCCAGCCCGCGCCTACTGTGGCCGGGAATCGGCTATCGATTCCCGATGCCCAGGGTGTCTCCTACTGCTTCTGAAACTACTTGGATCTGCTTCCAAGCCAACCTGGGTAGGTTGGCTTGGAAGCAGATCCAAGTAGTTATTAGTTATTTAATTATTATTATTAGTAGTTATTAGAAGTAGAAATTTAATATATTACTATACAATAAAATAGATCAATAGCTGGGTAGCTATTGATCTATTTTATTGTATAGTAATATATTAAATTTCAGTAGTTTGCAGCGATCATTTAGTTTATAAGCACAATGAAGCTTTACTTGGAAAAAAAACTTAGGAAACATGCGCGGAACACTCGCCCTTAACTTTTCAGACTTTAATCTATGAACTTCTATTGCTTGAATGTTGGAGCAGCAATTTTAATAATTGTTTTTACTATCAAATATTGGGTAGTGAAAGAACTAGGTGATTTTAACGAATGCTATCCCGAAATACTAAAGCAGTTACTAGATATGCGTTTGACCTAGAGATAAAGTGAGATGACTACTTCTTACTTTTAACTTACCTGATTTTAATTGTATTTTTTGAATGAAGTAACTATAAATTTTGATAGTTAATTCAGTTAAGGAATTTATCTAATATATATAGTATTAATATTGTTTTTAACCGACGAAAAAAAAAGGAGGAGGTTCTCAAGTCAACCCGTATATTTTTTTTTTTTTTTTTTATGAACGGTATTTTTGCCTTCTTCACACGATATATCTCATAAATCAATATTAATATAGTGCCAACCATATTATCAGCTCTATATACATGTACATAAAATCAAATCGCGGGTGTGCTCTGTGGCGTGTAACAGGCGTCGAGTCGACTTCACCACGGCGCGCGGCGGCGAGACGCGCCGATATCACACGTTTGCCATTTCACTTACCTTTATATGTATTTACTTACAACCTTTGTATATGTCGGTATGTTTATCATGGGGTAAAAAGACGCATCGTATACTGAAGAAACATTTGTATGCAAAATTAAACTTTGCAGTATTTTGTAGGTCCAAAAGATCCGAGTTTTCTGAGATCAAGAAGTGCCGCAGCCAAGTTATTCATTTTAGACTTTAAAGGAATTTTTACTTACCCATCCAATTAATACTGTCCCTACCTTCCCGTTGTTGGTTTATGTGTTCAACTACATATACGACCGTTGTTCTTACATTTTCTTTCTATTGAAATTAATATACAGGGTGTTTGGCAGAACGTTGAACATACGAAAATGGTGGATAGGTGGGGTCATCTGCTACTTACTCAGCCCTAATTTATTTGGCCCTGGCCACCTGCATATTTTTTTGTTTTTTTTTTGCTTTCTTCTAGTTTCACCACTTTCTAAACTTTAAAGTATATTTTTTATTAAAAAAAATGGATAAAACAGGCAATTTTGTTTTTTTTTAACCGACTTCACAAAAAGGAGGAGGTTCTCAATTCGTCTGTATGTTTTTAATATATATATATATATATATTTTTATGTGTGTTAGCTCATAACTTTTTTCTGGGTGAACCGATTTGGATGATTCTTTTTTTATTTGATAGCTGGTGCTTCACATGTGGTCCCATTTAAATTTAATCAGGGTTTGACCAGTAGTTTTTGAGTTATCCTTAATACTGCATATTTTTTCCACTTAGTTTATATTGATGATGTGTTGATAATTTGCTGTCACTGTTATTTACATACCATTTAGTGGAATACGAATTTGTGTGGGTTAGGTACCGCAACAAAAAAGTGAAAAATAAAAACTTTTTTACAAAAAAATAACCGACTTCCAAAAAAAACACTAAAAGACGTGAAAAATAACTTTTATTTCGGAAGTCGGTGGCCAAAAACGAAAATACAAAACCAACGGCACCGACTTCCGAAATAAAAGTTATTTTTCACGTCTTTTAGTGTTTTTTTTGGAAGTCGGTTGTTTGTTTGTAAAAAAGTTTTTTAATCTTTAATGGTGGCAGATTTTTATAAAATTATTGCTTTATTCAGATGTTAGCTAGAAAAAAAGTTATGAGTCCTCAAACTTACAGAAAGATAAAAGCAAAATATTGCCTGTTTTACCCATTTTTAATAAAAATTACACTTTAAAGTTTAGAAAGTGGTGAAACTAGAAGAAAGCAATTTTTTTTTTAAATATCCATGGGGCAAGGGCCAAATAAATTAGGGCTGAGTAAGTAACAGATGACCACACCTACTCGTTTTTGTATCACGTTTTCGTATGTTCCTCCACCATTTTCGTATGTTCAACGTTGTGCCAAAAACCCTGTAGAATGTAGCAAATTTGAACATGATGATATAAAACAAATCAAACTGTAAGTATGACCCAGTCATCTGAAAAACAGATTTGTGCCCTTAATTTTAACCTTTTGAAATACACAACTACACCTAAATTTAAGCTTGGGCTACGGAGTCGTAGCAAATTCAAAAAACTCTTTGATATAAAGTCCTACCCCGCTAATAAAAGTGCAGGGAGCGTAGATATTTCGTACGTGACAATTTTTGTTCACAATAAAATGTCGCAGTCACCGTTTGATCTATTTTGTATTTTATACACGACTCTAGTCTGTGCAACAGGAGGCGGCAGGTATAGAATATCATATGAACTAGTATTTTTAATAGATCTATAAAAGTAAGATACGACAATTTATTTATTTATTCTCAACAAAACATTTGTGTCGAAAACTAGTTTTCACAATAAATTTAACACAAAGCCAGGAAAAAAACAAAGACTACATTCCACATTGGTCCCAACATTATTAGTCGTAATATTAATTATAATAATTAAAATTAATATCATTCAAAATAATTATACAATTTAAATTCAATTCAAAGAAATGTACGAGTATGTCAATAAAATTCTTTAATGTGTAATGTCATGATAGAATGTTGGATTACATAAAGTCATTAAAATACAATCACATATTAGTTCGTACTACTATTATCTTTGAGAAACTCTTCTATGCTGTAATAACATTTCTTCAACAACAATGACTTTAATTTTCTTTTGAATTCATTGAGTTTTTAAATTGTACTGGCAATTTATTGTACATATTTACTGATTGCACTCTTGAGGCATGTTTAACGACATTAAGCTTAGGCTGTATGAAATTAGGTAGATCCTTTCTTCTCGTTTTTATTCTGATATGTCTCTGTTCTTCCGCCTCAAACTTATGGATATTTTTTGTAAAATGACTAAGCAGGACCAGAATATAGAGGCATGGTACTGTGAGAATGTGCAAAGATAATCATCTCATGAAATTGTCAGGTGAGTAAAGCCATCTTTACTTTTACAAATTAAGATTATTTGGCACCTAACAACTGTTGTTTAATTTTCATCCTTCACTCACTCTCTCAGTGCAGGTCAAAGAATTCTTCTCATACAAAGAAGGCATGAGCATTGTTATCTTACTACGCTTGTTAGACTTATACACGATGTTTTTCTTGAGCCAAGTGTCAGTGATAACCTTAGAAAGTAGGTACCAACATATAATATAAAAAATTGACATTGGTACTTGCCCGGTTTCGAACCCATAACCTACATGAGAAGCGGACGCCTTGACCACTGGGCAATCACGTCATTTTCATCCTATATGAGTGAAAAATTATATCGACATTCAATTAATCGTTTATTGATCATAAAAAATCTTCAAGTATAAAAGCTGTACATATTTTTCTAAACAAATAAAGAGATTATGTTATCTCGCTTTTTATCACCCAAATGTCATAAGCTTATATACCTATACATTAATCTATTCCGGAACACCTGAGGAAATACTGTTCGTCGTACCGTGCAGCGATTGTGAACGAACCAACCGTCCACACGTAGTTAGAACCTCATTTCTTCTTAAACAGCCTTTCCTCATGCACTACGTATACTATGAACTTTATTTTCATCTACACAGGCTGGCACTGACGCGCAAACTGAAACTATGATTTCAGCATATTTATTTATTTAAAATTACATTCACAACATTACAGAATTGAATCCCAAGACGTTATACAGAGCAAATTACAAACTAGGCTAGGAAAAATACAATTAAAAACAATGTAAACACAAGAAAAACAAAATTAACAAATACAACTTGTATTTGTTAATTTTGTTTTTCTTGTGTTTTTATTTAATTAAGCTGGAGATGGGGCAATTTTATTTTAAAAAAATGTATGTAAAACAGCAGTCCCTTGCATATGATTTATATGATTCTAGACCCTCCAACGTAGAAAATTTTCGGGGGTTATCAAAAAAAAAAAATCGGTTGCTTCATAGAAAAGTGCAATTCCTACGCGATCAAAATGTATTGAACAGCTAAAAATTTCAACTTGGGGGGGTTTTAGAATTATGTGCTGAATCCATGGTAACAGTCTGTGCGTCCATGTCCCGGCCACCAGAACTATAATATAAAATACTAATATTAATATTGTAAAGAGTTAAACTTTGTGAGTTTGTATGTAGGCGGTAATCTTCGGAACTACTGATTCGATTCCGATTTTTTTTTCACTAATGGGAAGCCACAGTATTGCCGAGTGCCATAGGATATATTTTATGCTCGGTCACGCGGACAGAATCGCGGGCAGAAGCTAGTAAAAATATTAGTAAAAGTTAAATCTCAATCCAGAAAAAAACATGCTTTAAATCTCAACATTATCCAGAAATAAAACATGCTTTAAATCTCAACATTATCCAGAAATAAAACACGATTTAAATCTCAACATTATCCAGAAATAAAACATGATTTAAATCTCAACATTATCCAGAAATAAGACACGATTTAAATCTCAACATTATCCAGAAATAAAACATTATTTAAATCTCAACATTATCCAGAAATAAGACACGATTTAAATCTCAACATTATCCAGAAATAAAACATTATTTAAATCTTAAAATTATCCAGAAATAAAACATTATTTAATCCGAACATTATCCAGAAATAAAACAAGATTTAAATCTCAACATTATCCTCCTGTCCCAAGTCCAAAGCCTCAGTGGGCACATAAACAATTTCCTCGATGACAATAGGATATTGGTATATTCGCTTAGAAATATAATTTAATCCGAGCACAATAGTCACATTGTGTGGTGGTGAGGATAGATCCCTGGCTTTTTTACTTCAATAGAGGGGAAATGTGAAGGTACGGTATATCCCTGATTGATCTGAGGAAAAACTTACTTATCTATATTAAGTTCGATGAAGACTATGTTGAAGCCTGTGTTGAACAAGGAAATGATTTTTAAAATATGTACCTAGTTATGTTATGTAAGGATTTTTTAATTGCTGAAATTGTTTACCTACACATGATTTTAATTCTATCTGGCTTATGCAGAGGTGCACGGCCTTAAATACAATTTAAAAAAAAGTGAGGTGTTAGTGTTTACGGCACCTCAACAACAGCCCCGTCGTGTACCTCCAGTAAATCTCAACGGCGTTGAACTGAATGTGGTAACTCAATTTAAATACTTGGGTCATGTTGTCACCAGTGACCTACGTGATGATGGGGACATAGAACGCGAGCGCAGGGCGTTGGCGGTGAAGAGCAATATGCTCGCCCGTAGGTTTGCTCGCTGCACGGCAGACGTCAAAGTCAGTTTATTTAAAGCGTTCTGTCAGTCCTTCTACGCGAGCGGCCTATGGGTGTCATATACGAGCCGAGCCTACAACGTCCTGCGCGTGCAATACAACAATGCCTTCAGGATGCTGTTGCGGTTGCCGCGACGTTGCAGTGCATCGGGAATGTTTGCTGAAGCACGTACGGATGGCTTTCACGCCATCATGCGTAAGAAAGCGACTTCCCTACTGCAACGTTTGCGTAGCGCTCGGAACGGCATCCTGAAAATGATTGTTAGCAGAGTGGACTGCCCCATCCAAAGGCACTGGGTAGAATTAGGTATAGGTTTATGTTAAATAGAATTAAGTACTAACAACAATAACATAGCATGTAAGCACAGTTTGTTTTAGCCACTAACTACGTATATGGACTGCTTAGGTCTGAAATAAAGTTTTTTTTTTTTTTTTGTCTGTACATATAAATAAATAAAATTGAAGTGTCTTTTTGTAATTTCAAAATAACAGCTTTTTACTAAATACATATGAATGTATATACGGTACATTTTTTTTTTCATTTTTGTCTGTCTGTTTGTTCCGGCTAATATCCGAAACGGCTAGACCCATGTTGATGGGACTTTCACTGGCAGATAGCTGATGTTATAAGGAGTAACAACGGCTATTTTGTCCCGGTAGCACGTTCCCGTGGGATATTTTCCGACATCCACGCGGGCTAAGCCGCGCGCAGCAGCTAGTTTGTAATAAAATGCGTGGCGCTGAACGTACGTTGAGCGCACATCTTCTGACACGGACCGCCTTCAAATTCGTCAGTTTCCGTGCTCTGTCAACTATAGCTTTGCATACTCACCTCGTTGATAGATTATACATTAATGCAATTTCTATACATACATGACATTAACAATTAGATTGTTAACCTCGCCTTCCCAATTACCACACAAACTATACAATATCTAATGTAATAGTAGCATTAACTAGTCATTCTGTAATAGAAGCATTCACCTGTGAATAACTAACAACGTAGCATTGTGCAACAATGGACGAGTTTAGTAACCAGCGTAGTAAAGGATGATTTCCAACAAACGGCTCGCATCGCATCGGATCGGAACGGATTTTACAATCTTTAAACGATATTAAATCGTGTACACAGTATTTAAAGTCTATATTACTAAGCCGCGCACAGCAGCTTGACCGCGGGTGTCTTCCACGACACGCGATCGGCTCCGTTCACCTGTCGTCGTATCCGATCACACATTCGTGCGAATTAGAACACGTCGACACGGTAGAAATGAAACTATTTGACTAGGCGCAGAAATACGTTCGCAAGCGACGGTACGGGGCCGAACGTATGCTTCGACATCCTGCCGGACGCGATCGGCTGTCACCGCATCCATTCATATCCTTTCTGATCCGAAGCGATGCGAGCCGTTTGGTGGAAATCATCTTTAATTGTGTAATACACTAACAGTAGGAATAGTTTTCATTTTGACAGTTCAACAACATTCATTGCGTTATTTACGTTGTTGAGCAGAGAAACTTTTCGAACATATGAAGCATTGGATTAGCAATAGGCTTCAAAATGATTCAGATTGTGATAGGTAGTGTGTTACGCACTCAGGGTGCAGTATTGGTAATAATAAGTTGGCTTTGTTGAAAGAGCATTGTTCATAAATAGTTGGCGGTTTGATTGTGACGTGATGTGTTTTGATGGTGAAAACCGGTCGAAGTGGCGGTGCTTGGGTGAGGCCTATGGCCAGCAGTAGACGCCTTCCGGCTGAAATGATGATGATGACGATGAAGGACAATTTCTATGTTCTGCAGTATTAGCACAAGCATCGTTTTGTCGACGGAAGAATAGACAAAAATGACGTTTCGTAAAGATAGAAAGACGCGCGACGGCAGCAAAGTAAAAAGAGACAACTGCAGTTTTTACAAAATTCTGTAATTTATTCAAGTTTTTCTTTTATTTTGCTTATGTCTCGAAAATGGTGTGTCCTATCGCAAAAATAATGAAAATCTTGACCCCCTAAAACTCAACATGTAGGTAATAATTTTTCACATTTTCCATACAAAAAGTAAAAAAAAAACATTTTTCCATTCCATTTTTATACTTTGTGGCCGTCGAGTAAAATGTTTTCTACTGTCTTTAGCATGGCGATAAAAAAATGAAATTGTCCTCATTACCTTTGACAACTGTCTTCTGAAATAGTCTACATTAAAAAGGACCTAGACAACGATCGGTAGAAACGAAAGACAAAATGACAGATTTTAGAAGGATTTTTACGGTGCGATGTCAAAAATGGAGAAACGAAATATCAGTTTATATGGAAATAGCAGTGTCTATTCTTCGAAGAAATAGACAGCGTCATGCTAAGCTTGCTGATGCATGCCGCCGCTCAGAGGAACATCAGACTCTTATTATTAAACTGAATTTGTGTTGGGACTTGTATAAATATCTTTGTCCATCCTTTGTGGATCTGACTTAAAAGTTCTGCGGTTATAAGCTAACCGCATATTATAGCCGCTTCGGGCCCTAGCGCAATGCATGTTCATTCAGTAAAGTGCGGTGCGGGATGCCTGTAGTGTGCGGCGGTGCCGGTGGTTCACAACAAAATGGATGAAAGTGATGTACAAGGATTTCTGCAATGCGGTGCGGCTCGCCCAAATCTGCACAAAAACACAGCACTTCCCGTTTACTATCAGCTTAACCACCTGCCAGTTCCATTAATGAACGACTCAATATAAAGGTGGTATCTATTTCCTAAGAAAAGTAACAGTGGAGTTTCTTGCCCATTCTTCTCCATACGAAACTACCTTTTGGAAGGGGCAACTAGAATCAATTCAATTTTTTTGTAAATTTTGACGTTCGAAAGTGCCTTTTATGTGCCTATTTGAAATATTTTTTTTGACTTTGACCTATCCTACTCTCTTTTTCAGTTCACTTTTTACACGACTGTCCAAAAAAGGAATTTGTAGTGTTGCATTGCTTTTATCTATAGTGTCGAATTGGGAACACACTGGGATCTATAAAAAATCAGTCAGCAACGCGCGCCTGATCTCAGCAATAAGATTTGAGATCACCGCTGTTGGTATTTGGATGTTGCTATTTAGGATATGAAATTACTACATTAGTAAGGAAAACTAAGGAAATGTCAACGGAATTAGTGAACCGTTCGATTTTAAAGTTTTTATTCTCATTTTTTTTTACATAAAAGATTTTTAATTGAAAGTCTACTACAGTAAAATGAAAAAAAAAAAAAAAAGTTGTTTATTATGGAAATGGTTAGGTAAGTCTTTAATCTACATAAATAAACTCACGCTTTCTTATTTATTTATATATTCTTTATTTTACACCACAGAATACATAACAAAAACACTACAAAATACATAATGGGCGTCCTTATCGCTTTCTGCTGCGATCTCTTCCAGGCAACCTTGGAATGGACAGTGATTTGCCCGGGCTTAAAATGCCTTCCTCCCATGGGGGTGGGCAGAAACTACAGAACGCCACCTGCTACGATCCTTACGTACTCCTTTTGCTTCATTTTCCTCTTTAGTCTATTCATCTTTAATTTTCTATTCGTCTTTTCTCGTTTTTTTTATTTGCCTTTTTTATTTTGTCGCTAAGATGGGGGCCTTTTGGCCTCGTACAGGACTTTCTGTTGTTATTTTCATTTTACTTTTGTTTTTATTTTATTTTTTTGTTTTACGAGTGTGTTTAGTTTAGTTTCTGATAATCCTGTCACAATAAATACTTTTTCTTTTCTTTCTTGTTCTTTATACGATTAATGTAACGTCGATTCCTATCCAATCAATCTGCCAGTCTTTTCGCAAAGTTGGTATCAGCTTCCAGTCCTGCTGGATTCAGCTGAATACCAGTATTTTACAGAAGCTATTGCTTATCAGACCTCCACAACCTAGTTACTGGGTACCGCGATACCCCTTGGTAAGACTGGTTGTCAGTCAGGCTTGACTACCTGCGACGACTGTCAAAGATCTACTAATGACAGCCGGGACCACATGTTTTCCGAGTCACGGAGGGGTCTTGGTATGTTATGAATGGTCAGCAATATTATTTAGCCACGAATGTCGATTCTTATCCAAACACACATAATCTTGGAAGAAAACGAAAGAAAATCAGGACGTCCGGCTCTCACGCAGTATTGGCCACGATTCATGGAGCTTCACAAGTGTTGCCTTATGTATAATGTAGGTACATACACTAACAGTATCTATTATATAGCCAAGCCAATATAAGCCTTCTGTTGTACAGTAACAATGAGGTTTAGGATAACGTAGATAGGTACGCTGGCAATTCTGACTGACTGACTTGGCTTGACCTCTCAACTATGTCGGGGTCGCATTATCTATGAATGTCACGTTACATAATACAGTTCCATACATGTAGGTATTTTGATTTGAGTTTTGACTAGTTAATTTAGTTTGACGTCACAAAGATTGGAATTATTTACGTTGCCTACCAATATCTTGTACATACTTTTTCGGATTACCCAAAGGTCAAACTTAAGTGTCAAAATCTTTAGTAAAATTGCATCCTTCTTTCTCTTTTACCTACACACATAAAAAAACCATGATCCTTTTCAGACACAAATAGAAAATATAAGTGTAGGACTAGCCAGAGAAAAAAAGAAATAAAAGCGTTCACTTGAACAAATAAGCATGATTTATTTACTGGGTTCAAACACTGGGTCATTTAAAATTATATTATTACAATTCTCAGTACTTACATGGATATTACAAGGTCCTTACAGTTTTGCAGTACAACCACTTCAGCCTTGCTAAAATGGCGCTACCATGTAAGTTTTAAAATCCCTCCCCTTTATAATACTCAAATAGTCAATTGACCTCTTAATATCCGGTGCCGCCATTTAAGCAGTTTAAACAAATCAAATAATTTGTTAATTTTACCAAATACAATATTGTGTTATTTCAAAAATACTGTAAATATCATAAAAATACTTAAACATTTATACAAATAGCTAACATAAGTGACTAAAACACCACTTTCATCACACAAAAGACAAACACACAAAACATTTATTAAAAAACCCAATGAAAAACCATATCATTAAAAAGATCCCTCACACATGAATGTAATTTGTGATACCCTAAGTAGGTAATATAATTTCCAAGATATAAAGTCAAAGAGCTTTTACCCCCTCCGTTTCAACCCCTTTCACCCCCCTATGGTGCCGCAATAAACTTAATTACGTTAATACGACCTCAATACGTGATGCTTACAGCGTAGGGTGTACATCAGTTTGGGGGCGTAATTATAATTATTATGTTTTATATGATTATGAAGGTACCTATTTGAGTACTTTTCTTGAAGGGTTTTCGAAGATTAGACGGCAAAGTTTAATCTATGTTGTTAATATTATACATTACATTACATATAGTACATGTTATGTAGCTATTCCAAAAAAGGTGAGTGCAATGTCTAATGGTAATACAAAGTTCCGTAAGTCAGAACTCATAATTAATATGATTTTTATGACGTTTAAGTTAAAGGGGGGTGTTGGTAAACTTGGGGTTTAGTGTAGCATTTATCTGCATCAATCAATGAACGCAGCGTAGGTATTTCATTGATCTCAAGGTTTGTAAATCTTTTGCTTCCGATCTTACTTACCATTAGTTAGGTACTTGAGATTTTGGACCTCGATGTTGTCATGTAGCGGGTAAAGCTACTCTTATCCAGCGAAACATAAAAAAAAGACGCAGAAAATTCTAAATGTTCAAGCTGAAAACTTAACCCGTCAATCCTCTAAGCCATGCCAACATGTCGACAGTAGCAACGTAGTAATTACGTGCTAATTACGTGAGGCAGTGAGCGTGCGCAATTAGTGGGACGCGACTCGACGCGACGTGAGAGTCACAACTCGCGACGCGACGTCATGTACGAATCAAATCTTTGTTTGTTGCCAGTTTTTGTTTCTGAAAATCTTTATGGTATTTTAATCTTAGTGGGTTGAGAGGGCAAACAATCGGAAGTCGTGAATTTATACGACAGAATACCTGATGTTCTTATACTGAGCACTGCATTTTACAGCTACTTAATCTGCTTCAGCTAGTCTCATAGAAAACAAAAAACGCCAAGAAATCTTAGTTCTGTATAATTAAAGAAGTAAGATTTCCTAGCCTTTTTCGTTACAACGGCCTCGATCATGGATGGTAGGAAAGTATCAACCCACGTACCATCAAAGTACCGAATCAACACGAACATCTTATTAAACACAATCAAAGCTCAAATTACACCACTTTTAGCCCAACATCGAAGTTTGATCGGAAGCAAAATATTCCATCAAACCTATCATAGTTCACCCCTAAAATATGACGTAACAAGCACGGTGCTTACCTCAACACCTTTTCCCGTTGCATCGTCGCTTACTAACCCATCTGCAGCGCAATTACGACGCCATATTGGTCTCCGAACGATCAGCTGATCATGCGAGCTACCGATCACGGCAGACTGATGAGAAATTTACCGCCCGACCAACGGCTAGGTTAGTCGGTTTAAAATTGATGTTAAATTTCAGAAGATTGAGGTCGGGTTAGAAGGTTTTTCAAATTGGAAAGTTTAAATTTTGGATTTGTGTGGTTAGTGGGATGGATTTTATAGTTTGGTGCAGCATGCTTAAAATCTGTAGCGTGTTGGCATAAAATAAAGTTTGCATTGAATGTTGAAATAAGGCTTCGCATTATAAAATAAATTGTGTTGGCCAGAACTTAACTTACGAATTGAGCAACGAATATTCCATTATTACCTAGTGTCGTAATGATCCTCAAAATTGCAAGTATTAGGTAGGTACCTACGCAGAATATCGTCTCCCATGTTTGTATAAAAAACATTGTAGTACTTTCGGTGATTAATTCCATAAAAACTTCTGCAAGTCTGATATTAATATCCTTCATTTTAACAGATGTTTCCAATAAAACTACAACATTTGTTTAAGTACTTAAGTGTATAATATTTAGTAACAAATGTTCTACTCATCTCGAGGACGTCTCTATTTCACCCCCTCGGGGTTCAAACTATTGTAGTAAGTTACAATTATGATGTTGAGTGTGTTGACTGTTGTAAATTATTGTATTTCCATTATAAAAAATTATGCGGATGAATGGTTGTAATTCTGTTTTCTGCTTTGTACACAAGTTGATAGTGAATTTAATATATCCATTAGGATATATTAATGTCTTGACAGACATTTAGGTATATGTCAGCAATAAATCTGAAATGGTGGTGAAAATATAAAGAAAAAGAAACTGTTTATTCACATTAGAATAGATGAAAATAATCAAAATTAGGTTCTTTTTTGTTAAGGGGGATGCGCTAAGGTAGCCCGCGAAATTCAAAATTTCTTACGTTTTTTGAAATTTGCAGGTCAGTATCAGGTCGTATGTTGATCTAAATATGATTCGCGGCGGAAAAGTTAGAAAATGCAAATTCGTAAGCAAATCCAGACGCAAAAGTCATAATTATTAAAGTTGCCTTAATAAAATTCAAGCCTGAAGAACACTAGTAAAACAACACAGCTTCCCAAAGAAGAAACCTACGAAAACATGAATCTTGTAACAAACAGCTATGAATCCTCGAATAATCCTTAAATTAACTTGCTGGCGTGAGGTTGTGAACGTCGATGTTACGCCTCATTAGCTCCTGTACTAATCGTTGTAAAGGCTTATGCTCAGTGAAGACTGTTTTGCTAGACTTATTTGAAAAATAAGTGGAAATCATTGTTTTCAATCTAATAACCTTATAGAAGCATGAGGAACAGGGTGTAAAGTTCACTGACACCTCCATAGAAAAGGGAGGAGCCTACGACCAGACAGCTGTCGTGTCTGGTGAGCAACTGCCCGTCGTTTGATGTCGGGACGTTGTATTTAAGCTAGTTGCCCGTTAAACTCTGCTTGCGCGATGCAGGATTCTGCGTGACGTCAGTGTGACGCGTAGCTCGCATGTCGCGTTTGTAGATGCCGCTATAACCTGAAAAATTTAAAATGTGTATTTAGTGGTATGCTAAAGGCTCCTTCAAACACAACACACTTCAACACGAAGGCACCGCTCGTCGCGCGACAGGCGGTGCCGTTGTGTCGCGTGCGATTCGCGTCGCGTGTCGCGCCTGTTTCAGTGAGCGTTAAGTTAAACAACGTAGATGTTTATTTCCGTTGGTCCTTGGTTAAAAGTTTTAGATTTTTATTTCTTAACAATATTATCATTAGTAGGTAAGCTACCTATTTTATTAGTAGGTAATTCAACGCACCTTATTTATTTGGTTTGGCATGCTAGTATTTCAATGAAAGGAATACCTACCTTGATTTCCTCTAAGATTTTCCAGTAGAGAAGAACGAAACTTCTTGCCCAATGTGAATTTTTGTATATCAGGACCTTAAAGAAATAGAACACAATGTAATGGAAAACAAACATTGTACATCCGCCTAATTTCCATGTCCCACTAAAAAACATCCGTCCATTTTTCAAAAACCAAAACACTCTTCTTTCACCCGTTCATTTAGCAAAGCCTTACACAATGACGAAGCACTATCGTACACAACCTAGCTATTTATCTTTGATCTAAAGTGTCCGGCCACGTACCGGTTGCGGACCGGATCGATCCATCCCTCACGACTAATCGACCGTGCCGAACCGTGCCAAACCAAGATTAATAAATGACGCTTAAAATTCAACCTTTTTTCGGCTAAGCTAATGGCGCAAAAATAATTAGCCGTTTTTTATAGCCGCTTCTAACGGGAGCGAAATTTATTATTGGATTTTCTCGTTGTTTTTTGCATTTACTGTGCGAATGAATTATGATTTTGTTTTTTGTTTTCCATTTTATGGTAGGATTTGTTTTGTTTTGAATGTGTAATTGCCATTGTTTAAATTTGGTGGAAACGTCTGGACAAGATTTTCCCGTAATAGGGATTAGGAATTAGGGAAAAGGTTGTAGATTAGATTTGTCACAGATAGATAATTGTCTGTCGATTAAGTAGGTACAGTACCCAATTTTACTGATCTGCTTAATAGAATATTGCTTAGTTTAGCTACTCATAATTCTGAACCAAATTCATATTTACAAGCAATTTTTTTATTTATTATTTTATTACAAGTTGTCATTCAGAAATAGTTTTAGTATTATATATTTAAAGGGTTTGTACGGAAGCCGAGTGACTGCTTCGTTTATTCTTTTAGCTTCTTAAATAACGTCTCGTGAAATATTTAGTTTCCTAGCGACTGTTTGGGGGTTTATCAGGTACTTACTGCGCTCCACGGGGACGATATTTGGATGATTCATGATCTGCTATTTGTACGCTTTAGTCCTTTTTAAGGTTTCTTCTTTTATATTTACAAGCAATTGGAAAAACAACCAGCATATTCCAAAGTTCTTGCTTCAATTTCTCCTTAACATATATAAATATGATGAGTACCTAAGTATAGTAGGTACACTTAGGTACCTACTCACATTAGTCCATTTCCAATGTTTGAATGTGTACCTAAGCACCTGCCTGCAAATCAATCAATCGAAGTGCTAATCCATCAACATGCATTGAAATTGGCTTGAGGCAATAATATCCTATATAGGTACCTACCTACTATTAATATTAAAGATAGCATTTCGTAGTTTCGAGTAATTCTCTAGTGGTCACAAGAGCTACTGCTGAGCATGAGGTCCTCGCTTCGATTCCCAGGTCGGGCAAAGTGTTATTGGGTTTTCCGTCAAGAATTTCTTAGAAGCAGCTCGGAATCTGGATTTATGCCCGGTTTGTGGCAATAGGCTCGCCCCCTGTTACATGGGACTTAAACATAACTGGCGGAATGTGGGTGTACTACAGATACACCTCTGCCTAACCCTTGGCGGATCACAGGCGTGATGTTGTTATGTTATAAGCTTATTATAAGGTTGGAAGCGGGGCTGACTGCCTACCTAGGATACGCCAGAAGTAGGTACAAATATGTCGACGAATTGACGCGTAGTCAGTTGTGGAGGATCTTTTGATTCATCGAAAATTTACCAGGTGTGCGGTAGAAAGTCTGACAATTCTGGAAGTTGTTTCTTGTTACGTGTGATTTCTTATCCATGTAGGTTGGGCTTTACATGGGTATATAGAATACATTAAGACACCTGTCCTACAGACGACGTGGAAGCAACCTATCAAAGATTTTCAGAACGCTCGCTTGGTACATACGCAAAGAGTATATATGTTCTGTGCGACTGCGCATACGCATACCAGCATGACCACCATAGACACGGGTTTTGTCGACGGAAGAATAGACAAAATTACAGATTGTAGAAAAAAATCTTTAGAAATCTGTCAACAATATGTAATTTCTAAATAAATGTTATTACAGTATATATGAATATTTAATTGAAAAATCCATACAACTGACATAATAATATACATAAATTAATAATAAAAATTTAGATTTAATTACTAAAATGTTACCTTTAATTTTACTTAGAATAAGTTTTTTATGCATGTATAAATAAGTCCTCTTCCATCAAATTTTTATTTTGCTGTGCCCGACAGGGTCCACGATTGGTACAACTAATATTTACTTACCACCTAAGCACATTGTGGAATGCAATAAATGATTGAGTATTAAGGGGACTACATGACCTAAACGCAAATTTATAATGCCTAAAAATATATGATCCACTGAAGTAACCAAAATCAGAAAAATATATGATATTCTTCTCGATATATGCTACTTACATATTGTGTTGAAAACATAATACAATTAGCTTGATATGATAGAAAAATATCACGAAGATACCTCTAAAAAAATATTTTAACGATTAAAAACCATACTAATATACATGCAAACATTCAGATTTTCTGTCAGATTATTCTACAAGTAATATACTAACGTAATAGTGTTTTAATTTTTTAGTCCAATGAATAGATTTTTTGTAAATCCATAATTGCTTCATATTTTGCAATAAATTACCAGCGTTGTGTCATCGCGCGTCTCTTTCTTTTCTATGCAATCCGACAGTCACCGCGCTTTAGGTCTTGTAAGCCTCTTGAGTATTTTGACTAGTCTTCCGTCGATAAAATCCGTTTCTATAGTGGTCATGCTATGCGTGCAGCAAGTAATACCTAACTCGTCGCCGCTGCGCACGCACTAGCTCTACTCGCTTCTGGTTAATCGCCGTCGATGGGATAGGTGCCTATGATCATGAGTTCTCTTTTCAACCATGATGGTGGATAAAGGCCGCATGCAGCAGCGGGCTGTGTCGGGCTGAGCAGACGATGAACAATTTGACCGCGGACTAATTGTCCATCGTCTGCTCAGGCCTTAAGTGTAGATACGAAGTGGCAGAACTCAATGCATGCTGCACTCGGACACGAGAACTCCATCTAAAGCCAACACTTTCTTTCCTCATAATAAAAAGCGGAAGCACTACATAAATAAGTATCTGGTAAAGCAAGTAAATAACAAGCCAAATATATTTCACTGTTTATTGAGTTTTGAATATAATATCATTATAGATAGGTATTTACAATAGTATTCGAATGTTCTGAACTACAATATATTTTTGTAATACTACATTTAAATAAATAATAGTACACAACCAATTACTTTCTACCATACATAGATATAGCCAGGTATTTCAGAAAGCGTTTATTTGACTTCATTTAAAAGAGCTCTTGAATTAAATGAACACGTGTTTGAGTTAACTGAAACTGGGTCTAAGCCGAGTCGTATGTACATTGAAGAACATATAAATTTATAAAAAGTAGAAGCTCTAAGTTATTGTGAAAACCTTTCGTTTCGGCGGCAGTGATTATTTTATATATTCTCAGTATGATTTAACGATACAGGTACTTATAATATAATATAATGTAGGTATTTAAATTACTGAGTTGCGATCTATTTCACTAGTATATCATATTTTATATTATAACTCTTTGGTATACATCCAGTGATATTTTAAACTATATTTAACTAACTTGTTGCGTGGTTCATTTATTTAATTGAGGTCATTTAAATTAATTTGTTTCGGCCTTATTTCATTGTTCCGGCCTTATTTCAGTAGTGCCAAATTATTCGTCTTGCCCACATTACAGGTGACAGGGACATCGACACTAGCGTAGAAATATTTCGTCGGTTATCAAAGCAAAAATCAGCTGTTTGAAAGTGCAATAACTACGCGGTCAAAACGTATGGAATATCTTCTTTTTTTTTAATATTCAGAGTCATGTACTGTAATCCATCGTAGTAGTTTGCACGTCGATGTCCCTGCGACCCTGTATATATTTTTTTAATGATGGTAACATGTTTTTTTCTGTAAACTTTAAAAAGAATATAAATTCTTATTTTAAAAATTAATTTTAAAATAAGTCAGTATAAATACTACATGAGCTAATGTTATTTTTGGTAATAATTTTAATTAAAAAGGACGGTAATTGTAATAAAAAATGTAAAACAAGAAAATTTTATACAAAAATTGGTGTTACTAATGAGCAATTTCGATTTCTCGGGAAAATATCATGGGGTTTGTATATTGGCGTTATTACCTGTAGTATTGCATTTTGGCACATTTTATATCGCTATATTATATACTATTATACTATATTATTATATAAATATTGATATAATCTACATTATTAAACCGAACATCGATAGATATATCTAGCTATATGACAATATAACTTCATCTTTAACATTTATAAAAGCCGTGTCACATATACATACAAATAATTAAAAAGCAGAAGGAAGATAATAAATGAAAGAAACAAAAATAATTTGAATATTTTTTACTTTTTTATCACATGGATTACACAAATCTCAAATCAAATAATCAGACTTCAAGGCGTCAAGAATTTGACGTCACATTGTAGTATAAAACTGCGAAATTGACGTTCTAATGTAGTAACGTCTCAAGATACTACATTATGACGTCATAAATTAGACGAGTACAACGTCGTACGAGAACATAAAAGAATACATTACAAAATTTTAAAATTAGCGAATATTTATTTAAAAACAATTGCAAAACGCCACTGGCTTGAGCAAACAGTTGCTTTAATTGAAGAAAACATGAAAAACACTTTTTCCAACCATTTTTTTCGTCATTTTGAGACACAATTATTGTATGTACTTTAACTTGATAAAACTAGTTGCAAAATTAACATCGGAAGCTCAATTTTTAAATTACAAACTGCCGACCATTTTAAATAGGCCTCTACATGCAAGCGAATCACAAAACTTTGCTTCGTAAATCATATATAGTAGAGATCTAGCTAAATTGGCTTTTAAATAACATGTAACATCCATTTGATATGTTTTATGTACTATATGTTATTTTAGGCGTATTCGCTTTACTCTCGTCATAAGATTGTGTTAATATCAACAACCCATCTTCATAATATATGGAAACCCTTACGTTAAAACTATTTACAAATACAATATATACGACACCGAAAATGGTAACGCAAGGCTATGCTAATCGAGATTATATAGTTAGGCCTACCCAAATATCCAAATATGAATTTCCAAAACGCGTGAAATAATACAAGCTTACTGTAACATCAAAAATTTAATGAAAAAAATACTTTTAAAAAATGTATAACTCAACGCATTATTGGACAAAACATTTACACAGCTGCACTAATTTTAACGTTCGCATAATACTAACAGAAACAAAAATATACAATCAATAAAAACCTACTATGTATAAATATAACAGCCCCTAGAATTTTACTATTCAATAGTAAAATTGTTCATTTAACTATTTTATACAATAGTTCATATATATAAAGGTTATGGTACGTAAAAGCAGTGTCGAAATTGAAATACAAATAGCCCTTTATTATAATAGTTTGGGACCAGCGGGTTTTGGTAATTTTGAAGCTGGTCCAATATAGGTTGCCACACATTACAACTCAGCTGCTCATCACTTTAAAGCAGATTAATATTTCATTCTCAATATATATATTAAAAAAAATAGCAAATACAAATTGTCCTTACAGAATAAATGAACGCGCTTGTAGCAATTCCAAATGAACACAACAATATTTTCCTTGCTATTTTTATTACTTAGTACCTTATTGTTATTATAGTTAACAATAATGTGTGCCAACCCTAAATTAACTCTAATATCCAAAACTATTTAAAAATATCGATTCAAAATTCGAGTAATATCATTAAAACATTGCAAAATTTTATTTCCAATTACATTTTTCAGCTTTCCTTCTTTTTATTCATTAACTGCATTTCCAAAGAAATAATGTTAGTATAAAAACATGCTAAAGATAAACAGACACTTACAGTATTTTTTGGTTTTTACACAAATCCCAAATGTCTGACTCAATTTCCAAAACAATCAATTACAGACAAGACATTTAGATTTATTTTTATATTTTCGATTATTACATTTAATATTTCCATTATAATAGGAAGCTTATCTTCCGGGAAGACAATTCCATGAACATTTTAGCCAAATTAATTAACATCAAAAACTTCAAAATTTACTTCGACTATTACTATATCAATTTCATTTCTTCGATTACCCGGCTACACGCTCCATCAAGCAAGCATGTAAGGTATATCGTGCAAACGGTTTACTTTGGTGTGGAATCCACATGTTGTTTGCACAAACTGTGCATTAAAGTCGCTGCGTGTACCCGGGCCTTAAGACCTGGAAACTGATTGTAACGAATCTAAGTCATAGTTAACATTACCTTTCACAATTCTTCGGTAGACGCTATAGGAGCTTTAAGGAGTGGAGTTCTAGGACTTTTAGAGCCATCAGTATTTCTGGTAGGAGCTTGGAAGTCTTCGTTAGACAGGGAAGCGGGTAACGGTGCTATCTTCAGTTGATGCCCATTCAACTTTATCTCAGTAATGGAATGTGATCGCCCGTGGTTGACATTAGGTTTCTCTTTATTTGAAGTTGTCATCGGATCGTGAGTCGGAGTCTTGGCTAAGGATTGGGTCACTCTAACCCTGTTCGATTGTTCTCTTAGTGCCATTTGGTAAGCTACTTCAAAAGCCTCGCCTAGTGTTAAAATTACTTCTGTCGCTTGATCCTGGAAAAGGAATAATTTCAACATGAATATTTATTGGGTTTAAGCAAGGAGTAAATGTGCAAGAGATTTGCTCTAAGACTGATCGAAGGAAAACCTATCGCGATTTCTAAAGCTGTTTACAGACACTTTCATTCGGCATGTTTCATTTCAAGTCTGAACACGAAATGAGTTAAAAGTGAAAAATGAATTTATGAGTGAACCAATCCAACGATGTTGAATTTCGGCATTCGACATCTTTCACTCGCGTTCTGAATGATCTAAACTGAAATGAAATGAGTAGATGTTCATTCCTGTGTAATTTTGTCGATGTGGTATGAGCGTGGAATAAAACAAAAATAAACAGTCACTCAAGTGAAACTTTCACTGGAATGAAAGGTTACACATCAAAAGAGTTTAGGTATTTAAAAAATAAATATTTTGTTGCTCTATTGACATTCTTTAATTTAGGTTGATTAAATACAATGTTTTCGTATGTGTAGATCAACGAAGTATTCTCTGCTTTTGCATTAATAAAGATGCGCGATTTTTGTTTATGCTGGATTTTTCACCTTAGTTAATCTTGATATTAAAATGTGATAAAAAGATAAAAATTTAAGTTTTTAGAGGTTTTTGTTGCATAAAATAAACAATAGTCTGTATTTCCGTCGTTAACGCGTATAGCACAATCGCAGCGATTCGGCATACTCAATATGAGTTCATGCAAATCACGTTGCGGAATTGCCGCCCACGTCCGTGGTAACAGGCGAAAAAGATTTTCTGGTGTGTGTACAGCATCCATATTTGGCAGAGCTCTTCTTTGAAGCATATCCCATACGTGCTCAATGGGATTCTAATCTGGCGATTGAGCAGGCCATGTTAGGACTACATTACTAAATTTACTAAAAAGTATGCATAGGAGTTACAAAAAATATAATTACAAAACCAGATTTTTTGTAACTAGCAAGACTTTTGATGTGTGTATATTCCTGTCATAAAAGAAACAAGTATATAATAGGTCTTTACCTATGAAATTGCCGTTTTGTATGAAAAAATTTAAACGAATTTTTTTCATGAATTTTTTATTTGTATTAATCGAAGTAATCACCCATGCAATCAATGCATCTTTGCCATCGCAGTGGCAGTTTATTGATGCCCTTCTTAAAGAAATCAGCTGGACGGGAGGCAACAAATTCTTCAAAGGCATTTTGTACTGCCTCTCGGGTATTAAATTTTTTTCCCGCCAAGAAGTTATCCAAATTCTGGAAAAAGTAGTAGTCTGTAGGCGCAAGGTCTGGTGAGTAGGGCGGATGACGGAGAGCTTCCAACCCCAGTTCTTGCAACTTGGAGACCGTCTGCTGTGCAGTATGAGGTCGCGCGTTGTCGTGCAGGAGCAGCGGAGACGAGCGATTGACCAATGCTGGTTGGAGATGCGCCAGCTTCTCCATCATTGTGTTCAGTTCTTCACAGTACACATCTGCAGTAAGGCTCACCCCGTTTGGTAAGAAGCTGTGATGAATCACACCGGCGCTAGACCACCAAACAGTGACCATCACTTTTCTAGGGGTAAGTTTTCGTTTAGGGCATTGTTTAGGTGCTGAACCAGGATCCAACCAACTTGCTGAGCGCTTACGGTTATCAAACAGAATCCATTTTTCATCGCAGGTAACAATGCGGTTCAAAATTCCTTCATTTGTGTGTCTGTTGAGCAGTGCAAGGCACGTCTCGACGCGTACTTCGCGCTGGCGATCATTGAGTTCGTGGGGCACCCATTTGTCAAGCTTTTTTACCTTGCCAATTTGACGCAAATGGACCAATATTGTTTTGACGCTAACGTCGAAAGCTGCTGCTAATTCAGCCGTAGATTGTGTATCATCAGCTTCCACAATCGCCTTTAATTCGTCATTGTCGACCAAAGTCTTCGGACGACCGCGAGGTTCATTTTTCAGGTCGAAATTTCCAGAACGGAAGCGAGCAAACCAATAACAGGTGGTGCGTTGGTTTGTAGTGTTAGCTCCGTAAACGTCGTTGATGTTGCGTGCCGCTTGTGCCGCGTTGCTGCCACGACGGTACTCATATTCCATAATTACTCGAATTTTTAACGTATCCATGATGACGAAAAAGATTAAAATGCGATGAAAATGTAACACTAATCAATAAAGAAATGACTACTTTTAGAAAAAAAAATCCATGTTTTTAAAATAAAATTAATTTGAAATTAGAATTCTTAGCCAAACAAAAATTATTTTGATTTGAAATGGCCAGTACTGCAGAACGGCAATTTCATAGGTAAAGACCTAATATTAACAAACAAGAGAACAGCTCACCATAGTAGCGACTCTGAAGACATGACAATAGTGGCTCCTGCTCGTGTGATCCTTGGTAATGTACGCGAAGTGAGTGAGGTCGTCAGCATCCTGACACGCGCAGTGGATGTTGCGGATTTCGTGCTCGCAGACCAACTCCTAAGAGAAAAATATGTCAATAAATAAAAGATTTAGGATAGGTGACGAATTAAATAACGTTACATAAAAGTCCTTAGTCATTCACCAGTTAAATATCCTAGTAAAAAAACTGAAGCTAGACGGGAGATATAGAAAAAAATCTGAAACATCCTGTTAATTGAAAAGGCTATGTAACGGACTCTAATTAAAAGCATTTACAAATTGGGACTGTAGGTCATTAAAAATGTACAGTGAAACTATCGTTTACCGCCCGAAAACATTTTATGCCCGTCGCAATTTAAAAAAGGCCGGAGTTTTTTTAACGAATTCTGTCCCAAACAATACTTTACTCATTTTTGACGTAAAAAAACAAATCCAAATTAAATTACAGCCGTGCTTCGCAAGCATAACATTGAAAAAACACTAATTATCCCACTTAACTAACCGTGAAGAGTTCTAACATAAAAAATCATTGTACGAAAAGGGGGAAGAAAGAAAAAAACAATCCTTTTTTTAAGAAACACAAAGAAGAGATTGGTCATCGGTCCGATCAAGTGTGAGGAATGAACCGTAATTAAAAATCAGGCAAGTATCAGGGGTCTTCGCAGGTCCTTTGTTACCGACCCCGGGATGTTTGCCGTCTTACACTTGGATGATCTTCAAAGACCCCTAACAGTCTCCAAAGTTTGCCCGTCAAGGATTGAAACTACAAACTTGGGAACAACGTAGCTGAGAAAAAAGATACTAGATATATGTTTTTATTTTTAACTTTTTCATCTCGGTGAATGTCAAAAGAAAATGTCGGACTAAATGAAAAGGTCAAGTTGGCTATTGTCAGAAGTTATTCTTGCTTAAATAAAATATAATAAACATGCTTAAGTAAAGTTCTATAACGGCCGTAATAAAATCTTTTAAACTAGGTACGGTAAATATTTCTAGTACTTACAGATGAAAAAGAAACTTAGGTCAAGATTGATAATGGTTACTCAGCACGTACTTTGGCTACGCATTATTCCTGTCTCTTTTGCATAAGTGCAAGATAGCGACGAGAACATACATAAATAAGCCAATCCTCGTGATACATAGCGACTATCAATTTTGGTCTAAAGTTAAAATTTTAGCAGCTTCAAGGTCCCCCTTTTCAAAATCAAAGCATTTAGTTCAAATAAACCATTTACAGACAAAATTGAATTTCAAGGAGTCTGTCAGATAGTCAGAATGCTGGAGTTCGTTGCCCGTTCCAACACAGGCAAAAAACTCCTAGGATACTCTTTTAAATTTACAAAATCCTGGGTACATTGTTCTTGTTGCTTTTATGTGTGAAAATAATGTAAAAAAAAAAACAAAATATAAAAATTACTTACCCTGGTGATAGTGTTTAGGAACTTGACTCCTCTATAGCTGATGGAGAGGATGATGTCCGGAGAGTCCCTCGGTTCTTTGGTACACTTCTTCAGCTTCTGTATCGATTTCTTCGTCGACTCCGTGCCTCGGAGCTCTTTGACCACTGTTGATCCTAGGTACTGGATAAAAAGATTGGAATGAGCTCACAATTTTTTGGTCCTAATCAAAATATAAATGATACTATGGAAGGGGTCAAATGTAGATTAATTGGAACGATGCCGCTTTGGCAAGAATACAATGATTTTAAACATTGATGTTTACACAATTTCACAATTTCTTTGATCACTTACAAACATAATATATAAAGTTTCTAAAGATTATCTCTGGAAAGCAAAACGCAGCATAAAATTCTAAAATACTTACATTAGCTACATAAGTCACAGCCCCAGTAACCAGCACAAACGGTTGGTGCTTCCACTGAGTCTTCAGCGCCCCTGGTACTCCAACCAGCAGTTCCGAAGGTGCCCTGATCTCCAGGTCCGAGGGTCTAGGGGGTTGAGGAGCAGGCCTGTTCTTTTTGCTGCGCTTCAGGGTTTCTCCACCTGGGGGCGCCAGGGTAGGGACCACGGGAGGTGGAACCGGTTTGAGGTTTTCTGAAGGTGGTAACTTCTCTTTGATTTCTTCTTTCAGCTGTTTTATGTTGCTCTTCTAGAAGGAATAAATTGTTATTAATAATGTGTAATGTCTAGATTTTGGGATCTATAAGGTTTCAAGTAATGTTTTCGTTCCATCGTGGTTTCTATTCGTAAGCTTTTAAAGTTTTAAATAAAAACGTTAAGTTCGTTCAAAGTTTTCTAAATATTTTCCCTTTTTAGTTTTCATCTAAATATTCTGCTCTAAAAAAAGCCTGCACCAACCAGACAGACACGAACCTCCCCTCAAAAACACTAATTAAATAAAAAAATGGCAACAAAGCACAATACAAAACAAAACGTAAAGTGACACTCATACGCAGATTCACACTTCAGAGGTGCAAAACAAAATGCGACGGGGAAAATTAAAAACATCGCCAGTAGGCGTAAAATTTTAATGAAGGCAATGAAAGGTACACAAGTAAATAATTGAATCATCTGATTTCATGGTGTCATTGGCGAAAAACTACACGTGGGAATGAAAGGGCTGTTCCGTTAGAATAAACTTGAATAGAACCGCATAATATGGACTTGTGGTTAGTATAGTACAGTATTTTTATCTCAAGAAGCGACGCGCGCTTTACTTGTGGTAACCAAGTGAACAAACACGCTGTGAATGTGTGCGTGATGACGAGAAGCGTCAACACAAAACACACGCGCACACACATATACACTTCCGACTTCGCCAGTCTCGGACGGAACCGAGAGCTCCTGCGGTTACACACACATTCACAGCGTGTTTGTACACTTAGTAACCACAAGTAAAGCGCGCGTCGCTTCGGGATATAGAAATACTAAACCCCGGACGTAAACACTGCGGCACATTCGAGTTTTAGGTTTTGTACAGCGTGGTCTCTTTCTCTCATATCTGTTTATCAGTCTCTTTCTAATCCTTGAAGTTTCTTATGCCCGGGTTTCGGTACTATTACTTTAAGTCACTGAAGACTGGTTTCCGAAGTTGCAAGATAAAGTTTATGTTAAAATTTGGTCTAGTTTGTGTAGTAGTAAAATATTTTAACAACTTTATTAGAGCAACTTGTGGACCACCAGCGGCTTTGCTCGCTTAGAGTTTATATAACATTCTGGAAACGAAATTGTACTTCAAAATAGATTGAATAGATTGAAACTACTGTTGGAACTGCTGAAAATTGTAAAAACTATCTTTACATTGCATAAATTCAATGTTTTAGTATTGTATAATTGCATAGCAAATGTGTGAGCACTATGCACCTACTATAAAGCTACCATTTACTAGGTTTGACTTTCATTGGTCATGTGCCCTGGCGGCTGAGAGTATGTCATGCTCACGAAAATGTCTCGCTGGTGGTGGCGCGTGTGTTGGATCATTAAGTTCCCTTAAAAATGGTTGAGCTAAATGGTGGAGTTTCTTGAATGTTCATCTCCATTGGTAACTACTACGCTTTGGAATGGGCAACTAGCTTCATATTTCTGCCTGACCGACCCCTTGACAGTTCAAAAGTGCCTGTAAGTGGTTTATTAGAAATAAATGCTTTGAGTTTGAGTTTGATTTGATTTGGTGTTGAAAGTTAAAACGGTATTCATTTGTTTTCAGAAGGATTGTCAAAGAGCTCAGAAATAGTATAGAATTCTAGGAAAAACTAACTAAGGATGACTGGCGATTAAAATGGCATCATCATACAGGTAGAACGTGCTACCTACCATGCTATAAGATTTCCTCAAAGTTCTGCTATAATCGACATTAGATCACCTGATTATTAAAACAATATGACTCACAAAGTATTGTAATTTTTCTATTAATCCAATCAGTCAAATCATTATTAAAAGACCAAGCGGGCCATATCGAATCAAATTTATAGATATATATACAAAACAAGATTAGATACGGAAAAAATGCCTCCTGTTTTTATTTCGACATTGAGAAACAAGAGTTTTTCCAAGTTAATTGACCGGAAAAGAGGGCGAGTAGTGTCTGGAGGTTATTTAGGTGGCAAAAGTAAATGCCGTGTAATTGAAGGTATGTTTGTTATATTCAAATTGAATTAGTATTCATTAAGGCGGTACCCCGACCAAAACCTTGCCATAGTGCGTTATTTAGAGGCTTTTAACTCATTCACTATGGGTAATAAACTACATCTAAAAGCACATTATTAATGTTCGATATCATATCATTACATTGCACGTTCTTATTTGTTTTATGTGTTATAAATACATTTAAAATCTCCTTCTAAAAAAGTGACTAAAATTATTGATTGCATGCATCTTTTGCTAAAGGTGACTTTCTATTAATTTGAGGATTACACTAATGAATAGATAATTTAAAAATCTAAATGATTCACATTTTATTTTATTTCACAACATCGCTTGTCTTTTTTTTTTTAATAATTTAAATATTTTTGTGAATTTCATGATAAATGAGCGTGCGCAGGGAGCGAGACAGAGCGAGACTCAGCGACGGGCAGAGAAGGACCGAACGCTCAAGGTCGTTTGGTCGGGGAAGCGCCTTAAGGCAACAATATTTAGGTAACCACTAAATGACTTATGAAAACCTAAGCGATTACAAAACTAAACATTATGACTATGAAAGACACGGAAGAAATAAAAAATTGTATGAGTGCTTTTCGGCTGATAAAAGAACAGACATCCATCCTGTGGTGAACTTATTACCCAAATCAGAAAAACGTTGAGTACCTACCCCTGATCGGTTAACAAATCAAGCTTCAAACGAACGCTAGTAATTCATAAAACAAATAAGTAATAACATACGCACGGGTCGATCGATCAGGTTAAGCTACGCACGTCGCGGTCGGTCTTTGGATGGGTGACCATCTTTACATACGAGATCTCTCCGTGCCTCGGAAACCACAATAAGCCGTTGGTCCCGGCTGTCATTCTTGGATCTTTGACAGTCGTTACGGGTCGTCAGAAACCCGAAAGTCTGACAACCAGTCTTACCAAGGGGTATTGTGTTACCCAGTAACTGGGTTGTGGAGGTCAGATAGGCAGTAGCTCCATGTAAAATACTGGTATACACCTGCATCTGGTTAGCTGGAAGCCGACCCCAACAGAGCTGGTAAAAAGCTAGGCAGATTGAATCTCTAATAAATAAATAAAAAAACTTAATCCAAATTAAAAATCCATCCTAAAAAAACAATTTCCAACCCAACCGTATAGTTAGGGCGCGCGTGTTGCGCTTACTCCCACCAAGTGGGGCACTCGCAGTCAATGCAAGCTGAATAGACGACGAATTGAGCACTAATTACCTATACAGAGTTGCCGACGTGTGAAATTAAAAAAAAAAAACCAGCAATATGTGAAGGTACATGTAGGCTGAATTAGCGTCGCTTGTGAATGAATGGGATGCTGTGCATGTATGGTCAGATGAGTGGATTTGAAATTAGTATGCTATTTTTAAATAAGGTTTTCAATGGGTTGGTAATGTTACGTCTAGTCTAGTAATATTGGTCGGACACGAAAATAAATGTCGATACCCGAAAGATACCTGCACAAAATTATACAGGGTTACTTTTGAGATAAGACATAAAGACTATTTCCGTCTTTTATAAGTTTACAGCCTGTATAAAAGAAATTTAAATTCAAGAGGAAACTTTTGCTTTGGAGATGTGTAAAGCATTTGTTTTCGTAAAAAAGAACAAAAAACGTAACAACTGCTCCAAATAACCATGTTTAACATTAAAATTCTACGCAAAACGTGCACGAATCCAAAACTAGCTGAGAACCTAATAATATGCGACTTTAGAACTTATGTGCCAAATACTTATGTTAAATAGTCTAACACTGGTCTATACGCCTAGGTTAGATGGTCTTTAGTCTAGATTGTGATATTATTTAACGTTTTTGTTGCGAAGGTTAGTTTTTATTGTTATGTGGTAATAGGATTGTCTGTTTCATCCCTAGAAGGATAAATAAGGAGATATCAAGATTTTTGTATGGGCAGCATCATCTAGCCGTATTATAATAATAATAAAACGCACTAACTCAAAAATTTCCACAAACACTTGAAAATATTTATTGCAACAACTTATTGCTGGATCAAGATCAAAGCGTTAAGTATGCTGCTAAAATATACTCGTACAATTATCACTGATGTTGATAGCGGGCGGCTTAATAAGTACCTAGTAGAATAGATAGTTATAGCTAAAAGAAGGCGGAATTTGATATCAAATTAAATGGATTTCTAGAAAACGAAATCACATAATTATCATCCAGTATAGTCCTCCGGACCGTATTTCGGCCATGCCGGCCAATCTCAACAGAGACAAACCTTCGGCGCGGGAGATATTATAGTGCATACAAGTGTGTGCGCAGAAACAGGTGTACTCTCTCTCTCTCTCTTCCGTCACTTTCATAGTCCGATGGGACGGCAATCCGACACGACCGGAGAGAGATTAGGCGCAGGACCAACGGTTTAACATGCTTTCCGAGGCACGGAGGTATCACACCGCCACCTTTCAAACTCCGGGCCGTTACAAAAAAATCCAATACCTACCATGATCTCGAAACACAATTTACTTCCAATATTACATACTCGTATACACCAACAAACACGACAAATCCCTAAAGACTTAACGCCAACACATTATTTAAAACTCATCTCGCCACCTCATCACTTGTTACTTACATGTGACGAGATTAAAGCTGCTAATCTTAGTTAAATTGCTCATCTGCCTGCTAATTATAATCACGCACGTGCTACAGGGGGGTAGCCAGGCAACGCCCTCACAGGTGTCATGATAAAGTAAGGAGGAATGTTCAAATGAATTTGGATTTTAGTGATGGTGACACGTTTGAATGCAGTCGGGGGTAATAGGACTGTTGAATTTTATTTTGTATATATTGTGTCAGTTAAATTATTATCGATGTCTTTTCTAAAAATCTTACTGAGGATGCAGCTTGAGTTTCGAGAGTCACAGAAATATAATTATGATAATTACATTAATCAGTATTAATTACTACAAGCACATTTGGATATATCACACATCATGATTGACCCACGTTATTTCCAGAGACATCTTCATATCATTCAAAAAAAAATGAAAGTATTTTTAACATGAAAAGAAGGCGCTAGCATAAACTTAGTTTTGCATAATATGGTACCTACCTACTACAGGGCAGGGCAAATAACTTTTCAGTAAGTCCGCCACTTGACATTATACTACGATTCTAAAGAGCTTAATAAACTTCCGTATTTAACATGAAACAATTCAGATGCCTTATCCAATAAAAATCCCAATAAGTCCAAAACACATGATCGGAAAGCAATAACGCTGAGTACGGCAGGTGGGTTCCATAATATAATATTAAACCAGTTAAGGCAAAGGATATCCTCGCGAAATAAATTGGCAATCGCCGCACAATAAGTATGCACCTGCCTACCGTGTGTATTAAGGCTTACTCAATAACAATTTGGGGTATAAACGAGTTTAAACCTCACTCACATGCTTGAATTTTAATTTACTAGGGTTTGATTCTGACTCAACTTTTAGGTCAGTAATTAATTCTGGTTTTACAAATCCTCATTTATCACTTTTACAATCATCTTTAACGTGTTCACTGATAACGATTTCTTGTTGTTGTTACTAATCGTAAGCTATGAACTTTTAGAAAACATGTTAGGAGTTAATATCATCATTACTAAATAAAAATACCGATTATAGTTTTAGTAGGATGTCATTTTCTATATTTATATCGTACTATAGTCAAATTAGAGATACATCAGTAGATGCAGTATCACAGAACATATATCTCGCACCCTTTCGATTGCTATCAATCACTTCACCGATTTCATTCAATCCGATATCATAGCAACGCCCTCTGTCGTCTGCAATTGTCGCTTTGCTGCAAGGATATCCTTTTTACAAGCATTTTGATTGAGCGAATTGCTCACTTCATTGCTCAGATTGAACCATCCTGGGTCTTTCGTGTTTGATTTATTGGTATTAGTTGGTGTCTGTTTCTTAAGGACTGTATCGTAAAGTGAGAAAGGGTCATATGTGTGATTGGGTGAACTAGTTTCGGACGTTGATTTTTTTTGTAGATGGGTCCAGTCAATTGGCATACATTCTCTGAAATTCATATTAATCAATTTTGAAATGAAGCTCCAATATAAAATTTAATATCAAGATTTGTTTTAATATTAACTATAGCACTAAATTTAATATTAACTGTAATACTAATAAAACAACAAACTCCAATAACAAACCAAAACTTTCAATCTATAATTAAATAATAATTATACTCTACAGCTTTAATTCTACCACCTGGTACTTTTACTTTCATCACATCCCATTCATCAAAATCAGCTCACTTTCTCGCTACATAATTAAAATATATCACGCCCAAGCCGTTGCCCTCATTTCGTCTTCCAAGTAAATCTATCAATCCACTTAGAATTCGTCAACTGCCCGTCTCCAAAATATGTTACATGATATTTTTACAACACTTTATAGCACAACTTTACTACCTATATCAGTTTGGTAATCGCTTTCTCTTGTTGATCAACCATGATGTATGGGAAACCATGCATTAGTATGCATGGTGTTGACACCGACATTCGTGACACCCATGAGCATTTATTATCTACACATTATCATTTTTGACATCGTTTAATGTGTCTGCTGGCTTTGGTTGCACTTTAATCCAATTGATTCTTCGGGCTAGACCGGAATTGACGGCCTTAATGATTGTTAAATTGTGTTAATTAATACGTTTTTGGACAAATACATTGCTTGATATCTGTATGCGCTGGGTGTGCGCTATCGAGGCGTCGATACCCATCGTCGCGACGACGGGTTTCTGCAAGGTAATTGTCATTGGTCACGACATGATTCTATTATTAAACGAAATCTGATTTCGATAGAAATACTATCATGTTGGAATATACAAAGTAGTTGTTTTTGGAGGAAATAATAATGTAGACACTAACAAAACCATGCAGCAATCCTGCATGGGTGAAGAGGATTCGTTCAACGCGACACACCACTATTATAAAACAGACATATACGAGACATGCAAAGAGCTGATTTCTCAGAAATCAATGAGTAATTGCTTTATTAGCATGAAATAATCCTTAAAGTAGTAATTATGTTAACATCTTCCTATTGTTCATTGTATCTTTCCATGGGGTGAATTTTTTTGCAAGGAATATACCTGTTGATATAATTGTCACAAGCATGATCACTGGATACAACAATTTAAATTGTCACCTATTTAAAACGCACGCCGTTATAGTCATAGACCAACTTTTCCGATTACAATAGCTCTATCTTAAGATGAGAATTCGACAGAGTTACAAAAGAAATATGACTTACCAAAGTATTGAGATCAGCATTAATATCTTCCATATGATTAGCAGGTCCATTGTGCTGTCCAGATACCGAAGCCAGGATCCTTTTCCTATGTCCAGCCTTCTGAATCTCCAGTACAGCAGTCAGTTCTACTTCCCAAATTCTTCTCACTCTATCCATATCTACATACAAATGTTTCCTAAAAGTATCGCTATAAATCTCTAAGTTTATATGTCTTAGCCATTCTTCTACAGATTCGTTTTGGCTTTTACTTATATTGTTATTGTTATGATTATTGCTTATTTCAGTTATTTTAAGAGGTAATTGTTTAGCTGATTCTAGTATTTTTTGTCTATCGTTCTCTTCTATGCCCATCTCTCGGAGGTCGTTTTCGTCTATGATACCGTTCTGGAACAAATGATTATTGTTAGTTGATCGTTAAAAATGGGTTTCTGGGTTTTAAAGTTACTTCTTAGAATATCAATTGATAATTATTACAATTAGTGAAAACTTGAGTAAATGTTACTTTGTGATAAATATAATGATTAATTTTAGGTCCATAGGAGTACCTATAATATATTTAATTTATTTTAAGTACATGTATTGCATCTTTTATCATTTTAAATTGTGACTGTTGATTTTTACTTAATCTAATAACAAATCAACAGAAAGTATACTCACAACAAAATCGATATCATCGAATCCACTTTCCAAGAACAAGGTCTCATAGTCATGCAGCCCCATGCCAGACAGCCACAGTCCAAGATTAGAAGCCACAGATGGACTCAAGCTGGATTCGGAACAGCTCAACCCAAGTCTTGAAGTGAACTCCTGCTCAAGTTCTGACACGAAGACCGACTCCCTCACGAGCTTGCTTCCGAACGACGCCATTATTTCGGATATTTTGGCCCATTCCTCCTGTTGGAAAAATGGAAACTGTAAATAATAGATTGGTTTTTATAATTTTATAGGAATAACAAAATATTTAGAAGTAAATCCAGTTGTAATAGACACTGAACCGGACGAACTGGTTAGGCCAGATGATGGTTATATAAAATACAGAATTCATTGTATTATTTGCAAAGCAAATAACATTTGAATAGATCGACAATCCAGTAAATAAGATCAAGAAAATTAATTTGACTAGCGAGTGGGCTTCGCATAATAAAATAATGAGTTTCTGATAGATATGTTACACAACGAGTTCGCGTTGATGATGAACCCAAGAAATGTAGCAAAAACATGGATTGTCCATGTTTTTGCTTCAATTCCCAGGTTAGTATGGAAATGACTATATTTTTTGTTGTCTGCCGTGTGAATTAGCAGACAATGGTGTTCTATCAATCAACATTATTCCGGTTTCTATAGATGTTATTTATACGCTAGGTAATATTGCAAGCATTTGACTACATAGTGTTAAGGTTAAATGAAGAGATAATTAATATTAATTTCATAACGTGTATCCCAAGCGCCTTGTCTGAGAGTCAAACTCCACCCAGAGAGACTCTCTTAGAGCATTCAAGCTATGATACTTCCCTAACTAGAGCAGCGGTGCTAGATTAATCTTTATTTCTATTGCTCTATTGTAAAGGTGTTACAATTGAGATAGATCACGTAAGTATCACCTTAATTTCAAAAGTTATTCACATAGATGTCTTAATAATCACACAAAAACAACTTGCCCTCATGCAGGACGACCTTTTAAAAACATAAGTACCACATCAAACTGAAATTACTCCTCAATTTTATCAACGAACATTATCATGAGAAGCATCAAATCGCTTTCATGCGACATTCAAACATCTGCTGTTTGTGGCACCTGCCTACCTGAACGAGCCATGAGTATATTATACGACGGAGACATAACTTCATACAGTCGCGGAACGCGAATACAAAACGAAATGAAAACGGCAATGAATGCGTGACGTTTGAGGTATACGTAAGGATAGTCTTTGTCAACTTAATACTCATATTTAGTATGCTGTGAGCGAGATGCAAGTTTCCAGGTTCCAATTTTATGAAATCGTCTTAGAACTTGCAGTAAATCCAAACATATGACACTTAAAATAGAATTGTTTTTTTTTTGCAAATTATGACGTTTAAACTCCCAAACTAGCTATAAGATAGTATGCCGATAACATGTATAGATATAGAATGAGCTGATATATATCAATGTGTTATTAGTTCTTGTCTTACTCTAATATATTTCAGAGAACTTGTCAGTAAGAAGACACTCACACATAGTCTTGCTTTAATTATATTCCTATTAATATGTACTAGTACTACGCAAAACTAGTTTGTAATAAGTTCGGAATCCATTGGCTATCTACTCTTGTGCTTACACGACGTTATGTTATCGAGATCAGCACGTAATGTGGCCACGTCTCGCCTCGATATGTGGGTATCGCCCGCATTCATGTGACACTTTTTTGTGAACAGTTTTTGTTAAACTTTTTGTAGAAGAATGATGTACTGGGGTGACTAGCTGATATCAACGTGGCTTGAGTATGTTATCATCGATAATTATGACAATGGCTTAATATATATTTAAATAAGCTTAGTGATACTTTTAATGAAGATAGATATAATACTAGAAGGCTAATCTTTTGTATAAGTAGTACTTCAAGAGCCATGGAGTGTTCCTGCAAGCTCCCGGGTGACTGGATTTCATGATGTATCTCATGAGAGTAAAAGGTATTATAAGAAAACGACGCTAAAGTGCAGATGAGTAGCGCTGACTACCTGGCATACTTATGTATTAAGGCTCCCGCAAACAGGCGCGACGCGACAGCCCGACACAAAGGCGCCGCTCGTCGCGCGGCACGCGGTGCCTTTGTGTACGCTGTCGCGTCGCGCCAGTGTGCACGAGCCTTCATGTGCGGTGCTGCTAAAAGTGGATGAGACTTGTTCAAAGACTATTAGATAAAAGGTAGTCAAAACCACTATCCTATAGTCCATTTTTTTTTTAAATTTTTCTTCTACCCCTTTATTTATTTATTCATGCACCTACACACAAAAACCTAATACAAAAACACACATAAAGATGGAACACTTTTTTTTTAACACGTCTTTTCTACTGCTGTCCAAAATCATAAGGTAAATTGTAAGTCCAGGTGCATGGTATTCATATTTCCACTTTTCCCTACACGAGACCTTGTCCAGAATATTCAGAAAGCCACGAAACAGATGCTCGCACCATATCTCAAACACAACAATTTAATGGCTGATTTGCATTTAATACGCATAATTCTGAAGTTTTCTGCACAGCAGCTGTCCATCGGACACTGGCATTAACGTGTCATGTTCAAAGATGCAGCGTTCACCTGTTCTCATATATGAGTAAGTACAGTGATCACCTGGACACCTGTGCGGTCTATGAGCGGTTTAATGGTGCATTGTCTTCAATTGATACTTATTACTTGTGTTAGTAGCTGATGCGGCATTGTTTGATGGTTGATGAGTGCATTTGCATGTGGGCAAGAAGTTTCTGTATAGATATGTTGGTGTATGGCATTCTTTGGCAATGTGGTGAAGCCTAGAAACGTTAGTCTTAGGGTTTCTTCTAAGTTCCATAGGTATTTACTATCCTCCTTACTAATAAACGTTGTATAGCGTCTGTGTAGTTACACACCGATTAAGGTTAAGGTAAGTGTTTAAAGCTACGTCCAGCAGGCGTAGCACAAGCACCGTCTTGTCGACGGAAGAATAGACAAAAATTACGTTTCGTGAAGACAGTACGACGGCAGCAAAGTAGAAACAGTCAACTGCACTTTTTACGAAATTCAGTAATTTATTCACGTTTATCTTTTATTTTGCTTTTATCTCGAAAATGGTGTGTCCTATCGCAAAAATAATGAAAATTTCGACCCCCTTTATGGAACCCCTAAACTCCTAAAACTCAACATGTAGGTAATCATTTTTTACATTTTCCATACAAAAAGTGAAAAATTCCTTTTTTGCTTTCCATTTCTATACTTTGTGGCCGTCGAGTAAAAGGTTTTCTACCGTCTTTAGCATAACGATAAAAAAATCAATTTGTCTTTACTACCTTAGACAACTGTCTTCTGAAATAGTCTACATTAAAAAGGACCTAGACAACGATTGGCAGAAACGGAAGACAAAATGACAGATTTTAGAAGGATTTTTACGGTGCGATGTCAAAAATAGAGAAAAGAAATGTCACTTTGTATGGGAATAGCCGTCTCTATTCCTCGAAGAGACAGATAGCGTCATGCTAAGCCCGCAGATATATTATTTTGTCCGTACCTAGCGTTCCTTCGTTCCGTATCGCTAACGCTAGTTTCGACGCGAGGGATCGTGGAGTACCTCGATGCGTTCCGAGGCGCCTATACTCCATTTGAAATAAGATTAGAAATTTAAATAAACCTTTTTTACAGTCCGTTCAACCGATTTTGACTACCATTCCGTGGGCATAATGATGGCATTAAAAGCAAAAACGGGGTTACAATACCAACTGTTTACTTCAGCTGCTATGTGTTATGCCACCAACGCAACAGACGTCAAAATCGGTTGAATGGACTGTAAAAAAGGTTTATTTCAATTTCTAATCTTATTTCAAATGGATTATAATGCCGTACCGTTCTGAATGGCGCCGTCCAAACTAGCGTTCATGGATCGCGACGCAGATATGGAACGAAGGAACGGTACGGACAAAAGAACATTATCTGGACGTAGCTTTATGTGAGTTCACGGAATTGACTCCAAGAACCCTAAACAGGACCAGCACCGTAATTGCGTTACACACTACCTATCACAATCTGAATAATTTTGAGCCTGTTGCTAACCCATTGCTTCATATGCTAGAAAAATTTGTTTGCTCAACACCGTAAATAACGCAATAAATGTTGTTGAACTTGTAGCGGTATCTATACCGCCACATGCGTGCTACGCGTCACACCACTGACGTCACGCAAATCCTGCATCGCGCAAGCAGAGTTTACCGCGCGACTAGCATATATAAGTATAGGTCAACGTCCCGACATCAACCGTCGGGCAGTTGTCCACCAGACACAACACCCGTCTGGTCGGAAGATCCTCCCTTTTCTATGGAGGTATGAGTGAGCTTTACGCCCTGTTCCTCATAACTCTATAAACTGTCAAAATGAAAGCCATTCCTACTGTTATTGGGTTACGCAATTGCCCCGCTGCATAAAAAGACTAAGAAATTGGTATTAGATCTAAATAGGATAAATAATCTTGTTAGTTTACAATAATATTGCTAGGCTGTTTACAGTCTCACAAGTTCGATACATTCATTGAAAAAGAAAACACGTGTTGAAACAGGAAACAATGAAAGAAAACGTAGTTTTTCAAACACTTATCATCTAGTTCTTTGAATGAACAGGGAAAACATTTAGCGATACACACACAAATGGCTATTTTAAATGCGCAACATGTGTTTAAGTGTATTTTAATTTATGTAACTAAACGTTATCATCTGCATTAGAATTTCAAATGCCCATTTATCGAGTATGTCATGGATAAAAGTTATCTTCTTTCCATTCAGTTAACTAAGCGAAAACATAAATACACGAGCATAGCCTTGCAACGAAAGAAATACGAGTATGTACGTATTAATTAGTATGCCTATCAATTTAAATATACGACGAGTGATAACACCCTGCAGAGCAGTGGTGGCCCAATAGAAACGACGGTGACTTACGAGTCGTAGGTCGTAGGTTCGAATTCAGGCAAGCACTTTACTTCGTGTAAATTATTTCATCACCACTGCTCTCAAAACAGTGAAGGAAAACATCGTGAGGAAACGGGCATGTCCGAGAACTAAAAAATCGAAGAAATTGGACCTTCACCAACCCGCACTGGGCCCGCGTCGTGGATTATTATATGGCCCACTCTCTCTCACACAGGGGATGCCTGTGTCCTAGCAGTGGGAACATTATAGGATGATTATACTAACAATCTACAAATCTTATCTGCCAATTCTGCCATAATGTCAAATATGATTTAAGAAACGAAACTGCCAAAGGGATATTTTCAATAAGCTGCCAATCGTTGAGACACCGGGCTTGCGAACTAGAGGACGTGAGTTTAAATCCCATCCGTTTTGCCATCGATGTGAATTCGCTTATATCGGGGGCAGATAGTTAACCGTCCCAAAAACACAAGACAGTTTGATCGTCTGTTCTTGACTGAGAACAAACGCCCTTTATTACTCATTCCTAGCTGTGCTTCTGCTAGTACAAAATGAAATCAACTTTTGTTTACCAAAACTTTGCTACCTCCACGGCGATATACATATATTTAAATCACGACACGTATACAGGAAGAAATTTTAACCAGTGCGTGATTCAGCATATGATTTAAGACCCCCTAGCGTAGTAAATTATCGACGGTTATCAAAAAAAAAGTTGTTCCATAGACATTTTGAGCGCGTAGGCATTGCACTTTTCTATGAAACAGCTTTTTTTTTTTTTGATAACCTTCTAAAAATTTATATGCTAAGTGGTCTAGAATCATATATGCTGAATTCATGATTATAATTTGCGCACTGGTTAAAATTTCTTCCCGTATAATTTCAAAGAGCTGGAGGTAAGCTTCGTAAAACATAGTTTAATAAACCAATTTACTAAACTATCTTTCCATGGACACAAAGAAGAACGAGAAGTAAGAATTTATACAGAAGTAAAGACACTGTATTATACTAATGTTATGAACGAACTTAAGTCAACCGCCTGAACCCGTGAACCGTGACAGACAACCATACAATTTGGCATAACAATAGCTTTGAAACATGGTGACGCTTCAACAAAGGCAGGAAGTTAGAGAATTATCTTTTGACGGTAAACACCTGTGGTTTAACACACCCCATGTTATTATGCAGCAGTTGGCTTTTCAGTTGGTACCGAGAATTTTCAAAAACCGTTAAATGACGTTTAAATGATTGTATTGCACAAAGAATACTGTGGTCGCTGCCCCGACATTACAGAATTCAATTATCATCATAGCAATATCCATCGACGTCGCTTGCTGAACAGAGGACTCATTGAAAGAAGAAAAGAAAAAATATATGCGTTTATTGGCACAAGAACAACAAACATTTAGGATCTATTAAAGAAGAAAGTTACCAGTGCGTATGCCAAAAGGGTCTCGAAGAAGATCACGAGGGCATTGAAGATCAAGAAGAAGACGAGATAAGAATCAATTTAAAAAAAGCAACAATCGCAGTATGAATCGCAGTAGTATGTCGTCGAAGCCATTTTCGATACACTGAGGACAATTAATAAGAGTTACCTACATACATCCATAAACTTACGTCTTCTTCCCATGGAGGTAGGCAGAAACTACAGAACGCTACCTGCTACGATCCTTACATACTCCTTTTGCCTCGTTTACGTTCATAGACATACACACACGCCGATTGCGAGTACTACGCACCTGACTTTTCTGAAGAACATCACCAATAACGTCGCTATATGTGAAATTAATAATACTCGTAGTTATGACTTTCAAAGTTTAAAAGACAATAAAAGAAAAGCACACACCACCTTCCTAAACCACAAAATTGCTTCTAAGTTTTGTTTACCTGTTCAGAATTTAAACAAGTTTTACTTGCCTAGGTAAAGATCAACACAGATTTTCCACACAAATGTGAATACACGTCGTGATTCCAAACTGATGTAATATCATTTGACCCGCGAAGATCTGACCTCAAAGTTAATTACAACAATAACAACATAAAGTTATGGCTTATAATTGAAAATAGTTGTTATTTGCAATAGCCAGTTAATATCCAATGACCAAATGCAGATACAGTCACGGTATACACTCGAGAGCAATGAATCCGGGTCACTTAAAGAATGTTAAAAATCTCGGAAACTAAAAATGATAGGTTAATGCAATAAATTGTATTTAATAGACAATGTAATACTCCTTAAATGAAAGTAAAAAAAATATGAGTCACCATACATTTTATTAACACAAAATTACATAAAGACAAAAACTGCTGATCTCTCCTTAAAACAAAAATAGGAAACATGAAATTTTTGAACTTTATTACGATTTTCTTGAATTTTAATACTTCGTATTGCCTCCTCGTGCTTCCATTACTGCGTTTACGCGGTTTGGCATGCTGTACACCAAGTTCCTTATACGATTTTGGGGAATATTCTCCCATTCCTCTGTGAGAGCAATTTTGAGCTCACGAAGCGTGATTGGGGGAGGGTTTCGTTGTTTTACGCATCTGCCTAGCTCGTCCCAAGCATGCTCGATCGGGTTGATATCCGGGCTGCGCGCTGGCCACTCCATACGAGAAATGTTCATCTCTTGAAGGTAGTCATTCACAATCCTACCTGTATGAGGTCGGGCATTGTCATGCATAAATATATCATCCTCACCTAAATTGACCATAAATGGACCAACGTGATCATTGAGGATTTCTTCCACATATCTTACGCTAGTTAAAGAGCCGTTTTCTATGATCACCAGCTCTGTGCGACTTTCAGAAGAAATTCCGGCCCACACAAGTACAGACCCACCACCGTAGGCTACTTTTTCTTCGATGCATGCTTGCTTGAATCTTTCCCCTGGTCTTCGATACACTCTGTGTCTTCCATCGTGCTTGTAGAGCATAAATTTTGATTCGTCGGAGAACATAACTTTTGACCAATCTTCAATACTCCAATTTACGTGGCTCTGGGCATATCTTAGTCTTGAAATACGATGCCCACGCTCCAGTTTAGGGCCGTTTGCAGGTCTAAGGGGTTTTAAGTTAGATTCAGCAAGCCGACGTCTTACTGTCCATGCACTTGGGTTACTTCCTCCGAGGCGTCGAAACTGATTTGTGAGTTCAGTTCCTGTGAGAAAGCGATTTCGAAGCATGGTGTTCACCAAGTATCGGTCTTCTTGTGCTGTGGTACACCTGGTTCTGCCCGTTCCTGGTCTGCGTAGGTTAGAACCAGTTTCTTCGTAACGTCGGAGAACTCTTTGTACTGTTGACAGCGACACACCGACAGTCCTGGCTGTATCGCGCTGACTCCGGCCGGTTTCCAGCATTGTAAGTATTCTGGTGCATTCTTCAGGCGTAAGCGACATAATTTCAGCTTGAATAATGAATATAGAGCACTATCAACATGGTTTATGTACCCACATAAATGACAGATTACAAACAAAAGCAAAACCAAATGCTGTAATTTCGTAGTTCCATCTTCGAAAGTGGCCCTTTTTCAAATTTGATTTTTTTATGATATAACTTTACAATAACTAAGAAGTTTTAATACCTTCATTTAAGGAGTATTACATTGTCTATTAAATACAATTTATTGCATTAACCTAGCATTTTTAGTTTCCGAGATTTTTAGGATTCTTTAAGTGACCCGGATTCATTGCTCTCGAGTGTATATTGAAAATCATTTCTAGAAATTATGTAATTTCCTCATAAATTCTGTTGGGTGGAGAATGTAAATGGTTTAATTAAAAGTGAGTATATTGAATACCATTTCATGTCTTTATTTTATATACGGTTTTGTTCAAGTATTTTATTGTGATACTTCCTAGACAGTGGCTTATACGACAAACGTAATGGTTTACCTAAAAATGATTATGTTAATTTGTTTGTATGATGTTAAACACCATAATCTACCATCTCGATCAAATCGACCTATCAAAATCAAAATATTTTATTTCACATAAACCTACATGGGCACTTATGAAACGTCAGAAGCTAGGTGCACGGTTCCAATTGGTCGTTTCCTATTATTTACTCTTCCTATTGGTTACTCTTCTAAAAATAATTGGCTTTTACAATGTTTTCAAATTACAGTGTTAATAGGTATGGGACTGTCAACAAGTACCAGGTACTTAACAACATAGAAAATGGTCTAGAAATCTACAGTGCACAAGTTAGGCCTACAACATTCACAAAATATAAAATAATCTATATAAAATATAAATAAAATATCTATCCCTATGTAAGGCTTATTAAGAATAGACTAATCTATCTGTCTACAAATATAATACCGTTTCCCTAATCTATTCAATAACCCTGGTATTACTAACCTGCGTTCTACGACCTACTAAGGTCGTTCCTAAGATATTAACTTCCTTAAATCCCATTGGCGGTGGTCTTGAGCATATGCAAAAGAGCTGTGGGATCTCCAGTGAAAAGAACGTATGCCTCTTCTCTGTAAATTTCTTAACATCCTTGCTAAACTATCAATTGTATGTAACCACTACATGTTGTCGTCCAGAATTCATAGATGCTAATGCCAGTTTTCACCAATATCTGGCAACAACTAAATGTAATGCCTCAATAAAAGCGCACTGTTGGATTTTTAACTTCCGGCTCAGCGCTGAAAGTTCAAAATCCAAAAGGGCCCTTTCGCCTATTGTTAATGAAAACGGACATAATACTAATATAATAGATATTAACTTCAGTTCTCACCTGCTCATCAAACGGACTAAGTATAGACAGCGACTTCTCCCCACTTTGTGTCGAGCTGGTGGTATTACTGCGTCTCCTAACTTCATCCTCCACTCCATTGATATTCCTCTCTGTCGCCTGTCCATTGCTGCTCAAGATGGTCGGCGGTGGCGGCGGCGGCTCAGTCGGGGACGCGTCGTATACTGACTTTAGTTTTCTCAACGTTTTCGGTCGTTCCGCTGGCATCGGCCGCAGACCGATCCCGTCTAGCGTTGTTGTTGAGCCTTTGAAGAGGCCTGTGGACAAGGAAAAGAATTTGCTTTAGTATATTGATTTAGACATTGTATGATAATTATTGACGACAATCCGCAAATCCTTATGTTTAACAACCGATTGTACCTTTCGTAGATTGTGTCTTCGTAATATCTGTGGAAAGAATCGTATCGTCATTGATCAATCTTCCGACCACACCGTATCAAAATTTCGATACTTGAGCAGCTTTCTATAGAAGGTCATGAAAAAAAAAATGTTTACCATTGCAACATACTGGCCTGTTACTCTTGGTAAATTATAAATGATTTTATTTCTGTAAGTAGGTTTGTACAAACACTTTTACACGTCAATATATTTTTTAAACTAGATGAGGTCGGCATTTCCTATCTGACTACTCTGAGAAGAAAGGCCGAAACAAACTCAGAGGTCACAGTCTCTTTTAAAGTCCAGACATAGTCTTGGTCAGATCATATGAAGACCATGTAGATTGGTATCTGAAATGGTCTTTTAAGGAAAGAACCACACAGATTGAGTGGACCTGTCCATTCAGTGCACGCATTTGTCAGTAATCGTGCAGCTCAACTCAGGAAGTCAGGACTTAAGGAGCTCAACGATTCGGCGAACTATACCAAAGAAAGGACATTTGGGTAGGCCGCATAAATTACTCAAACTGCCAGATCATGATTAAAATTAGCTGAGAAAAAAAGCAATGACCCACATAGTCCTCACATTCACAATAATTCAAATAACATAATACGTTACAAGTAAATACTCATGTCATTGTATATATAAAATTCAAAAATGTCAATGTGTATTTAATAAATCGGACATAATGTACCTTAGGACAACTGTTATATCATTGCAAAAAAATGACGAATGATAGTCTGGTATACATGAGGTACCCTACATTATTTTCTTGTAGTGTCTTATAATATAACCGTATCAATTTGCACTCACAAATATTATGAACAAGTACATTAGATACTAATTGCACACGTTTCCTTGTGACCCACAACACTAAGATTTATGCGATCGAAGAGCAATACGTGTGTTTGTTCGTATGTTTCTCTATGTATATGTTTGTTAGTGATGCAACACTTTATCAATTTTATTGTCCTCGGGTTGCGGGGACGCAGTTATTTGTAATGTATTGATAATAACCTGTCAGGAGACAAAAGTGCCTGCGTACTTATATTTGTCCGACAAAAGCAAGACGAAAATTACAAATAGGTAGGTTGTTTCTAAATTTTGTTATCTTTTGTTGTTTATTGTGTTGTGTTGTTGGTTGTTGTTTATGTAAGTATGGGATACATTTTTCTTTAGAATTTTGACTCCTGATATTTTCACGTTTTTTTGGCTTTTGTTACGTTTACAGAATACTGTGCTGTGGTACTAACTAACTTATTCCGTATGGAAATCCTCCGAAGAAAACCACATCGTACCCAATCTCTAAGGACTAAGATGGGATGCAGGCTTAAGTTCGCTATAACGTAAAAAAAACTAAGGATAAGCCCTTATTATATTGTTAGTAAGAATTCAGCGAGATTAATAAGTAACTCGTTATGTACATAAGTGGCAGACACCTTCTGTCAAACTAGAGTAAACGGTATCCCCCAACTTGACACCTGGGACCTAAACAGATTCCACCCAAACAACTGCACAAATTCAAAGTTCAAACAACTTTAAGCCTTTTCTCCGTCTTATTTCTATCTATACCTACTCATAGTATAAATTGCCTTGTTACCTACAAGGCAATTTATACTATGAATGCTCAAACGGAGCGTAGTCTATCAATTGGCCGACCTTGCTGTGGCTAGATAGACCAGTTGTTTTGATAACTGCCCGGGCCTTGGCACCGATAGAGGAACGACCATGTTTTCACTTTTCATAATAACATGCACCTTTTTTTGTTTTGGTTGGGCTATGAATGATAGGGGCGTTAATGGTGTTATGGCTATATATATATACTTAAATATGCTTGAGGTATTGTGGTTTAAATAAAGGCTCACAGAAACAGGCGCGACGGGACAGCGCGGAGGGACTCTAGTAGAACAATTTATATGAAAACTACATGGAAATTCTTCTACAAGAGTCGCGACGACCTGTGTTGTCGCGCGTGTCTGCGGGAGCCTTAAAGGTTTGCTGATCAGATACTATTGTGTGACTTTTTTGTCCAGGTTAGTTTTATCTCCAAGCTAGACTAAAACCATATCCATATCATATCACATATTTGTAGTTGTTTTTCTCTTCTTTCTTTTTTTCTTGTTTATAAAATAAAAGATGTTTCTCATATTATGAAATCTATTGAAAACGAAAGAGTATCCGACATTCTCAACTCAATAAATAAGAAATACTCTCCCACCTTTTGTATTCGGCACGTCTAAGTGATGCGGTTAAGACATTATGTTGTAAAAGAGAAAGGAAAATAATTAACTTATTATTCGGACATCAGAAATTCAGAATTCCTTATTCTACATCATGTAACTTCAACAAGCAATGTCTTTTAATTAACAGATAGTGGGTATCTCTTTTATTTAAAACCGAAAGCGCCGTGCAAAATTCGACCTACCCATGCAGGAAACGCAAGGTATTTCAGTATCTACTGAAAACAAAGGCCGTCTAGTTTATATATTAATTGAACCATGTAAAATAGTCCAGACACTCGATATTTACCTACGAGCGGCGTGCGCGCATGCCGTATAATTCAGGCCAATTTATTTCTGAGTGCGAACGCGTGAAAACGATTTTAAGCTCATTACGTAGATAGAGCTTGCTAGCCTGAATGCTTGCTGTGATTTATTTTGAAGCTGTTCCATAGGGCAAAGTATTTTAAGTTATATAGTAGACGCACCTCGCATATTAAGAAGAATATATATATGTTTATATACATAATTCTACTGTACGTATGTATGTCACTGAACTCCTCCTAAACGGCTGGACCGATTTGAATGATTTTTTTTTGTATATGTTTGGGTGGCGCCCTGGATGGTTTAGATTCACAATTGGACCCGGTAGGTGGCGCTGCGATCGAGTTCTAGGAAACAGGACAACGTCTGTCCGGTCAGCTAGTATATATTATATATATATATTCATTTTCTACCTTAATATATTATTTTATTTCTTAATATACTATATAATTATATATATTCATTTTCTGAGTTTATTACGAACAATTAAAATGTAAGATTAACCTTCCGATTAATTAAAAGATATTTAACTCTAAGCCATTCTTAAAAGTAGTTAGAGCAGTCGCTACTTTTTTTTTTTTAAATCCTTTAATTTTTAAGTTTTTACAGCATAAAATTTTAAAGTAAAATTAACATGAGTTGCGTTTGAGTTGAGCCTTAAGTATTGCAATAAAAACATGATTACTTAAATGTGCATAAAACTTTATTATGATTCAAATCTGATGATATAAGTAAATGTCAATTATTACGACAGGACCTAGAGGTCAACACTACTCTTAATATAGTAGGTACCTATGTATTTATGTAACCACTAATAAATTATTAATAAAACTGGCATCAGGTGTTTGACATTGAAAAATATTTAATAAATAAAGTATTCAGAATAAAATTAACATACGTATAGTGAGCAATAAAGAATTTTCCGTTTTTAAATAATTCATGAGCATAACTTTTACATAACAGCGCATTGTTTAGTCTCCAAAATAAATGGCCCGCTTTTGAGACTGATTTATTTGTATGGAATGTTGTTATTTGACAATATTTCAAAATGTATCATCATCAATAGCATAGCTCACTGTTGACTCACAGGTCACCTGTACACTGCTGAGAGTAAACCGCATCAGGTGGTAATAATACCTCCTTCCATTTCTGCTTCAACATTTTTTTAATCATGACCTCCTACCCTTATCTCAATCTAATTTGAGGTCGCCATAGAACATATTGTTCTTCTATTGGAAGTCATCTTTAAGTTTACGTTTTTCCTAGCTTTTTCATCTTTCACATAATCCATCATCTACTTCAGCAGATACATTGTATAAAGCGGCGACGCACTAAATACTAAACATAGATTTTTTTAAACCTCTTAGTAATTTCCTAATGATCGGAAAGATTATTTACCTGTCCAACACCCACGATGTGTTTTGTGTGGTCCTCATAAAGCCAGGCCCACACAATAGGAACCAATTATATCTCCCATTAGTTCGAGCTTTACTTAGGAACATGTCTACCCAACTAAAAGGTAGCAAATGAAAGTGACAAGCTACAGACAATGGGCTCGACAACAATGCCTTTTGTGACCCTTTGAGGCATCGGTGTGAACCATAGACTAAGAAGAAATGGAGGGCTCATGAGTGAAGAAAAATCAGCAAATACGCGGTCACAGTTTATCTTCGTGTCGCACTCACTAAATCGGCAGCCCGTCATATCAGTCAAAGAATCTATTACTGATAGGGAATTTCTGATAAGAACTGAAGCAGCAAACAGCACAGTTATGCTAGCAGACTATGCAGTGGCCAAGGCGTGATAAGGTAAAATTTGCCAACACAATGTGCTAGCCTAGCTATACGTGTTTGTGTTATTGCAGTAACTAAAGGAATTTTTCAATTCAAAGCTGCTATATAGTCCACCTATAATGCCCGGGTTACACGAAGCTAGGAAATCAAGTCACTCTAGCCTCGTGTATACAAAACTGTCCTCATTTTTAGGCGAGGAAGCTAATGAGGAAGATAGTTAGATTACTGTGATAGTTTAATAGGATGCGGTTCTATTTTAGAGGTAGTAGTGCCCCCACCACCGATTTTATATATTATTCTATCCTGGTTTGTATACTAGCCCTATGGCCGGTTATAATAGTACCCAATGGGATCATTTTACTCTACGGACTATGTCACCGCAACGCTATTGGCTTAAAATTTACTAGCATCGTGTAAAGAACACTAGCGTGTGCCGAGCAAGCCAGGATAGGTTTTGGCTTGCTATGCTAGCTTTGAAACATTTGCCTCGTGTGGGCGTAAGAGTTCTTCAAATCTTCACCCTACCACCGAAGAAATTATCTGATCGTATTCCATTCCTAAATAAACTTATCACCGTGACCAAAGACCCTAGAAAGAACGTGCGTATACACACTCCATTTTTTTCATACAATATAGAGTTTATTTATAAACGTTGCTTACAGTTAAATTAGCGACAATTAAACCGTACATTTTTGATGTTTAGACGTCTCTTAACTTTGTGCGACGTTTATAAATAAACCCCTATGATGTGAACTGGTAGTTTGATAACCAGGAAGATTATATGGTGGTTATGAGATTGTAACGTTTTTACATTTTCATGGGAATGGAGGAATGTTAAATGAGTATAAGCTACTTAGTATCCCACGCATGTTGATGTAATTTAAGTGAACTGTGAATGCGTACTTCGTTATGTTTGAATATAAACATTTGTTGATGTCAAATGCCTTTCGTTCAACAACCTCGGCTAATTTTCTCAAAGGCATAAAAAATTCAAATATAGAAAATTAATCAGAATACTATCAAAGGAAACAAATTGAAGACGAGAGAGAAGAATTCAATGTCTTTGAAATGTTGACCACTTCAAAAACATTGAAACAGTAGCATAGCGAATTATAGTTATACCAAAAATGTCCATTACTAAAAACCTATGATAGACTGCTTACAAAGAAACTGATGGCAGAAAAGAAAATGATGTCATATCACCAATCTTGGCAAATTCACTCGTGATCAATGCAATTTAATATATAAAACGTATTAATCACTTTATTTGGCAAAACCTTCGTATGACACATTTTAAATCAAGCTCGTTTAACTTGTGTAAGGAAATACATAAAATGTAAGATAAACAAAAGGAATTCAAGAAGGATGACATCATTAAAAGTTTCTTTTTTTAAACCACTTAAGTTCCATGCAACTGACAACAGATACTTTCTTGAAATTAACCATTTGATAGTACCAACTCGATCAGAATAATTATATCCCGTATATTTCTTTTGTTTGTATTGAGACTAACCTCAAAAATTGCTAGGCGATTATTAAAATCAGCAAAAATATCCATTAAGTATGGACTGTGGTAATGTATGAAAGCATTATTGCAGTTGGCAAATGATAGTATTTCATTATTATTTTAGATTTACATCATGTGATATCGTGCTAGAAAACGCAGTGACTCAAGAAAATCAGTGCTGCAACAATATATTACACCAATATATCCTGGTTTGTAATGACTAATGCATTAGTAAATAAGAAACGTGTGGAAATTTTAAAAACTATTGAATGTTTAACAAAAAAAAAAGAAAAACTCATTGGAACTTACAGTTTCCCATCAGAGTGGCAATCATTTAACATTCCATACAACTGTACCGTCGTCATCTCTTCATTAGTCAGATTTATTTTAAGAAACACCTTTAACTTATCACTAAACTATTCCAATATCACTTTTGAACACACTTTTACCACAAAATATCTCAACTTTATTAAAACTATTTACAACTTTAATTCTAATACTCGTAAATCCAAAGAAATTCGCGATTTCTGATGATGCAGTGGTAACGACAGTACTGTCAGCCGGTGCCCGTGCAACTGTCGAAGCGACCAAGTGAAACAATATTGATAACAGACGACGTCACTTATCGTCCGCACTTTATTAATCTGAATCAATTTGTTCGAGGAGACAATTGGAGGACGATTTCGTAGGATATGGGGGGAGACCGGGAGACCACTGGGAACTGGCTTAAACATAATTCTGTCTCTATCACTCTATTCACCATGAAAATCGACGTGAGCAGGTATGACACACCATTAGCTGATTACATAGGTAGGTTTTGCGTCTCGTGAATAGAAACCGTGACTCGTCAAACGTACCTAGTATGGGACGCCTCTAGATTAGCTTCAGCAACGAAGTTTTCAAGGTGATTGGAAATGGATTGATGTTAGTTGCCCAGGATTGCCCTGAATGGTGAGAAAATTTGGAAGCTTATTTATATCTAGCCGAGGATTGCTACTAATATATCGATGATAGCTTTGGTAATATTTTTTTGATGTGCCTACATACTTGACTTCTCCTCGCCCTTTCATTTAATGTGACCTAGTGAAATGTCCTTGTAACTTGTTTAATAATAATGGAAACTTCTGGACACTAGAATAGATGACAGTGACGTGGTGTAGGTATTTCGTGAGTTTTAAACGATGTATTATTTTTGTACCTATTCGCTTTTGAACCAGAATTGTAGACATTTGGAATTTCAGATAAAGAGGATGTTATCAGGAGATTATTGGAAAAAAGGCGCTGTTTGGGTGACGGACGGGAAAGAGCGTTATCTACAAGGAATGTTTGTGCAAATTCTAACTCATCATCGTTTGATAACATAGGAGAGTCGTTTCTGTAGATTAGAAGATAAAGTAGGAGACATGGTTCCTGACTTTCATTCCTATTTGTTGAGTGTGTTTATCTTTAAAAATGTTAATAAATATTTTCACACTAAGTACAAGTTTATGCCCAAAATATCGATGATCAAAATGGAATAGGTAAATGCTGTAGAAGTTCAAGAACACTAAAAGATAAAAAAAAACTGTGAAACGTGAATCTTAGGTGTAAAAACTTAGAAGTTTTTTTTTTCATTTTGGTCTAAAAACGGATTCTTCTTTACCGGTTTTTCTAGTCCACAGTCCCGGGTTACACAAATAGGTAAATAAATACATGTATTGAAACATTAATCTCAGGTACATACCCGAACATTTTTTTTAAATTTTTTTATGGCCAGATTAACATGACAGATTATATCAGAGACTTCTCTTGATCTAATGTCTTTAAATATGATGATGTTATCATAAATCATATTTATATTTATTACTAACTCGCACGCCGATAACATTCTTAGATCTTATCTTAATTAGAGTAGAAAGTTGTTAGGTTATGTATGGTCAATGACTTTTTAGGCTGTTATTTCGCAATATTATGAAATAATAGCTGCGCCCCGCGGTTTCACCCGCATACGTCTCGATCGCGTGGGAATATCGGGATAAAAAGTATCCTATGTCCTTATACAGGTCATGCTCTACCTACCTATGTGTCAATGTTTCAACCAAATCCGTTCAGCTGTTTTAGCGTGAAAGCGTAACAATCAAACATACAAAAATCAAATATTTTCTTTTTAGGTATAGATAATATTAGTTTAGATAAAAACTAGAGGCTTGTTCAATTCTGTTTGCTGTTTAGATTATAATGTAGTTACATCATAAAACAGTTTATCATAAGTAAATCAGGTGATTTGCACACAATCGAGTATAATAATTTTATCGTTTATATGCATGCGCGTCATATTAAAAATTCACCCACGTCTCCAGTCGATCGCAACTCAACTCGCAGTTAGATAGGAACAGGTCGAAAAATCCTACCATAGTAGTTTCCGATACGGAAAGTTCATCTACCGTTACACCCTATGAAAAACATGTCTGTCAAAACCCATGTAGGTACAGTACAACTACTTATGTTCTTGATGTCCTATGGGAATCATCGCATTTCCGAATACGAACGAATGCTAATTTCCATGTCCATCAATTATTAGATTTATCATGTTTATTAATTTGAATTCAGAACTAAGTACTTTATTGCTGTTACGTCAAAAGAAAACAACAATAAATTACTTAGTTCTGAATTCAAATTATTATACACGATAAATCTAATAATTGATGGACATGGAAATTAGCATTCGTTTGCATTCAGAAATGCGATGATTCCCGAGGAACATTAAGAAAATAGTTGTAATGTAGTTATCTATTTTAAGTTAAGGTGCATTGTCAGTCTGTATGTCACAAAACAGTTAACCTTTACGTTTTTAACCTATAAAACGAACGCTGAATTAAAAAAATCCAACTTAACATCGCCCATAGGCTCAGAAGAAGTTTGCAGAAGTGAATATTATTCGCAGTCATGGCTAGAGAAAACCCGACCTAATCCTCTATTTATTTATACAACAACGATAACCACATTACTTACTAATTTAACGTTACATCTCTATCATCCATCAGTATCCGTCCACACGTAACCCCTAAAATACAGGACGGTTACAGAGTCGAGCACATGTTGTTTAGTTACTGAAGCCCGCCATGTGCCCATTGCCAAGGTTACATAATATTTCGGTGTTAGGGCTGGCAGGAAAAATATTACATTTTATTAAATTGATTAAATCCATACTAATGTTATAAATTCGAAGGTAACTCTGTCTGTATGTTACATTTTCACGCCAAAACCACTGACCGGATTTAGATAAAATTTGGCAAGGAGATAGGTGATATCCTGGGGAAGGACATAGGACTTTTTCCCGCTAGCACGTTCCCGTGAGATAATTTCTGACATCCACGCGGACGAAGTACAAAATATAAAGATGGCCATAATTATAAAAGAAACATTAATTATTCAAATAAAATATAAAGAATACTTTGGTTTCCTTTTCGGATTGATATATATGTGCACTTAGTAGCTTATTTGGATGGACCTTTAAAGGGAGGAACAGGAGCCCACATCTGAACTCTAATGTGTTCATTTTACAAAACCAAAACATGGCTTCTGAGGATTATTTAGTTAATCTTGTCAGCTAATCCAAGCAATTTAGTTTAATCTAATTTAGAGAATATCGTCTCTAATCTGCAGTAACCTACAACATTTTCACGCTTTCAACCTGTTTTCTTTTGCGTAGGTAAGCTATTTCCTCATAAATACGAGTATGTTCTTCAGGAAAAGTAACTTAGGTTTAGGTCAGCCCTATGTGGTTAAGATAACATATTCTTAGTAAGGAATGCACATTGAATATGGCTTCGCGCGTATTCTGTATGGTCATCAAATATGAAACGGTTGCGTAGGTACGAATAATTACATCAAACGATTTTGATTCGTTTTTTTTTTTTATTGCGTGTTCTTCCTTGCGTTTTAAATGCAATTCATGCAAGTGGCAAGTGCACACTCTTGAGTTTTAAACTATTTTAATTATTTAACTTTTATGTTCCTTTTTACATGTAGGTACGACGACTAGTAGAGTATGGAAAAAAAGACATGGTTACGCCGACCCCAAAATAAATTGGGATAAAGGCAGGAGAATTATGGTGTTGATGAATTCATCGTCAATAACGTAAAATCGAAAAAAAAGGTTACGAGGTTGGTAGCTACCAATACATCCTAACTACTTTTTTTGGATTTTTAATTTTGAATGCCAATCGACGTAAAATGCTATTTCGCGTGTACTGGCAAAACCTCCTAACACAATATTTGACTAGGTACTTATCCCATCAAACACTAATATAAATATCTTCTAAATTATGAGACGCTAATTTTACTGCGAATACCTCTTAATTTTAAGTAGAAATTACTAGTACGTTATTGTGTAGTTTTTTTTTTTTAATAGTTTGAAGATGTTGGTAGCTCGTCGTCGATATGCCCATATTAAAGACGTAAATGAATAAAATAAAAGAGTTATAAGATGTTTCACTCAAACTAAAAAAAGTGTTATAAATATACGAGAAATGAGTTGAAAGGAAACACCATTATTTTTTAACAAAAAAAAAAGGTTAAGGATACTGTTCTTAAAACAACGAGTAACTTCATCCGTACGTCTTACGAGACGAAGTTTTTTTAGTAAGCAAATATACAATTATTGCCATACGTTCTACTACTTTAACACTGCTGAAATAAAGCTCATATTAACTTGGCTGGTTCCAGAAAATTAAGCTATCATTATTTGAATAGTGAAACATGATAGTTTCTGTCTTTTTTGTGTTTAAAAAAACTGGACACATGTTTTCATTTCGGTTTATAATAGAGCTGCTGTACCTATACCTGTATTCAATTCAGTAACAAACTCGTCAAATGCGCAATCATTTTTTTTTTCTCCATTAGATCTGTTAAAGCGATGGTAGGAGCGTTATAAAAACATAATAATGTAAATCTAATTATAATAAGCACACATAAACAAGTCTGTTAACATATAATGTAATAAAATTATGTGGGATATCCATTTAAAACGATGACAGTCTCAAATGTTTACTAAGATAATTATGACGATACAAAATCTTTATGTTGTTAGACATACACATACATACATAACATCACGCCTGTATTGCCCGAAGGGTTAGGCAGAGGTTTACCTATAGCGCACCCACATTTCGCCAGTTATGTTTAAGTCCCATGTAACAGGGGCGAGCCTATTGCCATCAACCGGGCACAAATCCAGACCGAGGAGGAGGGGGAGGGGGGGGGGGGGGGGGAGATGTTGTTAGATTTACAAACTAAAGCCGACAAGTATCAGACGATTCATTTTTGTTGAGTTTTGCATATCATTCGGCATCTTTCACTCGAAGTGAAACGTCTGAACACAAAATGAATCAAAAGTGAAAAATGAAGTCTTTTCTGAACCGATCCAACGATGTTGGATTTTGGCACTTGGCATCTTTCACTCGCTTCGAATGAAGGCTCCCGCAGACAGAGGCGAAGCGACAGCGCGACGAGGCGACCCTTGTAGAAAAAATTCCATGAATTTTCATATAAATTGTTCTACGAGAGTCGCGTCGCGCCTCTTTGCGGGAGCCCAGATCGAAAAATTAAATGAGAGTAGCAGATGATAGTTCATTCCTATAGATATAATTTTGTCGACGTTATATCAACGTAGAATGAAACAAAAATTAAGCTTCTGATATCGGCTTTAAAAGCATTCCTCGAGATAAATAAATAGTCTATGTAAACAAAAAATATGCGAAAATCCCACGCAGTGTTGACATTATAATCTGTTTTGTACACATTGAGTTTGTCATTGACATTGACTCTGCGAACTTAGTAAATTTGACTGGTTTGAGTCAAAAATAGATCTATAGAAGTAAGTTCATAAATTAAAAAATTAAATGATCATTAAAATAAGAAAAAAGAAGCCCTTTGCACTGCGCTACGGTGGATATAGGTACACTTGTACAGGGGCTAGTAATATAATTATAATAAAAACCTTTATCGGGTATTTTTATGGGTTTTTTATATTAATATATTTTGGCATAACCTTTTTCGCATAACTTTTATTAGCATAATGATACTGTGGCATAATAATACTTTGGAATAATGCAATGGTTAGGTTAGGTTAGGTTAATTTATGGCAAAACATTTATGCGTAATGATCATTATGCTGAATTTCGTTATGCCAATGTTATATTATGTCTTAAAAATTTATGCAAATGAATAGGGAACCTTGATAGGTCGACAAAAAAGTGTATCTATTAACTACAAATTAATAAGATCGAAACTAAGTTTAGCTTCCAAAATTAACACGCCTAAGGTCCGATTTTACCAACGTAGAATAAGTGTTATTCCAAGGATAAAGCTATTACTTACTCTCAGAATAACCATGTTTTCATTTCACCAACTACTTATCCTGAGAATAACAAAGTTATACCAGAGTAACTCTTATACCACCAATTTTGAAGGAATAACAGGCTTATTCCTCAGATAAAATCAAAATGGCGTCATTTTTTTATGGCAGTTGAGCCTGAGCGACCATTGTTTGTGCACATTGAATTGCAATTCAGAGAAAATAAGATATGCAGCGTTTGAGAAGAATGTTATCGGACAGTGAAAGCGATAGTGAAGATTACTATGTTATTTCGAGACGTCCAAGGTGGTCTAAAGAAAGAAAGGAGCATTTTTACAACTACGACGAAAAGGATTTCATGATTAGATTTCGTTTATCTAAAGCAGCAGCATACAATTTATTTATTAAAAATTGAACATCAATTGGAATTTACGCGGTTACTCTATGTTTTTTTTATTTTCAATGATGTTAGAGTGGTGTGTTACCAGATCCAGCAATAACATTTTTTCTTGTACTAGCCAGTTAGAACTACGTTTCCTTTCAGACATTTTACACAATACTAGAACACAAAGCAAAATAAACGAAATTTAAACACGAAGCGCGACTTTACAGTTACTTTCAGATGTTCAAACTGACGACTAAATTAGAAAGGTCCTGTTAAGCTATACTGTACTGAGAAAATGACAAGCCTATTTAATTTGTCTACATTCAAATTCATCCGTTCATCACTTCACATTCAACGTGCCACAGATAACAAAAAACACTTATCAACGAATAGTTATACCAGGAGTAAGTTTTTGTCTTTGCAAAGTGGTGAAACGTACTATGAGTTATTCTGAGAGTAAATGCAGCGAATAATTTTATCCCAGGGATAGTTATTCTTGGATAACGTCGCCATTGGTGAAATTGGACATAAATGTCTGTGGAATTCGAAGAATAAACTAAACTTGTTCCAAAAATTGTAAAGAAAACAATATACGGTTAATTTAAACTTTAAAAGCGCCGTTTCATATGAGGTAAAAAAAATCAATGAAACACGCATCATTTGAACAAAAAGTTGATAACATTTCCGGAAAACACAATTCACAAAAAAAATCATATGACCCACTATTTCCTCGTAATAAAAATGTCTACCAAATATAATGACAGTGATGTCACTTCGATAAGAGGAAGATAAAGGCATATTGCAATCGTTATCAGTTATCAATAGCTTCTGTAATACCGCGATAATTATGTATGTATGATGCAAATCAATAAAATTTGATGTTATTGTTACTAATAAGGGTATATAGGTCATCTTATTACTTGACTCGATAACAATGACAAAAGTAATATTTCCAAATTTTATTAGATTTCGTTTTGATTAAATTGATATTAATTTTTTCATTACATTGAAGTTCAATCATAAAAAGTTGATGATGACGAAATACATTTGCAAACATGACTATGACTGGGCTGAAACGACCAGCTTCCTACGGCTTGAAATAATAGTGTTAGATCCCCTTGTATGGCCTTTTGCAGGTCCTCTCTGTTGTGCACGTGATAATATCCCAAAAACAAACAAAATTCATGGCAAAAAAGAAGAGAAATAAACAATATTGTAGTCCTCAATAGAGCAGACATTGTAGCCACTGTAAAAAGGAACGTATTACCTACCAAGCATACAAATAAGATACAAACACGAACTATCCCGACTGACAGTCTTACTCATAGACACGTGTCCATAATGACAAGCAGCTGTGACAATCAAAATGTTTCTCTTCCTGTGACGTCATTGCGGAAAACAGTCACATCAGAGAAAATACAATAAGAATTATAGAAAATCATCGACGTATGAAACAAGAACAACCAATTTGTCTTGATCTTTATAGTGGTGCTTCATATAAAGGAAATTGCTATAAGAATAGAGGAAGACCAAGAATTGATGAATGGATTGAGAGAGAGATCGATGAAGGTGAAATGACAGTTGGTAATGATGAATGGAAGAGGACATACTCCGCCGACCCCAAATAAGTATATTAATTGGGAAGGCGGGAAGATGATTCTGGAGCACAAGATTACGGAACGTGGCGTATTAGAAAATCACCGAGAGAAACACAACATCGTGAGGAATCCTTTATAATATAACATCACACCACGCTTGGGGGCCTACTCTCTAAGCCCTTAAACGAAGATACGATACGGGCCCGTCCGAAAGTAGTTAGGAACTGTGGAATGAACCCTACACTCGATTAATTAACTTTTTCGGACAGGTAAAAAAAACACATCGGGACTAGGGACACCTATCACATCGTAGTGTCATTCATTCTTAGGTCGGGCCCCAAACTAATCTTATGTCCGTAGGTGATACGGAGCAGGAAACGCCCGTAACGTCGGCCGAAACTACGGATTTCGTGCTTAGATAGTAGTCCCCCTGAAATCCCTGAAGAGTTAGTTTTTTTTTTTTTTTTCCTAATGGGCAGCTCGTAGTTTTGACCACTGAGGTCTTGGCTACTTAACCGGGCAAGCCTGTGGGTGCCTTAAGCTACTAACTTAAAGCCTCCAGCCAGGGGCGAAATTCTTAAAAACTAGGTGACCGCACGCTAAGGGGCGCACCCTGTGGGGTACGAACCTCGGCTTAGGGCGTCACTGAGGGGAGGGCAGCAAGGTGGGACAGGCTGGATCGAGATTATATTATTATTAATAGGGGAATTTAAAACTACAGGCTCAGCTACGGCGCGGGCTGGCGCGTCGTCGAGCAAGGGTCGGGGGGGGGGATGAGAGTTAGGCAGAGGTGTACCTATAAGTACCTATAGTAAGTACGCCCACAATCCCACAAGATTCTTAATAATGGTCTAAATTATCAAGACGCAGTGATCAAGTTTGATGATAACCAAGGCCTTCTCTGTATAAAAATAAACCTTAACCCTGCATTGGAAAAAATACCAGAAGTCATTCTAATTAAGGCTTTTATACTTTGAGTTTGAAACATCTAAACTTGAACTTTCCGTCTCTTTGGCAATTGAATAGCACATGAAAATCACCTAATTCACGTATTGTTTATAAATTAAATTAACTTTGCCCGTTTAATCAAGTATCAACTTATACTGGATGTTACCAATGAATCACTGGCTCACTGGGCGATCCTCATGACTCAGGTACATCTTACTCATTCTCGGTAAAACTGGGTATTGATAACTGCTCTCGTTTTTATGAACCGCCTTGATAACGGAAGAGTGTTACGATGTGATAATGCGACGATTTTTTAAAGGATATGTGTTAGTGGAGATTAGGGTTATCAGAATTTTGTAAATTATGTTGTAGTTTTCATGTTTTGGGAATATAATGATTATCTACATTTTAATAGGCATGTTTTATCAACAACGACGCCCAACGGATAATATAACTGTCCTCGTTTTATTCTAACTAACCATGTTTTTGGAACTAGTTTACCTCTAAAGGCTTCAGATGTTTTGATTTTACAGCCAATGGATTTATTGTGTAACGAATCTGAATCTAACTGCGCCCGCAGCAAGCCTATATAGATATCTGATACCATTTTCTTCGAGAGGAAGTTGCCAAGAACGAGATAGAAGTCATGTATATTGGAAATCATAACATGGTGGCTGATATTCTGACAAAACCCACTTCAAAAATGAAGATTGAAAAATGTTCAAGAGCCATGCGTTTGCGCTTAAAAGGAGGATGTTGAAGTTAGTAATTTTTTATATCGCATCGCAAACGTACCGTAACGCAAACGTAAGGTAGAACGCCCTCAGGCTAGGTGCAGCCACGATCTTCGCAGTGTGGCTGGTAGCAGTTGGATGAGAGTTGCCGAGAATCGAGCTGAATGGATGCAGCAGTGGTGGCCCAGTGGTATCGGCCCGGACTTATGAGTTGTAGGTCGTGTGTTCGAACCCAAGCTAGCGCTTTACTTTGTGTAAATAATTTCATAACCACTGCTCTCAAAACGGTCAAAGAAAACTTCGTGGGGAAACCGACATGTCCTAGAACCAAAAAATCGAAGACATGTGTCATTTACAAATCCGCACTGGGCCCGCGTGGTAGTATACAACGCACTCCCTCTCGAAGAGAGGAGGCCTGTCTCCATCTCCAGCAGTCGGAACATTATAGGGTGATTATGAGCTGAATGGCGTACAATTGGAGAGGACTATGTCCAGCAGTGGACTGATAATGATGTTAGAAATCGCAAACCATAAACAATACGCCACCTAGTGTTCACTAAATTGTGCATACTAGTTCCATGTGTCCAGCCCTGTCATTTGATCATAATCATAATCATAATCATCATTTATTGCATTCAATGTAGTGTACAAGATGTTACAATAATATTTGTTTCATACATTGACCCTGTCAGGGCACAGCAATATATACATGTTTTGGCATGCTACAGTACATAATAAATGTAAATGAATGAAAGAAACCCACAGTGCAGAAAGACAAACAACATCATCATCAACATTGATCTATCATTGTAACTACAAATAGAATCACTATTAATTAATCGACGAACTATTAAGTATAAACAACAAACAAATCACCTGTACCAACTTTAATGTTTGTATTTATTGACTTTTGTGTTATTATTATTTTAAATATTTTTTTATTGTTAACATTTGACATTATATACTTAATTGGTATATTTCTGACATTTAATTCATAAATAATATTAAGAAAAAATTGTAAGTAAGTAATTGACATTGTAAGTATTAAAATTTCCCTTCATTTCAAACTAATTTATAATTATTAATGGGGATATTGTACTATAATATTTCTACACCGGCAACGGTAGTATATGTGAAACTTTTTATTAATATTAAGATCTTATCCATGTACTGAGAAATAAATTAAGTATATCTAATTACATATTTTTTTTCTGTCGTTGTGGTGGTGGTGGTCATGGTGGTTGGTCGATTTATTAGGTCACTAATTAATAGAATACTGGACTTAAAAATGTAACATTGATCGCAAATGCGCACATGACACCATTTCGTTATGGAAACGTCTGAAACATTGAGCTGAAAGCAAAATGTAGACATCTTCAAGCAAAACAAAACCAAAATAGCACATAATATAATATATATTCAAACAATACAAACACCAAAATAGCACCAAGATTTTTCCGATTTCAGTCTCATAAAAACATTATTACCGTCAATAAAAGAATAGAACAAGCTCAATAGTTCTCAGAAGATTAAAATAAAAATCTTGAACAATATTAGCATAAGAATACGCTTGGAACAAAATAAATACACTTGTGCCTATATTTTGTATTGCTGTAGGTACTCTTCGAGTTATTAATAATTGGTGATAACAAAAGACCCTCACAATAAATATTATGGTGGCCATAAAGGGTGGACAAAGGGAGTTCGATGACTTGATCGGGCTCTATTTCCATGGTACTATTGATGAAAGGTTTGTTTGGTAAAGTTTCAGGTAGTCAATAACCTTATCTCAAGTTTCATTGTAACTTTTTTTTCTTCTTTTATCGTTTTAATGCCTCTGAGGTGTCGGATTATGCAAAACTGTCAGAAGGCTCTATTTCTTTATTTGTAATTAGCTGTGCCCCGCGGTTTCACCTGCATAAAAACTATCCTATGTTCTTATCGAGGTCATGGTCTACCCATGTCCCAAAATTCATCCAAATCCGTTCAGCCATTTTGCGTGAAAGGCTCTCCCGGAAACAGGCGCGACGCCATTCTAGTAGAACAATTTCTATGAAAAATTCATGGAAACTGTTCTACAAGCGTCGCGTCGCGCCTTTCTGCGGGAGCCTTAACAAACAATTTTTTTTTTTTTTCTCTTTATAGAATTTGTTTAGAAGATTATTTTCAGAGTTTTTCGTCAGGATCGTCTGAAAAAGTTTAGACAAGATTGAATTTAGGAAATCATGAAGCGGCATGGTTTTACTTGAACATGGCAAAAAAATAGTTGGGACAGCACCCATAGGCCAGACAATTACCCACGACTATGGAAATAGTTATAAGCAACCAATAAGAGTCGAATCTCAGCGAAAACAACACCTAAGCTAACTACCTAAAACCGTTTTTACAGCAAATAACTGTAAAACATTATCGTGTCGTACATAACATTGGAGCTACACACTCCACTCGATGCACTGACTCTATAGCACCTGCTGACCTTGCAACGCCGCAAGCTCTAAGATTTGTTTGTTACACAACTTATTTCATGTTTATTATTATTCGAGCCTTTGGTTCTGTGTCTATTATTATTATTTTATTGAATTTGTGAGCTAGCATGGCGAGCAGTGGTTGTTCCTTCGCGTTTGCCTGCAGTAGTAGGTACATAAGTGCAGGTGCACCCTACCTTAAAAAAAATACAATGGTTTGAGTGCGACTTTGTTTTTCAAGAAGCCATTGTATTTATTCTGTGTAAGTGTTTTCCATAAATAAAGGTCTCTATTTGGGCTTCCCCAAGAGCAAGCTTTAGTACCTAACCAAATATCTTTTTGGCAACAAAAATAATTTCTAAACGCTTGTATTTCTCTTTGACCACCTAATCCAGGGTATGCCAGTTTGGGGATGTAATGAGTATGGCCCCAAGTTACCTTTTGGTAACGTCAAATTTGGCTTTTTTATATATCCTCAATCACAATTAAGTTTAATCATCTAAAAGACGTTAAAAACCCAAATAATTATAACTAATATATGTGTTTGACCATGTCTTGATCATTTAATTTACATTTATAATACAAAGGACAAGTACACACGAATGTGTGACGTCACATGTCACGGTCACACTTGTCGTGATTTTCTAAGAAGGTGAGTCATATTGAGTGAAATAATGTCGATGCAATAACTAAAAACATTCGATTATTTGTCCGAAGCAGGTATGTGGATTAGAGACCGGGTGACTCTCATGCGGGCTTAGCATGACGTTATCTATCTCTTCGAAGAATAGAGACAGCTATTCCCATACAAAGTGACATTTCGTTTCTCTATTTTTGACATCGCACCGTAAAAATCCTTCTAAAATCTGTCATTTTGTCTTCCGTTTCTGCCAATCGTTGTCTAGGTCCTTTTTAATGTAGACTATTTCAGAAGACAGTTGTCTAAGGTAGTGAAGACAATTCGATTTTTAATCGCCATGCTAAAGACTGTACAAAACTTTTTACTCGACGGCCACAAAGTATAAAAATGGAAAAGAAATTTTCACTTTTTGTATGGAAAATGTGAAAAATGATTACCTACATGTTGAGTTTTAGGGGTTTAAGGGTTACATAAAGGGGGTCGAAATTTTCATTATTTTTGCGATAGGACACACCATTTTCGAGATATAAGCAAAATAAAAGATAAACGAGAATAAATTACTGAATTTCGCAAAAAGTGCAGTTGACTGTTTCTACTTTGCTGCCGTCGTACTGTCTTCACGAAACGTCATTTTTGTCTATTCTTCCGTCGACAAGACGGTGCTTGTGCTAAGCTTGCTGGAATCTATGTATGACAAACCATTCTGAGAAAATAACGGATCAACTGTTACGATTGGGAATCACGATGATGAACACCTTTATTGTCGAAAACAAAAGCTACGTAATGATAGCCAGCACTCTAATTGCGGAACACACTGTCTATCACAATCTGAATCATTTTGAAGTCTATTGCTAATCCATGGCTTCATATGTTCGAAAAATTTGTCTGCTCGACAACGTAAATAACGCAATGAATGTTGTTGAACTGTCAAAATGAAAGCCATTCCTACTGTTAGTGTTGCGCAACTACCCCGCTGATTTGGTTCATCATTTTATCTACCTACTCGTAAATGTTCACTGTGAATTAAAAATTTATGAAACAACGATTAAAACTAAACAATAAAGAGTAAAGGATCAACCAGTCATTATCATCACGGTTGGTAGAAGGACGAGTGTTATTAGTTATTAGGCATGAGGGATTACCGCAAAAAGGGGATGCTGCTCGCTCAATCACGGGAACAACTTTATACCTACCTTCCTGTGACAGTAAGTTTTTGAAAATAAGTCATATTGGTACGTCAAAAAAAAACGTCTTTTCTTATAACAAAACACGTTTCTTTTTAGTTTAAATCATCGAGCCTGTTTTTAAAATAAGAACCTAACGGAAATCGTAATCCGTTCCATTTACAAAACTGACAACTTAGACCGGTCTTAGGTTGTCCATTTTGTATTAAGTACTTTATTATAGTCGGCATAAAGTTCAAAATACAAAAACTGGGTTATAGGTTTAGGCTCGGGCTAAAGTTAGATCGTGTTTTGTAATAAGACGGGATCAGTTCAGGTTGAATTTTTACAAGTTTCCTTTTGTAAATATAATTTTCCTCGTAAAACCAACGTAAACAACTATTGTATGTCACTACTTACCTACACAATACAAAAACGTAAACAAAGCCGTACCGTAATACCTATTGTACTTAACCAACGGGTTAACTTATCTGATCTTACAAAATGCAGCCTTTTGTTAAATTTATTTTAAAACGGGCACTACTAAAGTACCAAGGCCGACAAAGCACTTCTGTATAATTCCGATCTAGCCTGTCCCTTGCTGTACTCCGCTCAGCGACGCCCTAAGCCGTGGTCCGTACCCCACAGGAGTGCCCTTAGCGTTTAGTCGCCTAATTTGTAAGTTTTTTAAGCCCTGGCTGGGGGTGCTTAATTTATTAAGGCAACCACAGGCATGTGCGGTTAAGCAGCCGACAAACTCCTAGGTTGATCTGCGAGAAGCCACTCACAAAAAAAGGATAGCAATCTTTCGTTTATTTACGCTACATTGCACATTCCCATAAGCACTTTATAGTTTTAGGATAATGACGAACAATGCTGTAATGCTTTCAACAAGGAACACCCGATTGCACTGATGTATTGGTAAATCAACCTGTAATACGTTACGTTTATCAAAATCCCAAAATACACAATCATAAATACTTGCTTTATGTAAACAATACAATTTCCGTCCTAAATACCTAGCGATCATCTGCACATAACCAGCGTGCGCGCATGTTTGTTGAACGGTTAGCAACGCATGTTCACTTGTAGATATAACATTGTACATAAATTCCTATACTTCTTGTTATTCTTCTTGTTGCATAGTGCACTCACACATATACAATGCTTTTTTTCATGGCATTTACCGGGTTGCAAAGGGATTCATAACACATATACACATGAAAATATTATGGTGAAATTGAATATCGATTAAGATAATATAATGACGATATTATGGTGCAAAGAAAATCATTATACGCTGTCATTCGGTCGAACAGAGCAAACTAGATCATGAGATTAAGCATTTTTATGATAGTAGGTATTCAAAGATCTTCTAGGAAGGTTTGGGTGCAATTCCTGCTGGTCTGAATTTGAATTTGCTTAAGGCGGTACCCCGACCAAAACTTTGCCATAGTGCGTTATTCAGAGGCTATTAGCTCATTCAGCATGGGTAATAAATAAACTACATCTAAAAGCAAATTATATTATATAGTTCGATATCCTATCATCACATTGCACGTTCTTATTTGTTTTTATGTGTTATAAATACATTTAAAATCTCCTTGTAAAAAAGTGAATAAAATTATTGATTGCATGCATCTTTTACTAAAGGTGACGTTCTATTCATTTGAGGATTACACTAATGGATAGATAATTTAAAAAACTAAATAATTCACGTTTTATTTTATTTCAAAACATCGCTTGTCTTTTTTTATTAAAATATGTTTTGTTTCTGAATTCTATGATAAAAAAGCGTGCGCAGGGAGCGAGACAGAGCGAGACTTAGCGACGGGACAGAGAAGGACCGAACGCTCAAGGTCGTTTGGTCGGGGAAGCGCCTTAACTTCTGTTGCAGTTCTTATTTGCTAGCTCTGTTTTAAGTTACATAAGTATTGGCTGATGTTACAGCATATTGCAGTGTCCATACCTTCATCATTGAGGATCTAATGAACGCCACTGACACTGCTATTAACTTAGCCACCTACTGGGCCTAGCCAATCATGAAAGTACCTTCGACTAGAAAAGAAGAAGTTTTTTTTAAAAAAAAAACTCAATGCACATGTACTTACTATGCTTGCGTGCGTGCACGCACCAACGAATGTAAAAGGTATACATTCTCAATATTACGGCATATACTGTAACATGTTGTTTGACGAACATTTAGCGAAGCACGTTCAGTTGTGTACCACAAAACGCCATAGTTAACACGTAATGTGTGTTTTTAGGACATCGTAATATGTCCACAAGGTTCATTTTATTAAAGTGTGTTACCTATGTTGGTTTTGTAATGTTTTTCGCAGGCAGTGTGTATTCCACATGTCTTTTAATAAAAGAACACAGTCCTTCCTCATGGACCCTCAATATACCTTTCATCGTACATAACATAATATCACGGCTGTATTCACCGAAAGGTTAGGCAGAGGTGCACCTATAATACACCCACATTTCGCGAGTTATGTTTAAGTCCTAGTAATAGGTGGATAGCCTACTGCCATCAATCGGTAACAAATTTAGACTCCGGGCTGCTACCGAAAATTTTCAGATGGAAAACTCAATAACACTTTGCCTTACCCGGGAATCGAACCCAGAACCTGATGCTCAGCAGTACCGCTTCGACCACTAGCCCAATGATGAAGTTTTATCGTACCTAACAGATATTTCTAACAGTATCTATCTAACATCCCTTTTCATACCTGAGGGCCTAAACAGTGTAACATTCGATGAGCGATGACGCTAGTAAGTAGAAAAGCCAAAAAAAATATGGGGTTGACATAAGCTATCACAATGTCAGGTGATCATAGGTCAATTAATAGAAATTATCTAGAAAATGTTAACATCATTCGATTCTGAAACGAATCAACAGCGTCGAACGATTACTTCCATAGAGGTGCGTAGCCAAGTGGCATTTTTTGACAAGTGTTATCGCTAGTTTTCGATTCGTATGACGGAAACATTAGCGAAACCGATAGCGATTGTAGAAATAGAATTGCTCCGAAGCGAATGCCTTTTGTCTAGGCCCTCAATCAGCCATCTTCCCGATATTATTGGTAAAGCTTCATACTTTCAAACTCCAAAACATTGTTTCTAGCATTTTGCCTTTAAACTGAAGTAATAAAATTACATTTCATTGCATATCATTACATAAACACCTGCTAGGAAGTTATACTGTTTGCATTTTAAACACCCAATTTTAAGAAAACTTTTAGAAACATGTTTTGTCACAAGTATACTACCACAACTGACCTCTTTGTGCCAAACGGTTTACACGAAGCATAAGTAAATAAACTGCCATAGACACGAGTATTACGAGATCTGTTGAATAGAGCTTCATGCAGTTTTAAAAGGTTTGACTGCTAATAAAACAGGAAATTTGAGTCCGTGGTGTCTATTGATAATAATTTGTGATGTTATTAAGAGAAAAGAAGTTATGAGAAAAAAGGGTGTAGTGTGCGGTATTTGCAATAGATTCCTATACCTAACGGGAATAAAAAGACACTTAAAGAAGCCGAGTCACTTGTACTCTCCGTCATAGTATTTTTTCTTTTTACTGGACCATACCTAGGTACCTTCTGGTTACGGATATATGAAAGTCGAAAGTCGAAAGTCCAACTTTTACAGACGATTTTTTTACTATAACAAGTTTTTAATGTTATAAGCTTATATTATAACACAAAATACCGCTACGACCCCTGTACCGTTGCATGCACCCATAAGGTAAGCACAATGTTTTGCGTGTGTTACATTGCGCTCTACCGCAAACAGCAAATCTTCACACAAAAATAAAAGTCGTTTCCCAGCAATTATTTTTGTGGAATGTTACTTAGTTTGATGTACAGAATTTTTACAGCTTGTCTAATAATGAAGCAATTTCTAAAATCAAATGATTCTGTTAACTCATTAATATTTACGGTCTTAATTAATTACCTACATAAGAACAGATTATGCCGTGATAATAATATTAGCGAGTCACTAGTAAGCAAGGCTAGGTTGTCGGGTAGAGGGTCCGACTGGCTAGTGTGCGCAGAACGTAACTACATTAAGGCGCAGATATACGACTTTTAATTATTTCAAATTGAACATCACGTCTAAACGAATAGTCTTATTAGTTTGAAAAAAATATATGATAAACTAGACTATTTTCTTCGTAATTTGATATGTGAATATTTGAAATAATATTTTTATAACATAGTGTAATTAGTTTGTAAAGTAATGTCTAACGCGAACACAAAAACGATAATCACGCAAAAACTATCGGGGGTATTTTCATGAAATCTGCACCATCTAAAAGACAATTTAATTACCCAAATTTTTGTATACAGCTTTTATTTGCATTGTGTTTGATAAATTAAGGTGGGTTGTTTTTGCGAATAAACTTGATGCGCGTTGAAGCGGGGGCTCTTGCGGGCGACGGGCGGCTGTGCATAGCTGACCAATGTCCGGGTAGACGCTAACGCTCTGTGCAATTTTATTCGCTTAATAGTTTCGTATGCTCCTCCCACTCGCTCAAAGTCGCTGGCACTTATTGTCGCCTTAAGTACGTTGGCATTGCCACTCATGAAGGCTATTTGAATGCACTTTAATGGTGCATCAGTAATGTTGACCACATTATCCAAACAGGACATGCTAACAAGATCCCATCAAACCATTTTACAACGTAACAAAACATTTTAATCGACGATCAATACAACCCGCTGCGCACACGCAACAAAACGTATTGATTAAATAAATATACATAACAATAAACGATAGTTTAACAACACATTAGAAAGGTCAACGCCCTCTATAAAAGCTATAACACCCATGGTAATAAAGGCTGCAATAAAAACGCCAATAAACCCATGGGCCACAATAGCCCTTTGAAAGGGCTAACAGAGTACTATTGAGCAGCCAGGAAGGGCCGGAAGTCACAGGTACCGCTTCCGGTTTCGATGCATTCAAATCTCGAACACGGTTGATGGTTGATAACCGTTTTATTGGTATATTAGTTACGGGTATACTAACTGGTATGGCGTTGAGTCATGCGCAGTTAAAAAGGTTTACGAAACTTAGTGTAATGTAGGTATTTTTTTTTTCAGGGTTAGGTTCATTATTGTACCACATACGTACTATACCATTGCATTCATAATGGACACTAAAGGCATGCTTCATCCTGTGTTAGTGTACGATTTCAGCCCATCGGGTGTCTCTTAAAACCCAGTAGTCATTTCTAGTTATATTCAGAGAGCATTGCATCTGCAGGACTCCTATTACATTTTTCAGAATTAATTAAAACGCTCATCATCAGTTGATGAGCTTCTCTATCGGAAATTCATTTCCAAAATGAGGGATGAACTTTCCTTATTGAAGTGAGACAATTCTAAGAGTACCTATTCTTGAAAGAATCATACTCAATTTTTGATTGGTACTACATAATGTCATGGAACATAACATCATGCCTTTATTCGCCGAAGGGTTAGGCAGAAGTGTACCTACCTATAGTACACCCACATTTCGCCAGCTATGTTTAAGTCCCATGTAACAGTTGGCAAGCCTTTTGCCATCAACCGGACACGAATCCAGACTCCGGCTGTTACTGAGAAATTTCAGATGGAAAACCTAATAACACTGACCGACCCTGGAATCGAACCCGCGACCTCATGTTCAGCAGAAGCGCTTGCTACCACTAAACCAATGAGGCATTCAGTCATGCGTTGGACTTTTGATTTATTTCTGCCATAGGAGTAAAGAAAGCGGAAACTTGAAACAACATTGAATAATTAGCCAACTAACATTAACAAATTAAATTCCTATACGAGTATAAGGCCAATATATTGAACGATAGCCAATCAAATAATTTGGCGGAAACAACCATTGTTTTAACCTCGACAGGTTAACAGTGATATAATAATCGCGACTAATTTCATTACCGACTCATTTGCATAGATACAGTAATAGGCATAATTACTAGGCTTTGGAATTTACATGCATAGTAAACTCTATGAGCTAGTATTAAAGTTCAAAATGTGTTGCACTAATCCCCAAAAACCAAATTGGTCATTCGAAAAGTTATTTCTCTCTAGTCACCTGTTTGTGATTTATACAGCCATAATAGTAATTTAAGTAATTTACATTATAAGCTGAGTATTAGAAGTAGTAATTGCAATTGCCTGAACAATTACATACCTGAAGAGGGTCTTGTTAGTCAGTCAAGTCAAGGGCTTAATGCAGAAAGCTCTTCGATAATGTAATACATAATTGTAAATAGGTTTCTGAAGCGCTACCCACAGGTGAATGAAGGCAAATGGCCCTATTCCCGACTGGTAAACTAAAAATGTAAGTCTTCTCTTCTTTAGTAGAGAATCTTCATGCGAAGACCTAAAGATGAAAAAAAAACCGGCCAAGTGCGAGTCGGACTTGCGCACGAGAGTCCTGAACCATTATTTATAAAAACGGCAACAAAATCGCGTTTGTTGTATGGGAGCCCCCTTAAATATTTATTTTATTCTGTTTTTTTTAGTATTTGCTGTTATAGCGGCAACAAAAATACATCATCTGTGAAAATGTCAACTGTCTAACTATCACTGGTCATGAGATACAGCCTGGTGACTGACGGACAGACAGACGGACGGACGGACAGCGGAGTCTTAGTAATAGGGTCCCGTTTTACCCTTTGTGTACGGAACCCGAAGAAAAGGCCAATAAAGCACAAAATAAGTAAAAATTTGCAAATTATGTTTTGAACATGTCCCCAGTACCATCCTAACTACAGCAGTTCTATACTATATAGCTGGCAAGTCCTTGAACTAATTGATAATATTCTGATAAGAGCTGTCACAGTAAACATACGCTGGTGATTGGTTATCGATGCTACCACTGCGTTTGCGCTGCATGGGGAAACGATATTTCAATTAGATACGATTACAATAAATATTATTATTATCAATATATTATTATACCTACAGGGTTATTGAAAAACTTCTTATTGTTTTTGTATGGAACTACGAAGTCCGCATCATGATCCTGATTATCCTGAACCACGTTATTCAACGACTTTTCATAAATAATTAGACGGTTATTACAAACAAAAATATTAAAATTATCTGTAGTTTTCATAACTATTATGAAGCTGTACCTCCTTCAGTAATTCTTTATGCTCCTACTTTTGTAAAAACAAAATACTGTTAATACCTACCAAAAAAAACTTTAAGTTTTGATAATCTTATTTATTTATGAGAGCCGTGATTCAATTAAAACGTTCTCATCATCATAAATACCTGATCCCAATGGATACCCTTATATAAATCTCTCCTAACGGCAGTTATTCGACAGCCCAATTAACTTACATACATATAAAATAAATCCAACACTATAAAACTCAGTAATTTTCATATAAGTTAGAGCACCATGACACGCCATAAATTAAAAGGGATAGTAGGAACCATGCAGCCTGCATTACGTGGTTGATAAAATCTTATTGTTCTACAATGCCATGTAACCATAAAAACACCTTTCCTTAAGGCAATGTATGGGAAAAAGTAAACATTCGCCTCACGTACTAAGATCACAATGGAAGATATAATGGGTTCTGTTACACCAAAAACATACAAAGAAATATAAATCTTATGTCTGTAAATTACAGTTTAAAATACAATGGTGTTTTTTTTGTAAATCTAAATGAACGATATATAGTCTGGCTCTACACGAATCCCATAAAATATGTTTTATTACTTAAAATATAAAGTGTAATTTCGGTTGTAATTTTTTTCCATAACATTCTGAACAGGAAAATAGTTAAGCTGTTGTAATAAGAATGTAATCTCAAAGGATTTAAGTCTATTTTTGGTTGTATGAAATTTTGGCGACCGCGACACGAACAATACCCATACAATTTTACATCTTTGCCACGATGTAGCTTGACACAAATAGCCATTATAAGTCTGAAATGCTCCCGATTTTGTATGGGTATTTAATTTTCTTCATAATGGTCCAAGACCTTATCTTTTAAAAATATAATAGGGATTTTGTGTATATTTTTGGTAAGAATACTCTCTACATTGTTTGTTGGAGAATTATATAAATGTTTTTTTTTTTTAATTGGAACAGGAATCAAAAGATTTCTTGATGCTGTTTTATTAATCGCATAATATTTTTTCTTATACTATCAGTTTTGGGTTCTGATTAATTTCTGAAATAACACAATCAACCTAATTTTAAAATCATCAAACTAAGAAACGAATTAGAAAAGAAGATCATGCTTAATTTTTTTTTTCTAAAACAAATTTTTTACCCTTTTTTATTATCTTTTATGATTAAAACTAAATTAAAACATACCCATTTGCCCCTCAGTTGCCACGTAGTCCGGAATGATTGGGCCTCTATCACACAACTTCTCACAGAAAAAAACTAACATAACATAACATTGGTCACTTGTCAGATTTCATTCGCACTCATTTTTGTCACTTCGTAGAATCAACCTTGAAATAAAAGAGAAAATAAATTAAAATAAAAGAAAACTTGAGAAATAAAAGATAAAATATTTATGTATTAAAAGTGATAGTGGTTCAATTAGCTTGTTTGTAACAGTTACTTCAAAAATCAATAAAATAATTGTGATACAAAGGAAATCTCAAAAGTTTTTGAGGTTTCTTTTGTATCACAATTATTTTCTTCTAATATCTTGTATTATTTTGTTCTAGTTAGCAACGGAATTCACCCTGTAAAATAAAGCTGCGTGGATCCCTCGCTTAATAGGTTAACAACATATTAATAGCTTTATAAGTACCGAAAGAACGTATCAGCTACTCATAATAAACGAATGAGTTTGTTATCATAACGTACCATAAAACACCATAACATAACACAACTACAGCTGGTTGTTATCTTTAACAGTTTCAATCAACTTCTGACATTACAACACTTATTTAAAGTGTTTGTTTTCTTTTCCTTTTAAATCAAATTCACCAAAATGCAAAATATTTTTTTCGTCCGCCTTTGTAGGGTAGTTTTTTTACTTGTGCATAAAGTTTTTGTAAATAGGTATAAACTCGTAAAAGTTACAGAAACTTTTTTTGAATAAAAGATCATTTCCTGTATTTTACAACAAAAAATATGTAAATGTTTGTATGAAAACTTTAAATTTTTTGTCCTATTCCCTACTAAGTAGCTAAAGGAAATTATACCGTAGCAAAATTAAAATTTGGATCATAGACTAAAATAGTTTTCTATTTAGAACTCCACTTCTGTCATGCGGACAATGTTCTATGGAAGCATAAACTAGGAAAATTAGTGTCTGAACCACCAGTAATTTAGTTATAACTAAACGTATTAACAGCTCGGTGGGAACCATAAATATTCTGCACAATAAGGCGCTTTCACACATGGTTTATTAATAGACAGATTATCGAAAGCCAATTTAAAAATAAATAGGTAGATTATGATTATTATTATTTTGGTTTGAGTGGCAAAGTAAACAGGTACGTACAGCGATAGTCTAATAGAAAAATAGTTATACTCCCGTACCTAAGCAATGAAAAAACAGGTTAGAATTTACAGCTATTTGAAAAAAAAGGTAAAGAGAGCAAAATGAATTCACCAACAACCGTATCGCGGAGTACTTTTAAAAACCCATTGTCTCCAAACAATGCAAGAAACAATAGAATCTTTTCCCTAAGAAATAAGAAAAAAGTTTTTAGAGATTGAAAATCGCCATTATTGCTTCAGGTCTGAACAGCCCCTAACCACCAAGCAAAAACAATAAGAAGGCATCGCCCGCGAGTTCACTGTTCGAGAATAGAACATGTTCTAAATATAAACCGGCCGTTACTGAAGCGCCGCGGGTAGGTAGGTACACAAGTTCTAAAATTAAAATGGATTTTAAAATTTTAATCCTGACGTTTGTGTCACGTTCAAGGCCGTTTTCCGAAGATTATAAAAATATTAGTTTGTTTTACTGAACATCTGGCAGAGATCATTACGTCCACGAAGTTTTTAACAGATATAGTTAAATCCGAAATGGTTGTGTAAATAAAGTGGAATATAGGTTTATAATTACATTTATAGACGGACACACATTGTCCTAGCCTTGCTACGCAATCAAGGATGATGTGAATGTAGGCGTTTTTATCAAAGAATTCCATACTGACAGAATAAAGGATATACAGGATAGGTAGATATTGATATTCTAGGGGTCGGTTAGGGGCTGAACATTCGGGCCCGTAAATATAAGGGATCCCTAAAGAGTTTAGGAGTCCCTTAAACGTTGGTGAAAATAAAACTTGCGGTAAGTGCTACTTAAATTAGCTTAAGGGTAACATAAAATTTAGGGGTCGTTGGTGAAAACGGGCATTAGTTTACCAGTAGGTAGGCTAACAAAAAATACTTTCGATTTTCTTTACAATAACTTGAAAGGACAATGTGAGCTTTTATAATTTCTAACGTCAAGATATTATCGTGCACGTCCACGACCATAAAATCTCTGGAAATAGGACCCATCTCCCCCATCCCATCCCATCCCATCCCATCCCCCCATCCCCCCATCCCATCCCATCCCCCCACCCCATCCCATCCCATCTCTGGAGGGTCTGGGGTAGGACGTGGACGTCCACCATAATATCGACACGTTAGAAATGATAAAAATACGCCCATTGGTGGAACGAAAAGTACTAGGTAATTTAAGTAAGTAATTTTCGAATAAATCTGGCACATGTCACCTTTTTTATTGCCATTTTTGTTAAGGAACAGTATATTTTATGGGATTATTATAGTTTGTATTAACGACGGTTATTTAAACTAAACTGTACAAGGAACAGACGGAATGTTTCCGAGTGATATTAAACAAAATGAATTGAATGTACAGTCGCAAGCACATCAACTTAGCACAAACTGTCAGATTTTCACATTCCATTTTGAACTTAACATTTAACAATAGATAGTTTAAAATTGTTTGGAGAAATTTGACAGTTTCGTGTAGCTTGATCTGCTACTGCACGAACAATAATGCACACATCGGCTCTGCGCACTGCTTTATGTTAAGGAAGTAAGATCAGCCGCAGGCGGAAGTAAAATCTGAGTGTCATATTTATTTTCTCTTGTATTTTATGATGACGCTCTTGTACAGTCAGGAAAATTAATTGTTAAATAAATTGGCACCCTACGCCAATTTGCCGTGTTATATTTTGTCATTTCATACAACTGCTAAGGAATGAAAGATGTGATACCTACATATAAATATGCGGAAAATTTAAGTTGGACGACAATTTGCTTAACAATTAATTTCTGTGAGTTTACTGTTTTTTTCGAAACTTAGCGCATCCCATGTCAGTAACTTCCTACTATATCAACATAAACGATCTCTGCTCCTTTGAAAATTAATTAGATTTTAACAGAACACTAAAATTCCATTTCCTCAAAAAACATTTTTTCTCTCCCGTTAAACATATTTTAAATATAGAGCTGACGAATCTTGCGCGTAGGCCGCAAACGCTAAATATCCCTTATTCTGTTGACAGACAGACAAATTGGTTTTCTAAATCCTACCACTGTTTTAGACGACCAGTATTAATAGTGAACTCTATGTTAAACCAGATAGTTTGAACTCAGGGGTCTAAATAAATTAGCCTTGTTTATCTAATTTTGGTTAAGAAATGATCCCCTTATGGTTTGTGAAATTGTCGGGTGTCTGTTACATGTAAATTTAGACTGGAAGTGGATATTTTTTGTACCTTCCTTTACTTTATTTAGTAGGGACGGCTTTTGTCGGAATATAAACTTATTTTGTCTGGCGACAACAAACGGTACTGTGTGTGGACGATTTACGCAATCGTCTTGCTTCGTGTATTGTATTGTTGGGTTAAAATACCGTGAAGTGCAAATATTATTGAAGAGAAACACCTGCTGAAAGTATAAATGCAGGTCGGATATATTGGCATAAAAGGAATGCTAAAAAGTTGATTGAAGAGGCTAACAACAATGCATGGCTTGGGTTAGAGAAAAATATTGGAGGCGACCTCTTGCAATAACTGTATAATAATTCGCTCTTTATTAAACAAGTGCTAACTAAACTAAACCCTTCTTAAATCGTAAATGCCTTTTTAATGAACACAGAAATGCCCAAAATCTATGAAAGTGAATGTCCCTAACTCCTAATCGTAAAATAAACAAAAAACAATCGACACTAACCTACCGTATTTTTTGTTAAACATTTTTGTGTGGAAACAAAACAGACGCGGGACATTAAAATGGGAGATGGGACATTTGATGGGGACAGTTTCATGATCACAAAAACTAACAAGACTGTTGTTTACTGATATAAATCAATTTCTAATAGCTTTTATGTCTTCATTTGGTCATATAGACGAAAAAATCACCGTTAGCGTGTCAGTAAATAATAAACTTTATTTAGTTGATAAAGTAATATTAAGGCTAGATCTCCATAGAAAATATTTAAACGAACTCTTATACTGAGAGGCTTTCAAACAAGAGACTGCATTATGCAATAATGATGACAACGCCAAAGGTGATACTTAACAACAATGAATATAATACATCACGTACTAGTACTAGGCAAGTAGTTGTAAATTGTAATTCATTTGATACCAATGCCAAGAGAGCAGACGGTTGAAGCTCAACAGCACAACTTAAGGAGACATACAATTCAGAGATCTACATTAATCTTATCAGTCACAATAAACTTCATAAAATAATGCTAAACCGGCTCAATTCCTAATCTTAGTGGGCGACCTTAAAGGTTCCAATCATTGTCCATACAACCATAAAAACCATGCTTAACAACAGAACCTTCTTTATGAAACTGTTTTTTTGAATAAATAACGGTATTAAGAACACTTTACATTGACTCCGGTGGGTGTCACCACTTGTGTCCGAAATGGTACTTAAAGTCCACTTAAGAAAGACAGGTACAAATATTTTTTGAAGAAAACGCACAGAGTGGTCCAATATTTGGTTCCTGCTGTGTTTTTCTAAAGTTATTTTCTAAACAGCTTACTGCTGTTAATTTTTTATTGAGTCTGAGTATAACGGAAAGTTTTTTTGAAATATTTACGACTAGCTGATGCCCGCGACTTCTTCTGCGGTCCAAGTTGAAAAATAGCCTATATCCTGACCTAGGTCATGGTCTATAAACAAATAAATAAATAAAAATCTTTTTTGCAGACCACACGATCCATAAGAAAACACAACAAAAAATAAAAATAAAATTAATACAAAAAAGGAATACAATAAAAAAAAACATACAAAATAAAAATAAAAATAATACAAAAATAGGAATAAAAAAATAAAAAAAACATACATAATTAGTTAATTACATACCTACACACAAACATAAATTCACGCCTTTCCTCTCTTGCTCACCAAAAATACCAACATCTACGCGGCTATTTCCAACCACCGCTTGTAGGTCTTGGTACCATACATCCTATCAGCAAGGTCCTTAAGAGGGATGCGCCAAGGTAGCCCGCGAAATTCAAATTTTGTTACGTTTTTCGCAATTTGCAGGTCAGTATCAGGTTCTATGGTGATCTTAATATGATTCGCGACCGTATCAAATATGGCTTTACAAAATTATATTCATTAAAATCAGCAATACAACTTCTTAAGTTACAATTGCCCTCAAATGTCATGATTTCATGAAATAGTCATTCAATAGGGTAATATGAACTTATAGAGATGTAACGAGGCAAAAGGAGTATGTAAGGATCGTAGCAGGTGGCGTTCTGTAGTTTCTGCCTACCCCCATGGGAAGAAGGCGTGAGTTTATGTATGTGTACAACCTGACAGTGACCTGCAAATTGCAAAAAACGTAACAAAATTTGTATTTCGCGGGCTACCCTGAAGGTTCCGCTATACTGTTTCTACACGAACCAACCCTGGACATGAATGTTGCAATTCTGCTTCTCTGAATGGCATTGAACGCGTTCAGCCTCGCCTCTACGAACATTCCAGAGGCAGTACAGTAGCGCTTAAACCCCATTAGGTGTCTGTAGATGTCCATCTGAGTGTCAAATTTCATCCAAATCCGTTCAGCAGTTTTGGCGTGAAAGTGTAAGAAATTAACAAAGAAACAAACGAAATTACTTTCGCATTTATAATATTAGTAAGGATTCTTCGGTTTACCCTATATTTCTTTGAAATATTGAAGATCCTTCGGTTTACCCTATACATATAGGAAAACATTATATGCATTGACTGTGTCCAATCATGTTTCTCTCTTAAGATACTGTCACTCAAGATATAAGAACTTCTTCTTAGGGTGTCGATGGCAATCTAAGTGAACTCGACCCGGAATTCAGCTACGTGCTTGGTGCCATCACTATCCGTTTATGAACTGTCTCTACAAATATTTATCTTTACGGCAAAAGAAATGATCTCTGTCTCTTATGACACTGTCTTCATTAAAAAAACCTCTTAAACTCGGGACCAACAATTCAAAAGTATGGCCTCTTTAAATAAATTGAAATTCCAGCTGTTGAAAAACGCAAAAATCAAAAAGAAGTAATTTATAAAGCAACATGCAAATGAAATTAACACCACATGTAAATTCACTTAAAAATTACAATAAAACCAAGATAATTCTACTAAAGGCAACGGTTCGGGTCGTCCCTTCAATGTAAAGCCGCTTACACATGATACGACTAGTGTTGGGTAGTAAGATGCTGAAAAATATTTTGAGAACCACTCATTTGAAGACATAAAAACTCGGTCTGATGAGTAGTGTATGATATCTAAGCAAATGATTATGAATGATTGTGATGTTGTTAACTTTTATTTGAAAAGTAAAATTGCTTCAGAATTTTGACTTTCTTTTTAAATTCCAACAAGGAAAGTTAAGATTTAGAAGCATATTTTTATGCTGGTTGTCTCCTTAATCTTCCCAGATTCGGTTCTAATGGGGTTAAAAACTGAAAGCTCGTTATAGGTGGCAGCACTGTTCAATGTCTTCAAATCGCCATTGTTGTGTATGTTTTTACTGTTGTGTCGATCACAAATTAAACGAAAACTGGACAATGTATGCGACTTGGAGTGTAGTTCAACTAAAAGTGGATCTAAGGAATAGGGAAGCGTCTACCACTGGTAAGAAAGCAGCTTTAGAAGAAAGGTAAATAAATTATGACCGTTTTATAATGGATGGGTTGTTTTGCTAGTTTTACATAAAAGTCCTTTTTTGTGGAAGACTGGAGGCATACGAAAGGAATAACTTGATCGGTCTTCGGAACTTCTGTATAGATCCATAAATGTACCTATACAAAATTTACTTATTAAAAGTATTCTTTGATAATACAGTATGTGGATTCTGATCTGACCCGTCATCTGGCTCTAATGATGTGCTGGGAAATATTCATATTTCATTAAGCATTGTAAATTCCTCATATTTATATTGCTCTTCACAAATATCTAGGGTTTGAACATGGCTAGGTCCAGCAATTTGATCGCTATATGTTAATATGTATCAAAACAAAGATTTTTCTCATTTTTCTGTAACAGTCTATTTGATCTGTTTTCAGCTGATGGGTTGACTGGTTTGACTTTCGTAAATGAAAAAATAGATGGTACAGCAGTCTAATAGTAGATGGCACAGCAGGCATAATGTCCCACTGCTAGGCAAAGGCCTCCCTGTCCCACACACGTCTGTCCACTACCATTGCGGGCCAGTTCTTTCGTTAGGATTCAGTGCAGGATTTGTATTAATATTAGGCAGTAGGTAGTTTGGTATGAGGGAATTAAAAACAATGCAGCATAGCGAATGCTGGTTAGATGCCGTTTCGATATATTTTGGTTGATTAAAAGATAATCTTATTACACAAACACCCGTACTATAAATACCCACAAGTGCCTGCAATTAAAATACACTTAGTTCCCTGTTTTTTATGAAAAAGAGCATCACCTGTATATGCATTTCTCTGATAAAAGGCTCTGGTTTAAAATGGATAGCACATAACCTCTTCGTATTATTGAGTTTCCAATTTTTTCTTCGTAGAGCTCTTTCCCACAGTTTTCTTCTTTTAGCATCTTTGGGAAATACATCAGTTCCCTGATTTTTGCAGTCAACAGCTGCGCAAGAGGGCTTGTTAAATAAATAGGAGTAAAAGAAGTTGCTTGTTTACAAAAAATGTATGGATATTGACAGCTAGCTGTCAAGTTCTAAGACGCACAATGGTAGCGACATCTGTAGTGAGCAAGTGGCAGTTTTTATCCTCATTCAAAGAAATCAATCGTTAATTTGTCTCCTCGTGAAAACACGTCTTAATTCTTTTAATTGGGCAAGGCAGGATCTCTAACGGGACTTGACCCCTAAATTTCCAATCTGTTTTAATTTTATTGGAACTGGTTTGGAGAAACGTGCTTATCACGGTCACGGAAACGAACTCGCGTGTTCACTATCACGGTCATATTCCTTTCTCGTCTTCGAGATATAATTTATCTTTTATATGGTCACCTTTCTTTTTGAGATAACTTGAACGATTGCTAAGCACGTGATATTTTAGTTAGACTTGGATGTTCTTTAACATTTTGAGAACTTGCTCTCTCATTTCATGATTAGTAAAGTAGGATTCGGAATCAATTCTCTAAGTCTCATTAGAGCATTTTTCGGGTTCCTTATCGATTTTGCTATCTAGTTCTTGGTCCAACTTGATCCTCCTAATAGAAATGGAATTTTAAAGTGAATCATTTAAATTGCTCATTAAAAACCAGACAAGATGCTCAACGTCTGGTAGATTTCCTGATTTAGTCTACAAAGCACCATTATAAAACAAAGCCAATGAGATAAAAAAGGTTTTAATGCCCACCACGTAAGGATATCAAGGCCAGTACAAAATAATATTAGCAGCATGTGTGATTAGATTCATCATTCACTCTATCATTTTGTATGACATCATGTGTTTTGTTCGTTAATTTAACACGTGTGCAGTTAGAGGTGGGTAATTCTATACAATGGTTAATTGGCTACTGTTATAACAAGCCTTCAGACCTTGCAGAAAGTCATCATAAGTATTCATTTTCAATGTATCTACTCCATCATTTATCAACATTGCCAATAAGCGTAATTAGAACAAAACCAGTGGTGGTAACTGACTAGAAAATATTTGACAAAAATCAAGCATCTTAAGCTATTGATTACATATTAACCAGTTAATATTTGCCAGTAGCAAATATGTAGCTAGATTACATCATAGAAATTCGGCTACTAAATGTGTAGCCACGTGTGTCTAATAAAAGAGGCCTCTATACAGTAACTAATTGATAAATAGCCGATGATTAGCGCACTTCTCTAGTATTGCGCTTGCGCACGTTCCGCGCACGCCGTCACGTCCATCGTTGCGTCAATGTGGCTACACGTACCTAGTTACTATTTGCATAATAACCGATTCAACATTATTTACGATGTTTCGCTCTATCAAATTGATACCAACGGTTTTTCTTGTGAAGTATCATTAACTAAAAATATGATTATTTCTGGAGAAGTTTGACAGTTTCTTGAGTCTATAGTAGTTGCTCAAAAGATTAATGATGAAGAAAGAACAACTGCTTGACAAAACCTTGGGTCTACTCCAGAGTTAAGTAGTTCATTTTCGACGGTATTAAAAGATGAAATTGAAGATTAAGTGTACGCCAGGGTGAGTCCATTTTCGACGGTGTCAGAAGAAGAAATAGAAGAGACTATTTTCAATTTCGTCTTCTTACACCGTCGAACATGGACTTCTCTGGAGTACACCCAAGGTTTTGTCACTTTTATATATGGTCACCAACATCTACTATTTAGAGAATTCTGATACATATATTCTGATATATATATAATTCTGATATATATCTCCAGTTGTTTTGTTCACATGCTCACAGAATTCCAAATGCCAGAAACAAGTACGTTAGCTACCGTTTGATGTTACGTACGATTATGACGTGTCGAGTTTAAAGATCGCATCAATTTATAAATAGTGTCAGTTTCCTGGCGAATCTTTTACGGGCATCGTTAGTAGTGTTATTATTAAGAGACATGGTTTATTTGGTTGTGTTCTTGAGATGAGAATAAGCTATAATGCTACACGCAGCATAGACAGAGAAGCAAAACATATAGATATGATATTCCACGGAAGATATGAGGGTGGGAGGGCTATTGAATTAATAAACAACAATGCTGATATTTAATTCGGTTTTGAATTCATCATAATTGTGCTAGATTGTTCATTCCTCTGACTTGTCTATCATTTTAAAATTACATTTTGTTCAGTCATCATTGAACAAAATGTAATTTTAAAATCATATAATTATTTTCAGCCTTAGCTCATGTCCTTCTTAGATCAAATAGTTTAGCAACAGCATGTAGTTTTAAATTTAGAGCAAACGCAACACGCCAATGCATTAATGTTGGAACGAAAGTTGATGTCGAATCGTTTCGGTCGCTTCCTGCCAATTCGCAGAAGCATACGCATTTTAACGCTACTGAATTCACATTAGTAGATATCGGAATACAAGGAAAACTTAGGTGGGAAATAGGACTCGTACGTTTCGACCTAAAAACAATGGATTGCAACAACTAAAAGCCACATTTAGCATGGCCATACTTTGTAAACACTTTCAATTACCTATTAATAATATATAAGTACCTGTAACACTTAAACATAACAGATGACATAACCAACATAAGTAATTTACAATACATGTATACTATTGATTCGAACTATATATTAGGCAAAATGGCAGTAGCAGACAAATAAGATATATTAGCAATTAGGTATAATATTATAAACTTAAATAATACAAAAGGACAGCACAATGATAACATTTTTTGATATACTGAAGCAGGAAGTTAAAATTCCGTTCAATTGCGATTAATTGTAGTAATCAAGCAATTGTCAAGAGGATTACATTGCTGAAATTAACAATCATAATAGAAGTTGCGGTAAAACAATTGAAAAGGACCTAACCATCCTAGAGATAAGGTTGAAACTGTCCTTGCTAAGGGAATGTGGTAAGTAAAGGATACTGAAGTAAATACTCGACTAGTTAACGAAGGGAGACCAATGACAGTCATTTAAAATTTAATGGAGCTTATAAAGCAATTTATGTGGATAAAAACTTGATGGGATCGCACATTACAAGGAGATAAATTGTTTTAGTTTTTACGTTGAAAGCAGACTATTAGAATTAGAAAGGAGTTTGTAAATTATAAACATTTGTAATGTAACTGCAACGTAATATTTAACATCCTGTATGTGGAAAATGGATACAGTAGACAGAACAAAGTTATCAAGGAGAAATATTGTAATTAATGAATTTAGAAAGCCGCAAGTATCAAATGTAACAATAACAATTCTGGGAACTATAAAAAAATATACGCAGACATTAAAACGGTTATGATTCGTAACGGTATAAATAAAGTGACAATGGGTGCTAAAACTTAGCCAGAACCATGTCTGGCATAAATATTGCCACAAGTTGTCTGTATAGAGCTACTTTTTAAGCATGGAAACTACCGAATCATGGTGGTTACCCCAACCAAGGTCAATTTCAATCTTAATCTCAACTAACTAACCTTATCAAATATAAATTCCCATGGTTTAGTTGACCATAATGCTCCCATGATAGATCCAGATTACATTGAAGGTCACGACCTGCATAGATGATATCACTGATGCGACGTACAATCTAGTGGAGGTCACCCATCCAACATAAAAAGACCCATACTTGGTAATACAAATTACGTCCTTTGATTCTGATTGTCATACAAAATAGGGGAAGGTAGAAGGTCTTTCAATCCGGGTACTGCAAGAGTTGAATCATCAACGATAACAATAAAATGAAGAGCGAATATACGTAAGTACTAACTGTTCATTGTTGTATATTGTGTTCTACGAAACGTGAGCTATGGAGGTATTATTTGGATCAGGGACAGTTCGGTGAAGTTTTTGGCAATGAAGTGACGAAATGGACAGGGAAAATTAATGTGAACACTTTATTTGTGAATGATGAGCGAATAACTTGCGTTGTTTGATTACAATACATCATGTGTAAGTAATACGTCAAGTTTGATGACGCGGGCAAGTTATTTAATGTAGTTTCCACAAGTACCTACATTATACTGGTAATACCCACGGAGAGAAACTGAAGGACATTGATGAAGGAGATAAGATTAATTATTTTACAAATAGAACTTTTGTCTATAGCCTTTGATCATCCAAAATCTTTTTCAATTCCCATGTTACTCACAGGTACTATAAAAAATACTTCCGCTCTTTCGTTTATGTCATCATACAAAAAACAGTTCTCACAACTAATTGTACCACTTTTTCAACAGTTGATGCGTACATCCTCTACAGCGGTACCTGGCTGCATCCGCTGGCGAAACTGATAAAGCCTGCAACATACTCTATTCACGTAGGTACTATAAAGTGTGGTGCAATGGAGCAACGTTGTGAAAGAGACGCAGTTAAGGATGCTAATGATACTTATTGAAACGATAATTTTAAGCATGTGAGAATTGATGTTGGTTTATTTTTAGTAAGCCACAAGCTGATAAATAGCAATGAACTGTTGACATGAACAACACAAACAAAGAAAATATGTCTAATAATATTGTTAGTTGTTTGATCACTTGGATTAAAGGTTGTTCAGGGTCTGGAAGGAGCACACAATGTGGGTTCGGCTTGACTTCGTAGAAAGAAGAAAAATGTTATTATGCCTAATGGGATTTATCGACTAACATCTGGTGCGACAGTCGTATGGTATAACGCGATATTATTTATAAGCCTATCCAATGTGCCGTTATTGGAAACTTTTTTATCATTTACCTAAAGTAATACTATGCAAGTGCTCATTACCCATAGCCACAAAACACGTGCTTCAAAAGTAAGCCTGAGGATTTTGATGGCTAAGATATCGTTGGGATTTTCTCAAAGACTATACGTAGTGCTAATAAGATAGTTTGTTACAAAATGACTCGTACGTATGTAATTACGTAGGCAGCACTTGAGAGTTTCCTCCTCACTTATGGCCACCATAATAATGGTCGAAGATGCGAGCTTCCTTTAGATGGCGTCATCAAATGCGACGTACCTTATCAGCATGTTAGGAAATACGGAGATTTTGAAGCTATGCACTTATCTTTAGCAAGGAGATAATATAGATAAGTAAAGTATGTTAGGCATGACAGTTTGCTACTTGTTATACTGAATGAATTTGCGTACACATTACGTACCTACCCTTTTTTTTTGGGTGGGAAAATATTAATTAATTAATTATTTATTAATTACGTACCTACCTACACGTAACATTGCGTAGAAGTTTAAAACAAACACCTAGGTGCCATTTTAATGGGCACGCCACAATTGCGGCGGTAAGTCCCCTCTTTGAGGAGTGGCTTGAGAGGCGCCACGGCGTCCTCACCTTCCGCCTGACGCAGGTCCTCACCGGACATGGCTGTTTCGGGAGGTTCCTGTTTCGGATAAGGCGGGAGGAAACGCCCGGGTGTTATCATTGTGTGGATCGACCGGAGGACACGGTGGAGCATACGGTGGAGGTCTGCCCGGCTTGGGCGGCGCACCGCCGTGTCCTCGTGGCGGCAATCGGCGGCGGCAATCTCTCGCGACTGGCCCTGGTCCAGGCCATGGTACGGAGCGAGAGGGAATGGAAAGCCGTCACCTCCTTCTGCGAAGCAGTGATGCTCGCGGAGGAGGAGGCGGAGCGCGTGAGGTTGAGGCAATCGTTGCGCCCTCACGCCCCTAGTCGCCGCAGGGTGAGAAACCCTGGGCGTCGGGAGTCGATTGCCGACTCCCGGCCACCGTAGGCGCGGGCTTGCGGACGGCGAGTGATGGGCAGTTCGCCGTCCGGTAAGGACCAGGCCCGGGTCGACGGCGCATCGTGTTCCACGCGCGCCTCAGAGAGATGTCAGCATCATTGACGGGGACCGATAGGGCCGATGCCTGCCGAGGTCGCGGATTGTTCGAAAGAGTTACCGTGGCCCAGGCGCACAGGCAAATGAAGGAACACGGGTGGGTTTTAGTCAGTAAGAGTCTGACACGCCCTTCCGCTCCGCCCAGAGCGGGAGAGGTCATTTGATGATTTCCCACCCAAAAAAAAAAAAAAAAATGTGCCATTTTATAACTTTCATAGATTGAGCTTGTTGATTGTGCCTTACTTTTCAAAGAGCTAGCAATAAGTTATTTTGATTTATGATAGGTTTAATAAATAAGCAGATAATTCATTCAAATGAAGTTTGTTATCAATCCATACTCTTGCCAAAATAATATCGATCTTAATATGAAATTAGGTCGATTACAGTTCAAATTCTATTTCTGATCTAGATGCTCCAGAATTTTCTACCTGAATCCAGTTTATCGACCAGCAAAAATCTAGGTTGAAATTTCTGCGGTTTTAAAGATCGCCCGAAAGTATTTACCCAATTTCCGAGATTCTGAAGCCGTTGAATTGTGTTATAGCTATAATATTTAGAGAATTAATAAAATCTGGGAATTATAAAAGAGTTTCGAGTTCTGTCCGCTTTGATATTCGTAATTTAATCTCCTTTGATCCGGAGACTATTAAATTCTTTAGTATCTTATAAATATTAAACGCTGTTTCGTCCAAGAATAGAAATAAATGACTGTCATTAATATTTTCGCAATTTTGTTGAAAAACAACGATGAAAACAAGGAAGGAGTTAGCTTTGTCATGAAACATAATATTAGCTATGGTAAAGAATATTAACTTCTAAGTAATTCAGGCCTTGCTCAACTTGCTCTGTAGCAGAATCTACCACATTTTACATATAAACAACATTATTAAACCAGACGAGATTATTAATAAAGTGATTTGTGGTCGTCGGCCACACCTACACCACGACACGTGGTCATTTATCTGTCTCCTTATCTGTAAGTAGTCAGTCAAGCATGGGTCATTAACTATCGCTTGACGAAATTTCACTGTCAATGCACTTCTTACTTACGATTTTTAAAACTGTTGGAGCAAGACCAAATGAAAATTGTGTAGGCCCTATTACAAAAGACGGGTTATTTTTAGACCCAAGTTTAAACCATGCAGCCATTTTATTGTTTCTAATTTTTGCCGACAAAATTGAAGTTCTAATAACAAAAACTGACGTTAAACCCGAGTCTAAGTTATCAATTTTATGTTAAGAACTTTACGTTTGTCGGAATAAAGTTCAAAATACAGTAACTGGCTCGAAGGTTTGGGATTGGACTAAAGTTAGAAATCGCTTTGTAATGAGGGTTTAAATTTTAGGTGTTAACAGTGTTAAAAGCTACGCCAAAATCGAAAACTATTGGAGGTTAGCAATGATGGCAATTTTCTAAGTAGTTACAGGAATGCAATGTTTCAAATTGCATACAAATTGACTGTCGTGTCGTTACTAATGCACGTACCTACTTACATGGAGTAGCAATTTATGTGATGGTTTCGCAATCGTCATAGCCTCGTGACAACAGACATGACAACCTACCTATGAGAAAAACCTTTCGAAAATGAAAACTTACGATTTCCTCGTCATGATCGATCTTATGTGTATAAATTATATTTCTATATATCGAGATATGTATACAAAATCGACATAACAAATGATTACAGACAAAAAAAAACGAATCTAAGGCTGCCACAGACAGGCGCGACGTGTCAGCGTCACGTTAAGGCTCCCACAAACGCGACAGCTCAACACAAAGGCGCCGCTCGTCGCGCGACGCCTTTGTGTTGGCTGTCGCGTCGCGCCTTTACTCTTGTAGAAGTTTAGGTAAGTTACTGACGTTAGAAAAATCTCTACGTTAAGACGAATGTTGCAATAAATATCGCATTAAAAATCATTGCAAAGTATAAATAAATCATTAATAATTGATTTACAACAATTATCGTAAAGACAACACACTATTATTATTAAATATTTCTTGTGATATTATGTTCATTACAAACGTTGTACTTACGAAGGATGTAATAAATAATTATTGACTGATAGATAAAATGTCATTCGGAGCGTTTGAAACATCTTCGAAGTTTCGGAAAGTTAGTACATATAACAGGACATATTACTATGAAGGAAAGCACAAAATTAAATAGGAACGTGCATTAGATACTAATCTACTTCAATCTATAGGATCTCTAATATGTGTCATCTCAGTATTCACCTTCTTTCTAGCAAAATCATCTTCAATACAATCTAGCCATTATTTTCGTTCCTTGGTCTTCATTATCATTATCATCCACAGCCCGACTCCAACCACAGCTGGGCATTGGTCTCTCTTTTCTTGTGCCAATCCCCACCCAATCTTTGGTCTTACTGTTTTTTTATAGCCATCCACATTAACTCCAAAACTTTCCTCACGACATGTCCTTCAGTTCATATTGCATTGAGTTTGGCACAAGTACAACCAAATAACAGACATAAATATCTACATTAATAACAAGATATAGAATAAATTGTTCCAAATTTCCATTTGATAGACCTCAAACTGACCCAGTTTACGGCAATCTCTTGCCTATTAAGATAAACAGTGCATTGATATTCTGTATCTCTTTACAGTAGTACATTCATGAGCCAATCTTCGTTTTTCATTTAATGTACACGTGTACTTACCAGGTAGTTTAACAGACTTCTTACAAAAGGAGGTTCTCATTTAGTCTGTATTTTTTTTAAACTATGTTCATCGATATTTTCCCAAATTGTGGACCGATTTTCAGTATTTTTTTTCATTTGGTAGAGGAAGCTTGCGCGGTGGTCCTATGTAAACTAACTTTGCATGGGTAGTTTTTGAGTTAGCTTCAATAATACGTATTTTTCCAGTCTTAGTCAATGATGTTAAAATAACTTCCTGTCACCGACATTTACAAAGCAACCTGTGCAATCTGTGTAGGGTAGGTACCAAAGGTAAAAAGTGAAAAATAAAAGCTTTTTTACAAAAAAAAAAAACAAAACGACTTTCAATAAAAAAACAAGGTCAATAATAACTTTAATTTCGGAAGTCGGTGGCAAAAAACGAAAATACAAAACCAAAGACACCGACTTCCGAAATTAAAGTTATTTTTAACTTTGTAGTGTTTTTTGGAAGTCGGTTGTTTTTTTCGTGTATTCTTTTTTCCATCTCTTCTTTTGTTGTACTGTTAAATCTCTTTCCATTATACCGTAAATGTGGGTCACAATAATTAAAAGTAAACATAAAAAATATTTTAACAGTCTTCCTCTGTCCATATTTGCCGAAGATTTCTGTTAATTGATAACCAATTAATAAACCTGTTCAATTCATATAAGCTTGTGCGATTTAACGAATCGTAAAATTCAAGAAATACATCTTTTGAAAGTTGAGTAACTCGTTCAGGTTTTATCAAAAATAGAGCAGAAATTTATTAGCTACACTCTGTCCACTAGGTTATTCACTTTTTGACAGATGGATTGCAGCAACGTAACATTTCGATTATCGATTCTATTATTGGCACTTTAATTTGTATGTAGTATTGATTGCTTTTTACTATCGAAAAAAAAATGGAGCAGTTTCTATGCTCGTGTTCATTATTATTAAATACAACACCGTATAAATTAGCAGCTTCGTTTAATTTAGTTTCAATTTTTCAGGTTTTATACCAAACATTAGCGTAAAAATAAAGTATCCATTTGTTTGTCATATCAATTGTGTTGTAGTGAATACACATAATATGGGGTTTACTACATATTAATTTTGTTCTGATTTGTAGCCATCTTGTTCGCATTTATCACTTGCAACGCGAGGCCTGTGCTAGTCACATCTTTTATGTATGCTGATAGTTTTACCCATTTTAAAAACGTCAAGTTAAGTACACTGTATTCTTCCGTATTAACATTGTGCGTGTATAGAACTTTAGCGATCGCAAGATTACAAGGATTCTTGTAATCAATTGACGCCTGAAAATTGGTCAAGTGTAGTGGAAAGGACTATACGATTAATATTATTCGATTGGGAAAGAGGTGTGACTTTCGACAATATAAGAGACCAAGGCGAAAACTCGTCGTCAGATGAAAGTTACATGTCGGAAGACGGTGAATAATAAAAACGAATTTAAGTAAAACAAACCCAGTCAAACGCGCAATATAAATCAATGGCTTCTTTTCAAAATATATAGGTATTTAGGATTGTTTAATTTACTTATATATTTTGTTGGTATTTGAGTGGATGCAAGGTTTTTCTATACTGAATCACCAATACGTAAATTAACGATTTATTCCTTTGAAGCGAATACATTCGATCACATCACTTAGTACGATAGAATGTGAACGAAACTATATTTAAACGTATAACAATTATCCTTTTTATTGGTAAAAACTGAAACATTTACGGTGTTATTATATCTGTAAGAAGTTATAAATAAGATAATTCAATAAGAAAAGGAATATTAATTATAATTCTACTTATTTATGTTATTACGCATTTTAAAGTTAAATTTTACGTAATCTGGAACAGTTACGTTCTAAAGGAGCTGTCAAAAAGTGAATAACCCAGTGGACAGATTGTACGCAGTGTAGTTTTTCGATGTTCACAAAAGTATTGGATTTCACATTTGAAACAAAGTGCCTAACCCTGACTGACACCTGTCAGTCAAACCATTGGGCACGATAGGTGATACGATACACCTGACGTTTCTATTCAGTACTTTGTGCTTTTACCTGCCACACAATGGCAAAAAAGGTAAGCCAAATCACCGTTACAAGACTAGGTAGATGAAAAGAATAACCACAATTTTGAACACAATTTTTTTAAAACAACATCCACAAATTGGCGATGCAGTATTCACGACTTGCGTCCTGACAAATAACTGAACATTGCTCTCAGTTTCAACATCCCAAATTCACTTTTTGTTCCCATTTTTCTGACTTCTATCTCCTTGCTATCATAAATCAAATATTCCTTATGTATCTTTCGATATCTTTTTGCTATGCGGAACCAGCCCTCTTGAAAACATATCGCTGACATCCGGGAGATGGTCTCGAGTGCCGGAAACAGTTATAAATCTATAAAAACAGCTAACAACGGATCCTTCATGGGGGATAGAAAGTTTTTGATCATAGCCAGATCATGATTACCACATCATTTATTTTAAACGAAACCCCAGCTATAATTATAGGTCGTGATACAATATACAAAATAAATGCTGATGAAGTAGAAGAAGAAAACTAAACTAGAGACAGTGTTGAACAAGATGAGATTGATCTTTCAAATATTATCTAATATATTAATTATAATAATAAAAGATTTGATTTGATATGTTTGTTTATTACGCTTTCACGCTAAATGGCTGAACGGATTTGGATGAAATTTGGCACATGGGTAGACCATGACCTGAATTAGGACATGGAATCCTTTTTATCCCGATATTCTCACGGGATCGGGACTTATGCGGGTGAAACCGCGGGCCGCAGCTAGTATTTATAAATACAATAATAAATATGCAGTTACTGTAAATGCTTTATAAATAAGAAATACATAGTTACGATTTACATGAATTCTGTTTCCTCAACTGCAATGGAGTTAAAACAGCTGATATGGTCTGGTTTACTTTACTCGCGAGGTACATTTTATTTATTTTTCTTTTTTTGAGCACGCTCCTGCAATCTTTGGTGCAAACGTGTTTTAAGGTGCGTTGACATCAAGTACTACGGTTATCTTGCTAGGAATAAAAGTACCTCCTGGGGATATAAAATATACAATGGACGATTCCTTAGAAGATTCTGTATATTTTTGTCAATATAGGAACATACAGCTATATGTAGTTATACAAGTAGAAATAACTTTTGGACCAATAAGATAATTCGTAAGGTGAGTTTTAAAAATTCACGCAAGTCTAATTTACTTTTAAGAACCTAAAAGTTGCTTTGGTGATTTAAAGAATGGTGAAAGAACGCGAAAATCATTTTCAGCGAAATAATGCTCTTCAATGAAAGACTTTAAAACAAAGCTTTTAGTAAAAGAAATATCTGTACAATGCAAACAATTCATTGTTTGCAAACGCAACCAAGTTTTACAACTACAACAGTCTTAAGAATTCCCTGTAATAGTAAAAGTCGCTTTTAAAGTATGTCTAATGGTTTCAAGAACCATTAACGCCACCGTCAAGACAGATCAATGGACCTTTCTTTTTATACGCACATTGTAAATACACAAAACATTATACTTTTTACTGCTTTTCTCTTCGGTTCCTAAACTTTATGGTTTAACATAATGGTCGGTGCTGGCCAGATTTACGTACATTTAAGGATCAATTACGATTAGAATAGCCTTGTTCTTTATACGAATTGAAATGTGGTACTATGGGATTAAAATTAGGTAGGTACAATATAAGCCTATGGGTCTCAAAGTATAAGGCACGATTCCACTCTGCTCTGGCTTCTAAATGCACGATGTTCAAATGTATCGACCGAGCTCTTTTCAACGCTTTTCTGTAAGTACAACTGTTGTAAACTAGATGCTAGGTATGGGTCGTTGTCTAATAAATGGCAATATAATAGCCCCCTATCACATTGGGAACAAATGCCGTCATCAACGAGATGTGGGTGTCAGTACAGACGTAGGTACACTTACATCGAAGATTGCAGATGACAGTAATATGAGTACTATATAAGTTCAAAGTGAACTAGTTTCATCCATTTATTCCGTCATAGTGAAAATCAATATATTTTTGGAAAATATTAGAGATTTACATCGTGTTTGACTCTAATGGCTCAATTGCCTTTAACAATTCTAACAAAAAGGAGGAAAACAGCTAAGAATATTATTTTAAGGCAAGATAAAATGCAAGAAACATACTAGAACACTTCTATTTGGTTTATTGATATCCAAATAGCATCAATAGTCCACGTGACCTCACGACAGAGCCCATGTGCCTATCTCGGGTTAAACTAACGTTTGCACAGCGCACGGTGCTTAACAAAACATTGACTAAAAACCAATGGTGAGTCACTAATTGTTGATATAGCTACCATATGAACTGCCGTTGCATAAGTTTTGGTAAAAACGTTCTCTGCATCTAAATGTTTCATTATTTCAGCTTTGAATTTGCTGTGGGTATTGAGTAGATCAAAAAGGTGTTTTAAATGTAGCGTTGTGTCTTTAATAGTGCAAGAATGGTCAATGAGACCTTGACGATATGCGTATTATTCCGTACTTGGGGAAAACTATTATTGCTTGCTATTGGACCATATGCTTAGCTCAAGCTTATGCAGAATAACATAAGATTTAATTTTTGTCCAATCACAAGCCTGTTTTCCATCAAATAAGTTTCAACGCTGCTATTAGCAAACAGGTGATGTATTATACAACTGCATTTCTGCCTAACTCCTCAAGATGCGCAGGCATGATTGATTATATTTCCATCTTCTCAACATACAATTTCAAACAATGTATTAGATATTCAATTGGGTTCGTCCAAACATTTGCATCCTGTTTCTACAACTATTCTGTGAGAACATACAGTATTGTTGGTAAGGTATATTATTCGTGAGTGATAGTATTTCATGTTGATACTTTAATAATGAATTAATTAATGATAGTCGGATGTTCGTGTCCATAAAATGTTCATTTTGATACGTATACGACACGAATTGTTTATTAATGCTATAAAAACAACAAGCATTTATAGTTCAACGCTTTCTAAGACATATGTTTTAGGAACAATTCCAGTCCATATTTTCCACCTTCAAAAGTCTGTTTTGGAAGAACAGGAGGAAAATGAAAATAAACGAATATTGTGGTGTCAGATGCATTAATGCAACATCATTATTCAACAAGGACTTCAGATTCTGTTATCTAAAGGAAAAGTTGAAGGTTATTCGTCTTTTACAAATATTGTGACTCAGTAATTTAGTTGACCCCAAAATATTTCGATATACAATCGTCACAGACCAAACCAAGATTTTATATAGTGAATTTAAAAACCAAAATCATCATTACACAAATCGTTTTTAATAAGAACGCGAAGAGTTATTAATGACGAAGCAAGAGACAAAGTTGAAGTAGACCTCATTAGTATGAAGACAGCTAATTTCACTTCCTTAATTAACAATTCCTTTTACAAATGACACTAGAAAATTACCATTCATCTTGCTGATCACGCAATTTTTTTATATCGTTTGTACTTTCGGAGTATTTAGTCCAACTAATCGTTCTAAGAGCCTAAAATGTACTTCAATCAATAATGTCTCTAAATAAAGTTTACTTTTCTTCGTTGACTATTTTGGTATGACCCCATAAACCGATAACTTTTTAACAAATATGAAACTGATAAAATGGTAAACACAAAACCAGTCTGTTGTTAAGTTGACCTCAGTTATCAAGTTCATTAATGTCATTATCAAATTATGAACATTAAATCCAATGTAAATTAATGATACTTACATTTTAGTACATAATACAACCGATAACATTGTTTACAATGGTATCACTTTGTACATATTTAAGTACAATGTTACGTTCATTCGCAAATTCATTCACATTATGATGACTCAAATTCTGTTTATTTTTGTTGCTATTATACTAATATGATTCACAGGTCTTATACTTTAAAAAGTTTCAATGAAACCAAGGACTTCATCAATATTACAAAAAGTACCACCTATTAATAAGTGAACCAAACCACTATCACGTTTATCTAAAAGATTATTACTTTATAATGTTAAGTAAGATAATATTAAAGGAAAATACGAACCTTTAAATATATTAAATGATGATCACTTAAACAAAACTGCACTGTTTAACGAAAGCACTTTTAAAGTTCAGATTACACTAAATCACAAGAAGGATCTATTTGAACGATCAATAATCGACGAAAATGTGCGTGTAGCGGCGCTGATCGATGCCCGAGAGCAACTGACAAGAGGAATCGCCGACCCATGCGCCGGCGCAGGACTAACCGACCGAGTTTAAAAGACCACCTTTACTTTAACTGATACTGGTATTGTAGACTTTGTTAACTAGCAGGGTTAAACCGTGTTTATTCACCGTGAAACTAATGTATTTTTAGTAAATACGTAGGGCAGGTAACGACTACTGTAGGGCCAAGGGCTTCGATTATAAAAGTCTGCCGTTTTTATACCACATTGCTTAGAACTTATAGATAGTCGAGTCTTATAGGAGGTTAGAATAGTTACTTAATATTTAAAACTTGCTTAGATTCAGTAATACATTGAATTAAACCTTAATAGGTTAGAGAAAGTAAATTTAGGGTATGTATAGTAATTTTGAAAATAAATAATAGTATTAACAAAAAAATGGTACTTAATACAGAAGAACAAAATGAAAAAACAAGTCTTGCAAGAAAAACTTAGGAACGAGAGTATATCTACTATTACCGTATCACACGTATAAAACCTGATGTCGCGATGAAATTGTAAGTAGTAATAAACCGAAACTGGTTTCTATATTCGGTTCTCGATTTGATATTCTAAAATTAGATATTAATAATAATTTTCCCATTACAGTATTATCAAACTGTTGGAAATGTAATAATAGATCTACTTTAATGAATAGATTATGTTTTTCTAAATGCCAATGCTGATGTCCTATTAACTAGTCACGGGACACATTTATAATCGTGCAAGTAAAAAATTGTATTAATGAGAATCCTTGACTTGCTGAATCCACAATTGGAAATCCTACCTTATAATTGGTACATTTGATGTCATCAGCTTCAATTGCGTCTGTGGTTATAATTCAGTGTGACGAACTCTTTAAAATGTTGGCAACGATATTAATCAAAACTTCGCCAAGATCGCCAAAATCTTCGTAATTGATATGTATGACTGCTTCCATGCAAAATTTACATCAAGTTACATGTTTGTGTGATCTTTAAAATCATGTTTTGCAGTGAGAATTCAGAATTACCTAGAGATTTGAAAATTGAGTGTTAATAATATGATCACTACAATATTTCAAATCAATCACAAAGAAACGAACACAGAATCTCAATTCATCACAATTCGTTCGAGTGTTCTAAATTCAGAAGTTTCGTGGATCGTTCGGCTCGGATTGATTTGGATCAATAACACGGAACAGTAGCGGTGTCAACGCACTGCGCCCGCGCAAGCTAAGGACGACGCGACCAATTACGAATCCGTCAAGTGGACTGACATTTATTAGGCTGTTGATATAATTATAGTTTTTAACTGTTATTCTTGGATATTTTTAAACCTGACATTTATTAAATTGATCTTACATTGAAGCTGTTATCTCCTTTTATGGGAGAGACAATGTCTATCGGTGGTAAGCGATAGCTTATATTGAATGTATTTCTATTTTGGAACTTAAACTTAAATTTATATCGATTACGTGTTGCTTATCGAGCAACTTTTCTGAATGTGCCATTAAAACATATTATCTTCCTACGCAAGTTGTTAAAGTCAGATAAGGATGATGGTTCACTTAAGCTCCCGTAGGCGCTAAGTTGACTATTTATCATACTTTTGGACAACTACGTTACAACCGAATAAAGTTATTAGAACATTTGATTGGAAACACATTTGTCAAAGGAGCTGGGTTTTTTTTTCAGTTAACCTATTTTGTCCCACTGCTGGGCAAAGGTCTCCCACATCTTTTTTTCACTTTTTTTATGCCGTGCCGTCTCCGTCCAATCGGTTAGGAACGAGACCAAATCGTCACGCCAGCCTTTCTTAGGCCGGCCTCGGTGACAACGCCCGTCTTCAGGCACCCACTGAGTGACGACCTTGGCCCATCTGTCTGGATGCATCTTAAAGTGTGACCCGCCCAATCCACTTCATCCTCGCAGACTTCTCGCCAACATCGGTGATACCTATCTAGGAGCATATTGTGGTGTTGCAAATTTGGTCGGTGAGTTTGATTTTTAAGATGCTACGCTCCATCGCTCTTTGGCAAACCTTGAGTTTGGACTTCTGAGCCTCCGTCAAAGACAAAAAATCTGAGCACTGTAGGTTAGGATAGGCAGGATACACATGTCGACGTGCTTTGCGCTTTAGTGAGATAGGAAGGTCGGCTTTCATTAGCGCCTTAATGGACCAGTAGGTCCTCCAGGCCTTTTCGACTCGGCGGTCGATCTCTTTCTCCTGTCTGTTGTGGAAGGAACTAGCTGACCCAGGTAGGTACTTATATTCGTCGACATAGTGTATTTCCTACCCATCGACCTCAATCTTATATTAAGCGGCATTGGTCATGATTTCAGTCTTTGATCGATTCACCGTCAGTCCAACCTCAAGGGTTGCAGTGCTCAGTTCTTGGAGCATTAGTTGTAGTCGATCTGCCGTAGACGCAAAAACAACGATTTCGTCTGGAAAACGAAGGTCTGACAGCATTTTACCGCCGATTGGAGTGCCCCTCGTTGCCCATGTGTTTGCGACTTTTTTTTAATACCTCCTCGAGGGTGCAGGTAAATAGTTTAGCAGAGAAAGGATCACCCTGTTTTACCCCTTTCTCGATTTTGAATGTTGTGTGTACAGAATCCAGTTTAACGTTGGCCGTGCTATTACGAGTATTATAAATAATATTAAGTAGTTCTCTAAAAGTTTCCTCTATATCTTGACTTCATCAGGCTGAAAATATTGCTCTAATTTTCGTGATGTCAAAAGCCTTTTGTGTAGTCCACGAAAGCCAAATATAGAGGTTTTCGAAATTTTGTGTGATTTAAAGTTTGAAGGTGGTCCGTGGTAGAAAAACTTGGGTGAAATCCGGCGAGTCTAATTTTACATATATATAATTGAGGATGACCTTGATGAATGCCTTATAAATATGTGAGACTAAGCTAATGGGCCTGTATTTGTTAATATTGGACTTGTCTCCTTTCTTATGGAGAAGAACAATGTTTGAGTGGCATATCTGGGTTGGGAGTTTATCTGACTGTAAAATTGCATTGAATAAGTTAATAAGGTGTGGGAGCAGTGTGGCAGATCCTAGTTTCAGGGTATTCAGGGCTCTTATCGTAGTGCATTGTTTTTAGCACTTTGTCTACTTCGTATCCCGTTATGGGAGGGATATCCTCTGGACAACTGTATCTATTTTCTGTTTCTAATTTTGAATTATCTGAATATAGAGAGCTGTAGAATTCTGTGCAAACTTCTATAATTTTCTGCCTATTGTGATGTTTGGTTCCATATGTGTCCGGTAAAATCTGTGCTAATTTCTTAACCTATTTATCTATTAATCTATGCTGTTCGACCCTATTCCGTGCATGTTTTTCTGTTCAAGCAAAGCAACGTGTACTTGCTGTAAGCTTTGTATTCATACTGCTGCTTTTTATTATTCCAGTAACTATCCTATCATATTGCTCGTCTACATCTAGGACATTTAGGTATGTCTAGGCTTTCGTATGGTTCGATAGTTCTAAATTGAAAGATTCGTAATTGTTAATAAGTGTATATTTATTTCGTTTTTTGATAGGCATCCTAAAGGCTTTTGCGCGGTGGATTTCAAAGTTTAATTTGATTTTTGCGCGTAACGGTCTGCGGTCTGAGCTATATTTAATCAATTCAAAAGAAAGGGGCATAAAAGTACATTAATTAGGAATACTGGCTGAATAAAACAAGGAATGCTACAATAATCAAACATGTGAATTTACACACAGACGAAATAAACATATTAGAAACTATAATTCCACAAGAGGCGGACCTTAACAAGGATATATTTTATAACAGGACAGCATTAACTACAGCCGCAGGCAACATAAATGATAATTTAATATCGGTACTCAGTTGTGTAAGGTGAAAATTCTCCGTTGGAAAGCGCTAACATATTTATATCGACGTATTGCTTAACAGTATCAACATCGAATAGAAACTGGTTAAGATTATGATGCATAAATATTCTCAGATCCTGGCTGTAAGTAATGAAATAGAATCCGCTGGAGGCGTTAATGCATAATTTGTACTTCAGGTAATAAATAATAATCCACTAAGAGCTTTATTTGAATAGCAATCTGAAAGTTAAAAAGTTATTTATTGTAAAACCAGATTAAAAGACGTAAGCCTCAATTTCATACAACAATACTGAAAACCAAACATGACGCAGAAATGTTCCAAGCCAGCCAAAAACATTGATCAATTAACACGACGAAGAAATCACACACTATACCTATTCTTAAACACAATGAGCTAGTAAAACCGGTGGTAATTGAAACCAATGACTCATTAAAGGGGCAAGGGGCAAATCTCCAAGTTTTGTCGGAAGCGGCCTACAAATGGGCGCGTGACGTCGACGAGACGACGCCGGTGCTGCGTCATACTAGAGACTACAGACCAATGTATTTTGGATTTGTTTTGGGTAACGTTTTGAGAAGTATTTACTGCCAAGTGTCTGACTATGGGAGGAATTTCTGGTAGCTATGCTAGGGGAAAATTTATGAATGGCGTCTGTTTGTTTGTGTGATTTATCGTTTGAAGGTTGGGGTCTAGTCATCGTCATCGTTTTGACCTACTTGCTTAAAGGGTTCATAGGTCAAAGTTACGGAATCTAAGAAATATTATTCATGTTTATAATCTCCACTAACATAGGTACATCATATTTTATTGTACCAGTTTAAAAAATTAAACAGTCCTATCGTAATCATTTACAGCCTTCACATAAAACTTCTGTGAATTAACATTTTATTATTTAAGTATCTCATCCACCTCGATTCTGTATCAGAACCATATTTGATTCTAAAACATCCTGAAAATATCTGAACAAATAACGAAAACCTGTACCCTTGACAGCTACTTAAAAGCACCGGCACAGCATTTGACAGTGCACCGGACATTATTATAACATAAATATTTATACTGTCTACCAATACTGTTTCCTACTTGTATGGTAGTCGAACAGATGGACTAGCAGACACTATTGTAATTACATGAGCTGGATATTGCGCCTTACGTTTATTAACTTAAGGCTTAGTTTCCGAAGAGTTTGTACTCCTGCCGAAACTGTCTTTGTTTGGGTTCTTGTTAGGGCTGGCATTGACTTTAGCAGCTGTATGGTTCGAGACCGAGACGACTCGGAAATGACAATCATAACCATTGAGACTAGGACAAAAAGCAGTTCAATTTCTGTAATGATAGTTAAAGAAAGATCGCAAACGTCGGCTGCTTCTACGTTCAAATTGTTAATTATTCAGCCCAGCATAATGTCAAAAAATGACAGCATAGTGTGGTTTCTATGTAAGTATTATGGACGAAGTAAAACACGTATATAGTAGCTTATTAGCTTTCTGTGATGTGAATTTATCAATTTACATGTGGTTCTACTTTGTTAGTTCTATGCTATATTCTTCTTCGTCGTGTCGATGGCACGACAGTGTAATAATTAAATTTGTCTATTGTATTATTTGTCTATCATGCTAGGTTTATTAAAAACATACCTACGACACTTCATTTTCCTTTAAAGTGCAGAATATGAGTCACTATTGTTTACGTTTTCGATATAGAATTATATTAAAAGCATGTGGCGGCCCTATCAAAGTCGCGACACACAGGCGACAACAGTGACTCGTTGCGCTAGGTCGCGGCGACAGTTTATTTTAAACCGTTTTGACATTTTGACACTCGCGAGTGTTTATTGTAGGACGAATGTCGGACTGTCGATGAGGTGATTATTCTCTTTAATATTTTACCTTTGGCGTACCTGTTTGTTTGTAAAATAACGTCACGCCTGTTTTCTGTACGGTAGGTGGTACCTACTTCCATAATTTCGGTAGTATTGTTATTAAGTCAAATGATATGAGAGGCGAGCATATTGTTTATCAGACTCTGGGCTGGTGATAATGATGATAATGGCTTTTACTGATAATTTTATAATGATGATGACAATTTCTTAAAGGCTCGTGCACGTGATGAAGAATAGAATAGAATACTCTTTATTATGTACACCACAAAAATTATTATTATGTACAGATATAAATGTAGAAATTTTACATAGGTCCCGAGAGGGGTGGGGGGAGGGTGGTAGGGGTTTTTTAGAATGTCTGACACAGGGAACGAGTCCAACTTTCTATGAAAATAAATGATCGTTTTACTGGTCCTTTTCCAGGCCTACAAAGAAAAGTCTGACAGTAGAAAGTTAGTCAAAGTCTGACACGCCCTCCCGCTCCGCACAGAGCGGGAGAAGATATTTGAAGATACGCCACCCAAAAAAAAAAGGCCTACAAACAAAGACAACTTAAGGCTGCTCTCTCGAAAAAGCTTGAAAAAAGCATGCAGATGAATCAACTTTTCGTCGGCATTTACAGAGAAATTACATCTGAAAACAAAATGTTAGTAATCTACATGATATAATACGTAATTTGGTTTAGCCATAATTTTTCTATCGGTATCACAAAATAAAATAAAAATACACTAAATCACCTCCAAATCATTGAGATGAAACCATTTTACTCCTTCGTGTTTTATCAAAAGAGTATAAAAAAATATCTACTGCTTTGCAATACAAAGGAATATGGTTTGGTTTTGTTACTTTTTTAAAATATGTATTATTTTTATTGTAATAAATTAAAAAGGCGTCCGATTAATGACTGCATCTACGTCACCCCCGCACTCGTCCTTAGATTCAGTTGGTCGCTAGCTCCGCCCAAATGCTATTGGCATTATTACAAGCCTTAAGGCGCTGCCCGAACGTAGGACACCGAAACTGCTCAGTTTTTTGTCGCAAAGTTAGGCGTATTGATACATATCACAAGCCAGAAAAACATTGAGTGTATTGCTTCACCCTGACCATTTTCGTACTTTGTCTTGATTTCTGTCTCAAATATTTTCTTGTTTCGTACTTTTTAGATCACTTTTATTTATCCGTAGTCGGGTTATAGTTTTTAAAACATTTTATTCTTATTTTGAATGATAATGAACGTTATGACAACGTAAGTAAGAGTGATACAATAGGTCAGTAATAAACCTATTTACTCTTGACTTAACGACACTTAGTGAGTGCCAGTAGGAATGAGAGGGAGATGTGTGTGTGTAGTGTCAAAAAGACGTATGTAATCGTGCTGTATATTATACTATAATTACTTATTTATACATGCTATATATACAAAATTACAAATATACTTATACGCATTTTTTTTCCTAAGAGTTGCAGTACAAATCGTAACTATTTATTAAGATTTGATTTAACTGCGCGTTGGTATTATTTTAATAGTGTTTTTTATTGTCTACTAGTTATTTATTATACAGCCGTGCCGTATGTAGCGCAGTCTCACTTTTGCTTGTTTTTAACAATTTAAACATATTTATTTACTTAGACAATATGATACATATTTAGATTTATATTTATAATGTGCTCGTCAAAAACTTTCTTTTGATACCAAACATGTCATGATTATCTCAATTAAATTTTTTCGAGGTCAGAAATTTACGTGTAAAGTCAACCATATTAAGAGATAAGGGAAGGGGATGTAGGGAGAATGTATATAGCCTACGTCACCCAGACCATTATCACAAATCTATTGATACCTCATTGATCAAAATCAGTTCAGTAGTTTAGGCGTTACGGTGAAACACACGTAGGGAAATAGAAACATACATACTTGCCTACACACATATACTGCTAAAATCATAACCCTTCCTTTTGGCTTTGCCGTAGCAGGGTAAAAATAAAATAGTATCATGATAAAACAATCGTACAACAGAGAGAGAATTTTGAGCGTATTTTATGTAATGATATTACAGGGAATTCAATCAACTAAAGAGAATTACCTAAGAAATAATCTACGGAGCCGTGCATTTATTATTTATGTCCCTATTGTATTGAAAGTATGGATAATTTTTATCTTAAGTAAATCTCTTGATAACATACATAATATGGCGCCAATGCGATATGAATTTATATCATCAACACTTCATGCTTATCACTGAAGATTTATTTCAATACTCACTTTATAAATGACCTAAAACAAAAAAGGAAGAAAACACATTATATGCGATGCTCCTAAAAATAAACAAAAAACTGTCGATTATATTCAATACTTAACAACTAGATGACCGACAGACGTCCTGTTTAATTTTCAATCATTAATATAAATATCCCATAGAAAAAAAGGAACTATCAGTTTTCCCGTATTTTATAATTTTCCGGGATATTTTCCAAATTTTCTTTCCCTAAAATATTAATTTGGACTACGAACATTTTAAAACAAAAAATAGCCAAATCGGTCCAGCCGTTCTCAAGTGATGCGCTTACCAACGAACGGCATTTCATTTTTATACATATAGAAGATTAAATATATCCTACCTGTACTTAGAAATACTATAATTAAATAAGACGTGACCGATTAAAAACCAGTACAAGGTATGTCTCGAGTTTTTTTCCTAATTTGAGTACCAGTCAATCGTGCAGCAGGTTATTAAGATTAAATCGAAAGCCATATCGAATTGTATGACTTTGACCTTCATTCTAGCAAGTTATTGTTATAAAAAAGTAAAATGTCAGTCTCCATTAACACGCGTGACGATTTCAAAATATGGCTTAATGTGTATTTTCTACACCTGAATCAATATCCACATCGTGATCATTCAGAATATCATTGATCCAGCGCCAGGAATCGAGTGGCAGTGGATCGATTACTGCACTAGTGTTAACAGTTTTCAAACCAGTCCACCATCCAGTATCCAACTGCTTTATTCATATCCAGATAAATAGAGCAGCTGCTAATTTCGAACTAGGCTTACTGCAAAAAGCTGGATTGAAATACTGGATCATTGTAAATCAGCCTTAGGAGCTTGTAGTACTTTTTTCTAGGTGTTCTGATAGGACAAGAAAGATGAGTACCCAGACATCTTCATTTATATCAAAACTTTAAATTATATTTACCAAAATGCTGGAGCACTATACTAATAATAATAAAAATTAAAACGTCGTTAAGTTACTACTTTACTACACGTTTTTAAGCAGTGCAGCGCAAGCGCAGCTTATATCTACATCAGAGACCGGTTCGTTCCGAATTAACCTATGACCCGTATATTTCTTTTAAAACTTTTATTTAACTTTTACTGTCTTTTTTCTCACGATACTAAACCTTAACCTACATTTAAAAGCGTGAAATAAAAAAAATATTATATTTCTTTATGACAGTTTGCCCAGAACCTACCTTGTCAATGTATGACTGTTAATGGTGTGGGCAATACTAGAAAATTAAGTTAAAATATCAAACATCATGAGATACTCCCAGTTTTTTAAAGTTTGTAAACACTCATCAGTCTGTTCATGACCTTGATCAGTACATCTTGTGTTAGCTTATGGCAATATGGGTTAACCGAAATAATATCAGTCAATCAATCAATCCATCAGATATCTGACAACCGATTAAATTGAAAGACTTTCAGAAACCGGAATTTGCGGTCTTATATTGCCATTGCAAGTTTAAAGTTTATTTCAATTACACCATTTGCAGACACTTTTGAAGTTTTGGCGTTGGAAAGTAGACTGTAAGTTAGTCAGAAAGTTAAAGCTAGTTGCCCATTCCAAAAGGTAAATCTCTAGAAGTACGGGAAAAAACTCCATGGACATTCCTGCACTAGCAGAATTACAGGCTAGAATATTTAGATCTACAGAACCGCGTTTCAAGATAATATTTAGCATACTGTATCTACAGGCTTACAGTATGTCCTCAAAATTAAAGCGAAAAAGGTCACGCACGTGATAGTTCACTGTAAAACCAGATTTTATTTTCATTTATCACATATCACATTTATCTTGTCTTTTGCAAGCTGTTTTATGTGAGTAAATAAACTTGAACAAGTACGTATTATCCTGCCTAAGTCGCAATAGTTAATAACGCGAAAATTGCTTGTTGTAATTATAGACGATAGAGTAAGACTATTATCAAATTGAAGTCAAAACTGTGCGCCTTTAAGTGCTGATTTGTGTAGAAGTGTAGGTAAGTATGAGGTAAGTACTACAAAACCTAAGAGTTAATAAATATGACATCGTTGTAAACAAAATGTTTCACAGAATCCAGCATTCATATTTAGAATCTGTTGACATTAACGACCGTTTCTCAGCTTAGATGTTCAGGGTTTTAGAACATGATATTATTGAGATACTAAAGAGTCTGTGGAAGACATTTTGTATGGCTTTTCTGTATATCTTACTAATACTAATGTAGGCCATGGCAAACAGTAAATATTGGTATTCAGCTGTACCCCATCAGGCCGAAAGCCGACCCCAAAATAGTAGAAAAAAAAGTCAAGACAGATGATGACATATCAGATGTATGCCATACACACATACCTATTAACAAGATTATAATTTCAAGTAAATCTAAACTCCTTCGAAATCCAAAACTCAAACCCACATTACACCACAAAACTCATAAAACTACCAGCACCATCTACCATTTTACGACAACCTAACACAAAAGGTAGTTTTACGCACCCATCAGCAGCTGACCGCAAAGCATGGTGTTTTGACAAACAAACCGGCGCGGGCGCAAGGCAGCTTGTATGTCAACAATAGAAAGGGCTCGGTCACGCCTCTTACTAAGTAACTGTCGTAACCGCTGCGCTAGGAGAAACCGTGCTAAGGTGCTTGAGTTACATCTGAAGTACTTGCTGGTGTTTTGTTACTCTTTTCGAGTCAGGTTTTTTTTGTTGTTTTTCTTGTAACTGAGACACAATCGTTTATTTATTTTACTTTCACATAAAACTGCTATCTGCCAATTACATTAGCTAAAGATAGACTATTAGACATACGTACATGAACAACTTCCATGTGAAGTTCAATTCAATCCACCTTTAGTGTCAAGAACCTTATTATTAATTAGATTTCCGAAGCCCAGACGTCATTGTGGATCTTCATCAATTGATTCGAAGACATCTTTTCGTGACTTACTGGTGGCGATGGTTTCGGTCGGCTCGGTTTCCCTGTGATGATTTTGATCTCTTTTATTCTTACAATTTTAAACCAAAGCTCTTTCTGTTTCTGATTTTGCTAGTATTGCCATTAATTGCTTAGTGTCTCGCTAGTCGAAAGGCCAAATAAGAACGAGTCAAATAGATCTGGACAGATGTGATAAAAATATACATAATATCTTTAGCTGAAAGCCAATGACCTATTTATTGCTTACAGCAGCTACAGCTGATTACAACTTGCTTGGGGCAACATACATCCGTAACTCTACACGTTTTTCTTTCGCACGAGATGTCTGAGTGTCATATGGTTGAATTAGCAAGATATTAATATTTGTGGAGACAGATCGCTGATCTGGCCAGCTAGTTTTGGACGTTCAAACACGATAGGGGACGATTAATTATAATTAATTAGCAAATTGGATCACAATACTTAGTTATTGAAATTAGACCACCCGTCTTAGGCACTGCTTGTTCATCATCACCATCATCTGTCTCGCGTTTAACCAACTTTGTTGGGGTCGGCTCCTGTTTTAACCGGTTAAGCTACATAGCAGTAGTTTTTAAATGGAGCCATTGCTTATCTGACCACATCAACTCAGGTACTGGACAATGCTTATCCTTCCTTCAACGAAATTTCAAAGCTTCATTCCAAACCTATTACAGTTAAGCAAAACCTAAAACACATAACAATAAATAAAACAACTTAATAGCCCATATAGAGCAATTCACCCACTTTCAACTGAAATAAATTAACAACGGTATAAACTTTCAACCTTCAGTTACGTTTATACTTTAAAAAAGAGACATAACAATATATCCATTCGCACATAAACGTTGGACGCGAGACGGATGAAAAGGGGGGAAATAAAAAAGGATAACAGATGGCGCCGGTGTCGCGTCGCCGCCTGCGCATGGTCGCTTTTTATCACAGAACAGGATATAAGATTCAGAAGGTCTACTCGTCTACCATTGATATTAAAATTAGTGTAAGATTATTGGGTAACCTGTCCATATCATCTTCTGTAAAAAGCGTAAGGAGTTAATCTTTAAAACTAATAATTCCAATGTGATCCCAAAATCGAATCCACAGTAAATTAAAGAACGAGCCTTTTCCAACAGTGGATCAGATTTTGGGGATAGGATCGGAATAACTCTCCATATCGAGCAGCAGACTTGCGGTTAACCAGGACCACTGTCTCACTGGATCTTAATTGAAGATGCGGTCACCGATGCGTACACATTGGTTTACGCGTTGGTGGTTGTTGGTAGCTTGCTTATAGATAACCTATTATCTTGTGATTTTAACTACAGCAAAGAATTCCATTCTTTGTGATAAGAGCATAAATAATTTTACCTTCAGGCGCTGAGCAGACGGTAGGCAACTTGTACGCGACGATAGAACGTATGGAAATCTACGCACACATAGAAAATATAGATTGCAGGGATTTCCATACGTTCTGTAGTCGCAATCAAATTGTCCATTGTCTACTCAGCGCCTCATCATCTATGACTTTTACATTCTTTTGTGCAGAAAATATAGTGAGTGGTTCTTAAACAAAGACATTAAACTATTTACTCAACATTAGACGGGACATAGCGAACAAAATCTTAATCCGATACATTTGTCCTAGTGGGCAAAAGTCGCTCAGTCTAGCGTGGTACGCCTACATGCCGCTCTAATTTTGCTTTAATATGCTAGATGGCATCACTGGCGTCAGACATGGGATCAGTGTTCTTAACAAACTTTGATAATAATGGGCCTTCTGTGTCAACTTTCTTTTTCATCCTGTTGACGCCATTGCAAGGATATTGCATGTTTGTAATGCACACGCTAAGGCCGACTTTCGTGAGTTAATGCAACTACCTGTTTTCCGTGATAATAATATTCATTTGCATGTAACTGTATTATAATTTCCTCGAATAAGTGAATTAATTAGGATACAAATGTATTTCAGTGGTGTAACTGTACCTTATTATGAGGTTATTGTTTATTTATTATGGTCATTAGGGTCAATTTATTAACCGTCAATATGTTAATAGGTCATAATATGAGTGCTGTACAGATGTGAAATTATAAGCAGTCTTAATTAAGACTTCATACAATGACGTGGGTAGTTATTGTGAATTTATATCTTGTTCGAATTTCATAATTGTCGAAATGACGATAACTTAACTTGAGGTTAACGAACATTTTGAATTGATAAACATGGACAGGAGATAGGATAGATGAAATACTCTTTGTTACGTTACCTACTGCATGTTTAGGTGCTTCTTTAGATCAGCACCCTACTTGCATACCACACTCATCACAATATTAATCATTTTGAAAGAAGCTAAGCTAAAGGAAGGAGGCTAAACCTTTGCTTCATATGTTCGAAAGATTTGTCTTAATCAACAACGTAAATAACGCAATGAATGTTGTTGAACTGTCAAAATGAAAGCCATTGGTACTGTTAATGTGTAACGCAATTACCCCTCAGGGTAGAGGTATCGCCACTGTGTGTTATCATTGTGGGTCACAATTCTAGGGGCAGGCATACAGGCGAGCCAAAGTGACTCTTCGTTTTATACTAAAGCAATCCTATAAACAACACCATCGAAAGAGATGAAGTAGAGTATTCTTTTTTAGGATTATCTAATATATAAAAATCTCGTGTCACAGTGTTTGTTATCGAACTCCTCCGAAACGGCTTGACCGATTTTTATGTTTTTTTTTTATGTAAGTATAGTTGGTAAGTCTGAGAATAGGTCATAAAGTATAATTCATACCGCTGCGGGTGAAACCGCGGAGCGCAGCTGGTTTAAATATAATTATAATAAGTTTGTATAGAAGTTCGTAAGTGTTACCGATGGCAAATCCCTTTGGGCACACGGCTTGCATGTATATAAGCTATCAAAATAAAACACCTCATTGTACCCACAAAAACCTTGATGATAACGATCAAATCTCGTAGATAAGTACCCTCGAAGATTTGTACACTTATCATTTGATGTCACCCACTTGAAAAACCCAAGGTTTTTCTCTACTAATATCAAAGATAGCGTGTTATTCGAGAAGGTAGGTATATGCGGTTGTAAGCCAATGTTCAGCTAATCAGGTTTTATTAACAGTATGAGGAAGTCGGTGTCGCTTGCGGTGTTCCGGCTTTTGTACTCTTATACCAGTACTAAAGTTATTGGACTTGGTAATATGGTTATTACTTAGTGTGCAGATATATTGAATACAATGTATTGCGCAACATTTCGGGGTAAAACAAAATCTCAACCTCGTCTTTCCCAATCAGAGATTTCTGCCAGGCAACCTAAATGCAAAATAAAATGCATATTTTTCTTATGAAGGCAGTCAGAACTTATCATCTATGGTTTTGTACCTAATGTTCTGATGCACATGCAGTTACCACTAAACGAAACCCCCACCCCCCCGAAGGGTTAGGCAGAGGTGTACCTATAGCGCACCCACATTTCGCCAGTTATGTTTAAGTCCCATGTAATAGGGGGCGAGCCTATTGCCATCAACCGGGCACAAATCCAGACTCCGGGCTGCTACCGAGAAATTCCAGATGGAAAAACCCAATAACACTTTGCCCGACCCGGGAATCGAACCCAGGACCTCATGCTCAGCAGTAGCGCTTGCGACCACTAGACCAACGAGACAGTCAAATACAAAAACATAAACAATTATTTAAGACTGCAAATGATGTTAATCCTAGGAACAGACGAGATCCTCATATACTAGTTACCTACATCCGTCACCTCACACTTCAGGTTCAGTTGAAAACCAGCGTCAGGCACTAGTTGTCTGACATTTTTTGCTGAACTGGACCTATTTAGTGCAGCCGCGAGGCACACTTTCCTGCTAATTTCTCACTATGCACTTTACACTTTTTATTTGTTTGTTTTATTATATGTTGTGTTGTGTACTTTGTAGTTTGTGCTAAATAAATTCATTTTCTTTCTTTCTTTCTTTTTCTTTCTTAGTCTTGAATGATTTACCCAGGATAGCTAAATACAATAAAAACTGCCTAGCAATGTGCGTGCGCATCTTTATCAAAATACCAAGGCAATTCAAAATATTAAATACAAGATTATTTAAAATTAAGTTTTATAAATGGTTACTTGAATGCAGTTTTTTATAGTTTAAAACGAATTTTTTGATAAAAAATAATGATGGTCTTCTTCACCTAAGTATCTTTATAATTTTGCATGCTAGGTTTTTATCCTAGCTAAACATGTGTGTGCCATATGAATTTGTATTTAACACCATTTTATACCATGTTTTACGCAAATAAACATTTTATTATTAATAATAACGGACGAAAATGTTCAAAATATGGGAGTTCATAATCATGTCCTAAACCCATGGTAACAGGTTGCGTGTCGGTGCCCCTGCCACCCGAACCTTAGACCTTCCAACTCGCACAATTCTTAAACACATCTTCAAACCTTCCAATCAAATATTTCAACAGCTTCATACCTAACAGCCTCAAAATAACTGTAATAAACTCCAACAGCGAGAATTACAGTGTTCTTATAATATTATTGCGGCGCACGCGCATGGTCGGCCAATGAATGACGCCTGTCTAATGGAGGCACGAGATATGGTAATAAAGTTACCACCGTGTACCGTAGGCATGGTAAAATGACGCTATGATTAGTTAGAGATGCCATTAGTGGTTACGGTGAGGAATGTTCTGGTTGTAATTACTATTTCATTCGTACGGTTTATATATACTAACGCACCTAGTTATCTGACTTCTAGGTATTCCAAGCCATTACATAAAATTCCGATATTTCTGAAATTTTCTAAGGTGTAAACTGTTACTAAGACGTAATTTTTTCTTGAAAACCATTTTATCAATTCACGTCACGTATCAATAACAGACAGTTCACGCTACTCAAATCCGTCTAAAATAGTAGCGTAACTAAAATAACGAAAGAAAAACACGATGCGTCATTTTAGAGCTCACACGCTTTTTAAACGCTAATCACTCCTAGCTCTTACCATTCCGAAGCGTAAATAATTAAACATTATAATAGCAAGAGTTAAAAACTCGTTAAACAGAAAGTAGGCAGATACCTATTACCAAAGTACCTTACTTGACTATGTAACTAACTATGTTTGTAACCATTTCTGCCTCCAAACCACAGTGGCGACGCATAGGAGTGTCTGTGGTGTTTGAAATTGATGTTTGTAGTACCTACACAGTTACTGAGGTAGAAACCACATTAAGCTTACAAAGACTTCAATATAATTTAAGCCACCTACAGCCCTGGTTTCCACTGAAAGTGTTACCAGTGCCAAGTATTACGAATTATCTTTCGGGGGAAAACTTTATATCCAAAAGCGGATTTTTTGTGGTGGAATCGGTATCTTCGACTGAGCTGACACAGTACAAAGCAGTAAAGCAATTTTTGAGCTCGAATAATTTTTCCACCACAAAGCTGCCAGATAAATAGAGATACGGGCAGGAGGAGGAGTATGATAATGAATGTATCCACTCTTAAACGGTACTCATGTACTTAATTTATGTTTTGAAGTCATACATAAGGAAGTCATACGTATGGGAGTCATACCTATAGTTGGGAACTGAATAGTCTCTCTTCTAGGTTCAGAATTAACTAAAACCATTGCAAATATTGTATCTGTTAACCTAAAATTACTCCTTTCAACTCTAAAAACCCAATTACTTGGTTCTCGCGTGTACCAACTAACTACGAGGTGTACGGACGCAAATTATATCAATTACCTTTCATATTACACCTATATTGAAAGTTATTATGGAAATCAAAAGGTCAGATTTAATAAAAATACGTGGCCCAGAGCCCTGTGATTATGGGAACCCAACAATGTAGGTGAAAGGTGTTATATATTTCGTACACTGTGGAATATTATATTTTTATAGCCCTCAAAATGTTAAGTTAAGAAAATCATGAATATTGATCTATTACTTTTATTAGATTAATCTTTAAGCAGGAAGTAGAATCGAGCAGACAAAACTTTTTTACAAAAAATACAACCGACTTCAAAAAAAAACTCTACAAAGTGAAAATAACTTTAATTTCGGAAGTCGGTGTCTTTGTATCTGTATTTTGTTTTTTGCCACCGACTTCCGAAATTAAAGTTATTTTTCACTTTGTAGTGTTTTTTTTGAAGTCGGTTGTATTTTTTGTAAAAAACGTTTTATGTTTCACTTTTTAGTGAGTCAGTTATTAATAAATCTAAGTTACAATAGCCTAATGTCAACTGCTCATCACCTTTTACAAAATATTCCTTTTCTCGACGCAGGGACGTTAATTGTTGAGGAGTTCTCCTGTTAAGAACCAAAACCACTGGAGCTGATGGTGAAGCCATTATCAGCTCCATTTCACCATATGCATTGTGACGAGCATAAATTGCTTAGCAACCATATTAAAATCCAATCGCAACCCGTGAAATACTTATTATTGAGAAGTTCCGGTGGCCACCTCTGGTCTTCATCATCAGTTCCACTTCACCGAATGGTGCTTTCCAAAAGCAAATGCACGAGTAACTATAAAAAATACCGAAATCGCTATACGTGTGCCGATAAAATTTGAGGATTTCCCTCGATTTCCATGGGATCCCCTCATCAGATTCTGACTTGGTGACAATGGGACCACCTCGAAAGCGTACACTTTCAAACAAAATAAGAATTTTCAAAATCGGTCCACAATTGACGGAAAAATCGGTGAACATACATAAAAAATAAAACATACATACAGTCGAACATATAACCTCCTCCTTTTTGGAAATCGGTTAAAAATAAAGTTCAGCCGTCGAATAAATTAAGCCCATCAATATTAGTCCAACTTTGTGCATGAGTGACTATACTAAGTGAAGTTGGACAGTTCAACTCTAAATTGTTGCACGTTGCATTAATGCTATCATAATCCTAATGAAACTCGATTCAAATCGTGAGACAACTCAAGGAGAAATTATAAGTATTAGTCGAGAAGTGCCTTTAACATTGATGAAAAAATATCGAAAGATATGGATGCTATCACAATAAATTTTATCAAGTGCTAGCTTCTGCCCGTGGCTTCGTCCGCGTATACTTTCTTGTTTTAACATAATATTTATGACGGAGAAGGTATGTCTCTCTCGTTATTATCAGCCATATTTTAACTACTGTGGGCGTACTTTGGGTAATGTTGGTTATTGCGCAATAGAAAAACCGTTTGCAGTTCAAATCAAATTATAATTTACGAACATATTAATCGCACACTGTAGGTACACGAAACAACTATACGGAACGCGTGACAGTTCCTAGGGTGGAGGGAATGATCTCCTCGAAGGCAGAATGGTAAGTGTACACTCGTCCCATCAGCCAGGCTCTGTCATAGCACGAAGTTAGCCGAGTATGCACGTCATCGCGACTGTGCTGCCACCTCCCGGAACTCGTGCTGCGCTTCGTTTAGTGTCCATACTAATGACCGTTAACGACATATATATCTTATGACATTCTTACAAATGGGAAGACCCCCTACATACAAACTCATAAATTTTACCTCTTAATAATATCAGTATAAATAGACAGGTAGGCTATAAGTACCTAAAATTTAAAATGCAACACGTTACTTAGCTACTCGATAACTTGCGATAATATCATATTGTTACCAATCAGGAAGAGAATGCAACGGTACACATTGCCAAAGCGCTTCACATTAATAGGAACCTACACTGTAACATGCTACCTTATTATAAGTTAGTTCCGTTACAATTGTGATGCCCTTTGGTACGCCAATAATCGGACTAAGGTGGAAACACGATGGTTACCAATGAGAGGAGGTGACTTAAATAGGCCAAAGGACAGTAAGGCCAAGAGATGTATACCTTTATGCTGATCCTGCGCATCGAATTTTGGTGGAAGCCTCGGTATGTGACTGCTACATTATCAGTAGCAAGGAGGAGGTTCTCAATTCGTCTCTATGTTATTTTTTTTTATGTGTGTTAGCTCAGAACTTTATTTGATAGCTGGTGCTTCACATTTGGTCTGATTTAAATTTGATCAAGGTCTGACCAGTAGTTTTTGAGTTATCCTTATTACTGCATATTTTTTCCACTTAGTTTATATTGATGATTTGTTAATAATTTCCTGTCACTGTCATTTACATACCAAGTAGTGGTATACGAATTTGTGTGGGGAAGGTACCGCAACTAAAAAGTGAAAAATAAAAACTTTTTTACAAAAAAAACAACCGACTTCCACTAAAAGACGTGAAAAATAACTTTAATTTCGGAAGTCGGTGGCCAAAAACGAAAATACAAAACAAAAGACACCGACTTCCAAAATTAAAGTTATTTTTCACGTCTTTTAGTGTTTTTTATGGAAGTCGGTTGTTTTTTTGTAAAAAAGTTTTTTTTTGGCCCATATTAGAGGCTGGCTCCTCAGAATCATCTGCATGTTCGAGAATAAGATCTTGGTGTGATTGAGACAGTTTTACAGAGTACATTATAGCCAAGCGCACATTACATCCCTAACGGCCGCAACGCAACGCGTTTTCGTACAAAAAAGTGCTGTGCGACCCGCTTGTAGTATACATTGGTTAATAGAAAATGTACGTACCTATGTGAGTGATGAAGAAGGATTTTTGCGGCCAACCCCAATCTGCGCTAGCCTATACTCTTGAGGAAGCTATCCAGCTGCGGCGACTTACTAAAAGGGACCTTACTAACTGCTGTCACTGTGGTCTCAAACTCAAAGTCACCCTTAACCTTTTTACCACCCCCCACACCCCTAATTTTATAATTGAAATTACTACAATAATTTCATATGTTAAAGGTTTAATTAATAATTGCCTCATATTGTAATAACTTTGTAACCATTACTGTTACATACTTATAAAGGTAAAAGGTATCCTAGCCTGTAAAAGTGTTGTTTTTACTATAAGTGTAACTGCTACTTTCTTTTTTAAGTTCTACAGCTATGTATATTTTTATGTTAAGGGGACTACATGACCTAAACGCAAATTTATAATGCCTAAAAATATATGATCCACTGCAGTAACCAAAATTAGAAAAATACATGATATTCTTCTAGATATATGCTAGTTAGATAGTGTGTTGAAAACATAATACAATTAACTTGATATAATAGAAAAAAAACACGACGATATCTCTAAAAAATTCTTTCAACGATTAAAAACCATACTAATTAATATACATGCGAACATTCAGATTTTTTGTCCGATTATTCTACAAGTAAAATACTAACGTGATAGTGTTTTAATTTTTTAGTCCAATGAATAGATTTTTTGTAAATCCATAATTGCTTCATATTTTGCAATAAATTACCAGCGTTGTGTCATCGCGCGCCTCTTTATTTTCTATGCAATCCGACAGTGACCGCGCTTTAGCTCTTGTAAGCCTCTTAATAAAGATTTTTTCTAAACTAAACTTTTTCAACACCGGTCCAGTAGTACCTTCAGTAGCTGCAGCTCGGTTGCCCAACTAAGTCTCGTATTACGCACGCTTATTGCCATTAGCGGCTTGTCTTGATAAAGATTGATTGGTGAGTAAAAAAGTAATTGCCTTCATGGGATAGACGCTTATTTATTAATGCATACCGATGAGAATGAGGCGATGTTAATCATTCAACGGATACTAGCATTGGTAGCGTTTCGAAATGACACTTAGTATAAATGTGTATGGTTGAAGGTGAGGCTATCACTATGCAGCGGGGTAATTACGTAACACACTAACAGTAGAAATGGTTTTCATTTTGACAGTTCAACAACATTCATTGCGTTATTTACGTTGTTGAGCATATAATTTTTTCGAACATATGAAGCAATGGTTTAGCAATAGGCTTCAAAATGATTCAGATTGTGATAGTTAACGTGTTTCGTAATTAGGGTGCTGGTTAAGAACAGGGCCTTGAATTAAAAAAAACTCACATTACTTAATTTTGTCCATTGCCCTATCATTGCATTGCATCAATGACCCTAGATGATTCCGTCGCTAGTATGCACTTTGCTAGGCTCGATACAAGTATTATTTAGAATCTGAAGGACCGACAGAAAAGCTCTTGATTTCTTTAGCCAATTTGCGAATGCGCCAATTAATGTTTGTACCAAATGAATATTGCCAAAAATGAATAACAAGCACGACTACGTTACAAGCTAAAACAATCAACGCCTACAGCCATCTAAAACAGTCATTGCTGCACCGATGTCTCTATAAGGCTTCAGAATAATTTCATATTAAATATTTATTAAGAAGAACCGTTACCACGAATGGAACCGACACTACTATAGGTACATAATATCCATGGGAACAAAAAGCCGCAGGGTCACATCTATGGCATAATACCGTATAGTGCATAATCAATTTCGTGAAAGCCGACCACGATTCTCTCTTGGAAGTGTGACAGAGCTGTTGTACCTTCAATGATGACCCCTTATCATCCAATTATCATAGTCGTGTGTTATTTCGTACAGGTAGATGATAATTGACATAATACTGGAAAGTTTATAAAATAATATATATTCACACTAAATAGGCATGAATAATACATAAAACACTTGCTTACTACTCAAAGTAGGTAAGCAAGTTTTTCAAGACCTTAGATTTATAGATTTTACTTTGTCCCGTATTAAAGATTATTGCTGGGGAGTAATCATTGAGCTTGCCAAGGAGCTGGTTTCATTCATGATGTCATTATTAATAGTGAGCTAGATTTTTTTAATTGATCATTTTTTAGCACGGTAAGGCGAAAGAACTGAAAGCTGTCGACAAACTTTTACGTAAATCAAAAAACATTCACACAAATGTTTTACCCAATCATATTTTCTGGCACCCATTTTGTCTACCGACCCGTCAAACAGTCCCGAAAACCCAAAAAGTTTATAGCTGTATAAAATGTCAAAAAACCGACTTGTTTGGGCAAACACTGCAGTGCATCGGTGAAATGTTTGACTGCACTTGTGTGGTGAAAAATACGTCTGTTTACCGTCTGCGAACCTGGTGGTGCGTGCCACCGCTGTTTGTACTGTAAACAACGAAAAATAGGGAAAAACGCGGAAAAAGCTGCACTGTCATGTAACGAAATTCAAGTTTTTGGTGGCTGTTTTATGTAGATAGCTATGTAGACAGCGGAATACTTCGTTAAGAGCGCTTACACGGGTCCACTAGCGCCACTCCTTTAAAAAAATATTATCTGTTGACTGAGAAGGAATTTTGAAAAACGGCTCAATAAGCGACCTCGGTAATTGTGTCTAGAAGTTTCTAATACCTTTTATAAACTTTTATATTGAGACACGAAGCAAAAAAATACGATCGAAATGAATGTGGCCGCTTTTGTTTAGATCGAATTTTGTTGCTTCGTGTCTCAATATGAAAGTTTATAAAAGGTATTAGAAAAATCTTGACACACTTACCGAGGTCGCTTATTGAGCCGTTTTTCAAAATTCCTTCTCAGTCACGAGGTAATATTTTTTTAAAGGAGTGGCGCTAGTGGACCCGTGTAAGCGCTCTTAAACGTTTATTGTTCATATAACAATATTTTATCATTGTCCTATGTGCCAGTACAAATGCGTACATGAACTTACCTGTAGGATTAAGGCGCAGATATACGATTTTTAATGATTTTAAATAGAACATCACGTCTAAACGAGTAATCTTATTTCTTTGAAAAAATTATGATGTTACTAGACAATTTTCTTCTTCTAAAAAAGAATGGTCAAATAGTTTTTAGGTTTCGAGAGGATTTATCTGTTAAGTTCGTAATGATCATTGCAAAGTTAACTTTAGTAACACTTCAGAGTTCGAAAGCTAGGTACTTAACCACTTTGTAATCAAGAAATCGTAATACTTCACCCAAAAACAAACAGAGTACTTTCAACGGAACCAAACATTTCCTCTCCTCCTGGATTAAAGTTAGTTTTCGCAATGTTTGATATTTCTGGTAAAAATCAACAATCGTCAGAACACATCGTAAAGCAGTGTTGTGTGCAATTGTAACGAACACTTCCGGATTATTTCCAGAGCCCAATGTTGAACAAAACAACGCAGTATCGAGCATGACTCAATGAAAGATCAGAGGCATGCTTTCATAGCACAATAAAACGTAGGTACCGTATTTGAAGTTTAAAGGTTGTGATAAAAGCCAGATAGAACTTCTGGCAATGCTTCAAGAGTTGATCACATGGGATCCCGTAAAATGATACCTAGAATAAAGGATAACTTACTAAATAAAAAAGTTTAGAATGAATGATTATCCTAAGCTTCAGCTTCTTTCAAATGTCATTTAAGTATTCCAAAATACCTTAGCGTTACCAGTCACCACTCTTAAATCTTCATACATCGAATCTGTCAAAGCATTTGCAGTATACAATGACCAAAGGGCCAACAAAGCTGTCACGCAATTAATGTATCACTTTAGCTTAAAAACTCGAAAAAGTACCACGATACACCAAAATCAGAAATAAAAAATAAACATACCGTGACACTTGAAATCTTTAAATGGTTACAAAGTCCCAACGAAATTTACAAAAATCACCAGCAATAAAATAATTTCCAAAAAAAAAGTACCAAAAATTTACGAAAGATGTAAAACAACAATGGCCGCTTGAAATTGTATTAGAAACAAAAGAAATCACTTACCAGCAAAAGGCACATCGCACACGTACTCTTCGACGCAGTTGTCAGTGTTCCCACTCCTGTCTGTAGCTCCACTGGCCACTGACGCTGCTGATGCTGCTCGGAGGAGGTTCACCTCCGTCTCCGTCTGACTGTCGCGGAGGACCGACCTTCGTTTGTATTCCTGGTGAGAGAAAGGGTGAATGAGGACCTGTTGAATAAGTATACTGTTTAAATTGATACCTCAATTTTATGTATTAGGCCACATGGTGCAGTCTTTTATTAATGGTAATACGACACCATGAGAATTGAGATCAATACTTACGTAAGAGCCCTTTCTCCGAGAGATATGCTTTAGTATAGCTTAAGGCATACTTTCTATGAACAAAGAGATCGAAAACCTGGCTGCATCATGTAAGATAGTGCTCATTTGGCCACTATTTTACTACCGAGTCGGCGAGTTGTACCTACCAATGCTAATCAAGTAGGTACCTAATCATCTACTGGCAATATCATCAAATTTGAATAAGCATCTAATGCCCCACACATCTTAGAAGCAGCAGCTGAGTCTCAAAGAATTTCGAGAACTTTCTTGATACCTGAATATGGTGGTATATGAAGTGTCCGTTACCTCAGCCAGATGTGGTCGAAAATGGTCATTTGAATCTTATAGATAATTAGTTTTGCGGCTTCTGTAATTGTTGCGCACATTTTTAAATTTGTTGCGCTTATAGTTTTTTAATTATTTCACAAAAACATTTCCTGCTGAGGTAACGTTACCCCAGCCAGACCTTTTTCTTTCTAATGGGAATATTTAAATAAATACTAGCTATAAAATTAGTTGTCTAGATGAAGTAAATGTTGTGCCTTATTTTGTATTTGTTCTTTCTTCGGTTGCGAAGTTATTCGAGATTTTGCTGGGGTATCGTTTTTGGTTTTGCTAGATCTTTGAAACGGTTAAGCGGATTCTTATCATATTTTGTACAAGACTTTTTTGGAATTAGTTTAAATTTGTTCTGCAATAAAAATACCAAAATAATACATAGCTTAAAGGTTATTTCATTAAATAGAAAAACACTTCAATTGGTCCCAGCACTCTCAATAAGAGGTCTAAAGACTTACTTTAAACATTATTGTGAAGCTTGTAACTGCCTTCAAATGTATGTGAAGTTTCATTAGTATCATGTAAGTATTTAACAAGTTATGATGATATTCAGTTCTTCACGAGCACGGTCATGATGCGCGCGGTGTTATTTGGCAACTGATAAGCCTGTATATGGATATATGAACTGAATGTTATGTCAATTATTAGTTGTGTAGTTCAGTTGTATAACAGTAAAATTTCAACGTAGTACATTGGATAATTAATGAGATAATACGATTAAAGTCATTAGGAAGTGAATGACCGTGGTAACCCGACCAAGTTTAGGTGGTTACGAAAAAGCGAAAACGTAGAACATTATGCTATCTTTTGAAATGTTTAGTATAATACACCTTACAATTTCGGTACAGACGCGTACACTGTTAAATACATAATAATATAATAATATCTGTACTATGAAAACATTATTATTATCTTCCAGTTGCACATACTTATCAAAAATCACCGATAACACGTCGTTCGGCGGGACGCGGGAGGTGAAGGAGGGGGTGAAGGGGTAATTCATTGTTTGCATAACGCACTAAACATGCTCCATAATTACATAATTCATCTTGTAGAGTGCGCGTGCGCTTCGGCAGTTCCGTTTCCTGTTTTTGAAAATATTTATCGAGTGCGTGAGAGCTATTATTATAATAATAAGTGTGGCAAATTACTGTTAATGTGGAGTGCTTCTATTGATGATCATAATTATGGTGGGTGCTGCTTGATGAATTCACGAACAAGGTAAGCTTGCATAATGTAACTACAGAAATAGTAGCAAAATTATTATTAATATGTACATGTTGTTAGGTACTTATCTAAAACTGTATTTTTTTAAGGCTTAAATATTTGAATTTAGGAACTTACTTATTATTTTCTTTTTTTTCGTACTTAGTTATTACCTGGACTGGAATTCTCGACAATTATGACGACATATTTATCCTTCGATACATAGTACCTATAAAACAAAGTCGCTTCCCGTTGTCTGTCCCTGTTTGCTTGGATCTTTAAAACTACGCAACGGAATCTGAAGCAGTTTTTTTTAATGGATATACTGATTCAAGTGGAAGGTTTTTATGTATAGGTACATTGTCAACATATTATGCGGGCGAAGCCATGGGCGGAAGCTAGTTTGTAATAGACTTGAAACTTGATTAATGAAATTCATGACTTGGCGACCGATTTTTATCGTTATCAATGTCGGGAGTCGGGACTACCGCAACAGTAGGTAGGTATTTATTTCCACAAACTCCTTGGACACATAGACTTTAAGAAATCCATAATTACCTTGTTGCGACACTCGCGTTAATATAAACTTGCAAATAGATGACGTTTCGAGTTTCAAATATGTACCAAAACTACAATTGAAACCCCATTAAGGATTTAGACAAAAAAATGTACTCTTTCTTTTTATTGTAGGCATAAACAGAATGGCAACATAGCAACAGCCACGGGCCGCGATGATGGACGCGGTGATGGCGACATAATACCTGCATATGAGTGTGGTGGCGACTATGGCTGCGTGGTGAAGATGTAAAAAATATAGTTTGACGTTCTCTACGTCTGTAATTCAGAAACTCTCAATCTACGGTGAGTACGTACTTATATCTAGCTAGGTATATACTACTACGATTTAGGTAGCTCGACCTGCTGGCCACTGTACAATCTTTATTACCTGTCGCAATTACTATGGATCAGGACTTAAATAGATTTTTCTACATTATAGTAAGTAGATTATTACAAATGTAAAGTGTACGTAAATAAAAATGCTCTAAATACGCGCGCTATTACAGTCCCCAACACGTAACTTGGCAAAAGTTGTTAGATGCGCAGAAGTCGTTTTTATTAGGTAGCGTAGCGCCGATCTGAGCGCGCGATTGGTGTGTCACTCGGACTTTTGCCCCCCGCACCCCGTATACGTCTCGGGCGTATACAAAATTGTACCTTTTGTTATTATGAGTTTTTGTTACGAGCTGTTATAATAGTGTTGCTTAAATATATTTTTTAGGTGAAATTTTTAATTTGATACCAGGAAAAGCAGTTTTGTTAGCTGATAGTGACGACGACACCATATAATTTTAACCCCCGACGCAAAAAGAGGGGTGTTATAAGTTTCTTGATAATGTACTTATTCTTTTTGTCTTTTTGCCTTATGCGTATATTATAATAAGGTATAACTCCTAATGAACTTCACGAATTCTCTCCTTTTCTTAACTTTCTCCTAAACAAACATGTTGAAACGAGACCCGATGACGTCATCGGTTTGTCGGTGGGGAATTTAATAATATATTTTTTTTCGGTCATCATGTGATCGGATATTATGTATGTAATGCTTTGACGGCTAAACCGCTGAACCGATTTTGATAAAATTTGGCATGGAGATAGTTTGAAACCCGGGAGAGAACATAGGATAGCTTTTATCCCGGAATCTTGAAGGGTTCCCTCGGGAGCGCGATATAACGAATTTAATGCATATTATTATCATACATAGTATTATAGAATCATGCATTTTATTATATACCCTATTTAGTAGTTAATAGGCTTTTATTGTGTACAATATTGTTTTGAATCTTTGATCTTTTTCCTCTATTTTCATATTACAATTCGATAACCCTTTAGCTCTAAATAAAACTTTATGTTATATTTACAGTTTTTTTTTTTGTTTTGTTATAGATGTTCTGATGGCCGATGTACGATGGCATGGCAATCTTCTCAGCGACCAATATTTGCGTACCTCAATTATTTAATTTCTTAGCCCGTTATCCACAGTGATTACGCTCGTGCACTCAATCAAGGCAAACAAAATGGCAGGTAGAAAAAGCGCTATACCATTGCAAGATCAAAAACGCATTATTTCTAAATATGCATATATATTTAATAAGTCGTGTCCTTCTATTACTCATGATGTATATGAACGTATACAGAATAAATTGCATGAAATATTTCAACATAAGATGTCTAAAATGGCCATACAAATGTCAGTGAGACGTAATAAATTTTATTTTTTCCATGATAGTGTCACAGATGTACGGGTTGATGACGTAACAGACAATACGAACAAAAGAAACTACTTTGACAGTAACGGTGATTCTGAAAATATTGATGATAGCTACAGTAATTCTGATTTCAAAGTAAAGTTTCTAATGGATATTCACGAATTTAAACGTATTGCACCTAAAAACCACACGTTGTTACAGAATAGTTGGACTAATGAGCTGCAAGATCAAATATGGAAAAAGACAGATCTTAATTGTACGTTTGCTTTTAAAAATAATTACGTACCTACGAACTTTCTGTTTGACTCTATTAAATGCAATGGAAAATGTACTCAGTGTGGCGCAGTTATTATTGTTGACATATCTCCTAAAACTGAAAATTTTTTAGAGGTAATTTGTCAAATAAATAATTACAAGAAAGACCATGTCCACGATTTGAATGTTAAAAATAAACTTACATCGACACGAAAACAAAAAATTGCTGTACAATTAAAGTATGAAAAGGCGCTTAAAGTCAGAACTTTGCTGGCTGATGAACTCATGAAAATAGATAATCCAAAAGAACCTCCAACGCTACCTAAATTAGGTAATTTAAGGAAAATACGACATGATGTTAAAAGGGCCCTTCAATTTGATAAAAACACAATATTATCCATCTATGCAATGTCTCAAAGTTCCCCATTCGATACATTTATACGGAAATTTTCTCTTGTCCCTTTTTTTATTTACTTATGGACAAATGAACAAAGTAAATATTATGATGACGTTTTAAAAAATACACACACTGTTTTGTCCATCGACGCAACTGGTTCAATTTTTCAACCGATAGCGCCTCCAGGAGTAAGTCTTAAAGACACTAAACATACTTTTCTATATGCTGTCATGGCATATACTACCAGTGCTAGTATTCCTTTATGTTATATGGTATCACAGTCACACACAATTGAAGCTATAGCTACTTGGTTAAGTACATGGGCAGTAAATCGATCTTTACCCAAAGAAATAGTATGTGACGATTCGTCTGCACTACTAGGAGCTATATGTCGTACTTTTTTTCATACCGATACAAATGGTTATTTATCGCAGTGTTTTTCGCTCTTAGAAGGGCTAGATGTTTGTGTGCCGGTTTGTTACATTCGGTTAGACAAATCGCATTTTTTTAAAAAACTGCCTAAACAAAGTAGTTTTGACAAAGCATCAGAAAAATGCAAATATTTTTATATTAACTGTATAAAGAAAATTCATACACTACATTGCTATAAGGAAATAAAATCTGTTATCAATGATATAGTAACAGTATCATTACACAAATATGTTAGTCCTGGTTTAGATGGTCAGCTATGTAGTAAATATGAGCAAGCTCTACAGCGTTTGACTGATTATAAGGATGATACTAATGTGATTGGTGTCGATAACGATGATCAAACAGATAAACATTTTCTAGATGAAAATGACGAGGTAACTATGAATACTGGTACTGTTTGTCCTCTTATCAATTATTACAACAAAATAATGGAAACGGAAAAGTTATATTTGCTATTACTTGACCCAAAGCATGACCAAATAAATGAGTATTATTTGCCGTCTATAAACGATACTTTAAAAAGGCTGTTGCGAAAATTACCTATGTGGGGTAATGTTATGACCAATTATTTTGTCAATGCAAAAGAAGTAGCTAGTAGTTCAAATAATGAAAATCATTTTAAGGACCTAAAGACCATATATTATAATACCAAAGATGAGCGAATTCGACTTGATGAGTTCTTATTACAACACTATAGTTTTATAAATGGGTCTGTCAAATTAAACATTTCTGAAAATTTAGAAAAAACAAAATTAAATAAAGACATTTTACAAAAACGAAAAATGACTAATAATTTTGACTTTACACATGAAACAAAAAGTAAAATTGTAGTTTTACAAAATGCGCCTATTCCGCAGACATCTACATATAACTTAGAAAATTCAAATGTTCAAAACTTACAAGTAAATAGAAATACAGCAGTTCATACACGAAACGTGAAATACAATGAGGACTTTGAATTAGAGTCTATATTTCAGGACGAACCTGTTGAAGTAGAAAACTGGCGAGGTCTTGTTGTTTCTCGCAAAAAAACAAACGTTAGCATAAAACCTATATATATATTACAAAATGGCAACATAGCCATATCTAGAAATAAAAGTATAATTCTCACTAATACTTGTGCATTTGACACAATCTCGCAAGCATTAGCCATAGCCTACAAAGAAAGAAATACATTCAGACAGGAGATCAACAACAGTAAAAGAATGCAAAATGACGCTTTTACGACGTTCATCGCAAATCTTGCTACTGCAAAGAACTTCAGCCAAAAACTCTACAACCAAAGAGATGTACTTTTAAGTAATATTTTTTGTGTTAATTTTGAAACAAATAACGAAACTACGTCCAATGTTATAAATTGCGCTTGTAATATTACAAAAATATTAGAAGAAATTTGTATTTCATACTTTTCCGCTACTAGAAAAAGAATTTGCTCAAACGCAAATTGCACTAGCCACAAAAACAAAGAGTCATTTGAATGCAAATACTTGCCATTGAATATAGATCTCATAAAACAAAAAATTATTACAAATTTACAAGAGTCTGTAGAAGCAGGAATGAAAAACGATTTCTCACCACTTTGTGTTTCTTGCAGAATAGGCACAGTTTCATTTAATTATCATTTGAGCCATTTAATAATATTTGAGCTTCATGATATTAATATACAGCTAAATGATATCCCAATTAATATTGAAATTAATAATAGATTATATGTGATCTTGGCAGTCATTGAATTTCATCCACCTCTCAGCTTTGAAGGAGTTGGCCACTACAAAGCTCATTGCTATCGAACACAAACTAGAACTTTTCAATGTTATGACGATATGTATAGCAAAATTTAGAAGAGTCAGATTAATTTAATGCCTCACGCGATTATTTATACATTACAATCTGATAATATCTAATTTATCTAAAATACAAAACTATTTTATAGATCTTGTATTGTCACTTGACATGTATTTACTTTAAAATTGTGAATTTTAATGTTAGTCACATTTTTTTATAGATGTGATAATAATAATAATAAAAAAATCGTCTCCAATCTTATGCAGTCGGAAGCAATGTGTTTTGTTATTAAATTAAACATGGCGAACACATATTTCACACTTTTTAGTATAGAACCTAAATCATGACCATTTGATCGACTGACGTAAGAATTAACAAAATCTGCCTACGCGTATGGTCTCTCTAGAGCGGCAACTAGATCTCTGTTTATGACAACTTTTGTGTCACAAAGTTATTTACGTATTTGGATACTCATTTTACGTGATGATCTGTGATTTTTTATACAAAAACCAACAAACTTTTAGAATTTACCTTTACACGTTGACTTTTTGAGATTGTAATTAGTTAAAAGTAATACTTACATAATTATTTGACTGCAGTTTAATATTACTTAATTTTATTATTTTTGATCTGTGATTTTTAAATAGTTTAAGTTCATTTTATGTGTATAAACTTAGGGAAAAAAATGTGATATTTGAAATGAGACAACAAAACAGTAGGACTAACTGTGAGCATTTTACTACATTGTGATTTCATTTAGTATTACCATTGATCTGTGATTTTAATTGATATAAGTGGGTATTAGTAGACATACGTAAGTTTAGTGTTAACTGAAAATAACCGTTGTATAATTATTTATTGTCTGTGATCATTACACATTCCAATATTGTGTATACCTATTTAAATAAAAACTGTAACTGTGTACTGTGTTTACTGAAATCTATCATTTAAATAAAAAGTAATAGAAAATTCAAAAAAGCAAAATTACTATCTGTAATTTTAATCTGTGATTGTTTTTAAGTATAAGTTTATTAATACTTTAAAAGTTCAATTGAAATGATTATTTTACCTGTTAATAAAAAATCGTTAATAAACATTTAGTTTTTTTTAACACTTGTGTAAATGTCTGTACTAAATTTGTAACACTATCCTACATATTTTAGAAGGTAGCATAATGTTCTACGTTTTCGCTTTTTCGTAACCACCTAAACTTGGTCGGGTTACCACGGTCATTCACTTCCTAATGACTTTAATCGTATTATCTCATTAATTATCCAATGTACTACGTTGAAATTTTACTGTTATACAACTGAACTACACAACTAATAATTGACATAACATTCAGTTCATATATCCATATACAGGCTTATCAGTTGCCAAATAACACCGCGCGCATCATGACCGTGCTCGTGAAGAACTGAATATCATCATAACTTGTTAAATACTTACATGATACTAATGAAACTTCACATACATTTGAAGGCAGTTACAAGCTTCACAATAATGTTTAAAGTAAGTCTTTAGACCTCTTATTGAGAGTGCTGGGACCAATTGAAGTGTTTTTCTATTTAATGAAATAACCTTTAAGCTATGTATTATTTTGGTATTTTTATTGCAGAACAAATTTAAACTAATTCCAAAAAAGTCTTGTACAAAATATGATAAGAATCCGCTTAACCGTTTCAAAGATCTAGCAAAACCAAAAACGATACCCCAGCAAAATCTCGAATAACTTCGCAACCGAAGAAAGAACAAATACAAAATAAGGCACAACATTTACTTCATCTAGACAACTAATTTTATAGCTAGTATTTATTTAAATATTCCCATTAGAAAGAAAAAGGTCTGGCTGGGGTAACGTTACCTCAGCAGGAAATGTTTTTGTGAAATAATTAAAAAACTATAAGCGCAACAAATTTAAAAATGTGCGCAACAATTACAGAAGCCGCAAAACTAATTATCTATAAGATTCAAATTACCATTTTCGACCACATCTGGCTGAGGTAACGGACACGTATATGAATGTCCGATTTGAATGAATAGTGAATTATATACTCGACAATAAAAATGTGGTTTTTAGTTCTAATTAAGTAGTCGTATCTAATCAGTAGCGACTTTTTGAATACCAGATGAACGTGGGATCGCATACGATTGCCACATCACATCACCATAACATGCCTACATTCCTAAAAGGGGTAGACGAAGGTAGCTCACCTACATTTCGACGGTTATGTTCAATTTAAAATGGGGGCGTGACCGTGGATTACCGGGGATCGAACCCAGAACCCCACGATCAACAATAACGCTTGCAACTACTAGATCAACGAAGCAGTCAACTACAATAATGACAAAACCAAAATAAATTTAGGTCTTCAGATAATAAAACCATTGGGTGTGGTTTACACGAGGCATAAAGAAGCACTAATTTTGCAGATAGCCTCAATAATCCTGATAGGAAAAGATATAGTGATTTATGATATTGTTGGTAATTATGTGCATTCTATTGCAAAGAAGAGACATCAGCTCGGTAGAGACATAAGTTCGGTAGAATCATGCAGCAGATTTACTTACCTCATTTTGGAGTAGATTTGCACTCGTTTATCGCTTCGAAACCACATTCTTGTCAATCCCATTATTTTATATTTTAATCCCTAGAAGAATACCTAACCTTTAAGTTTTGGGCAAGCGTCATAATATTTTCATGAAATATGAAGTTTATTTACTAAGTAGGTAATCACTGTAATACACTGTGGTAGAAGTCTTGAAAGCTCCATTTTCATATGATTCAAAGACAACACTTTGCTTATTGTTTTCTTTTGACTTTTTGGGTAAAGTAAGTAAGTAAGTAAGTAAGTAAGTAAATCATTTATTTGCGTAAAACATGGTATACATTGATGTTAATATTATTACAGTAGCTCAACATGTTTCGCTAAGATATAACATAGCATGCAAAAATTTATATTTTAACAAAAGGAATCAACATCTCACATCCATAAAATCTTTTAAACTGTAAAAATTACATTCAATAAGCCACTTGTGTAATTCTATCTTAAACTTTCTCGAGTTCAATATTTTAAAGCGACTTGGTATTTTGTTATAAATACGTACGCACATTGCAAGGCAGTTTTTGTTGTATTTCGCAAGTCTTGGCAAATCACTTAATACCAGTTTATGAGGATCTCGTCTGTTTCTGGGATTTACATCATTTGCTGATTTAAATAAATGTTTGTTGTTAACTACAAATATACATACCTCATTTATATACAGACATGGTAGAGGTAGCACACCAAACCTCTTGAACATTGGTCTACATGAGTCATCAGGTTTAATACCACTTATTGCTCTGATGCACTTTTTTTGTGCGATAAATGCTCTATTCATATTGGTACCATTACCCCACATTACGAGACCATATCGCAGTATCGACTCAACATAAGCGTAGTATGACATAATTGCTGTTTTTATGTTAGTTACGTTTTTAACTTGCTTCAGTGCGTATACAAATTTATTGATTCGAGTGCTTACATTATCTACATGTTCTTTCCAGTTAAGATCTTTGTCTATTATTACGCCTAAAAACCTTGTATGGGTTGCCTCTTCGATTTTATTAATATTAAGTTTTATATTGATTTTATTATTATTTGATTGATTAAATTGAATGTAAACGGATTTATCTAAATTTATTTTTAAATTATTCATGTCAAGCCAAAGCAGTAATTTGTCTATTGTATTATTTATGTCAAACTCATGGTCAGTCTTGTTTTTCTTTTTATCTGATGTCACTATGATTGATATATCGTCGGCAAATAAAATGCATTTATGTTTGGTTATTTTTATGATGTCATTAATATATAAAAGAAACAATATTGGACCAAGCACACTTCCTTGCGGAACGCCACATTTATTTTGCTTATATTCTGATGAGTATGGTATCATATCTCTATTACTGTTAATTTTACTAATAATGACACGTTGCTGTCTATTGCCTAAATAGGATGATATCCATTCAAGTGCAGGTCCTCTAATCCCAATAGTCTCTTAGTTTATCCAACAATATGCTGTGCGACACAAAATCGAAGGCTTTTGATAAATCAAAAAAAAGTCCCGTAGTCAGATGATTATTATTAATATTTGAAAGTACTGCCTTCATAAGAGAGTAAATAGCTAATGATGTGGATTTCTTTTTTTGAAATCCATACTGTTCAGTACTTATTATTTGGAATTTATTGCAAAATTCTATTAGCCTTTTAAACATACATTTCTCATAAATTTTTGAAAAAATAGGTATCAATGTAATTGGACGGTAATTACTAATATCACATTTATCTCCTTTTTTAAATAACGGCTTAATAATTGATAATTTTAACCTATCGGGAAATGTTCCTGCTGCAAAAGACATGTTTATTAAATGGGTTAAAATACTAGTCAATTCATTACAGCAAGGTTTTATGATTTTAGTACTAATTTCGTCATAGCCCTCTGATCTAGTGTTGGACAGGGACATTATTTCAAGGCGCACTTCGTTTTCTGACATTGGTTTAAGAAGGGTAGGTATATAGGTAGCCCTATTTACTTACCCTCTATCTTTTAGGTATGTAATATTATTAAAACACTATAAATAGGGTTAATATTGTTATTGGTTAACACGAAATAAATACTTCATGGACCCACATCATAAGGAAATAATTACCATACTCAGATAGTAATATCCCCCTACCCCCCAGATTGACAACCCCGATAACTCACAACACGTCTCCACTTAGATTGTGAATCAAGAACCACCTAGAGCCGATAATTCCCAGTCTTGAGCGTTCACGTAACAGTGTTTCCTACAATTTGCAAGCGGCGCAGAAGCGAGGTGGCCTGAATATGCTTGTCACCGCGATGCACAATTAACTTGACATCTTGAACAACGTTCCACACGTATAATTAGCGGGTAGGAAATTTGAAACAGGACGGTTTGATAAAAACCTTGTATTTAGGTGGTTGATTCCTATAGTTTTTTACAGATAAAACTAACCATGAGTACCTAGGTACTTTTAAGCCATTGATAAACACTAGCAAATTGAAATTGCAATGAGTACTTAATGTATTTTTTTCACAATTAACTTGACAACTTGTACAATGTTCCACAAGAGATGTAGAGTGACTTTAAGTTACTTTGTGGGAAATTCAAAATACGACAATATTGTAAAAAAGAATTTGTGGGTACCCAATTTAGACATGACTTTTTTTGTCGGAGAAAACTAACTATAAATATAATTATGTTCATCAATATAACTAAAAACGATACAGAAGTTGTTTTCTTTGTAGGTATTTTCAATTTAAGTTATATTTTCCATAGGAAGGTATGTAGATATTAATCAAATCTATAAATTCTTTCTAATATAATAACGATTTAAAATTGTTTGCTTGCTTGGAATCGTCTGACAGTACATCAGATTTCAACAAAAAAAAACACTGATAGAAAGACACATTATTTCTGAGTGCCATGTTTTATATTACAATTGACTTCCACGTGAACGAATTCGCGGACCGAAGATTGTCTCTAATTAACCGATATTAAAACAATCAACAAATTAGCTTGATGTTTGAAATGCAATCACGGAGTGAATCTTGGCACTGCAACCAGCCGATCGCTAAGTTCTTGCTATTCGAATCTGACTAGGCGGACGGCACTCGCCTAACTTTCGCAGTTATTTTAGATCTCTCAATAGCCTGGTAGGTCGTTCAATCAGTCGAATAAAATGTTACTTGGTAAGGTTATTATTATTACTATCTTCATTAATGAACATCTGAATTAGGATAGTTTTATTGTTCAAAATAACGATCTTCAGTTGATGTTCTACTGAAAAGCTACTTCTACGTCTAATACATGTTGCGGTATGCATTCGTTCAGGCGCTCTAGACTCGCCAAGCCAAGATCTTATTTATGTGCATAAACGACAATAATGTGCAAATTAAAATCTAGTGATAAAACAAATGTAAAAGGGGCAAAACTGGCACTAAAAACTAAGCCATGAAAAAATAACGCAAATAATAAAATAACAAATTCACATAAAATACAGTTTTATTTTATTGCTAAACTAAAAAAAAACAAAATTAATACACAAAGCCTTAAATAAGTCGCTAAAACTAAAATAATTTCACATTCTCGTCTGATAGGTACATTTTGGATCAGTCTGATTGTCTTTCCAATTGCAGCATAAGCCCATGTTCGCACGGACGTAAAAATATCGGGTCGTGATTTTATCACGCATTGGATTTTCAACTCTCGGTGTTGAGCCGAGCATTGAGAATCCAACAGACCGCCTCCCAGCGCGTCAAGAAAACACACTGCATTTTCAATTCTCGGCGCTGAGCAGAGCGTTGAAAATCAAGTGTCCGAAAAAAATTGCCCGTGCAAACCCGAGCTAAGATAATACTCAAAATCCAATTAATAAAATTATAAAACTAAGGAAATAACAACTACGTACTGAATATACTGTCATGTAGGTAAAATATAACAATAGAAAAGGTAAAATCGTTTTGTAAATACTGCGCAATTAAATGCTTTATAAATTCGGTAGGTATAACAGACATTTCATTAAATGCATCAACGTTAGGACTATATCAAAGTCGATAAACTGACATAGTTTCAAAGTAAAAATAGAAAACATTGCTCTAGTAATACATAAGGCACTTCATAAGATTTTTTCATACTCAACTCAGCACATTAAAGTAAGGTTATGTATTTCTACAGACCCTTCATTGATATTTGTGTCATTTTAAACATAGAAATAATATATGAATACCTGTTTATAATTATTATTAGAAAAGCAGTAAGTAGATACACTTTCTCTTTCTCAGAGGTTAATCAAGTTTTAACTACAATAAAAATATATCAACATTTTATACATGACTTCTATGTTTGCACTCTAAAATAATATTTCATAACCGCACTTTTCACAAAACGATTTTAAATCTTAGCTTAAAACTAAAAATAGCACCTTACGGAATACTTAAGCAAATAAAATATTCTATTTACAGACAACACTAATATACTCTTTAAAAATAACTTTAGAGCACCATAAGTGAAAAAAAAAAACCCTTTTAAGGAAGCTACATAATAAACGCTGTCTCTTTCTGTCATCGGTCATTTTCAATACAATAAAATGAGATGGCAATAGAGAAGCGTCATTCCACTTTAACGTTTATAAATAGGGGTCGAAGACTAGGGCGCTAAACAGACACGGTTTTAAAAATATTATCATCAGCTATTCACTACGTCACCCTGCGACTTTTTTCTAATTCTTATCTCTTCTACAACCTCCATAATTAGCTGAAAATGTTTTAAATAATTTAAATGATTTTAAAATAAATAAAATTTACATGCTCATGCAAGGGTGTTTGTGCTTTGTTAAATAAATAAGGGTGCCTAGTTCATACAGGTGGATAAATTGTAAATTCTGGACGTATCAGTGTAATACGTCTGATTTCAGTTCATAAGAATGATGATTCAAGTATGTCTAATCATAAGGATTTCCATGTTTACATATACGTGGGTTAGTCACAGTAATGTTGTTTTTTTTTCTTTAACACTGCCATGAAATGTATTGTTTTGTTTTAACAGGAAGACAATTACCATACTTGTACAACTAAAAAATAATTATAATTGAAATAGTACCTAAATATTTACAAACATGATATCAGAAAACATAATTATCTTCCTACTAATATTTTTTCTTAAGAGCTTCCATATTGGAACCGATACGAGTACCAAACTGAACTGATATATAATAAAATCAGTAGGTAATTTAATTAATCATCATTTCTAAAAACCGGAAATCGGAAACAACATGTACTACAAACAAATAGTATTTCTATTTCGAACTAACCTGACTCAGAGGCCTAATCCTTTCATGTATGCTGTTCTCAGCCTGTTTGGCCGAAGGAGGTGGATGATCAGGCGTCGGTGGCTGCTCATAATGCGTCGGCGACAACGGAATCGAAGCCCTCTTCCCCTCATGATACCGCTCACAATCGCTCGGACTATTCATCGACTGATCGTCTAACAAACTTTCTAAGGAAGACTTCTCTTGGTTCGAGTATTTTCGTACTCTGTTATCGTTCATTCTCTGTTCATAGTTTTCGTTTGGTACGAAGTTGTTTCTTCTCAGTTTTCTTCTGGGGTTTTGTTCTTTGATGACGATGTTTTCGTACATAGCCGTGATGGCGACTGGTTGTGAGCGATGTTTCAGACTGGGTCTTGGGTTAGGAACTGGGGCTACTCGGGGCGAGTTGTGGTTCTCTTCGTATTCCGAGTATGATAGCTTGCTGTCGACGTATTGGTCCACCGACCGACCGTGTTTGAGGTAGTGTTTAGCACCCTGTAACAAAGAATTGGGTATATTAGGGATTTGTTGTCGTGTTGCTCCTAATACGGCTACTCTTAAATTGTGTTCCGACTCATTGTCATCTTCTTTAGCTAGCTTATTACAGGCCACTTTTGGACATAAGCATCTCCACTCCCATCAATGTAGAGCTATAAATCTTCGCAGTGTAGATAGTTTATAACACGTCATTTTGCGAAGACCATGGCTCCAAATCGCTCCCAAACATTCACCAATGTACTTCAAGTTCACCTATTTAGGTTTAAGATTCATTCTCTAAGCATAAGTAGTCCCGCTTTAAAACGAACAACATTACTATTTATATGAAAACGTGACTTAATATTATTGTTTAAATCTCATTAACATTGACCGTTCCACATTAAAATTCTTGTGCACTACGCATGACCGCATATGGTCATAGTCCGTAGTCCGCGCATTGGAATTGTACAAATCTTTAGTTCTTGGAATTTAGATATATTTGAACTGGTATATATTTTTGATGGACTCAACAGGAACAGAATAATTATTTGAAAACTAAAATCCGGCTCTATTATACTTGGGCTATAAAGATGCCCTGTACAGTTCGCAAAGCAAGATTTTTGATGGGTGAAAGTGCATCATGATAATGAGGTATAAGACCATTGGTATCACTTGTCGTCATATCAAGCCTTATCCTACTGTATATTATTATGGCTTTACGTATAGACATATTTGTAAAGGTATTAAAATGTTCCTAATAATGTCCTTACTTATATTTTTTTAAAGCCTTATTTTTTCCATTTTTCATTAGCTTATTATCAATTCGTTTTTAAAGTCTTTTTTGCTACAGCAGAAATAATTTCTTTTAATTTCTAATAGCTCATGAGGTTACCTTCTAAAATCCTTTGAAAATGACCAAAAAAATAAAGTCTGCTTGCTACACAGTACCATTACAAAAATTACCTGTATATCATCCAAATCGTCTTGACTCCTCGCGTGGGGTCTCAGCTCATAGCTGTACCCCGAAGAGGGGGAGTTTGCGTGGGTGGGGGACACTGACAGGTTCCTCCGGGGAGGTTTCTTGGGAGGGGTGGGCTGCAATACATACGAGACGTGTTATGGTGGTCGTCGGTAAGGTAATATATGACGTAGTATAGAATCTTGGGATGCATAGGAATGTTTGGAACTGGGAAATGACTATGAAAACTGATGGGGTTAAGCAGGAGTAAATATAATATTTTGTGCTTTAAATATTCCCTAAGATTATAACTGACATATCATTTGTATTTGATTGAGACTATGTTTATTTTTTCCAAGGCTATACGAATGAAAATAACTCGTGTAGGTACCTAACTTTACTATGTGTTACTTTCCGAGTCCTAAACAATACCTACATACAATCAAATTTCTGATATAAATTGACGATACAAATTAACGTTAATGAGCAATTTAGAAGACTGCCTATCGACGAGAATAGCAATCAAATAGGCGTCTATTTCTGTTCCATCTCGTTGTCATCGCAGAAGCGAGATAAGTGCCCGCAATTGAGTAATAGGGAATTTGAATGGCGATGAGGATAACATCGTATTGTGGTACAAGTAGTGGGAGGACGTGAGCGGGTAAGAAATATTGTTGGCGAATTGGAGTAACATTCACATTAATTTACATTTACATAATGGTTGGTGGGAGATGCAATGACCAATGTTTTCTTCAAGTAAGCAAAAGTGACGCTTACGCAATTTGCATTACTTTGGCCTTGACGAAACGGTAGGTTTTTTTTTTACAATTTGTGGAAAATGATTTCGTCTTGAATCAGTGCCAGAAAATGCAACAAAAAAGCTAAGAATGTGTAATCTACATGGTCCTCAAATTATTTGACCAAGATTATTTCCGGAATTTTATATATCTGCACATTGACATTGATGAATTTTATATATACATTGACATGAATATTTACTTTGTAAAATATTATTACTAATTTAATATTGTGAATGTGAAGAGTATGTGGGTTATCGTTGTTTTTTTTTTCTTCACAGTTATTTTTAATCATCGTCAGGCAGTTTGAGTAATTTATGCGGTCTACCCAAATGTCCTTTCTTTGGTATTGTTCGTCGAATCGTTAAGCTCATTAAGTTCTGAGTTGAGCTGCACGTTTACTGACAAATGCGTGCACTGACTGTGGGCAGGTCCACTCATTTTTCCTCAAAAGACCATTTCAGACACCAATCTACATGGTCGTCACATGATCTGACCAACATATTGTTTGGACTTCAAAAAAGACTGTGACCTCTGAGTTTGTTTCGGCCTTTCTTCTCAGAGTAGTCTGATAGGAAACACCGACCTCATCTAGTTTTAAAAATATGATTGGCGTGTAAAAGTGTTTGTACAAACCTACTTACAGAAATAAAATAATTTAAGAAGCATAGTCCATAGAAGACATTCAGCGGAAACTAACGAGTTTTTGTATATACTATTTATGAAATTTTAGGTTAAGATCAATTCGACGTCTTGGCACGTTACACACGAAAAAAGTCGTGTAAGGAATTCCTATACAACATCGCTATTCCCTCGTCACTTGAACTACATCACGTGGCCCAAGTGGTCCAAGTAATTCAATCCTGGGCCGCGGATGAGGGGTAAATTGGTTGCAGCCGGTCACTGAATGGACAATTTTCTACATAAAAGCCTATTAGCCTACAGATGGTAGACTAGCCGAGATTATAGGGACTCTGCTAGAGAATGTTCTGTTAGATATTACGATGGCTGCTTTACATCCTACTATTTAAATCGGAGAATTGAGTATCTTTGCAAATCTACGGAGTGCTACGGTACTTGATGAGGGATTTTTTGATCAATAAATCAGTGTTTTTCTTTATTGCCTTGTAATGGTAGAAGCACTTGATACAAAAAAATATACGCAGAATTAATAATATGCTTTCAAAACCTTTCAGAAATCGAGTCTTAGAACCATTTTTATATTTGTTGGTTACAATACCTACCACAAATTTAACTCCAACGTCCTTTATACAAAGGAGACATCAATATCACCAAGACCAAAATTTTACAATCCAACCTAAATCAACGAGTATTTCCAGTACCAAAATCCCCGGTAAATTAATTGCAGCTTACTCTAACAATACAAACACGATAATGCATTAAATCTGTCATTAAATTACAACTGAAACCATTACACGTTAAACGTTGCCCCATGTAACGTAGCTCGGTTTACAAATTCACTAATTGCAATAGTAAACGAGGGAACAGTAAACAGTGTATAAAACCGTAATGTTTAGGTATAAATAAATGTCTGTTCTTTGGTGTTGGCCTATTTACGGTTTTGGCCCAGTGAAGTGGTGCAAGATGTTGCGTTTAGACAGAATCATCATAAAAGTTATTGGATTGGCCTAGCTAATACCACTACAATGGAGTCGAATGGGTTATTGCCATAATCACTAGTCATGGTAGACGGATTGGTGATCTTAAGCAGTTCAATAAGAATTCTACTGTCTAATTTGATGCAACACTTTAGTCTCCTTTTGTGATAGAGACCATTCTTGCAGATCCACACGAAAATTGGTTGAAGTGGGAGCCTGACCGTATTGCGCCAATTTTTTCGTCGGTTTCCGTGGTTTAATCGAAAATTTGGCCGCCCTAAATAAACCACTCACTTCACCATCATATATAAACAATTTCGAAACAATAACCTGCCTACAACCAACCTGCAACAACCTATCTATAATTACAATCGCCACATGTTTACATATTCCGCTATAACATTATCACGAACCACTTTCCATGCAGTAAAACACCCATTTAATTACCAGGCCAGCGTGACGCAACCTAATTTCTAATGAAGCATGCTTTCATAGCTTCCTATATTATATTCCCTTAGAGACTAATATTTCGGGGTAATTTCTAGCTAATTCTGCTTGAAATGTAACTGTTAACGCCAATTAATTTCGTGAAAACGCGGAAATGGGAATTTGACCGATGGAAATTCGTGGAGGTAATTTGGTTACTTTAAAGGCTTTGACGGGTGGCCTGCCACCGCGATCGATTATGTTATTTTGGATGCTAGTAACAGAATATTATATCGATGGGTTTTGATGTGGAAACGGAGTATTATATGAGAAAAATCTCTAGCAAGTCTTTAGTTGCTATTAGTCTTATATTGGCATCGGGGTATAGACCTCCGTTAGGATCGACCGACCAGAAAATCAAGTTGCATCTAGCCAAAACGTAATGACGTGTAAACTATAGAAACTTAACCGATATGATTTACCCAAAAATAGAACCGAACAGTAGTCAAATTGCATCGCTTCACCACACAGACCAATGCAAAACCCATTCTGGACAAACTCCACCTCCACAACAAAATTAACACACAAAGCAATAAACCCCGAAAACAATACAAACATGAAAATTTCAAAGCTCCATTCCACGAAACCAGACTTCAAGTACGAAGTACTTCAAAGGGCGCAGATATAAATTGGCGGCGCAAGCGCAACGCTGATGCGCGCGACAGCGATTAATATGGCGCCGGAACACGCCATTGATTTGTACGCGAGATATTGACCGTGACCGATGGGGCTTGTTGCACGTGATGGATGGGTCGCTCAACGAAGTGCCTTTTATAGACGGTAAAATTGTACATTGTTATATAATGTTGAGTGTTAGTGTTAATCAAATTCTGTACGATTTCTGCAAACATATACTGATACAACTTCTTCAACATCTCCAAGAGGCGTTTGAACGTAATCAGCATTGATCGTTGACAGAAAGCTGATAGAATTACTTTATACGGCGATAAACAGAACTATAGGAGACGACACTGCTGTCATGCTCAAAGTGAAGATTTTAGAAATTACCGTATTTCTAAAAACCTTTACTGCTATTTGCAACCAAGGCCATGTCTACCACGGAAAAACATTAATTTGCAGATCTTGATAGTCTCATCAGAATGTATGTATTCTTAATTGACAGTTTGTATCTGGTTGCAGAAATAAAACGCTAATTGAAAGAGGTATTTAAACCTGACGAATACACATCAGAACCATATCCATCAAAGGTTTAGTTTAGGCAAAATGCCCATGTGGACCTCGTCAGTTTGAACGATAACATTTAACTAAAATCCACTCTCTTGCTTTCTCCATACCCATATTAATCCATCGACAGGAAGGATATTTCGGTAAGTTTATGCGACGCAGATATTATAGACGTAAATAAGATGCTGATGCACATACTATTTATTATTTTTAGTAAAAGCTGTAACGAGTCCCGGTAACCCACATATTTACGATGAAATCATCTATCTAAATATATCTATATAGTATACAATGCATAGTGGATGGGCGTCTGCTTGGCCACATGTGGATGTTGCAATCATTAACTGACGACTCGACTGTATGATAGGTAGAAATAGTACGAGGGCGGGTCAATAAGTCCGTGACTTTTTGAATTTCTGACCTCTTTACTGAAACAGCAACACTGCTCCTGTCAACAGGCATCTGTCAGTTGACTCCTGTCAAAATTTAAACTTGCTGCGTCAGTTAGTTTGTGTTTGACAGCTATTTTTATCAGAATACTCACTAATTTGAGGAGAAAATGGAAAAAAGTGAATTTCGTGTGCTTATTAAGCATTATTTCTTGCGAAAAAAAACCATTACCGAGACCAAGGCTAAGCTTGATAAATACTATGGGGACTCTGCACCATCGATTTCAATGGTAAAAAAAGTGGTTTACTGAATTTCGTTGTGGCCGTACAAGCACTGAAGATGCCGAACGTCCTGGACGCCCAGTTGAGGTCTCTACACCCGAAACAATCGAAAAAATTCACGATATGGTGTTGGCCGACCGAAGATTGAAAGTGCGAGAGATTGTGGAAGCCGTAGGGATCTCGCATGGCTCAGTGGTTTCAATTTTGAATGATCACTTGGGCATGAGAAAGCTTTCCGCAAGATGGGTGCCGCGTTTGCTCACAGTCGACCACAAACGCAATCGTGTAACAACTTCACAGGAAGGTTTGGCGTTGTTTAATCGCAATATGGAGGAGTTTTTGCGCCGTTTTGTAACCGTGGACGAAACATGGATCCATCACAACACACCAGAGACCAAACAACAGTCAAAACAGTGGGTTTCTAAGGGTGAATCGGCGCCGAAGAAGGCCAAGGTGGGTTTGTCAGCCAATAAAGTTATGGCGACTGTTTTTTGGGATGCACGCGGGATAATCCACATTGACTACCTTCAAAAGGGAAGAACAATCAATGGGGAATATTATGCCAACTTATTGGACCGATTCAATGACGATTTGAAAAAAAACCGACCTCATTTGGCCAAGAAAAAAGTTCTTTTCCACCAAGACAATGCAAGGGTGCACACATGTGCAGTTGCCATGGCAAAAATCCATGAATTGGGCTATGAATTGCTCCCTCATCCGCCCTATTCTCCAGATTTGGCTCCGAGCGACTACTTCTTGTTCCCAAACCTGAAGAAATGGCTTGGTGGAAAAAGATTTGACTCCAATGATGAAGTCATCTCGCAAACAAAGGCCTATTTTGAGGACCTCGACAAATCATTTTTTTTGGAAGGGATAAAAAAATTGGAGAAGCGTTGGACAAAGTGTATAGAGCTCAAGGGAGACTACGTTGAAAAATAAAATTATTTTTTTATCAAAAAATCTGTGTTTTATTCCAAAAGTCACGGACTTATTGACCCGCCCTCGTATCATTAATGGACCATTTATTGTTCGTTGATTAGAATCTGAAATTGAGTCAGTTCTTAGAAAACTGAAATGATGAGACGTCAGGGAATAAAATATTCTTGAATTATTACAGCTACCCACCGCTTCTTAGGAATGCAGACTGATTTTCAGCTTCGCGGATTTTATCGTTTAAGTTTTTGAAATGGCCAGTCATTGAGTAATTTAGATTGCAACTGTTTGCCCTAACTGGCGTAAACGATTTTTCAACGACTGTTGACCTGAGTCATGACTCACGAGTCATGACCATCACCAGCTTTCACAAGATAAGCAAAGTTTACAAAACATATCAGTTGTATAGCAATACCATACTAAATCGAGAATGTAAAAGAGGACAAGGTCTTTAGATCAACATCCAATCCTAGTAACCTATTTAACGTTGTTGCAAATACATTAACATTAGTAAACAATTAAGGGTCTTGTTAGGAGGTGGCCAGACTATCCGATCTACATTGGGAAGGAATGTTGCCTTGGTCATATGACAGGAACATCCCATGACTCGAAAGATTTTTTTCACCCCGTCGTTTGTCATGGTACCTAAGTTGAAAGCAGAACCTGTCGATCTTTGGGATATTCCCAAGTATGAGGAAGTCAGAAAGAAATAGGTCTTTGTAAAATTACAAGAACAGCAGAAGGACTGGCAGACTCTAAACTTTGAGAACGATTAAGATGACAATATTTCTCAAACAGATCCAAACATTCAAACAAATACAAAGAAAACAAGCACAACATTTAATTTTCAATAAACACCTGCAGATATTTCCCGTTGTGAACTGTCAATGCGTGTTCCGCGTAAACATGTATACCACTGGCTTTAAGCCAAGCGCGAGATATTTCCGTGCTGCTAAACATTCGACATCAATGATCACAAAATTTCTGCATTTACATCACTGCGTTGTATTTTAGGAGAGCCGGTGATAATGTCAGGATTGTCACGGCATTGCCATTAACTTCCGCTAACATACTGTGTGCAGCCGCAATACCTCAAGTTTGGGGTAGGCCATCAACACATTGCTTCTACAGAGAAATGAAGACTCACGTGAGGCCTTCTTTAAAAGGCAAGTGTTTGTACGTCTACCTAGAAGTGTATCTGATAAGTGACTCTACTGGCTTGGTCATCATCACGAGCCAGATTAAGTTACATTCAAAGATTAGCCTTACTTTGAAACTTATAGCAGTAGGTGCGAAGCAGAATCCTGGTAGATTTTAGGAAAAAGCCACCGACTGACCTAATTTTTCAGAACGTATTTTCTAATACGCTCTGAAGGATAACTTCAATAAACTTAGAAAAATTTAGGATGAAACTATATGAAACATCTATAAAAAGTATGGATTCTCTTTTTATAGTCTTTGATATGTTATTTTTGTCCACATGTGAAATTACAAAACATTGGAATTGAGTTATAGGGCCCTTGAAACCAGGTTTTATGGTGTCGTTACAATATTGTACCTATAAGATACCTCTGTTTTTATAAAAGTTCTAGTAGTACGTGTTTTATTTGGGAAAACATCGTCGAACTCACTTTTGAAATGTTTTTATAACTGTTTTTTGTACTCGTTTGCACCAAGTATTTTATGGAGAATAGGTCAATATTTAAATAGTTTAATTAAATTTCAATGATGATCTCAATTTGTAGTTACTTGTCTTATCATCATCTATCCCTACTTTCCTGCAGCTAAGTTTAAAGGTTAAAAGTTGCAACTTACATTGAATTCACACGTACTTCGCTTTGCACATTAAACACACACAAACAAACCACTCACACTAAAACACACTTAATATGCACTTGCACCAAGAACCATATAACCGCGCATATTACTCTGCGGTTACCGATTCCTAATCGATAGCGCGAATAACTCGATTCCCGATTGTAATCGAATGCGTTGGAGCGTGCGGACGCAGGCGTCGGTTTGATACGCGACGGCGCGACTGACCGCCCAATTTCTTTGCGTCAACTCATCGCGTAGTCGTGCCATGTGGCCGTCAAGAGATGTACCAGTTATGAACAATGCTGCATATGTTGAGCTAAATATAGATAAGTGGCGGTTTAGACGGAACTCTGCTGACGAGATAATGCTATGGAATGATATAACAAGGTATGATTAAGGGTTCTGCCATATTAGTCGAACTAAAGAATATTCGCAAAATTTCGCAATTGTATAAGTAGCTGATGCTGGAACTTCTTAGCGAATTTCTTAGCGAAAATTTTATCTTTTCTGGGTCAGGGATCAGCCTGATCTCTTGTAGCGTTTGTTGTTACTCATCAAATAGGATGGACTTTATGTATCCTCATGTTTTGTTCTTTATTCATATTCTGTGAATACAAAGAAAAATCATTCGGACTCTCAAGTAGATGATGGTGACACATTTCGTTAAACAACTGGTAAATAAATTAATCAACTGTCTGCTACACAAACATCCGATGCACAAACATATGGCCACGTTAATCGCTTTTCACACGAGCTTTTTATTCAGTTTTTATTCGAAACTTAGACGTCATTACGATTTGTTTCGTAGTTTATTTTCGTCATGTGGGTTGCACGGAATTTCTCTAATTTCCTATACTACACTATCCCAGAAACAAGAAATAGAAAATCGGTTAAAACTACATAGAAGAAAGTTTATCGACCAAGAGAATTTTATAAGTATGACCAAACGGCGATATATCCCATCCCATGACGTGTGTGTGTGATTTTGACACCAATAGCTGATAATCAGCTGTAATGTATTCTAGCACTGCTATCCTCGTTCCTGACAGACAAAACCGTGATTGAATTAGTTCTAATCCCTATTGCATTTACATCTATTGTGTCATTTCGTGACCGCAATTGTTAATTTTTATAATTTCCCCGACTTCGTGTGACACTCAGCGATCGTGCAACAGGTCATCGGGCAGTACAAAACACGAATTAATTATATACCTAGCTGTTGTTCTTGTAATTACTACAAACAACATTGAAATGCATGTTTCGGATTCATTATTCAAACAGATTTTGCTAATTAGTTTAATTACCCACTTGCCTATTTGTATGCCTATGAAACATTATTTAAAATGTCTTAATTACCTACTGTTGAGTTTTTGGCATTTTGTTGACAAAATTCGTATTAGAACACCAGAATTGATGCGGAAGGCAAAGGACAAGTTATAAAGAAAACATCCTAGTTCAAGACACGTTTAAAGGCTCCCACAAACAGGCGCGACGCGACAGCCCGACACAACGGCGCCGCCCGTCGCGCGGCACGCGGTGCCTTTGTGTCACGCGTCGCGTCGCGCCAGTGTGCACGAGCCTTAATTCCCGCGGACATAGATGCACATACCGTCACACACAGCTGAATGTTAATTCCTTGATTGTGTTTAATTACAAGTATTTTTCCCACAACCAATTAGGATCTCGTTCATATGACAGCGAAGCAATAAATATATCAATTAGTCCCTGTCTTTACTAACGAACGACGAAGATTCTTATGCCTTTAGTTCTAGAAGCTTATCTTATTCAATTCATTCAGCGCTTTTAACCCTTTTCTGGTGATTGATTGACTTCATAAACCCAATATCTGAAAATCTAAAAAGTTATGTGTTTTTTGTACTAAATGTAAGAAAGAAATAAAGAAAATACGTTTTTACGTTTTTCGTTTATTGTAATTGATTTGATATTTAATGTTATATCAGAATTGAATTGATTGAGCTAATTGATAATGTTGAACGGATGGGACATAAAGGATTGGATTATAAAGGAATTCGGTGTGTGGAAGTATACTTAGAAAATACAATAATCAATATTGATTCGCAACGGCGTGAAATTATTTTTCGCTGCATTGTTACATAACACTTAGATGGTGCGGTAAAATGTCGATGATTTCTTAGAAAAAGATGACGATATGCGAATCAATATCTAAGATAATATAATATATATTTTATAGCGAGAACAAAAAGTTATAAGTGTCATAAATATTATTTAAAGTATGTTCCTTACCGAAACTTTGCTGTATTCGTGATGGTGCGCCAAAAGTAAAGGCGCACAGCTAGAGGCTGCACTGGACACGCTCAGCGCATCGCCCTCGCTGGTCCCCTCCGCCTCATCCCACCGCCGACGCCCCGACCCGCTGCGAACACCCCCGACCAATCCCGAACCCCGCTCAAGCGAAGCACAACCAAGCGACTCGTCCGCATCGACCCTCGGAATACCACTATCATCCTCGCACTCAGACGACGAACTTTCACAACCTTCTAAGCAAATACCACTCTCGTGTTTCGAAGAAGAAACCTCTGACTTATCTTCGGAATTCTCCTCTACGATAACATCGATTTCAGGTTTGGTTTTACTTCCAAATCTGAAAGAGTCGCTGTGGACCCACGGTCTTTTCGCTGTGCTTACTTCGGACTTCACTGTCTCCGCGTCAGAAACTTCTTCGTCCGAGTGCAAGGTACCGTCGTCGGAATCATCATCTGACGAGTCTTGACAGGACTTAAATGACGCATCAGATTTGATTGTGGCGTTAGAATTACAAGTGTGAAGTGACCAGTGACCGGAATATTCCGAGGAGCTCGATTCCCTTATAGGCAAATAGACACCAGAAGCGTGAGATAGAGTAGAGGCGGTCGATGTTGAATGTTCATTTAATGATATCACGTCTGCAATGTCTTTGATTGAGTAAGGACGTGCAGATGAAGACGATGAAAGTGTAGAAGGGTGTGACATTGGAGTGTAAATAGGACTGTCTAGATCAGTTTTGTTTGCACTCAGATTAGAATTTCTCGCGATAATATCATCTAGAGTAACTACCGCGTATGGGTCTTCTAAATGGCTCGGCACCGATTTATTTTTTGGAATATTTGATTTGGATGCTGTCGAATAAGGAGAAGTATCTAAAGTAATATCGGGCGTTGAAATACTCCGTTTAATAGCAGAAAATTTAACGACTAGGTCAACAGGAGAATCACGTCTGCTTGAGTGCAATGTGCAGGTGCCAGAGTCGCAGTAACATTGAAATGACGAAGATACCATTTCTGATTTGTTTTTAAGTGCTTCAATGTCTATAGTAACTTTTCCATCCTCGGCATGAACACTTTTATCTAAAAGGTCTTCAGCACTACTGTGGAACTTGCGTGGTCTGGGCCGACAAAAGCATATAGCAGTTTCATAATAGCTGTCTCTTTTGTCATTGGGGACTTTCGTAAATGGTGGTACATCACTATAAAGTGTGTCTCTATTAAAAATATAAATAAATTCTTTGACTGTAGGCGCTTTATATATGCAGTGTCCAGTACCTCTTATGTGATAATGAGCTAAAGTTTCTTTCAAAAATGCATTGTTCCACTGAGGTAGATCTTTAACTTTTACTGAATTTCTATCTAGTTCAATATTTGTGAATGTTTTATGTCTAAAAAGAACTTTCTTCTTACCAAGATTGTCGGCCTTTTTATTCGGCATGGTACCAGTCATAGACAAATACAAAGAGTTTTCTTCTGCATCACAGCTGCAATCAACATTTTCCAAAGCACTATTTTCCGTCATATCCGAAGAATCTGAAGAGTCAGAATGAGTTCGAGATATTGTTGATTTCGACGCAGAAAATGCCGAAATCTTACCATGTCGAAAAGACTTAGACTTTTCAGATAGTAAAATATCTTCGAGATTAGTTTCGTCTATCATAGAATCCGACGATGATGTGGACGACCGACTGCAGGTCGACAATTTTTCATCAAAACTATCCGAACTAAATTTCTTAGGAACAAAAGTTCTTTTAATAGGCTCTGGTTGTTTCTTTTCTTGAATTACAGCTATATTCTCATACAACGTTTTCTTTTGCATTTCATCAAGAGGTTTTATAGGAATGTGAATTCTTGCAGCAGGTTTTGGTATGGTCTTAATCTCCATCACCACATTTGCATAAATATTTTCGTTGCTATTTGCACCACCCGCCATTGTCGCCCTCGGAGGAGGTTTTGGAAGTGATAATTTCTTAATGCTACCACCAGTGTCAAATTTAGAAAACTCATATGGCTCGTAGCATTCGTTTACTGAGTTCGTTGATTCTGTAGATACAACTGAAATGATTGATCTTGAATGTTTTATCTCCCTAGGTTCAAATATATTTAGCTTCAAAGACCTATTGACAGCTTCATTAATATTTAAATCTTTGTTACTTCTATTACAGTCTATTTCTGTAATTACCACAGATTCCGGGATAGATTCTTGGGAATCACTGAGTTCATTGTTCTCCGATATATTAGGTAAAGATGTTTTAAATCCAGGACAGCTCCTATTACTTCTGTTAACGACAGAGTCTCTGTTTAACGTGCCTAACCGATCTAGTGAAATAGTATCAAATTCATCATTACATACAATTTCACCCGATTCCTCCCTTTTCGACAGCATTTTAAAAAATTTACTATTTCCTATAAGCATTGTATTTGAATTGCTTTTGTGTTCAGATTGTTTCGATTTCACATCGACTTCCGCTTCACTGTTAGATATGTTAGGAGCTGAATTAAATTTCGCTTTCAGGCCCAAGCATTTTGAAGCAAGCTTTTTAACAAAACTTTGAGGATGATTCTTTGTTAGAGACGATGAAGATGGAGATAAAAAGCTTTCGTTATTATTAGTATTTTTCTGGGTCTCTGTGGTTTTCCTGTAAAACACATAAAGCGACAAAAAATAAAATAAATCATAAAAATAAGTTTAACTTAATTTAATATGATGTCATGAATTGTGTTATTTGTTTTTTAGTTTTCATTTGCCACCACCAAAAGCGCGAAAGTCCGTACATAAATGGAAGTAAGAAAAATAAACAATAAGTAAATACTTAATATACTTATAGATAATTATAACATTAAAACTAAAAAATATATTTTGTTAACCATCAATTTTTTTTTCTACCAATCGCCAAGAAGTTGTTTTACTTGAGCAAACTTTTTCTTTAATAAGCCACCCGATTTAGCGTCTAATGTCGACGACTTTTCTTGGTTTGATTCATTAAAGTTAGTGTCATCAAATTTGTATAATGTTACGTCGTTTTCTGCAGTATAATCAATACAAGTTGGATATTTTTCATCTTCAACCATTTTAGGTTTACTATAACCAGACAAGTCATTAAATGAAGAATAAAAACCCTCTTTGTTTTTCATGGAAACATAAATCTCCTCACAGCTGTAATAAATGTTTTGGCTACCACCAATCTGACGAGCTCTAGCATGAATCTTTCTTTGAATTTTCTTTTCTCTGTCAGGATCTTCATGACAATAACAAGGCATTGGTTTAGCTATCTGTCTTGTTTTAGTGAATGGCTGGCCATGTCCATGGCATGCTCTTGGATTTATTTCATAGATATACGAATAATCAAGGGACTCATAAAGGCATCCAATATCACCTCTAAGGTGAACGAGATCGGTTTTGTTGAGTTGAACAGACAATGATCGTTCATGATGTTCTGAAGGAGACATTGTAACATAGTCTACGGGATTTTCACAATCACCATTATTTTCCAAAGGCGTGGCAAACATATCAGGTTTAATGCTAGTACCTGTAATCGTATAGCTTCTATGAAACAGATTATTACCGTGCATAGTTACATAATCGTTTTTAGCGACGATATTTGTATCTACGACATCCTCCGACAATTTACTATTAACATTTTCATATATATTTTCTTTGTCGTAATCGTTGTTTTTAGCAACGAAATCGTTGTTTTCAGCAACGAAATCGTTGTTTTTAGCAACGCAATTGTTAACATATATTGTTTCAGCATGATCCTCATCAGGGTCAAACTTCGACACATAGGCTATTGGTCTTGAATAAGGCTGTGGTCTCTTTTTCAAATCATTTGAAATCATATTCTGATTTCTTTGGACTTGCTCCATAGTGCTTCGCCTGATTCTTTCACCAGGTTCAACAAGATCACTTCGTACTGCATGCACTACAGCACCTACTTCTTTCTCTGACTCGGGGCCAGCCTTCGATTTATTTCGCGATAGGAGCTCGGTAATGAGTTGGTTTTGATTTGCTAATAACTCTGTACATGCAGTTTCCGATGAAATGGCGTTGCCTAAAATCTTACGTTGTATATTGTTCTTGGCTTTGTGGACAAAGCTTTCGCTTCGCTCCCTCATATCGACGGAAATTGAACTATTGACAATATTTTTATTAAGTAAAACGTGGTTCTTTAAACGTGCTTCCGGTGATGGTGTTGGATTATAAGCATTAATCACATATAAATTGCCTTTTCTATCATTACCCATTTCTGGGGAAGCGTTAAGTTTGGGGTTAAGCAGTTTAGCAGTCGCAGTATCGCTATAAGACCTGTAAATTAAAATAATTATTTCGTGTAGCTGTTTAGCTGTATCATGTGGAGACGATTCATATTTTTTTCTTTTGAAATTAATTTAATTATCAACATTTTTAAAAGTGTAACAACATTTTATTCAGGCACTTCAACAGGGAGACAAGCTTTCTTTAAAAAAAATCATTAGGTTTGAATTTCATTCCTTTAGGAGCGTCCACGTTTTCAGTAAAGCTGAAAGTGCTCATCCTTAAGTATTTAGCTCGCCATCAAAGGACGTCGTCGGGAGATATTTTTCTCGTGTCACAAACCTCTCACCTAGCTGTTTGCAGACAAAATCAGAGACTCGGAACATTTTAATGAGGCAACCCGCATTCAAAGTTTTCACAGTCCATTCTTTTGTAAACTTACATGTGATAATTTCATTGACGGCGCGAGCGTTTTCTTTTGCAAGTGAACTTTAAGGAAAGTATGGATAAAATTGTTTTTATGGAATTGCGTTAGCAAAATGTGTTGTGTCTTGCTATCGTGTTATTTAAATTTAAAATAACTTTTACAATCAGCGTGATTATTATTTAGATTGATTAATTACTTAAATTTGGGGGTGTTTTGATGTGTTACTAACCACTTTTTTAAGATTCTTAAACCGTATCACTGACACCCATATTAGAAGAGTTCTTCACTGACTTCTAGCATAAATACCACGATTTCCTTTATTATTTTATTTTTAATTAAAAAACTGTCCTACACGTGAAACGATGTTCTAAGATAGCAATCATAGTTCAAAGGAGACATGTCGTATGTCGTAATTCAGACGAGGCACTCCAATTAAAACTGAATGTTTTGAACCTGTCCTTTAAGCGAGCAGGCTCCTTTACAGCCACCACGGATCTCCCTTTACGAATCAACGGAGAGATTTAAATAAAAAGAAATCGTGCGTGTTAGTATTAAAAAGACGAAGAAAAAAGATACCCCTCACCGTGTTAATGGCTTTTGCGTAATGAGTTTTTTCATGTTTTATGAATTGTGTGTAAGTACTTGTGAAATTTCGCACAGTCAAAGGCAGAAATATTAAATGTGATTTCTGACTTCCATGAACGAAAAGAAAAATCTCGAAGTATGAGGGACAGAATTATGTTTGCAAAAGACTGCGCGTAAAATGTATTTACGCTAACTTGAGATTTTGCTACATTTCTTTGAAAGGTGTAGTTTTAAATTGATTAGTGCATCTCGAGTTGACGTAATAGCTTAGGCTCAGTTTTTGAGCCGTTTTTTCAGGAAATAAAATGTTTGTAGAGACTCCATTATAAATCGCTTTAAATGCCAGAAAATAGTAAACAAATGAAGTACTAAATCAGACACTGTTCTGCATAAACAATTTTTTAAAGGATCGAGAAACGTGTGGTTACATTATATCCAGCAGCACTTTAGACGTTGTACTTCCTATTTCCTATTAGTAACTGCCCCAGTTCTGTTCGCAGTCATGCTTATAATATATTAGCATTTCATTTGTTTACTTTTATTTTCTTAAGTAAATAAATCGTAGAACTTCGGACCTGTGTGTCAGGCTAATTTGAACTTTATGAATAAGAAAATAAGACTCACATTACGGCGTCGGGGCTGTAATCTTGAACGGGGAACGGTGGTAAGTCTTTGTCGCTGTCAAAGTTTCCCATGATGTTCTCATACTCTGTCAAAATTGTACATATAACTTAGATTGACGACATTCAGAAAAAAATATGCAAGTTGTTTTTATATGAATAATTTTAATAAATACATTAATCACAATTAGGCATTTATTGTTATTATTTCATGTAAGTATTGCCTAGTGGGACAACACAGGCTAGATAGATAAATTATATTACTTATTTTATTTAAACCGATGTTAATAAATTAATCACAAAATCTCACATAGCAGCTTGTTAAAACAATTAGATCACACAAGGTTAAAAATATTTCTCCTGTTAACTAACTATAGCAATGTGCAGGATACCACAATCACCTATACGGTAACCATGTTTCAGCTTTGGGAGCAAAATACAGTACGCAACCGTTAAAATGACACATAGAATTATAAACAAAGTAAAAAGAATATGTATGGATCGTAGCAGGTGGCGTTTTGTAGTTCCTGCCTACCCCCATGATAAGAAGGCGAGAGTTTCTGAATTGACTCTGTATACCATCATCTCTTTCACTCATACCTTCATGACAGTCTCTTTCTAAATCTCGGTGCGCCTTATTGACGCCCGGATGCTATATCTATATAGAAATACAAAGATTTGCGGTAGAAAACCAACAAAGAATAAAACAAAATCGTTTAATGGTTTATTAATAAGTTAAAAATAATGTTAGGACACATTTTACTAGGTATGGCAAGTTTAACAATAGCTACAGTATAAGTTTAGTACAGCTATGTTGATCTCCGCTGAAAGCGACATTGAAGTTACTGTAAAGATTAAGAGGGATGCGATAAAGTAGCCCGCGACATTAAAATTTACTTACGTTTTAGCAAATTGCAGGTCAGTGTCAGGTTGTATGTTGATTAAAATATAATTCGCGACCGTAACAAATATTACTTTACAGAATTATTATAATCATAAGAATCAGCAATAGAATTGGCCTCAAATATCATGATTTCATGAAATAGTCATTCAATAGGGTAATATGAACTTAGAGATATGTATTGATGATTTTTATGATTATAATTCTATAAATAAATATTTGTTGCGGCCGCGAATCATATATAGATCAACATACAAGCTGATTGACTGACCTGCAAATTGCAAAAAACGTAAGAAAATTTGAATTCCCCGGGCTACTCTGACGCTTTCTCCTTAAAGCCACATTTAAATTGCACTTCGTCAAAATCTAAAACAAGCAAAACATAGAACATAGTCATACAGGTGATATAACACTAAAGCAGCGTTCACACCAAACGATTCAGCCACCGACTGTGAGAATGTATGAAGAACAAAAGGCAGCCGGGCTCGTGGCTAAGTACTAGCAGCCGCACGCGTCGATCGAAGGTTTAGCTATGCTTGCCGTAGTCGGTTCGTGGAAGGGGGACCATCCATTACATCACATATGGAGACCCCTTCGTGCCTGGGCCGGCAGCAGAAATATGCAGGTGTGGTGGTAGTAGACCAGGTACTTCTCCGGACGAGCACTTACACTAAAAACTCTACTTACTTTGCACATACCTAACTAGCAGGTTTCTTACCTGTCTGGTTATTGTGTGACTCAGGGATGCTAAAGCGATTATTTGTACACACGACGGCATATCCAGTTTTATTAGCTGACCTCGTCCTTGACTTTTCGTACAATGAGAAGTCAGCTTATACTGGAATTATAGCTTGATATGTCGTCGTCGTGCGTACTTATCGTATCAATTTGTCCGTAAATTACGAGTAAAGAAGAATATTCGTAAGTCTATACACAACTCAGGGGAAGACCCTAATTCAAAATCATATAGTACACACGGCTACATATCAAGCTATACGTTTCCAGTGTAAGCTAACCTCTCATTGTACGGAAATCCTATACAATGCGAGATCAGCTTATACTGGAAATGTATAGCTTGATATGTAGCCGTGTGTCCAGTGTTATCTTAGTGCGCCATATTTAATATTAATTCTTATCACATTGCAAATACGTATCGTATAGGTAAGAATAAATATGGGTAGGTATGTTCCTACTTGAATAAATGGTATTTTATTACTATTTGTTCTTTAAACAAACGGGTTTGCTGAATATTATCACCAGGGCCAGCAGTCTCGACATAGATAGCGACGCTGTCGCAAACTACCGATCGCTAAATATTAACGTGAAACCTCAGTTGCAGCGCGCCAAATTCAAAATTTCTTTGAATTTGACGATTGATATGAAATTGATGGTTATTATTCGATAAATATATAATTCCCACAGTCGAGCATAGCATTTTGATCAACATATGACGTAAAACAGAACTGCAATTTGCAAAAAAATTAAGAAAATTTGAATTTTGCGGGCTACAACTGAGGATTCATTTTTATATTTAGCGATCGGTAGTTTACGACAGCGTCGCTATCTAGTCGAGACGGCCGGCCCTGGCCCTGCAGTCTCGACAAATATAACGACAAAAATCGGTCGTTAAGTCTAATCGATGTCAAATTTCTTTAATAGATCTTCAACCTTACACTTTGGAAATAAAATTGAAAATATATTAAACTAATTTGACAACGATACGACTTAGCGAGCGAGTTTTGTAGCTGTCTAATGTCGAGAATGCAGGGGCTGGAAAGTTCGAAGGAAAATTCGTAAATCTTTGACAATCGTTACAAGTAGTCAGAAGCCCGACAGTCTGGTAACCAGTCTTACCAAGGGGTATCGTGATGCCAAGTAACTGGTTAGATTTAGAGGTTAGATAGGCAATCGCTCCATGTAAAGTACTACATCACTATTCAGCTGCATCTTGTTATACTGCAAGCCGACCCTAACATAATTGGGAATAGGCTAGGCAGATGAGTAAAGGCTCGTGCACACCGGCGCGACGCGACAGCCCGACACAAAGGCTCGTACACACTGGCGCGACGCGACAGCTCGACACAAAGGCGCCACCCGTCGCGCAGCACGCGGTGCCTTTGTGTACGCTGTCACGTCGCGCCAGTGTGAACGAGCCTTATGTCGGCAGCTGACGTTTTATTTTATACATTTTGAACTTGACGCTCACATTCGGCTGCCGACTATACGTTCGGTGTGAACGCGGCCTAAAAACGAATTAAAAACTCTTTACTAATGAAAACAGTTACCGATTTTGCGTTTAATCCATCAACACCAGCGAAATCAGTAGATAACATACCTGCTTGAAACATACCTCGTATGACTTTCCTGACTTTTCTGGTCGCTTCTTCAGGATATTCAGCAAGGAGGTCGTAGACTGTCTTTCTTTTAGAGTCCTGGGCATGAAGGTCGGCTCCTTTGTTGAGGAGGATGCGGACTACTGAGGGTTTGCCGAAGCAGGCTGCTTCATGAAGAGGTGTTCCGCTGTGGGTCCTCACGTTAGGGTCCATTCCAGCGTCTATGAGAGCTGTTACCACATCCCTGATAGGAGAGGTTAACTGTTATTATTTTTTCATAAAGACAGGAAAGATTTGTTGCATAATAATTATTTAAAACGTAAGACACACTGAGATGAATAATATGAATAAACAGTGACATCCGTAAAAAAATATAATTATAAAGCTGATATTGTTTGTTGTCTGATTACTTATCTGTATAAGGTTTACTCTTTGTAAAATGATGTCAGGATTTTATTTATTAAAAATTAGCTCAAGTCCAATAAAGATGACACCTACATTCACGCGTTGAATAGCGGCTGGCTGGCTATAAATATTTACTAACAAGACGCTTTTATTTTCTATTATGATCATAACAAATTGAATGCAAATAGTACTTTAGTACAGTTGAACTAGCTATTTGGTATACAGGCAGCAACTTGCAATTACTTTAATACTATGTTGTGAGTGTGCAGAGTAGTTAATTATTTACTCTCTATTAAGTATGCCACAAGCTTAAAAAAATATTACGGACACAATAAAAAATAATATTGTAGTGAAAAGGTTCATATATTTGCCTGTATACCAAATAGATTTTTCGATTGTATATAATGTACACGTACATGCATACCAATATTAGGTCGGGGAAAAAGTTCTTTCGTATTTTATATACAAATTCAAGCCTAAGAGGTCGTGTAGCACCTAAATGGCGAGCTTTTTTGTATACCCAGACTTTTTCAAATGGGTCAAAACGGTTTTGTGGGCAACCCCTTTTCAGCTTTGTCGTAACCACTAATATCGATTGTGCTCCACTTCTTCAAAAATGGTATCGATCTTTACCGTAACAGGGCGACCAGAGCGAGCTGCATCTTTGACATTAAAATTCCAGGACTGAACCCGCTTGAACCAAGTTTGTGCTACTCTTACTGACACTGGGTTAAATCCATAAACGTCACATCTTTTTCACGACTTGTGTCGCATTTTTTTCCGTTTTAACCGAGTTCAAAAAAGGAGAAGAAAGCGATTTGAAAAAATCTTATTTTGTTTGAAAGAGTATACTTATAGGGTGGTCCCATATAAAATTGGTCAAGTTCTGATGAGTGGATTTTGAGTTAGAATCTGTAATACGTATTTTTTCCACGTAGTGTATGTTGATGATATTATAATTACTTCCTGTCACTGTTATTTACTTAGCAAGTGAGGGTAGTATACGAATTTATGTGGGGTAGATACCACACACCTAAAAAGTTGAAAATAAAAATAAATTAGAAAAAAAACAAGTCTTCCAAAAAAAAACACTACAAAGTGAAAAATAACTTTAATTTCTTAAGTCGCTGTTAAAAAACGAAAATACAAAACAAATACACCGACTTCCGAAATGAAAGTTATTCTTCACTTTGTAGTGTTTTTTTTTGGAAGTCCGTTTTTTTTTGTTATAAAACTTCTAAATGTGGCGAATTTCTTCGTTAGATTCACTCTTTTTACGGGCTGAAAAACATTTGAAAAATCGCGGAGAATCTTTTGGACTTTTTATTCTTCTTTTTTAAAATGTCATCTATTTAAAGGTACCAAAACAAGCCAGATACAAACAGTACAGCCAAAGAAATTTTACTACAAAAAAATCACTGGTAGCCTAGGACCTGCAGACGGGCATAAGTTAGGCTATTTTGCATCCTGATTATTTATATTGAAAAATATGAAAAATACAAAATAAACGCAGTTGAATTGCCGGGTACTAGCTACTACATCCAATTCAGTAAAACCTGTAACAAAATTGGAATCGACAGCGACAAGCCGAACATGTAGACTGGACGTCGCCGTCGTACATATCGACATTCATAAACCAATCATTCATATTCATGTGGCTAACGAAGCGCGGACTGGACGCATAGAAATTTTATCAAAAGCTCCTGTTTTTTATAAATGAATCTACCGAATGCACGCTATTTTTTGTAAATAACACAGCATGAATAATTTGCGTTATGTTGGTTTAAACGAGCAAACAAAATATACCTTGAAGGGATAACAGCTAGGTTCGTTATATCCCAAAATTAAGTACCTTTTATTATGAGAGAGCAAACTACACGAGCATAAGAAACTTAACAATAGAGTAAAAGGTATGAAAGTCAAAGAAAATATAACTAATCCTAACTAATATTATAAATGCGAAAGTACGCTTGTTTGTTTCTTTGTTACCTTTTCATAGCTAAATCACTGTATCGATCGTCCTGAAATTTTGCATATACGTTGTCAGGTGTACAGAAACGGACATAGGGTACCTTTGATCCCGAAAAAAAGTACTGTTCCCGAGGAAAACAACAATAACGTTCTTATGATAATAGATGGCGCCACGAGTCTTTCGTTTCTTGATTGAATTATAACCCGAATTGATTGTCAAAGTCTAAATTAACGCGAGCGAAGCCGCGAGCAAAAGCTAGTGCTATCTATATAAATTCAGCGCAGGTAACAAATCTTAAATTCTAATTCGAATAAACCTTAATTTGCTAAACATAATGACGACGCTACAAGACGACATGTAACGGTTTTAAGTTAGAAACGTAAGCGATTTGTCCATATTTTTAATACAAGTGAATTTTTGGGATGCGTCGAATGTTACTAATTAATGCTCGGTTCCTATAAACAAAAACGAACCGTTTTGCTTACCAATAGTAGCATTTTTTATTGCCAATCTGGTATTAGTAAGCTAATTTTACCTGTGATAGCTACTCCATATGGGAGCGTCTACTATGCAAACCTATGTGATCTTTGCTTCATTATTGGTAAAGATAAAAGAGTCTTAATTTTATCTGAATCTGGCCCGTCTCTACTCTGCAGATTGCGGGCCAGCTCCAACTCCGTCCTGAAGATTATAGCAGGGAGGTACGACTCTCCACTACATTTCCACTTTATTCTATTTACGTACTTGATAAATAGGTCCTTAAATCAGTTTCTATTTTTACCTGGATTTGTTGAGGTTTAGAACTAAACGATAATAATAAATATCATTTTACTAAGGAATATAAGCTGTTTTGTACTAAACTAAAAACTAGAGTTACTACTAATGGTAGGTTTTATCATTTTGAGCAAAATCGTGAAAAAAAAGGCAATTGCCAAAAAGTGGATATGTTGTGGTTTTCATCCTAACCTCCTCAGATATGATCAACACAAGTTTTAAAAAGGTAAATATTAAGTTTCTGCCATCTTCGTATTAATCCTGAATTTCTACAAAACAGTAACTACTCTAAATGTGGTGAACAGACAATATCAAAGGCTCTCCAAACCGCGCACTGCAACCGCATATAGATGTACTTAACTCGTAGATACCTACATCTATTTGGACTGGATCTATTGTATTATTGTTTTGCATAGCTTCCATCAGTAACAAAACAACCGTTTCGATTGTATACTGATTCGCACGTACACCATGTACAGTCACCAAAAGATAAGTAAACACGGTCGTCGATATAGTTGAAGTTTAGTAAGAAACCGATGAATGTTTTCGAATAAAATTTTATATAATTAATAGACTAAAAACAAGTCATTTATCAAATTAAATTTCATTCGAAAACATCCATCGGTATTTTACTAAACCCCAACTATATCCGATGACCCTGATTACTTATCACATTTGGTGACCGTAGACCGCATGCCGTTGAATAAGAGGCCAGCTGATACTGGTCTTGTTACCACTGACGTGCGGCCTGCTGTACGTACGTCGAATGATAGGTACGTTTTATATGGATTTCTATTTTGATAGTTATCGACGACCTCTCACTAGATATTATAGAAATCAAATAAGCGAATATCTATGAATGAGACCATAGAGGACGTACTTTATCATTCACTAGCTTTTGCCCACGGCTTCGCCCGTGTGTATGTTGGAAAATGACCCACGGGAACGTACTACCGGGATTGAAAGTACCGTATGTGTTAATTCAGGTTATAAACTATCTGTGTGTCAAACTTCAGCCAAATCCATTTTTGCGCCAACCCGGAACATACATCCAGACAAACAGACGAAAATTCTTCGTTACTATTTTATTACATGCAGGATTATTGGTTATATGTCGGCAATCCACTAGTTTTCACAGTGGCACCAGGTAAAAACTCTTGAAAATCACTTTGAAAATCAATGCATGCAAATAAAAAAAAAACAATACATTTTTTTTATTATTATTATTATCTGCTTCTACTTCAATATATAATAATCAACCATAAAATGACAATATCTTTAACAGTTTTACAAATCGTTACAATTTTATATCATTTTGAGCAGGTTAGTTGACTAAAATAGTCGATTTCTGCAAAAAAAAAAAACACTGAAGTACTTTATCGGCAGAAAATTCCAAAAACATGTACAACTTCTCAGCAATCTAACGAGATACAATAAGATACCAGATATCGTCAAAAAAATATTTACAAATTATTCGAATATGGTTGACATTTGCATAGAGGTCATCAGGGGTCATCCGGTTACAAATGACCTCTCCTACATCCCCTTAAAGGATTGTCGACATATAACCAATAACCCTGTTTATAGAAGATAGATTATGCTGATCTTTGTCGACGTCGATTTAGGAACAAATGGGGGTTTAGTTGAATTATATGGCAAGGATGAGTGAGAAGTCAGTTTTTACATGGTGCCACTGCACTGCTATCTAACCATTGCAAAACAATCATTTCTAGCGGATGATGCAATATCTCCCTGATTATCAGACTTTTTGAGTTTTAACAACCTCCTACATAAAAACATTTGACACCATATAACACAAATCGCCCTTTCCCGTAACATAGAGCCTTAAAATCAACAGTCACAAGGCTGGTACCGCATGCCACGAGTTGCCAATTTAACCCTTCGACAGGGCGCGGAAAATTGACACATAGGGTAACATGAATACCGTAATGTTGACAGCTGTTGGATACGGCATATTGTCGGCCTAATTCGTTAACCTGCTAAGTCCATTTTGACATAGTTTACAGGACAAAGAAAAATCTGAATAATATCTCTATTAATTTAGAAATCGATATTCTGAAAATCACGTTGGTTTCTATAATTTTTCTTGATATTTTAACTATATAATGTAGCAGCATAACTTATACACATTTTATACAATTTAGAAAAACAATTATTTAGCAGTTTGTCGAGGTGAAGTTTCAATTTTCTTGAGGACTTAGCAGTTTTTTATTTAAATTGAGTATGGTGTATAGATTTTGACGCGTCGCAAGCGGCACGAGGGTCTGGGAACGTTGTCAGTACAAAACTGAGGTCCCAACTGGATTTAGCAGGTTTGCGTTGTGGAGATTGACTGGTGATCAGAAAGCAGTTTTTCGGGCATATCATTTGTCACAGTTTTCGGCTTATATCGCAGTTATTCCTTAAAAGATACGGTAGATATTAGATTGAACTTTTTAACTGGTATAAAAAGTAAATTTTGCCAAAAAATGGACTTAGCAGGTTAACGAATTAGGCCGACGATATTAAATACTAGCTTCCGCCCGCGACGTCGCCCGCGTTTATGAAACATATCATATGGCACTCAACAATAGGATAGATTCCTATCAGTGAAAGAATTTTTGTAATCGGCTCAGTCCTTCCTCTTACAAACGAACAAGTTTTAGCTCTTTATACAGGGTGACAACCCTCATCGACGCGCAAACTGTAACCATGAATTCAGCACGTGATTCTAGACTCCTAGCTTAGAAATTTTTCTTCGGCTATAAAAAATCATCTGCTGTTTCATAGAAAAGTGCAATACCTACGCGGTCAAAATGTATAGAGCAACTAATGTTTTTTTTTAATAACCGACAAAAACTATCAACCCGGGTGTGATCAGAATTATGTACTGAATCCATGGTAACAGAGCCCGTACTATGACGTGTTAAAGTCATCATTGTTCCAGCGTGAAAGAGACGGAGCTATATATGACCGATAGCACTATCCCTTTTTCTCAATGGAACCATGATGGTATTAGCACGTCATAGTAAGGCAGCAGGTTGTCGTCAGGCGTCAATGTCACTTCCACCCTGTAATAGGTTCAAGTAGCTAAAGTTTCTGATCTGCAAAGCTCCGTTCGAAATCCATCCGTGTCGAATAGAACATCAATTAATGCTATCAAGAGTCCTCTAGAAACTGATCACCAAGCAAAACCCCGAAAATTTTGTCAGTTTAATCAAATAGACGACCGCGGTTCTTCTGACAGCTATTTACTGTCAGGGGGGACAAGGCAAATTAGTAAATGCAAATATGTCATTTTCGATTCGACAGAAATGGACACTATCAATTTCTATATCTGTCCATACTAAAGTTGCCGAGCGAAAATGGTTGGAGCGGCAAGTGACTCAGGCAGAACAATGGATCTTTCAAAGTATCAATTATTGTTATTAAACATATGGACTGTTTATTAATTTATAGCAGTGGTCAATACGTACGTGTATGAACCATTACTGTGACTTATTGACCGATAGAGAATGCACCATTAATGTCAGTTTTCACTGACAATAGGTGACAGCTAAATAAAACCGCGCTGTAGGATTTTCAAAGCTCGGAAATCCAACCAGAGCAATAATATTCATGCGTTAATTTAGGTACTACCTAATGGTAGTCAAAAAAGGACCTTATGTCTATAAGTGACAACCTATAAGACCTATAGGGTACAGGAAAGGCAATATTGACCAAAATATTGACGTGTAAAAGTATCATAAAATATCAAGGTACTTTCAGAAAAAAAAATCATTTAATTCCATAAAGGACCACGAACGAAGGATTTTTTTGAACAATGTGACGGCTGTATGCGAAAGAATCGGCCATAACGTTCTCTAAAATCTTCAGACACACAATTTTTATACTGTACATAAATATACCGCATCTTCTGAAATATTGACGCTGGCAACACCGACATGTAAACAGGCAGGAAAGCCATCGATGCGTTATAACGAACGAATGAATATGAATACGACGCAATTGCCGCACGCCTTTGCATTTACATAATTTTAATAAATAACATATACCTACCTACAATGTTTATGGTAAGACGGTTAAGTATAATAAAGAGTGAAAGCTTTCTTATGTTAGAATGATGATTTTTCAGTCTGATTCCAGATCAAACGAGTAGAAACGAGGCGATTATCATGACCATCGCCCAAATTTCGTAATACATCTTCAATCACAATCTCACAGATTTTGAAGGAAATTGCTAATCCATTGCTTGATATGTTTGAACAATTTGTCTGCTCAACAACGTAAATAACGCAATGAATGTTGTTGAACTGTCAAAATGAAACACATTCCTTGTGCTACGTTATTACCCCGCTGGTTTGTAATCTGTGAATCATACGTATAAAACCATGTGAACAGAACACTTACTTCCTCCCATTCTTGCTGGCCCTGTGAAGTGGGGTTGATGTGAACATCACATTACGGCAGGCGGGGTGTCGGTACTGGTCTACTAAATGCGGCCGAACTTGAAGTAGGTGCTGTACTACTGTCAACCTAGGAGAAAAGTTTATTGTTAATTAATCAAATATATCAGGGGACTGGGTTGGCAAAGGAGTTTTCTTCTGTTCAAACTGGCCGTGGTTTGACCCACGATGTGCAAAAGTGCAACCTGAGCAGCATAGCTATTCACAACTATTCGATACGCTTCCGTGCGGAATCGAACACCAAAAACACAAATCCAAAACCCGAAAATATTGACAGTTTAACCCAAATATACGACCACTAAGATTCTTCTTCCATCTTCCGACGGCTATTTGCGGTCAGGGCAAATCTAGGCAAATCAGGTAAGCGAAAATGTGTACTTTTGGACTCGGAAGCCTGTCGAATGGTTGTGAATAGCTATAGAATAGAATAGAATTTTCTTTATTAGAGTAACCAAGACTCAACAAGATTGTTAGTAAAACTTACGACTATGTTAGTAAACAGAGACACTTAACAAAAACAATACAATAAATAACGATTTGTCACCGTTGCGACATTCCATGAGAGACGGCACAACAGTGACCCACGTAAACACAGTCCAGGCGACTCGCAACCATGCTTAAGACACTGTTGGAGCTCACCCGCACCCTGCGCACCAAGGAAGCGCACCTTTTACGCATTGTTGCATAAAAGCAATTTACGTGCGCATTTCCAAACATCCCTGACGCACTACAGAAACGTGGCAACCCCACCAGTATCCTAAACGCATCGTTATATTGAACGCAAAGATCGTACAATCTTTGCGTACATCTAGCCCACGATGTTTGGATACGATACGAATTCGATTAACGTAATTATCGGGGGGGAAAACAAGCCCAGTATCTTACCCCAGGGTTTCGCAGTAGACGACGAAAGGATTATAATTGTCTAGAAGATGGGTAGCAGTAATCCATTTTTACCCATCTGGTAATTATTGCAATACTCAGTCACAACAACCTTTCATTGTAATAGTCTAGTGGTAGTTTCTTCGTAGAAGACGAAGTGCCGGTCGTCCGGCGGCGGCCAGACGGGCGGACGACATTTGTTAGGTAGGTCCCGTCACGTAAAACGAACGTTGGCAGTTTACTTGCGCACTAAGCGATTAATTTAATTCCAGCCTATCCAAAAGTATTAAGTAGCAAGTAAAGTACATATTATGATCTACAATAAAACAATTACACTTATAATCGTTGAGCTCCTTAAATTCCGAGTTGAGCTGCACGATTACTGACAAATGCGTGCACTGACTGGACAGGTCCACTCAATCTGTGTGGTTTTTCCTCAAAGGACCATTTCAGACACAAATCTACATGGTCTCCACATGATCTGATCAAGATTATGTCTGGACTTTAAAAGAGACTGTGACCTCTGAGTTTGTTTCGGCCTTTCTTCTCAGAGTAGTCAGGTAGGAAACGCCGCGACTTCTTCTAGTTTTTAAAATATGATTGACGTGTAAAAGTGTTTGTACAAACCTATTTACAGAAATAAAATCATTTATCATTTATTATAAATATTATAAAACAATAGCCTAGTACTTTAGGACGCGCCTGAACTCGTGCGCAGACACATCCCCTCCACTGTCGCTCAGCGTTATTTTTACGTGACGACAATTGGAACCTGGATAAGGGGAGCACGGAAACGTGGGGATTGGCGCAAAAACGAGAGACATAAGCAAAGCAGTGGATGAAGTGTACTTGTGGATGTGATGATGGTGATTAGTAGTTCCCGACTGGTTGCGATGATGTAAATCTTACAGCAGGTGCACAATAGGCTTATATTATAAGGTCTTTGTTTAGCAGTGATCCTTAACAGTCACCCTGTCCGCGAAGCAGGTACAATAGCAATTAAACAATTGTCATGAATCATATTGTTATTCACGGGACATGGAAAGTGTACAAACATGGGTGGGTTGTACTGTGTAAACATTTAGAACTAGGTATTGTGTATTTATTTAATTTTGTTATTATTATCTTTTTGTATGCTGACCGGTTGACGTCATCACGTCAACGCGGGCTGTCGCTGAAAACAAGCGCTGGGGCTCTGATACGCATAGGGCCGTAACACTGCAGACCGATGGGCACATTTTCGCCAACTTGTTCTTTTTTTTTCTCTGCATCAAGTTTACCGCAAATAAACGTATTCTTTCTTTCTTAAAACATGTTCTCACCTCCCATACTGCGCAGCCAGGTCCAGGGCACTTTCATCGTTATTGTTCCTGATGGTGACATCGGCTTCTGATGATATCAGCAGGGCCACCACGTTGACAAAACCGAACTGAGCGGCTATCAGCAATGCTGTTTCGTGGTCTGACGTCTGTGGGACAAAGGATAGAGTTTATTTTTCGTATTTATGAGTAATATAAAAAGGTTTTTATGATTTAAGATGCCCCGGTGAGGACATACTGTTAAAATCTGTTATATTCACTTAATTATTCCAATTGTCTAATGGCCACAAACGTAATTATGGCCACATAATAATGGCAGTTACCTTCGCTGTGCGAAGATGGTATGTAGTCGATTTAAAACACTTGTATACTAAAAGTGGCTTAATCGTATACTTTTTATGCTGAGCTCTAGTGCAAATTTGCTAAATTCTGTGTTTCGTCTCAGCTTTTGATCTAGTGTCGTATTTCGGAATGTAAGCCCAAGGCCTGTAAATGAGCCGCGACTAACAAATTGTAACCAAAACTGTTGCAAATCGTGTTCAACACGCCCTTTTACTTGACGATATCTTATCCGTATTCAAATGTCGACGCCCCAGCAAACACTGACCGGTTCTAGGTAAGTCACCGGGTCCCAGGCTAGCCCTATTTAAATAACTATCAATGAATGTACCAGAGGCTTGTCGACAAGTAATTTAATTGTCTTAGTGAGTAATAATAAACTATTGTAGGATAGTAGTAACTTCTAAGGCTTTGATTCATTGCCTTAATCGTGGCATTGCAAATCTAGGCATATTTATGAAGTATAATTTACATAATATGCGGAATATAGTTTGTTTTCATGTGAATACACCGAACAAAACTTCTGATATAAATTATCTTACGTACATTATCATATAAAGAAGTTAAGATTTCTATCCATATATTCTTTCAAAACTATGCTCGTATTTCACCATCCGGTTTCTTCCAGCTTTTGTAATTGACAACATACTTAATATTAATATTTTATTAAATAGGCCCCTGGAATGCCTGAAAGCAGGTATGCGAGGGCCGAGTGTTGTAAACTGAACTCGTAAGCACTTAAAGGGCGAAGCTCTGACGTAATTAACATTTCTGGAATGTTCTGGAACTTACTAGCGGCTCGTGGATAAATGGGTGTCAAAAACATACTTGGAGCAACATTGTTGGGATAGGTAACACATGGGCAGACACCGTTCCTATTTCTACTGCTAAACACCGTTGCTATGTTCCGGTTTAAAGGGTAGAGGGAGGTATAGAGTTGTTATTACAGTACGGGCACACGACATCTGCGATGCCTCTGGAATTAGGTACAGATGTCCAATAGCTACGCTGACTATACTTATACTATCAGGCTTGCTTGTCTCATCATAATCTGCACAGCTGAATATCAGTAAGTATTTTACTGCAATTGCTGACCTACATACACCAGTAAATGAGTAACACAATACCCCTTGTCAGACGTTCCGAGTTTCTGACCCCTGCGAATTTGCGAACCAATAAAGAAAGAAACGTCACCGGCGAAATACGGGTGTAGGTTACCCATATTAAGGACCTCTGCCTAACCTACGGGAAATATAGGCTTGATGTTATTTTAGGTTCAAACAAGGCTGAGAAGAAGTTTCTAGAACTTACCACCTGATCAATAATAATGCGAGGTGATGGGTAGTGATGCAGTAGCATCCAGCAGACATCAGTGTCACCGTTGAACGCGGCCAGGTGAAGGGGCGTAGCACCTTTCTTGTCCACCATGCTTGGCGAGGCGCCTACTGACAGTAGCACGCGGACTATTTCTCTAGAACAGGAATGAAAGGGTTAATTTTCTTGCATGATGCTAATGCATATCTATTCACATTTTGAAAAAATATAAAACATATTTGATTAAAGTCGCATGTCGTGTCTGTCTGTGTAACAGCTTACTTAGATCTTCGAAACTACACAATGAATTTTGATGCGGTTTTATGATATCATCGGGCGCGGCGCGGCGCGTTTCAATGCATAGATTTAAGGCTCGTGCACACTGGCGCGATGCGACAGCGTGACACAAAAGTACCGCGTGCCGCGCGACGAGCGGTGCCTTTGTGTCTCGCTGTCGCGTCGCGCCTGTTTGCGAGAGCCTTTATATGGAACTGGCCTCGAAGGCAGCGGGGCGGGGAGCGACGCGGCGAAGTTTTTGCGTACGCGGGTCTGGGTTGCCGCGCTGCAATCGCTATCTTCGCGACAGAGGTCTTAGAGAATTTATTCGGGAATGTTTGTGTTTAATACATTAATGTTAAACTTAAATAAAGCATAGAAATCTCGATTTTTTTGACATTTCCCCATAACACAGTTCCGACATAAAGCCAAGTAATAAAGCTACTGCGAGACACCAGATATTTAGCCTAGATCTGATAGGATATTGTAAGTATTGATCAAACTTATTGCTCTTTTTGTTTAGTCATTGTAGGTTCGAGAGGGGCCTATTACAATGCACAGAGCTCTGTACAACTCCACTATCTTGTTATAAAATTGGTCTACTCTATGGTTAAATCTCATCAATATTTTTCATAGAAATTATACATTTCATATCACAGCTAAATCATTTGTAAAAAATAACACAGGTACTGTTCCAATATCATATTGTTTACAAGTAATTTGAATAAGTTAATGATTCATTTATGATATCAACCAGTTTTTCCTGTTGTAACGTATCCCCGCTCCCTTGACGACAGACACACTAATATCAATGCGAAAGAAAAGTGGAATAACATTGTTTTTCTTTTGTCATTATTGCTATCATGTTTGTACTTTGTATCGTTGCCATAACTAATATTGCATTGCATGTACAATTAACAGGCTGACCTTGAATTACTATAATTTTTGCCACGGGTTGAAAATGAGCAACTATTATAATGGAACCAACTCGAATATCCCAAATTAATATAAGTATCCAATTGAAAATGTAGGCAGCAACAGATGATTTTTTCTCTTTTTTTCAGAATAAAATTGGTCTTTCATAGGAAATGTTATTTATTTTTTATGAGTATTTTTACCCCCACTTAATTTGTGAATTTCAATGTATTTATTGCTTTTAATGTTAAGGGTACGAGGAGTCAATACATAGTGCCAATGTCTAGGTTTGGTAAAAAATACTTGATAAAATTATAACGAATGTTATTATTAATGACCAGTTAATATGCATATTATCAAATGTTACAGATTTGTCATCAATATTTTCCTTATCACAGCTTTTATAACTTGCGCAACGAGTTATAAATAATTTTTATTTTCCTTTTACAAAATATTATATTATTTTAATAATAAATGGTAACTTTGAAGAAAAATTACTTAATAAAGAAATAAGAGAGAAAACACGTTTATTTGCGGTAAACATGACGCAGAGAAAAACACAATAATACAAAACAGAACGAGTTGGGGGAAAATACGTAAATAATCTATCTTTAGTCGACAAAAAACGATGAAAACTGTAACTTACCGGTGGCCATTCAAACATGCTTGGTGAAGTGGTGTATACCCATTATCATCTTGAACATTTACGCCAGCACCTCTACGCAAACTGTAACAAAGAAAAATAAAATAAATACTTACAAAAAGATATTCGCAGTCGGTAGGATTCGAACCTACGCTCCCAGAGGGAATCTGATTTCTAGTCAGACGCCTTAACCGCTCGGCCACGACTGCCGCGTGAAAGTGGTTGAAATTACCGTATCAGCGACACAGTGAAAAGCTGAGGTAACATGTTAGGATGTTATGCAAAATCAGCATAAAAATATATTTTATTCTACTACACTACACGAACCCACAACGACTGATCTAATTTTCTGTGTCCAATGTTTATTACGAAAAGTATATTTTTCCTCATTCGGCTTTAATTACGTCACTAAAGGAAGAAATTACCCATTCGTAACAGTTGAACATGATTAAATTAAAACATAACCAAACATTGGTTATGGAACATTATATACTTAATTTATCTAACAACAACAATCTATTATTCAATTAATTTGTCAACAAGACTTATAAAATTTCATTACTACGCCCTTGACCCTACCAGGTGCGGTCGTCGAACTATGCACCTTTTACAGTTCATCAGAAGTACAACCAAAATCCAACTGTAAAAGTATGTAGCAAAAGGTTCTTTTTACCATAACACTAAATTATGAATAGCTTCAGATGTGTCAACCATGGCACTTGCCGTAACGAACCATATTAGTGTGGTTACATTTGCTGAGCTAAGTAGGTATTTGAGGAAAGACCGGGAACAATTACTGTGATTTTTATTATTGTGACGTAAATCGACAACAGATAACTCATCGCCCTAGATTTGTTCTTAAAGCAGCAATTAGTAATTTATAGAATGTAAAGATGACCGCGGTGAGTTTGGTAAAGCTGTGCTGCGCGAGGAAGTGTTTAGAAAATTCCACCTACAGAAATTCTTCATTTTGAATATATAGTAAGTATATAGGGTGTTTTTTTGCTCAAACACAGTAGCCGTACTATGACGTGTTAATACCATCATGGTTCCATTGCGAAAAAGGGATAATGTTATCGGTCATATATAGTTCCGTCTCTCTTTCACGCTGGAACAATGATGGCTTTAATACGTCATAGTACGGCTGCTGATCCGCTCCCTGGCAAAACTCTGGTGAAAAGTCAACCATTCTCCCACAAATATTTCAAGTACGTACTTAAGTCTTCCCGAGATGTGTTGTACTTGTATCGTATCCATCTACATTTAACCTGCACTGGGGTTGGTCTACGCTCCCTCCTTCAGAATGGGTTACAAGTTAAGCTTATTGTCCTTCTCCAACAAACACAATTCCAAGTTTCCAACCCTCGCCCCAGGCTGTTACTTCCTCGTACTTTCACAGAATTTCCAAAATAGGATTAAGTAGGTACTATAAGAGGATTGACCTATCTCTACAATAATATTGTAACGTTTTGGCTTTTGTTCACAAATGGAGTCTCGTTAAGTAAGAATTAAGAAGGAATGTAGATTTTATATGGCTAGAATATACCTAAATACTGACTGCCTATCACCAAAGTAACATAGTTTTGGTCAGAGCTAATCCTATCCTCAAATTACGACGACGAGCCAGACTAATGACACGGTTTTTGCTCTGGTGTGCACGACAAAACTAAACTACTAATAAGCAGGTATGTACTGTCATAACATTTTACAGGTCAACCGTTAAAGTCCCAAATAAACAATTATGAGAATGGCGCAAACGGTACATTTTTGCGTAATAGCTGTACAAAGATTTAGTTATGTTTTTGTGTCATGTGAACTAGTTCTGAAGAACTGGTCATTATCGCATTAGATATAACGAGAACCGTCCATTGTAATGGATATGATTACAATGATTACCAAGACTGTGAATTTAAGAATACGACACAAAGGCACGCTCGTCGCACGACAGGCGGTGCCCTTGTGGCGCGTCTTGTGTCGCGCCTGTTTGAAGGAGTCTTTACCACAGACAACTTACAAGGCAAAAAAGTACACATAAATAGTTCTCGCATACCATTAGTCATACCATCCCTGAAGGAGGGACGAGCCCATCCGAGTCGAAATAATTAAATTAATTAAGCCAGCTAACCCCCACTACCACTACTTTACCTAATTAAATCAACATAAACTGTACATTAACAAGAAAGCCACAGAAAACACGCACACATAAATTAAATAACCAAATAATGTCAAGGCCAGCGTAAAAACTCATTGCCTAAAAAACACACACACAATGGCCTTCCATGCCAAAACGAACTCTACAGGTTGCTGCTATAAGGTCCATATTTTAAAAGAGATAGAAAGATATGCAAAATGACCGGTGTATGGATATTCCAAGAACCGGAAGTTACGTGTCGCGGAGCTGCCGCCAAAGGCATCGGGGGTTGGGCCTTTCCAAGAATCAAAGCCTCTTTGAATCATCGTCATCGGTCAGCTAAACGACTTCTCAAATCGATTTGACCACTATAATGACTGCGAGTGGATTGGAATCGATAAACATTCTGTTGTTAGTATCGTTATTATGAATGAAATTCTGAGTAATACAAGACATTTGTTTGATATCAATATCAACTTATCTGGCCTTTAATATCTTTTTGAGGAATGAAAATTTTCTTCAGTCTTTTGATTCCAATAAGAAAATAGAAAAACAGGATGATAAATCACTTGAAATATCCCTGAAAAATTAATTTAAAGATCAGTCCTTGATATCAAGGGCTCTCGAATGGGGGCGACGAAAGTAGATAGCAATTTCCGAAAACGCGAACTCGGCAGTAAGTACAAGGCGTGGATAATGACGTTGAAGCAAAGTATGATACTTAATTACGTGCACAAGAACTTATCACTATTTTATCTTTTGTTTACGACGCAGTTGATAAACTTCATTTGTCACTAGCAAAGTCAAAAGTTAGTTTTTGTCTCTTTAAAATACTCGTAATTTGGAGGCTTTTTCCAGTTGACGTGTTTTATGGGATATATTTTTCCGATGGGGTAGTATAGCACTGGGTGGTCCCTGGTGGGTGACAGGGTATTGGAACATAGAGAGGCGAACATCCTGCTGTTCACTGTTGGAATTGATTAGCTAAAATAACTATAACTAAAAGGCAATTACTGCGGCTTTCAGAAACTGGGGACAAGTTTAGTAGAAATCATTCCACAAGAAGCTAAATCTGAAGACTATCAGATCAATTGAAAAAATTTAACTCAACGCCACGGATTGAATCGAGTTTTCGCGTAAAAATATCATTTGTGATATTACCGGTATCGCAGTTTCTGTTCAGGTCAAAGGTTAGCATTTAAACACAATACACAGTTTAACCTAACATTATCCTTTTTTCTGAATACGGAAAATCCAAATTACATACATACATACATAAACTCACGCCTTCTTCCCATGGGGGTAGGCAGAAACTACAGAACGCCACCTGCTACGATCCATACATACTCCTTTTGCCTCGTTTACGTTGATACATCAGGTCATACACGCACGCCGGTTGTGAGGACTACGCACCTGACCTTTCTGAAGAACATCACCAATAAGGTCACTATATGTCTTCCTAGGGCGTCCCCTCCCGGCGTTTCCACTCACATCTGCCTTGTAATCCAAATTATAAATGTGATATATTTACGTAATATCATCGATATGTATCATTTTTACCTATAAGTGGATAAAATTTATATATATCGTGACCTAAACAGTTAAATGTTGTATTACTGACTATTATTTTACTCCCGTTTAAAGAGAAGTATTTATTTCAATTAGAGCATTTACAGGCACTTTTGAATTTTCAAGGAATCAGTCAGTCAGAAAGATAGAAGCTAGTTGCCCATTCCAAAGCGTATTAGGATCATATGGAGAAGAACAGGCAACAACCTGTATGTACATATGTACCTTTCGTTTCCCGAATTCGGAGAAACCATGCTATTGTCTGAGTTCCAGCTTTATTATTATTATACGAGATATTAACGAGATAACTGTAAACATTTTATATAGCAAGACATTTAGCATGAATTTATTTATTTTAGCGCGAAGTTCTATCCTTATGTCCGACCAATGAGGATAAAGAGTCTAACATAATATCATTGAGCAATAACAAATTGGTAACGATTAGACATGGGCCGACTATGACTTTGGCCGACTAGCCGACTAGTCGGCTGCAAAATGGCCGACTAGTCGGCCAAGCCAATCATTGCTTTCGGTTGAGATCGTGTGACATCGGCAATGTTCGTGACTACGCTTTCGGCTCGTAGATGCGCGCGCAGCGCCCGGCGGCCAGATCTAAGTCTAATTCATTATTCCTTCCTATCCTATTCTAAATTGCACTGAAAGTAAACTGTAAAACTCATTCTATAATAAAAGATTATATCTGTAACGATTTCAATTTCATTTCAATCACCCTCTTAAATTTTTACGCATATTAATACGAGTAAATAATGGGCAGACTAGTCGCCGACTACAAATAAGGCCGACTAGTCAGCTTTCCCAACTAGTCGGCGACTAGTCGGTACATCACTAGTAACGATAAATAAATTCCATTACCTATTAAATCAAAGTTCACGTGTATTATGACGTATACGTTCTTTTAATCTCTTAAAACACTGGTTAAACCAAATACGGATGGGTTTAGCACGGGCTGGTTATTTTAAAACAATTTATTTCGGCTTCTCTTTCTAAATCTATATAGCAATTATTATTGTCATTGAATTTCTGCACACATTTCTTCAAACGGCTTCCCCAGTCATAACTTTCACCCACCATGGTTAATCTTTTCCATACAACCTTAACACCAATAGACATTATGTACATAATTGCCTCTCTAAAATATAGGCTCACTAAAATGAATCATGAACAAAGCCAAAAGTGAACGTCCACTGCAGGATTGTTTATAGTGGTAAAATAACAAAAGACAACTTTCTCCTAACCTTAAAAAGTCAACCGCATTAATAACTTGATCGAAGACGTATCACACTTTTCGAGTATAACGGGACATACAGATGTAGTGGGTCTGTCAGTCATACAATCGTAAGTGAAACATAAACAACAACAGACTAAATGGCAGACACGTCAGTACAACAAATCGAACGAACTTCACGATAGACTTAGCTACCCTATTGGTATTTTAAGACGTCTCTAGCTCTTTATCTACCTAAAAGCAATTCGCGTCAGAAAGTTTGTCACTTATAGCAACCTAAATCATTATTTAAACATCCGGTAGCATTTTGTTCGGTCTAAATCTAAGTTCACTCACCTGTTAGCCCCGAACATTCTGTGACTAAACTTCTTTGTCTTAACCCAACTCCTGTAGAAACTGTGCCGAATGTCGCTCAGATTCAAATCAAAATTGTTTTTATAATGACAACACTGCACTGTTTTTTCACCATCATTCTTTGTAGTAGCCATGTCAAACACAGCGTGTGAAATGACGAGTAAACTTAATAAAACTTCAATTGTAGAATCGTGACTCACGGGCAGTTATAAGATGGTTAATTTAATACCTTACAAGGTTTGTACACGGAAGGAAACATATTGTATAAAACTATTTAACCCGAAACAGGTGCGCACAGACGCTAGGTTGAATGAAGTTTGTGTGTAATTGTCACAACAGAGGGACGATAAGATAATTTGAGATAAGATACGCAAATTGGTCAAGGAAATGCAAAACGGCTAATAGATAAATCGAATTGTTTATATCAGAAACAATTCGATTTATGCGTCGATTACTTGCGTCTAGTAAACTGAGCTAAATACTATAAACTTTATAGTATTTAGATCAGTTTACTAGACGCAAGTATATGGAATTGTTCATGTATGTTTAGGGTACGATGGGACTGGCATACGCATTGCCGTCATAAAAGTCCTTAATTAAACGAAGAATAAAAAATAAAAAAAGTATATGGAATACCGGTATTTACTGATGATATCATTACTGCTCCAGACTATTTTAGAACACAAAAACGAAAATCCTTATTATGGAATGTCCATATTCAGTAATAATGCTTTGAGGTAAATTCATTGGGGTTCAGGCTTAAAGGCAAATAAGGTAACATGAGTGTACAAAACTGTTTCATTACGTTCGCATTTCCAATTGGTCAAAATTCGAAATGCGAACGTAATGAAACAGTTTTGTAGACTAGAAAGTAGAAAAAAAAATTGAATCAATAATTCCTCAATCAACAAAGTAGAAATCACTGTTTCAGAGTAATTATGAGGAAGAGTACGAAGTAGGGACTTCTTGCCCAACATCAAGGGTAGTTATTGCATAGGATAGGCAAAGCCAAGGACTTTCATCAAACCTTAATTATGAGAAACATACAAATATTAAAGAAATATGTACCTCGGTGCTGGTACTGGCAAGAGTTACCCATGCCAATGACGATGGCTGGCATGAGTAACTCTTGCCAGTCATATCAATAATAATTACACACAACCAACATATCAGTCACAAACTAAGAAACAGAATCCAGAACATCAACCAACTTCTCACATTACTATTAATGAAACGATAGAAAATAAACTAAGACACTAGGTGTAACACAGTCGTAACTTAACAACAAACTGTTAATGAATAAAATATAAGCAAGCAGCATATCAAATATGAAATAATACTTAAAACGTAATAATAACTAACATACCGACCTAATGATTTAACTTGAAATCGTATCAATAGAGGAACATGTTGGAAACCTTGTAGGAAAACCTAAGAATGTTCCGGTGTCCTTAGCAAAGTTAAATGTATTTGAATAAGTTAATTAATCAATTAGTGGACTATCCAATTAAGCACCTAATGATGTATTCTTTGTCATTGGTTTAAGCGTAAAATCAATTGATAACTTGTCAAACGTCACTATATTTTTTTAAACCGGTGATTTGTATGCAGTACTGAATGGAATTGAGCAGTGGTGGCCCAATGATAACGGCCACGACTTACGAGTTGTTGGACGTAGGTTCCAACCCAGACAGGCGCTTTATTTTGTGTAAAGTTATTTCATCACTACTGCTCTCCAAACGGTGAAGGAAAACATCGTGAAGAAAACGGCATGTCCTAGAACCAAAAAATCGAAGACATGTGACATCTACCAACCTGCACTGGGCCCGCGGTGAATTACGGCCCACTCCCTCTCATAGAGGAGGCCTGATTCCCTGCAGTGGGAACATTATATAGGCTGGTTATGCTACTGAATAGAATTTGCTGCTTTTCTCAGCCACGAATATGTTTATTTCATGATCAACTTAAGGCTAAAGAAGTCCACTGCTAGCCATAGGTTTAGATAACTTACCTGTTATTTAAGCATTGAAGCAAGATAGCACGGTAAGCACGTTACTAAAAGCCAATAACTGATCGATGAGCCAGATGGATGAACAAATTTTTATATGGTGCCATAGTGATAGTAAGTTCATCGAGCTGGGTTTAAGTGTGCCAAATCATTAACTTGATTATCATCCTCCTTCCACCTGTGCATATACAATTTCCTTGGGGCCATCTCAGCATATCTTCTTTCGTTACATCTCTATCAGTAATTTTCTCAGTATTCATTCCCCTTTCCAACCTTATCATCTTTCACACAATTCATTCGTCGTCGTTATCATCTCTTGAGTCTTCTCCTACTCCATTTTCATTCGGAATCTTTTACAAAAAGCTGTAACTGTTGCTTACACAGAAAAACAAAGTCCTACTCTACTTCTATGATAAGTGATAATACAAAACTTAACCAACCGTAAAAAGTAATGACACCTGCTTTGTGCGACAATAGAACTATAAACCATGGTAGATTTTATACAATTACGACCACAATACCAGGCCAATGGGCTACATCGTTACCCGGGTGGACCAGAATTTCTTATTGCGTAGGATTCCGATTTAATGTGTGTTTTCCTTGTTCTTGAAATGGGGCACGCCTTTTTTACGCTCATTTAAATGCTCAAGGTTTATCTTATAATATAATTATAAAGATCTTACGTCACAGTGTTTGTTATCGAACTCCTCCGAAACGGCTTGACGGAATTTTATTAAAAAAAATGTGTATATTTGGTAGATCTGAGAATAGGTCATAAAGTATATTTCATACCGCTGTGGGTGAAACCGCGGGGCGCAGCTAGTACCTCTACAATATTCATGATTTTTATAGCAGGTAGGTTAAGTTGGTACGCCAGTTTCGTTAACGTTTACAACAGGAAATAAGTCCTTATTTAAGTATCTAGACCTAGTCTTCAACCAATAATCTGTAAGTTCAGTGGCATGCTACTTAAACAAACAATTTGCCAAATATCAAATAAAACAAGTTTCCGATATTAGGAACAGATTACTTCATAATTGAGCATTGTGACCACAAATATTACATAGTAAAAAACTGGCTTACCTACTATTTATACCAAAATAATTAATTTTACCTTTAAAGCAGGTAATGAAGCTTATGGCATAGCAACGTAAGCTTTCAAGTTTAAAAAGAACTGAATGTTAGATGATTTATAATATTTACATAGGCTTTTTAGCAGAATTTATTAAAATAATTTATTTATAATGAAATGAGTACAAGAAAAACCCAGTCAGAAAAAAAAACATCACATAAACATGTTAATTAGGTACAAAATAAGAATACAAAGATACAAACCTGATCCTTAAAAAAACGCTCCTAAGAAAGACACTAGGATCAGAACTGTACCGTTTCAAAAAGTTAAATTTCATTGTATTTGGAACGAAACTCATCACTTCATAGAGTCACTTGTAGCACTTTTTTACCCGCAGTTATGTTATCACTCCGTTCTCATGTTCAATATTGATTTAAAAATATTTACAAGAAAGCTATGCGAGCGTTCAAACCACGACCGAAATGTGACTAACGAAAAGACCGGTGAATGAATCATAGGACCAACAAACAGGTCGCTTCACTTAGAACTTTTTATTGCGGTATTTTTGTTTTAACGGTTATTCAGCTTGGGAACGAACGGTTTAATTAGAAAAAGAATCTTGCTAACTATGCTATAATTTGTCAAACTGTTTTAGTTTGGACAATTTATCCGTCATTTGATAACGTTTTAACTATCCACTAATTAGCTGTTACGGTCTCGCGTCCAGTCACTGCTCAAATCTATGCCTTGCGGCTCTGTAACCGCGTTGCCCTTCTAAACTACACAACGGATTTTGATGTTGTATTCACCATCATTTAGAGAATTTATTCCTTAAGATTTGTGTGTCTATACACTAATATTAACGTAACATTTAATAAATATTTTTTTATGTTCTCTCCAGCCTTAAAAACCGTGCGGAGCAGGGGCGGGCGCTATAGTAACTATAATAGGTCCTAACTAAACAGGATATTTCGTTATCCAAAGTCATATTTGGTAATGCAACGATTTGTTAAACACAGTATATAATGTAGTCATATTAAATGCTGTCGTGGTCACAGTTTTATTGAGTCATTTACCGCAGATATGTGTTATATACAAAAAATATTTAAATGAACGTAAACGACGCAAAAGGAGTATTTAAGGATCGTAGCAGGTGGTGTTCAGGGTTCTGCAGTTTCTGCCTGACCCCATGGGAGGAAAGCGTGAGTTTATGTATGGAGGTATGTATTTAAATAATTTCATAAAAATTGTGGTACGTGATACTACGTGGTAAACGTTTTAGTAATTAGATAGAAATAACCAACAAAAGTGAACAAGGACTAATATAAGTGTAAGACTAGACGTATCTTCATAAAGTTGTTCAATAAATATACTGATGATAGTTAAGTACGATTGGTGGTAGCCCAGTGGTAATGGTCGCGACTTACGAGTTGTAAGCTCGTAGCTTCGAACCCTGACAGGCGCTTTACTTTATGTAAAATTAATTCATCACCACTGCTCTCAAAACGTTGAAGGAAAACATCGTGAGGAAACCGGCATGTCCAAAAACAGTAAATTCGAAGACATGTGACATCTACCAACCTGCACTGGGCCTGCGTGGTAGATTACGACCCACTCTCTCTCACCGAGAAGAGGCCTGTGTCCCAGCAGTGGGATCATTATAGGCTGGTTATGAGTTAAGTACGCGCTTAAAGAAATAATTAGACTTGATGCACCACACCAAGCAGATGCATAGCCATTAAAGTTAAACGCGCAAATAACTGCGCGAGGGCAAAGCCTTCACAAAAACACACAGTAATGCTTTACATTAATTACATAACAAATTAAATCATAAATTATTTCCTTGAAACAAAAGATCTTATGCGTTTCCTGAAAGATAACGTCGTGCCCGCCGCGTTATTATGAATATTCATAAGACCAAAGCCAATGATATTCGCTATTGCTCTGATTCTGCAGCAAAAAGATTACATTTAAATCAAAAGGGAATAACCATTAATTAACAACCCCCTAAAAATACTTTAGGCGTTGGTTTTGAAGTGGAAAAAAATGTAGAACGTTTAAATAAAATGCTTGATGCTTTCAAAGAAGTGTCAAAATATATCACGTCCTGCGAGGTTGGTTGTACGAAGTTCCCATTTAAATGACATAATTTACTAAAAAAAAAAAAACATAACTAAACGTGTTTGTATTACAGAGCTTGAAACAAGAGTTAAGTTACGTGACTTTGATAACAGAGACAACACAGAATTAATTTAAATCCGACATGGGAATAACGTTTGTCATCCATCGGGGAATCAAATACAAAAGCGTTAAAATATGAATATACTTTACATAACTACGTATTATGTATGATGTAGGTAAACAATATCAATTAGAGAGATGAAGTAATGAGCCAGTCCAGGTATGAATCATTAAAATCGTATTAAACTTACGAACTACTCAGATAATGAATAATTACGGAGCGTAACGAGCGACGCACTTCATGGTTTCTGCTTCAGCATATTTGGATAATGTTGAATAAATTTCTGTGGTTAGCAATTGTTACGAATTATTAAAAATATATTATTATTTCAATTTTTTATTATTATTATTCTTAGTAGTCAGCCTCATCCTCTTGCCCTCATTCCAATTTCGAGTTTTGTCTTCTTCCATGCATCTCTATTATTCGTCATCTCACTAATCACCCCCTTTTTAGCCATATTATCATCTTTCACACAATTCATGTAATTAGTCCATTTAGTCTTCCCCTACGCTTAGTACGAAGTATTGGGAGGATGATCTTAGTGCTGGAAAGAATATCCTTTTAAGAGCACTACAACACCCAAAGGCTCTACATTTTATGACATAGTTGGCTATTAAAAACAGCTGATCCCAAATTCCTCTTTTAACGATAATATCCATCTTAAAGATACTTAAAACTGAGAAAATTTCTTCCTTACCTCTTTACTGGAAACATAACTTTAGCATACAGCATTTAAAGATGAAATTTGCTTGGTAACAATAAGGATATTAGCCAATGTTGCGTTACCATTCTTGGGAGCTTCAAAAGGCATTTGCTGCAATTTATAACCTACGAAGATTTATGGAAACGGAATGAAATTGGGTCGATGTGATAAGTCCATTATCTGATTAAAAGGTGCCTTGAAGCTTTGTTGATGCGTAATACATTATAGAGGCTAGGCAGGTTAGTATCTAAATTGCTAGTCACACGCAATCGTTCGTCATACTTACGACTGTCGTTTACGCCTACAGAAGTATCTCCTTCCAAATTACATTGTAATCCTTAAGGCCTATGAGACGGATCAGAGATTCGAGACGTCTTTTTTTTATTTGGAATTTTTTACAAACCAATTTGGTTCCTCGGGTTTTTCCAATTTTGAGGCTTGCTTGTTGGCACCAATGTCTAATTCTACTGCCCGGGATTTTCCAACTTGAAGAATATTTTTGAAACTGCAAGTGAAAGTTTTTATAATAAATAATGCTGTCAAGTTATTAGTACCCTTCCATCATTTTCGTCCGTTTCTATCTTCTTAGGGTCAAAATCAAGCGACAAAATGGATTCATTAGATCAACAAGCTTCAATGTTTTTGTCTGGTGTATTGTATTAGAATGATTGCGTATCACAATCCAAGGCTTCAATAATATAAGAACAGTTAAAGAAGTACCATAAGTAATTGAGCTAGTTAAAATACTGCGATAGTAGTAACAGGTTTATAGTTTCATTGCCTACAAACTTAGGTCCTAAACATTGTGACCCCGATTCCCTTAATTGACTCGAACAGTTCGCGCGAAGGTTAATAGTTAACACGCAATTTTAAATCCAAGATTCGCAAGGAATCTGTGTGGTGTTGTAAAAGGCGACTAGGGGATCATGTCATAAGGTTGGACAATAGAATATTTTAGTCCATTGAGTATAACTATCACATTGGCTAAGCACCTGGGCTTCATCTCTTTCGTGAATACGGCGGATCGGGAGTACCATTTTTCGGTATTTAATAATAACATAACATTACGCCTGCAGTTAATCCCCGAATGGTTAGGCAGAGGTGTACCTATAACGGGATCCGATAGGGCCGATGCCTGCCGGGGTCGTGGATTGTTCCAAAGAGTTACTGTGGCCCTGGCGCACAGCCAACAGAAGCAACACGGGTGGGTTTTAGTCAGTAAGAGTCTGACACGCCCTTCCACTCCGTCCAGAGCGGGAGAAGTCATTTGATGATTTCCCAACCAAAAAAAAAAAATATTTGTACCTATAGTACACCCACATTTCGCCAGTTATGTTTAAGTCTCATATAATGGGAGGCGAGCCTATTGATGGAAAATCCGAATAACACCTAGCCCGACCTGGGAATCGAACCCAGGACCTCATGCTCAGCAGTAGCGCTTGGGAGCACAAGGCAGTTAATAATGTCAGGACAAAAACTTTTTACAATAAAACAACCAACTTCCAATAAAAACACTAAAAAACGTGAAAAATAACTTTAATTTAATTTTAATACCTTTAATATTTTTTAAACGTGAAAAATAAAATTGCACATACTTCGTAACCTAGCCTATATGTTCCGAAACATAACAAATTAGTTTTACGTAAGTTTTAAACTTCAAGCTTTACCGATAGAGGCGAGACGTATCGATTATTATTATCATTCATTAGGGTTGTCTCCGATGTATCTGCTCCTGGGGAGCTTCATTCTGAGGATTTCCATAGGACCAAACCCGTCGAATATACCTATTATGAACTCGTTTTTGTTTCATTCAAAAGTATTGAAGAAAATCAGAATCATGGGATAGTAATAAAATATTCAACATGTGATTGCTTCGATGATATTCATGATATAATTTTAATTCATCGAGTGACTTGCAATTTTTTGCTGGCACTTTTTCGAGGTCATGCAACGGTGGTGGTTCACAAATTCGGTTTAACTGTAGAAAGCCTTAACTAGGAGTTGCAAAATATGGACCCTAGACAGCTGTTTAATAATTTTGCACATGGTTAAAGTGCAGTTTTCGATCGCATTTTTATTGCTTGCCAAAGTTGCAGTATCCGGTTCGAGTGTTTTGCATACAAACACCTTGAACATAGGGTTGTCAGATATCTGTTTAATCATGGTAAACCAGTTTTGTGTTTCGCCTTCACGGAACGAGTAACAAGAGAGTAGGTAGGCAGAATGGGAAGTTGCTCAGCCAGTACATTTTTTTTTTAGATTTAAGCTCTATGGACAATTTACAGCTAAACAAAACAGAATAAAAATTATATGTGAAATGATGGAGAAAGCGAAATTAAGTGTTAAATGTTCCAAATCTGACAAACCTTTTTATTTACCTTGACTTGACTTGAGCTGCTTAATTTAAACTTGGTTGGATTAATACGAGGGCGGGTCAATAAGTCCGTGACTTTTGGAATAAAACACAGATTTTTTGATAAAAAAATAATTTTATTTTTCAACGTAGTCTCCCTTGAGCTCTATACACTTTGTCCAACGCTTCTCCAATTTTTTTATCCCTTCCAAAAAAAATGATTTGTCGAGGTCCTCAAAATAGGCCTTTGTTTGCGAGATGACTTCATCATTGGAGTCAAATCTTTTTCCACCAAGCCATTTCTTCAGGTTTGGGAACAAGAAGTAGTCGCTCGGAGCCAAATCTGGAGAATAGGGCGGATGAGGGAGCAATTCATAGCCCAATTCATGGATTTTTGCCATGGCAACTGCACATGTGTGCACCCTTGCATTGTCTTGGTGGAAAAGAACTTTTTTCTTGGCCAAATGAGGTCGGTTTTTTTTTCAAATCGTCATTGAATCGGTCCAAAAAGTTGGCATAATATTCCCCATTGATTGTTCTTCCCTTTTGAAGGTAGTCAATGTGGATTATCCCGCGTGCATCCCAAAAAACAGTCGCCATAACTTTATTGGCTGACAAACCCACCTTGGCCTTCTTCGGCGCCGATTCACCCTTAGAAACCCACTGTTTTGACTGTTGTTTGGTCTCTGGTGTGTTGTGATGGATCCATGTTTCGTCCACGGTTACAAAACGGCGCAAAAACTCCTCCATATTGCGATTAAACAACGCCAAACCTTCCTGTGAAGTTGTTACACGATTGCGTTTGTGGTCGACTGTGAGCAAACGCGGCACCCATCTTGCGGAAAGCTTTCTCATGCCCAAGTGATCATTCAAAATTGAAACCACTGAGCCATGCGAGATCCCTACGGCTTCCACAATCTCTCGCACTTTCAATCTTCGGTCGGCCAACACCATATCGTGAATTTTTTCGATTGTTTCGGGTGTAGAGACCTCAACTGGGCGTCCAGGACGTTCGGCATCTTCAGTGCTTGTACGGCCACAACGAAATTCAGTAAACCACTTTTTTACCATTGAAATCGATGGTGCAGAGTCCCCATAGTATTTATCAAGCTTAGCCTTGGTCTCGGTAATGGTTTTTTTTCGCAAGAAATAATGCTTAATAAGCACACGAAATTCACTTTTTTCCATTTTCTCCTCAAATTAGTGAGTATTCTGATAAAAATAGCTGTCAAACACAAACTAACTGACGCAGCAAGTTTAAATTTTGACAGTAGTCAACTGACAGATGCCTGTTGACAGGAGCAGTGTTGCTGTTTCAGTAAAGAGGTCAGAAATTCAAAAAGTCACGGACTTATTGACCCGCCCTCGTAGTTTCTTTATGAGGGTTACAAGAGCTAAAGCGCGGTCACTGTCGGATTGCATAGAAAAGAAAGAGATGCGCGATGACACAAAGCTGGTAATTTTAAAAAAAATAAAAATTATGGATTTACAAAAAATCTATTCATTGGACTAAAAAATTAAAACACTATTAGGTACGTTAGTATGTTACTTGTAGAATAATCTGACAAAATATCTGAATGTTTGCATGTATATTAGTATGGTTTTTAATCGTTAAAATATTTTTTTAGAGGTATCTTCGTGATTTTTTCTATCATATCAAGTTAATTGTATTATGTTTTCAACACACTATCTAACTAGCTTATATCCAGAAGAATATCACATATTTTTCTGATTTTGGTTACTGCAGTGGATCATATTTTTTTAGGCATTATAAATTTGCGTTTAGGTTCTGTAGTCCCCTTAAGCCCTGTTTTTTTCCATAACCAGGTCGACCACTTAAGTTGATTTCGAGCAAGTCTGAGTCTTTCTCCCTATTTAATCTGCATATTTTGTACTAAAAAACGCTCCACTGGCACCCCTAATCCTACCCCGTATAGGCAGACAGTAAGACAAAAGTTCAACGTACGTTTCTCAAACATCGATTGGCGTCTGGCCAACCGCCAAACACTTCACTTTAATGGTTTGACTTATCCTACTTCCTTAAATAGATAACTGTGTGCAGATGATTTTCGATTATTAATTCTTATGCATTTATCACGTTGGGCAGTGCACTCGAACAGCTGAATATAGGCCTTTATATAGACAGCAGCAATAAACGGTCCAGGGGAAATATTGAAGTTAACTCATTCGGGAATCTGGGTTGTCTTTCGCATGCTGATTTGGACGTCTTTTGCTATAGCAACAGCATGACTGGGCCACACCAGTGGATTTGGGTATAGACTATATTTATTTTTTCTTATCCATACGTAGATAAATACAAAACCGAGTTTTTTGTTGTCTTTTGAATACGTTTTTACACGTGAATCGCCGCTCATTTATATTTTGCATAGAGGTAGGTACCTAGGTAAGGACATAGGTAGACAACAATTAAGTAGGTAATTATTTTTATTTTTTTAAATGCACCAGGTAGCAGCCGCGTGCGCTGCTAGTTGCATTTTATTCGCCGGAATATACAATACGTTACTTGATTCTGTAATATTTTATGCTTTTGTTTTTCTGTTTTTCGAAAGTTACTGACTGATTGTGATTCCAAACGAGTTCTAAGCGTTTTGTCGTGTTTACATAATAATCCAAATGTTCACATCTGTTTTAAAATACCTACCATAATTTTATCTGTTTGTTGGCTCTAATCTCGGAAACGGCTGGGCCATGTTGCGATGAGCAATTAATTACACATTTTATGCCTATTTTCTTTTATATGATGCAGCAAAACTCAAACGTGCCTTAAACTCGGAATAATAATTTATGGAAAAAAATCTCTCAACTTCGCAACAAAGACAAGAAACTCTTGGACTACTAACTGGTTTTTGGTAACTACTTTTTTTAAACTAGTTTTGAATTGTGTTGTTTGTTACATAAATAAATGTCTTTGGCAGACCACCAGAGAAAGAAAAAATACACTGCAACAAAGTATTTTTTTAATAAAATCTTAAGGGTATTTTCATCACACTGAATGACTGAAACATAGGAGCAACAAAACTAATGGATCGTGGGAGTCTGCGAGCCTAATTACTTAATACTTTTTAAATAAACAAGTTCAAGAAACAACATCAAACTGAATGAACAATGATCTAAATACCACAGTAAACATTGATTCAATAACCATAGACATAATTAAAAGAAAGAACATAACATCCATTGAAATTGCCGATAATGTTGTGCTGATACTGATAAGTTTATAAACATACTGGCTTCTGCCCGCGGCTGCGCCCGTGTGTTTAACGGAAATTATCCCGCAGGAACGTGCTACCGAGACAAAATATAGCCTATATCCTTCCCCAGGATTCTAACTATCTCCTTGCCAAAATTGCTCGAAATCTGTTAAGTGGTTAAGGCGTAAAGAGGTAACATACAGAGTTACTTTCGAATTTCTAATATTATTTAGTAGGGATTTTTAATAGTTTTTGAAGTGAAAACTTCTTTAGGCGCGTTGAGCACTTTTTGGCTGAACAAAAATCATGGAACTCGCGTCATCGTCACCGAACGCTTTCCATGAGCTATATGTATGTACTGTGTATATATGTGTACTTTTTGGGTGAACAAAATGCGTGAAACTCGCGTCATCGTCACCGCACGCTTCGACGATACAATTCACAAGTTACTTAGTTTTCACTTCTATTTGCAGTCCTCAAAGACTGCCCCGCATTTCTTTTTATCATTGTTCCTCTCACCCAATGCACCTGCCATCTCATCGCTTCACCACTCTCTTGGTTGACTGGTACAGAATGCCTAAGGTATTATGTCTGCCTTTGTACCATTTTTGTGTGTGAAAATTTTAAATAAATAAAACATGTAAGTAACAAGTGTTTAAATTATTCAACAAATAACATAATAAGACTTCGGCAAAAATAACTTATTGTAAGTGGGATCTAAAATGATGTGGTACTTCTTACTTAAGTAATTTTTTTTTACCAATAACTATAAAAAACGAATTCGTTAGAATTAGTTTTTTATAGTTATAAAAATAGTGTAATTGAAATAAATGCTATGAGTTATCATAGCATTTATTTCAATTACACCATACAGGCACTTTTGAACTGTTAAGGAGTCGGTCAGAAATATGAAGATAGTTGCCGCTTCCAAAGCTTAGTAGGTAATATGGAATAGAGAAGGCATATCCTAGCGGTTTAGGGTTTCACCTACACCCTAATTGTGTAACCCTATTTATCACAATCTGAATCATTTCACAGCCTATTGCTAATCCATTGCTTCATATTGGTATTGTATACAAAGGTATTTTGTGTCAATAAAAAAACTTATTATTATTATATGTTCGAAAGAAAATTCTGCTCAACATGAACGCATAACGCAATGAATGTTGTTGAATTATCAAAATTAAAGCCATTCTTACTGTTACTGTGTTACAGAATTAACCCGCTGATGTCAAATAATGATGATAACTTGATAAGTGTTGGATTTATCTGGGACACAAATATTTAGATCGAATCAACTACTATCAATCAACAGGTCTATTTGAATTTTACATTTTAATTGTTTATCGACTGGAAGGTATATGGCCAATGATGAATATGGTGACTACCCAGACATACACAAACCAAGCGTCCCTTACCCTTGGTTTGTGTAGGTTTGGGTAGTAACTGCTCCTCATATAAGAATCAAGACAACAGCTTATCAATGAGGGTTTGAACCAGGATAATCTTTTTGCTATTTCTTAATAGACTAGGTTTTATAGCGTGTAAGGAATTCCAGTTGTATTTCTTCAAATGTTATTACTTAATATAATTTACCGAGTTTTTGATATTGATTAATCATAGCTCCAGCTTGAAGTAGTTATGCTTGTTGAGTGGGACAACAATGGGGACCATTCATGAGTTCTTAGGACACTTTCTATATGATTAACCAATAACTGGGATGTTTTTATGATAAAAATGCACCGATGTTGAAATAAAGCTATAAGGAAAATCTATTTACATTAAATCACAACAAACTAACGTATCTGCCTGCATTAATACCTATTTGCAAGCATTCCATCTGACATTATCTACGAAGAAAAATAATAGTCACCAATCAGTTTTATTTGATTTTTAATACAACTTCAGAGATGAACCTAAATAATTAGGTATCTTTTGGTTGCCAATTACTTATTTCATCCGTTGTATTATCATGGAATTATTGAAAATAAACTGGGAATTAATTATGCTCAATAACATGCAAGTTATGATCATAAATATGCTCAAGTACTGAGCTATCAAAGTTTATTTAAATATATACCAGACTGGGAACTTCTAATTAAGTAATGCATAATAAGTACCTATAAGTTTTTTTTAAATATTCTATTGTTATTGCTAGCATGTATTAATACATTCTTGCACACAAATGGTAAGGGCATGGCATGTTGCTACAGAGTAATACCATAAAAACAAGTTATCTTTTAAGATTATTTTTTTATCATGAAAAGATAATTATTATTTTTCAAATCTCACAACATGCTGTATGACTGACATGCAATTATCAACCTTATTGCGTGGTTCTAAGTTGCATTTAAGGTGGAATCGGATAGTATCTTTAATTCCGAATTACTTGAGTAATTATTGAAGTTATAGGTAAATATGTTACAATTAATGACTATTGACCCGCAGCAGTGCCTCAGTGGACATTAAACATGCTTTAGTGATTATAAATAGCATCTAAGAAATCATCGTCTGTCATGATCATGACACGACGTTAAGCACGTAAACATTTAAAAAAAACTACGTGATAACAATACACCATTGTTGATACAAAGATAACATTTTTTAGATCATATTTGAAGCCAGTGATAGGTAGAAATAGAACCTTATATCAGCCTAGTAGGTCTACAATAAATGGATCTTTATTCTACCAGTTAAACAATATAACATGAATCAGGACCCACCTTGTAAATGGACCACTTATATTAGTTATTTGACCAAGTATTTTTTCCACTGTCCGCTTGTCGCCTTCGCGGGCGGCGTTTAATAGCTCCTGGCCCCTTCCCATGGCCCATTAATGTTAACAATCACACACAAAAACACCACCAAAATCAAACATTTCAATTTTTACACTAGACTTCACTCACTACACATTACAACTTCATTGATCGCGCCGCCATGTTTGAAAATTTTGACGTAAGTGCGCTCTAGCGGCCTACGAAGGAATCGATATCGAGAATGAAACGATCTCAAGGCACTAACTACCTAAAAAGTCTATACAAATACCTATTAGAAGATTAGTTTTTTTCCAAGGCATTTTAGAGTATAATAAGAGTTCTTCACAACTAAGTAATTATTATGAACCATGAGTACTACGACTTCCACCAAAAGTGAACAGCGACTATCATTTTTAATAGAAACTTTGGGACACATGTTTTTAAGGTAATACACGGTATACCCTCTACATAGAAATTGTGCAGGCTATTTTATTTTATTTTATTTATGTAAATAAAACCTAAGTTTTCTTAGATCTATTACTTGGGTCTATGACTCACTTCCGCGGTTTATTTTTCCCTTTTATAAACATACGAAGTTTCGATTAAATAATTGTTGTTATTTGAGCAAATGCAAAACGGAACTCCTGGTTAAAATCACAAAACTATGAAAAAACAGAGAAAGTCGAAAAACGTTTACTGTTTAATAATTTTAAAACATTCTATAGGTTATTTTAAATGAATAAATAACTGTGCAAGTTCTATTATTTCATTCAGCAAAAAATTGGTCACACCGGTCACATCGTTCAACTCATTCGTTGCCGTTTGTGCTGTGGCTGATAACAGTTACCGTCATTTAGCTGTCAGTGTCATGTCATCCGGTAGACTAGTTAGTGATAGTGATACTGTCTTGTTTTTCGTTCCAACCGTGTTATTGTTGACTTATTTGAGGAAACAAAATGTGAATATTTTTTTATAGTGTGGTTCGTAGCCTCAATAATTAGTTAATATTAACTACAATGTCATTGTTATTTTGCAGCAGAAGAGTGATCTTGTCAGTGTTAAAATGATCAGCGACAGCTTTTCCGAATTATTTATATTCTATAGAGTGGTTTGAACATTTTGGAGTAATAGTATGAGAGTAGTTTTATAAAACATTACCGAGCTTGGATAAGTAAAAATGCTCTCCACAATGGGTGGCAAATTTAATTTAATTTCCCTACTGTACTTTGCTGGCTTAGTTGTTACACAAGGTAAATCATAATTTATATTTTATTATTCTTTATTATTTAGATGCTTTTGTAAGTATGTATGGTATTATGAGGTCGCTAGTAAGATCTGTGAAAATTCGTGAGCCAAAAATGAAAGTATATATATCCATATAAGTACTGGAACCAGTACCTACCTATTTGGGATTATACTGTATCACTGTATAGGACTTAGGTACTACCTACTTGTGTGCTGGAGTGTCATAATTTTTGTATGCTAAGATGGAGCTGTAGAAACACATTCTAATATTGAATTGTAAAAGCCATTGGTGTCTGTATTCTTCAATACACTTATCCAATTATCATCTCAAAACAATCAAATAGACATATTTCAAAACACTGATGGATACATTCACACATAGACAATCACTCAGCCACAATCACACTCTCGCACATACACAATCACTCAGCCGTGCACTGTTGTGCACGCACACTCTCACACATACACAATTACTCCCCCGTGCACTTTCTTACATGCACACACACTAATATTTCAATGTAAGAAAATTGTAGTTTATAGAAGTTGTTTTTTTATTTTTTATTATTACTTATTATTTTAAAATTACTTATACTGTTTTTTATTCATTTTTTACAAGTTCAACATGTAGCACATTCAATAAATGTTGTTTTCAATGTCACCTAATTTGGAAGGCGCTGGTGTTTGTGATACAATGATTTTTTTCATTAGTACAGACACAACAATGCACTTGTTTCTGAAATGTTATATTTTTACTTAGAAAATTGTTTTTACATAAACTCACGCCTTCTTCCCATGGGGGTAAGCAGAAACTACAGAACGCCACCTACTACGATCCTTACATACTCCTTTTGCCTTGTTTACGTTCATACATCTGGTCATACACGCACGCCGGTTATGAGTACTACGCACCTGACCTTTCTGAAGAACATCACCAATAAGATCGCTGTATGTCTTCCTAGGGCGTCCCCTCCCGGCTTTTCCACTCACATATGCCTTGTAAATACCTTTTGTTAATCGCCCTTCATTCATCCTCTCAACATGACCAAACCATCTTAGCATACTCTTTTACAAAATAAAGATAGGATTTAGGCCCACTTTTGTTCTTACCCATAGAATCCTGGGACTCACACAAACATAATCTTTCACACATTCCATCATCCGCTCGGAGAGGACCACCCCCACACCCTGACAGGCCCTATGTGTCTATTGAACACCGGACCAGATAGCGGTCAGAGAACCATGTTTAGATATGTCCACTCCTTTTCTTTTCGTCTCATTCACACAAAGCACATCTATCCTTTTATCCTTCACCATCTCACACGCCTCATCCATCTTATCTTTTATACCTCCCTGCACATTCAGCGTAGCTAAGCGACATTCTGCCGCTCGCTTTTCGCCCCGTGGAAACAACTGACGTGGTGTATGGCGAGCATCACCTTGAACCGTAAAAGTGTTTTTTCTGAAAATTAAAATTATTATTAAATTACTATTATTATTAAATTACTATTATTGTTAAATTACTATTATTATTAAATTACTATTATTATTAAATTACTATTATTATTAATTGTTTCTTTGTTCCAGATACCAAAATTACAATATCTTTAAACAAGACTATAGCATTTGATGACAGAGAAATGTACGGATCCTTCATTACATTAAATGCAGAATCGAATGTAAAACTGAATTTCAGCAATGTTGATAAGAGTTTAGAATTCATAGTTTTTCAAGTACACACTCATATGTTTAACGTCTCTCTTAATATGACAGACACACTAGGAAAATATAATGCTATTGGAACTAATTTGGGCTTTGTAAGTTTTTTAAATAACAGTGACACATTTCAAATATTCAATTATAATAAGAATGTTACTGTGCGTGCATATATTTCGGTGCATGGCTACAAAGGAAAAGGTATGATTTGTTTTGTTTTACTAATGATTGTATTTTGTTTTATTTAACTACTAGCGACTCGCCCCGGCTTCGCACGGGTAGTACGAGTAGATCATATATAGGACTTCTTTTTTACAGACGTAATGTCGTATCCGCCTGTTGCGTCGAACATGTGAGCTAAATTAAATTGTAACTGATGTTCATCCTAATTGGAGTATGTTTAATGTATTTTATTTCCAATCCGACAAGGTGATGATTAGAAGTTTTATTTTTGACATAGCGGTGATACGTGCAATGCCACGTTTTACAAACTTTTAAATTTGACCAAATTTACAATGCAACGGACAAAGTTTTGTGCCAAAAACGGCGTTCGCCTAAATTCCAGACATAACAATATGCTATCGCGGCCTTTTTTTAGACCTATTTATGAGTAACAATCCCACCATACATTATATATGTGTACATCTAACGGTTTCTGCAGCGCACGTCGAGATAGTTCTTAAATGGCAGGATTTCTTCCGACTTCTTCAACTATTATTGTCATAGGTATTTCAGCCAATATACACAAAACTTTGATGAATTATACACTTAAACCTTCTTCATGAATCACTCCGTCCATTGGTGAAAACCGTATGAACATCCGTTCGGCAGTTTTTGAGTTTATCGCGTACAGACAGACAGACAGACGCGGCGGGAGACTTTGTTTTATAATATGTAATGATTCTCTTCTCAGTCATTTTTACCAGAGCCCTTAATCAGACTCACTTGTGCATTCATGGGTTATCCTAAATAACTCTTGAGTTGATAGCTAATTTGGAGTTAATAAATAATTCATCTTGCACCACCAACAGTTAGAGGTAAACATAGAGTAAAACTTCTAAATATTTAACCCACCGAAGTGGGAGAGTCAACTCACCAAACCTTGGGTTAGTGTTAGAAATATCAAAATAAATTGACTTTATGAGGTACCACTGATAACTATTTGTATTTTATATTGTCCGACATTGTAGTGAGTGAGAAACTTGGTACTAGGTATATCAGCAGGCAATATAGTTATGAACTCATAAAAAAATATTTAAAAAAAAATATACCATGGGATTACATATCTGAGCACAGACAGCAATTATATTTTATGTTTCGTCGATTGAACTGCAATGTTCCCAACTCAAAATACACAAATAATTTGTTAACTAACCCAGTGTTACTTTATAACGGCGCAACGCGTAATAAGAATTCAAATATTAATTAGTTAACTCCGAGTTTACAAACTCTACATTTATTTAACTAAACCGACTAAACGTGCAAGTAAGTCTTATTGTGATAATTACACTCTATTTCAGACACAATCATGTGTGAACTGTTGTTTTTATACACAAAACACTCAATAATTCAATATACCTACCTGTTTATTTATTGTAGTTTTTAAAGGAAAAATCGCTTGCATAAAAAAAAACATTTTCAGTATTTGGTTAAATATTGCAAGTATAGTATCTTATGTGATACTTATGTTAATATCATATGATATTTTATTTCCGTAAATTGGTTTTTGAAAACACTTACCCACATGTCAAAAAGGAAAAACCAATTATTTTAAAACTAGGTTGGTGACTTGATGGTTTAACATAATAGGTACCTACGTAGTATTGTAAGCTTGTGTGGTTTTCCTGTATTGCGCTTATCGTACATTTATATAATTATTTTATTTAATTTATCAATATTATATACTTAAGTATGTAGGTTAATTATACTTATTGGTTACTCAAGGTAGGTACTGTTTAAGTAAACGTATTTCGGGCCGATTTTGCAATAGTCATAGAACTTTTATCTGAACAATAAATATGGCGGTTTGGCAGTTTTTATATATAAGTAGGTACATAATATACATTTAATCTAAATTAAATGCTGTTCGTTGGTAAGCGCATCACTTGAGAACGGCTGGACCGATTTGGCAATGTTTTGTTTTAAAATGTTCGTAATTCAAATGTTCGAATCAGGTGATTACGGAAACAAAAAAAAACAGAAGTGGCCGGGAACATTGGAAAATGCGGGAAAACTGAGGGAATTTTGTATGAATTATTGTAATTTGGACAGGCCAACGTCTGTCGGGTCAGCTAGTAGAAAATAATAATGTCAAACAGTCATAGTTATTGTTCAGATAAAAGTTCTCTGACTATTGCAAAATCGGTTTAGTGCGTGTCGGTCCACGCACAGTGAAGGGTTCCATATTCGGGATGAACAATTAGGTACATAGGTACGCATGCACAGCAATGATTTTATAGACCGCAAAACTAAGTTTGAATTTCATAGTATTTATCTAAAAAACTGAAAAACAAATTATTTTCTGCGGTTGGGACCGAAAAATATCTCAAAAGCTATTAACATAAATAGCAAAGTCACTTAAAATCTTCATAAGCTTTTTAGTTTATGGGATCGAAAAATACCCCACACGCTCATGTGCCGATCCTCTCTGCATACCGCGCAAAGGAAAGTGTTAAGTTATACCTAGAAGTAGTACTCACGACTACCATATTATCAAGCTATACATTTCCAGCATAAGCTAACTTCTCATTGTACGAAAAGCCTATACAATGAGAGGTCAGCTGAAACTGGAAATGTATAGCTTGATAATGTCGTGTGTAGCTACATGATTTTGTAGTTGTCATCATAAAATGTTTATTTTTTTATAACATTTCAATGTTGCACACATTTCATAGTCCAAATGCCATCTAAGTCATTGTCTATGGAATTTTTATAAAAATGTTACTTTCCAAGTACATTGTATGTGTTCGTTGACTATTACTGGTTAACTTGTAGAGCCTTCTTAGCAGTGATAGTTTTCCGAGCCTACTTAGCTGTGATAGTTTTACTTGTAACTTCGATGAATATACTACCATATACCAGTGTATAATTTTCATACATTCATAAACAACGGTTTAGTTGATATGGTTCTTGACTCTAAAAAAATATAATTAAAATTTCGCGAACGGATCCCTGAACCGATAAAATGTTTCTTCAATACCCCCTACACAAATTTTCTGAACCTAACCACACAATGGAATCTAGTATAAAAATCACTCCCCCCCCCCCTGTACAAATAAGGGAGGTAGGAAACAAAAAAAAAAAATTGAATGATTTTATTTCACAACTTTGTTTGCCATGATTAATATGAATAACCATGCGAATATACAAGTTTTTAGTAAGTACCAAAAGTCTCTGATATAAACCTGGAACGTAGAAACAGACTTGGCGCAACTATAAAGGTTCCTGGTTTTACTACGGAGCCCTAAAAATTAGCCTTTAATTGATTAACATTACGTATCAGCAATAACAATTTGATCTTACTTTTTACTTTATACAATAGCTACAGGGGATACTTCCCCTCCAGGGCTCGCTTCAAATTTCCACGCGGTATATGAATAGTATTTTTATACCGTATCAGCCACGCCACATTTCGACCAAAGTTCACTAAGTGGACAGTAGCGGGCGACCGCAGCCACTAGCGGCAGTTTTTATATACAGGTTGGCATCCCTGCCATTGCGCGTTGATGTCCCCAACGCGCAATTTGTAATCATGAATTCAGCGCATAATCCTAGACCCCAAGCGTAGAAAATTTTAATGACTTATTAAAAAAAACTGCAGTTTCATAGTAAAGTGCAATACCTACGCGTTCAAAATGTGTGGAACAGCTTTTTTTTTTTAATTTATAAGTAATTGTCTAAAATTTTCAATGCACGCAATTTGCAATGGGCTTAGAATCATGTTCTGAATCCATGGTAACAGGTTGCGCGTCGATAACCCTGGCAGCCTGTATAAGTAACCAGCATAAATATCAATTCGCGCGCGGCTAGCCCCCCGCGAGTAGCCACTTAGTAGGTAATAGAACAATCTGTTGGACATCTGTGTCTGTGCTGTGTCTGCCGTGATCCGTCCTGGACACACTACCTTGGACACGCTACGACGTGCTCGTGAATACGAATCGAGCATAAAGCAAATATTGATCCAAAAACTATATTTTCAGATCCAATACCTGGCGGATGTAACTTGGAGTTCCCAACAGTTCCATTCCTTTATACCCAGACACGCTCCGATTACATATTAGTTGAAGCCGCACCGCCAAGTAGAAATGCCGAAGACCGAAACTGTGATAACCCTTCGCAAACAACTATGACTTTCTATATGATGTACTTGCCGGAACGAAACTTCTACGCTAACCCTTATTTTACTGGCATCAGGAAGATGATGACCCTCAAGGGTATTGAGAAATATGGAACTGTTGTAAGTTTGCTTTTACTTTTAACTGCATAATACCGGTATTTTTATACGTACAAGTGCTGCTATCTATACCTATAAAAGGAAAAACTGACTGACTGACATATCAACGTACAGCCGAAACTACTGGGATTAGGAACGTCAAATTTTGCACACGACTTCCTTTTATAATGTAGAGGAGCACTCGAAGGGGTTTTTGGAAAGTCGACCTTAAGTGGTTAAAAATGAGGGATTTTGTTTGTATGAATATTCTTTTTCTCGAGTTAGTAACTTGAAACGAAATTTCACTTGGCATGAATACTTATCTAAGTAAATTATAAAGTTCATCAATTTTAGTTTTTCTAAACTAGCCCCAAAAGGGGATTGGGGAGTGTCAAAGTTTGTTTGGAAGAATTTTAAAGTGCGGTCCGAGTTAGTATTTTTACCTAAGACCAAAAATAAAGAATAACGTGTACCTATCAGAGGTTTTCGGAATTCTACCCCTAACGGGGTGAAGAGGGGTAGTCAATTTAAAGGCGAGTTTCTCATCTTCAATCTTTATACTTAGTTGAAACTTGACCTGAATACTTATCGAAATAATAAAGATCGTAATCATGAATACTATCATCTTAGGGGGGTGGAGGGGGTTGTGAAATTTGTTGTGAAAAGTACGAAATTGCTGGCGAAGTGCTGAATGACTGACATGACTGACATATCAGTTATTTCGCACATGGGTTCCCATAATATTATAGGCCAGCTCTAAAGTGTTTTTGGAAATTAGACTTTTAAGGGGTTGAAAAGAGGGGTTTCGTATGTATGACAAATCTTATTTCTTGAGTTAATAAACATGAAACTTAGCACAAATACATTTTTAAATAAATAATAAAGTTTTTTTTTTTAAGTACCTCTGAAATGGGGTATTAAAGTGCTAAAGTCGGCCCCTAACGGAGCAAAAGGGGGTACTTAATTAAGTTTTTAGGGGAGAAATTTACTGCATGTCTGCATTAATTAAAAAGTAATCTAAACTTAAACTGACGAAACACATGATTGCCGATTTTTTTTAAATCAACTCCGTTCGGTATAAAAAGGGGGTTATCAATAATCATGAAATTCACCCGAATAAATAAAACGTTCGTAGTCATTAATTTTCGTAAACTAGGTACCTTTTGAAGGGGGTGGAGAGGATGTTAAATATTGTAGAACAAATATGAAAACGCACGCGAACAAAGTCGCGGGCGAACTGCTAGTAATAGCACAGGTTGTAGCCGGCGGTTGTGGGGCCGAATTTGGCGGAGAGCCAGTTTGGTTTCCGCAGGGGGCGCTCTACGGTGAACGCCATCCTGCGCGTGCGAGCCCTCACGACGGGGGATGCTTTGGCTCGGGGTTGGGTCGTCTTGGTGTCTCTAGACATGGCCAATGCCTTCAATACCCTGCCCTGGAGTTGCATCAGGGAGGCACTCCGGTATCACCGGATCGGCCGACCTACCTCTGTCGTATGGTCGAGGCCTATCTGATGGACAGGGCGACGGCCCGACCGGGGTTGATGACGATCAACCCCGGTCATCAGGGAGAATGGAACCGGCGAGAGATGTCGTGCGGTGTCCCACAGGGATCGGTCCTGGGGCCGCATCTGTGGGACATCGGGTACATTTGTTACGCTGACGACACGCTGGTCCTGGCGCAGGGGAGGTCGCACCAGGCGGCGGCTGAATTAATGACACGTGGGGTTGCGACAGTCGTGGAGAGGATCTGGCAATTGGGACTCAAGGTGGCCCTGCATAAGTCCGAGGGCATGTGTTTTCATGGTCCTCGGAATGCGCCACTGTCGGGTTCCCAAATAACGGTAGGAGAATGTTCACATCGGCGTCGAGTCGACGATGAAGTACCTGGGACTCGTCCTCGACAGCCGGTGGAACTTCGTTGAGTATTTCCGACGTTTGACTCCCAGACTGGAGCGGGACGCGGCTGCCTTCAAGCGGCTCCTGCCCAATCTAGGGGGTCCAAACGGCTCCTGCCGGAGGCTCTACGCGGGGGTCGTGCGGTCCATGGCTCTTTACAGGGCACCGGTGTGGGCGCGTCCCTTAAAGCGCCGACCAGCCCGCCTCGTTGAACGCGTCCCAGAGGTTCATGGCCATCCGGTAGGTCTGGGGATACCGCCCGGTCTCCTGCGAGGCGGCGAGCCTCCTTGCCGGATTGCCGCCATGGGATCTGGAGGCAAAAGCCCTCGCGCATATTTGGGAGTGGCGCGAGGAGGCGAAACGCCGGGACGTAACTCCGCTGCCGCGAGAAATCGCGGCACAGCGGACAGAGCTCTGGCAGGATCTCATGGCGGCATGGAGAGTGCGACTGTTGCAACTCAGTGCTGGGCACTCCAAAATTGCGGCGGTAAGTCTCCTCTTTGAAGAGTGGCTACAGAGGCGCCACAGCGTCCTCACCTTCCGCCTGACGCAGGTGCTCACGGGACATGGCTGTTTCGGGAGGTTCCTGTTTCGGATAAGGCGGGAGGAAACGCCCGGATGTTATTTATTTATTAAAACTTCTCGCACACAAATAGTATACAAAGGCGGACTTAATGCCTTAGGCATTCTCTACCAGTCAACCAAGGGTGGTGAAGAGATAAGATGGCAGGTGCTCTGGTTGGTGGGTGTTATCATTGTGTGGATCGACCGGAGGACACGGTGGAGGTCTGCCTGGCTTGGCGGAGCACCGCCGTGTCTTCGTGGCGGCGATCTCTCGCGTCCGGCCCTGGTACAGGACATGGTACGGAGTGAGAGGGAATGGGAAGCCGTCACCTCCTGCTGCGAAGCAGTAATGCTCGTGAAGGAGGAGGTGGAGCGCGTGAGGGAGAGGCAATCGTTGCGCCCTCACGCCCCTAGTCGTCGCAGGAGGAGACACCCTGGGCGTCGAGAGTCGATAGCCTACTCCCGGCCGCCGTAGGCGCGGGCTTGCAGACGGCGAGCAATTGGCAGCTCGCCGTCCGGTAAGGAGCAAGCCCGGGTCGACGGCGCGTTGTGTTCCACGCGCGCCTCAAAGAGATGTCAGCATAATTGATGGGGTCCGATAGGGCCGATGCCTGTCGGGGTCGCGGGTTGTTCGAAAGAGTTACCGCACAGGCAACTGAAGGAACACGGGTGGGTTTTAGTCAGTAAGAGTTTGACATGCCCTCCCGCTCCGCCCAGAGCGGGAGAGGACATTTGATGATTTCCCACCCAAAAAAAAGAAAAAGGTTGTAGAATTAGAGATATTTGTATAAGCAGGTCGTTTGGGAGAGGACTGCCACTATATCTATCTGCCGCCAAGCAAAGTGGCTGTATTCCAGGACATACTGTGTAATTTGACTTGAGACTTTGTTTTTTTACTCCCTTCGAGAAAATTATACCTCTAATCCATTTGAAATAAGAGTAGAAATTTATATAAACCTTTTTTACAGTCCGTTCAACTGATTTTGACTTCTACCCCGTAGGCATAAAGTAACACAGAAATGCTTAAACTAGTGTTAGTAGTGACATGACAAGACACTTCAAAAACTAAACACAAATATAATAACACTATCGGAAACTCCGATACTCGTTCGCGTGTTTACTTGACTGCATGCAGTCGTATCCAGCGTTCGAGCATCGGACAATCCCACCGGTCCGACAATACACACAAGATGCTGTTGGTACTAGCACGCATGCGCGATAGGACGGAGGTGCAACTCTTGCGCATAACTGCAGCGAAGCTGTCTACGTGGGCCTCTACAAACGTGCCCGAGGCACTGCAATACCGCGGGAGCCCCATCATCACCCTGAATGCATTGTTGTTCTGCATTTGCTGCTTTACTGCATTAATAAAATTGGTTTGTGGCTTCAAACTCGAAAGTATTTCATTTAATTTAAACCATTTATTTATTTCTTTTAAACCATTTACATTTGAATTGTCAAGGGACCGGTCAGTCAGAAACATGAAGCTAGTTAGTTGCCTATTTCAAAGCGTAGTTAGTAGGTATCTATGGAGAAGAACGGGCGAGAAACTCACAATAATAGTTTTATTTACTTTCCAAGTCAATGTGCTATTTTGTAAAAACAATACTTAAGGTAGGTATTGTTTTTTGAAGCTTTGCTGCAGTTGGGTAAAAAGGGCCCCCAACAAATTGTGATACCGGGCCCCTTTAGGACTAGCTACGCCACTAACCGTACCTAACATAATTAAAATATTTTTCTTCGAAGATTCCAACCAACTCCTGGCCGTTATCGCAACGCAGGTTGAGTGCTTACCCTGGCACTGGAGCCATTTACGTTGTCGTGGCGAAGAGCAATGACAAATTTGGAAATGTAACACCGTACTCTGTCTACGTACCGAGCTATAGTTATGGCTGTACCGACTTCGCTGAAGAGGGCTGCGACATGATTGGTAAGTTTTCTTGCTTTTAAGTTTTGTTTTTAACTTTCAATTCTGCATGCGTCATACCTTGGTTGAACGCCAAATGGTGCATGCACCACAATGTTATGAGCGAGGTGCCAGTTTGAACGTCTTCAAGGACCAGCGGCATAACTCATTTGTTGTGCTAAAGAAGCATACGTATCTCATATTTTTGTCTGTCCGAGAGCTTCTTTAGCACAACCCCGTACAAGTGTTGGCATGAGGAAGTATTTTTAAGCACGCCATAGAGATCAAGACAGAAGGGCATCGTTTCAAATGAAGCTCCAAAATCGCATTGTCCTAATGCTTTCTGTTTCAATGGACTACGAAGATTAATCTTATGTAAAAAAAAAACCCTGAAGATCCTTAGATACACCCTGTGTACTTAATTATCCAGTTTCCATTGCGTGTAATGTCTTTAAACCAGTGGATTAGATACTAAACCTATAAATTCTTATCATGCTAGTGTCAAGTCATGTTTTAATCGTCTGATAAGCTTTAAATACCAAACAAAACACAATATTTACTGGTAAATCTGAAATATGTTTTTTTTTTATATTTTAATCTTGGTCACCAGAAGAGCTCGAGGTTTGAAAGAGTTACATGATTTTGGAAACACCCGGAATAATTATAGCGTTATCACTTACATACATACATAAACTTCCGTCGGCTTCCCATGAGGGTAGGCAGAATCTACAGCCACCAGATCTGCCACGATTCTTACATACTCCTTTTGCTTCGTTTACGTTCATACATCTGGTCATACACGCACGCCGATCACGTCATTTCTTGTCAGCCTATAATACCTAGAAGTAGCTAATTATACTGGGTGAAAGGGACATCTACACGCAAACTATTATCATGAATTCAGCAAATTATTCAAGACGAAGATATTATTCGTCAGCAAAATAAAATCTGCTGTTTCATACAAAAGTGCAATACATATACCTACGGTAAAGATTGAATGGGACAGCAGATTTTTTTTAAATAACCGATGAAATCTTTCTACTTCCCGGTTCTACACTGTGAGTTATGAGTTCGTTTGTATTGAGTGGTACGGGAGTGGTATTACAATGAACGTCTACTTTCAGATGACTGGTTCTCACAGATACTATGTGCATTTTTGCTGTTGGTTGGCGTGTTCATATGTTTCTTTGGACATCGGTTCTTCAAGACTGAAATGTTTTTCGCTGGATTCTTCAGCGGTGTCATTATAACATACATAATGCTAGCTTTGATAACGGTTGTTGATAAGCCTGGTAAGTAAAAATGGGAACTAAGCCTCTCTGGCTTATGCCCGTTTTCATGAACACTAGGAAACGAATGCCCAAATAAAAGCGCGCTGTTGGATTTTAAACTTTCGGCGCTAAGCCGAACGATGAATATCGTATGGTACCTATTGAAAATGTGTCAGCTAGTGTCCGTGAAAACAGGTGTTAGACCCCGAAAACGAGTCATAAAGAGTAACAAAAAAAAAAAAGTTACATTACCGTTAAAAAGTGGTGACTAATCCATAGACTAGCAGGTGGGTGATCTTACCCCCTTCTGCTAACCTATTGATCTGCAAAATTACATGGCTATCTTGCCATTTGTTTGCCTTTAAATTCCCCTTGTTTAACCAGTAGTTTATCCATTCATTCAGTGTTTCTGATCCCTAGGCCCACTTGCACCACAAATCACTAAATGTTTTTAACGCTAAACGAATTTAAACCATCGTTCTGTCTCTGTCATCTTCAAAGGATTGCAAGCGGGCTTTAAACTTGCAAAAAGTATTAACAAAATATATTTTTAGCCCTGCTACCCGCAGCGGCGGTGTCTGGCCTATTCTTCGGCGCAATATGGTGGTTATTCTGGTGGCTGTACGGAATACCAGTGCTAGCTGTATTATTGCCATCACTGAATCTTGGGTTCTTACTGGCTTCCATACTTTACTACAGATTACCAGGTAAGACCACCATCAGAGATTTTTTTATTTTAATTTTGTGGAGTATTAAAAGAATAGAATAGACTATTTTTATTTGCATTAAAACTTGGTACATTAAGGTCTTATTAATAGAATTTGGATCTTACATGTTTTGCCAAGGACTGTCATACATATATTTAAACATTTTAAATGTAAAAAAATTATACGGTGCAGAATTTTATTTTTAAAATAGAACCAGAATTGCATTTATGGGAAAACATGGATTTTTTTAAATATATATATATTCGATGGGTAACATAACATCTTTCCCGTACCATCTTTCTAATACTTACCTATCTACTTAGCTGAAAATGCTACTAAGCCGTACCTATAGCTTGATTTAAATGGACAGACGTAATAATAAAAATACAGATAATAAAAACAAAAATATCTGCAAGTTATCTACATTCTGCTTTCCTGTTCTGATGAAACATAGCCTTAACATTTATCTCCACATAAAATAAAAACCCAGGAAACAAAATTCATTCGTAACAGATAAAAAAAAAAAAAAAAACATTTTTTTCTGAAGAAACAGACCTAACTTATTTAAAAAAATACTTGTAGGTTACCTAAATAAGACCATAACTTTACAAAATTCCACTAAAAAAAAACTTTATCAACATTTTTAAACCGAAAACAATATTTTAGGAACCATACCATATTTGACCTGGGACTTCAATTTCTGGAGCCTCTTTGTCCTGGTGATGATACTGACGGCATTAACAGTCGTATCCGTATCCTATGCTGCAAACATCCTATGCTGTGCCGTGCTCGGCGCATACGCAATCGTGCTGTCCATAGATTATCATATGGGATCAAACTATAAGTTCATCATTATAAACGTCATTAGAAGAGCTGTGGTCCCGGATTTTAATAAGGCTTACCTGGCGCCACCTGATTCTCAGTGGAGAGGTGAGTTATACCTACATAATTAATTTTAAACAATTTCTTTCTTGTATTTTATTTTCTAGCATTATTGACGAATAATATTGGCACGTCCTTTATTTTCCGTGGGGGAATCCTCAGGGATACCCTCCGTTTCGGGGGAACGGAAGTTTATGTCGGACTCCTACCGACTAAAACCCCACTGTTCCTATTCTACTACCGTGTCAAGGGCCCGGGAGATACTTGAACATTCGCCTAAGTCCCATCTGTAGGTCGGACAAATTGTTATTTTTTATTTTATTTCTTACTAACTTTTGCGTCGGAAATTATCCCACGGGAACGTACTACCGGAATAAAAAGTACCCTACATGTTAATCCAGGTTATAAACTATCTGTGTTCCAAATCCGTTCAGTAGTTTTTGCGTGAAAGAGTAACAAACATCCATCCATCCATCCTCACAAACTTTCACATTTATAATATTGGTAGGATGGGAAAACAAACAGTCGTATATTAAAAATAAACGGTAATAACTTAACATTTAATTTAACAAATACATATACTGCTACATTTTCCACAGATTACAACTTGGATATTTACAAACCGATGGCAAATGTAACTGTAGTCAAAGCATAACCAACAAAACAAACTAAAAATAACAAAACAAAACTCTTGTTTGTGTATTGCATCCTACGGGTCCTATAATAATAATAATAACCCCACCGCCGTATCTCTACGTCGACGTCGTGGTGGGGCTTGCGTGCTCCTGAACCCTAGGTCTATACCGGTAGAATTTACTTTGCCGAAACAGCTGCCTTACTATGACGTGCTAATACCATCATGGTTCCATTGAGAAAAAGGGATAGTGCTATCGGTCATATATAGCTCCGTCTCTCTTTCACGCTGGAACAATGATGGCTTTAAAACGTCATAGTACGGACTCTGGTCTAGGGTGAAGAGCCAGGCCAAGAGAGATACAAAAACCCGCAGGGCCGCATGGGTGAGCTGTTGGGCAGTATATACATATACATTGATTATTTATTTATGTCCAGGCGCATAAATACGTATTTCGCACGAGATTACCTATTTTGCAATAACAAAAACATGTCGATAGGACAATCACCTCTTCATTTATCTATGTCTGTGTTTTTAAAACAAAACTGACATAATGAGAATATTTCGTTACGTCATAATGCATTCGGTACCTACTACCCTTGGTTTAGTTATTCAAATGTTATGAAACTAAATATTTTATACATTTACCGTGTGATATAAAGTCGTTCAGGATAAATCTTTGCTCCTGTTTTTTCCTTAATTGATATTTATTGAATGGTAGGTAAATTATCCATTGTAAGGGTATTCAGGGTACCTAAGTATACTCACCAAAATCAAAGTTAATAGGTAAAGACCTACCTACCAAAGTTACAAACCAAATAGTCTCTCTTCCTTGACGAAATTGTGCCCTAAGCCAATGAGAAGTTCTAGGAAACTCCATTTAACTTCAAGCAGGTAACAGACCCTTCACTTTTTGTAAATTTTTGTCTTTCCGTCGGCATATTTCACTCGAAGTAAAACGGCTGAACACAAAATGAATCAAAAGTAAGAAAAAAAAAACATTAGTGAACCATTCCAACGATGTTGAATTTTGGCACTCGTCTGCGGCATGATCGAAAACCCGGCCAAGTGCATGTCGGACCACGCCCAATGAAGGGATCCGCAGTTGGCATGAATTTATCCCAGAACAAACTTAACTTTGTAGTTACCAAAATGATACCCATACATATAGGTCACGATCAGTTCTCCAACAGCAAATGCAAATTTGTAATCGAAAAAACAAAGTAATAAAACTACAAATTATGGATTTTCGGAGTTTTTCCTTTACTTGTGCTTGAGACCTTACTTCTTGCCAAATTTCATGATTGTAGGTCAACGAGAAGTACCCTATTAGTTTTGATTTTTTTGGCGAGACCCAGTCCCTTGGAGCTCTATAACAAATATTCGTATTTTATATTAATTTCAACTAGATACCTCAACGCGTTCCTGACAAAAACGTTCTTGACAGACAAACAGACGAACGGACGGACGAACAACGAACGGATCCTATTAGGGTTCCGTTTTTTTTCCTTTTAAGGTACGGAACCCTAACAATGACAGGTCAGGAGGAAGGACAGGTCCACTCAATCTGTGTGTTTCTTTCCTCAAAATACCATTTCAGACACTAATCTACATGGTCTTCAGATGATGTGACCAAGATTATGTGTGGACTTTAAAAGAGACTGTGATCTCTGAGTTTGTTTCGGCCTTTCTTCTCAGAGTAGTCAGATAGGAAACGCCGACCTAGTTTAAAAAATATGATTGACGTGTAAAAGTGTTTGTACAAAACTACTTACCGAAATAAAATCATTTATCATTTAATGAAATAAGCAAATGAATGTTCATTCCTATGTAAATTTGCCGTTTTCGTGTGCAAGTGGGAATGAATAAAAAATAACATGGTCACTCTAGTGGACCATACACTCTAGTAAAGCGTCTGATATCAGCTCTAGTAACCAAAGCTCCTAAAAACAAAAAGGTTCGCGCGACGAGCGGTGCCTTTGTATGGCGTGCGATTTGCGTCGCGAGTCGCGGTTTTTTGAAGGAGTTTTAACAGTCCTTTCGATGAACGAAAATGTTAAGGCGAAAGCTTCAGGGTAGGATCATTAGAATCATCAATAGAACTCTCTTAGTTGCAATTAACCTGTTGAATGACACCTATTTCAGGAAATCATGACATTCGAGGCCAATTATGCTAACTAAGATAGTTTATTGATGGTTCTAATAATTATAATTATGTATACTTATACATATTTGTTACGGTCGCGAATTATATTTTTATCAACATAGGTATAACCTGACACTGACTTGCAAATTGCAAAAAACATAAGAAAATTTGAATTTCGCGGGGTAACTTAGCGAGTTCTGCCTTAATCCGTTCATCTCTTCTTGCAGATGTAGTCATGGCGTTCATGTGGCTGTTGCTAGCAACACTAGGGTTCCTGTACCAACACTGGCAGAACAGGGGCAGGGCCCCCTTCCCACCGCCGCCGAGGGCTGTTAGACAGAACATGTCTGAACCGATTTCTTATGGCTCTGTTTATTTTATTAGACGGTAGGTTAATTAATTAATTTATATTAAACTCTTATTCATAAAAAATTACCTTCTTTTTTAGCAGTGACGTTTAATTTCGAAATAAAAATTAGCCTAGATAACTCTTCGCAAAGTTCCTGTTTTTGAAATTTTACCCTATCTTTGGGAGAGTCTAACATTTTAACTAAGATTAAAGCCAGCATTAGGCCGAAACAGAGCACCCTAATTCAGTAATCAGCAAATAATTGATTTGATCTGTAGATCACTAGTTTTCTGGTTGGTATTGGAAGTCCTGTTAGGAAATTGATGAAGTAAACTCGAAATATTATTATATGTTTTATCCCTATTTATATATAGTTACAAAATCGTTACTTATCATAAAAATATTTCCCTTCCTTTACTAATGAAGTACTTAAAAGTAAAATAACCTTTGCGTTTGAGTGTTTCCCAAATTAAATTATAATTCTTGCACATTTAGGGTGACAGGGAAATCGACACGCAAACTGTAACCATGAATTCAGCACATTTGTAAAAAAACAAAAACAACTGTTTCATAGAAAAGTGCAATATACCTATGCGTTCTTAATGCATGGAACAGTTTTTTTTTTTTAATAATCAACGAAAAATTTCAAAGCGTTTGGGTTGAGAATCACATACTTAATCCATGGTAACAGTTAGCGCGTCGATGTCTCTGCCAGCCTGTATATCTTTACCTAAACTACTTAAGGGGACTACATGACCTAAACGCAAATTTATAATGCCTAAAAATATATGATCCACTGCAGTAACTAAAATCATAAAAATATATGATATTGTTCTGGATATATGCTAGTTGGATGGTGTGTAGAAAACATAATACAATTAACATGATATGATAGAAAAAAATCACGAAGAGACCTCTAAAAATTTTTTTAACGATTAAAAGCCATACTAATATACATGCAAACATTCTGATTTTTTGTCAGATTATTCTACAAGTAACATACTAACGTAATAGTGTTTTAATTTTTTAGTCCGTTGAATAGATTTTTTGTAAATCCATAATTGCTTCAAATTTTGCAATAAATTACCACCGTTGTGTCATCGCGCGTCTCTTTCTTTTCTATGCAATCCGACAGTGACCGCGCTTTAGCTCTTGTAAGCCTCTTAACAGTCACAAAAAACAGTAGAAACTTATTACCGACATCGCGCTTGCCTTGTTTGCCTCATTGTGCTATACTTTTACACTAGCCCATTTATAATACATACTAGCTGTGCCCGCGACTTCGTCCGCGTGGAATAGTGTCTTTGGGTAGCATTTTTAATTATTTAGGCTAATTGTTTCACATTTTCTAATGACTCCGTAAATGTTACATCAGAATAGCTCTAATATTTTGCGTCTTGCCGCAAACTTTTATAAAATTCACATAAACCTTACATATTTCCATACAAACTTTGAATGTCATATTTATTTATATCGAATCAACAGCCTAAAAAATAAGTTTCAAGCTTCTAGCTCTAAAAATGACGATACTTCCATACAACTTTTCATCCCCCCCTTTCAACCCCTTACAACCCTTTTTCGCATTAAAAAGTAGTCTATGTCCTTTGTCAGGCTCTAGACTACCTGTGTACCAAATTTCATTTAAATCGGTTTAGTAGTTTTGGCGTGAAAGCGCGATAGACAGACAGAGTTACTTTCGCATTTATAATATTATATATAAATATATAAGTAAGGATTTAAAATAATATTATTTTCTGTACTTTTCAGGCCAACAAACCAGCAGAACACTGGCGAAGGTAGCACGACTCCTGTTGTTTCGAGAGTGCACAACGAAACGACTCCCCTACTGGCTAAAACACTGCACTAGCCTACCCTACCCTAGTTACTTGACTAAAACACTAGCATGAAAAATATGAACTAAGGTGACAAGACTTACCAATTCTTCCAACTATTTCGTTTTCGCAGTCCATTACTTAAACAATCATTATAGTTATCTACCCCCCCCCCCCCCCCCTACCTAACCCTCCCTACCTCCCCACCCCCCTCCCTTTTGTAAGTTAGTTACCTACTATTGAAAATAAATCAGGGCTTTCTAAAAAAAATGATCTTAAATATGTTGATTATCTAAAAGGTAACTTAAACGATTGAAAAAAAAAAATTACTTCATTTCTAAGGCGCCAACTCTTGCTCAATACGCGTTCCGTTTCAAGGCGTATAAAACGCCTGGTTTAGTCTATGCCTCTGAGTGAATTTGACCTAGTTATAATGATGTGACAAGCGTGATTACGACTGATTCAATTGGCTACTAAAGAATGCCACTTTTTTTTTTAAATAATAATATGTACTACTAACCTACCTACTTAATTTTTTTACTATATTTTTAATGTTAAGTTTCATTAACAAGTTTCCAGTTGCAAATAGAGTGCGAATTACGGAATTTTAAAAATGGATAAAAGATACTAAAGAACCACTGGAGTAATGAGAATGACTAAACTTGGTTGTTCACATAGCCCCTAAGTTTAAGTAGCACACTAAACGCTTTCTACTAATGACTGGAGACGTGTAAATGAGACGACCTTTTTAGAATATAAGTACCTACTGTAGAATATACCAAATATATTATAAATGTTCCTAGATTTTTTGAGGCCTTATTGGCCTCAACAAGAAATACACACAACAAAAAGTCGATCAAGTAAGGGTACCTAAATACTAGAAACTATTCAGAACTATGCTCTCTTGTTAAATAATGCACTTCCTTCTAAAAAAAATGTCGTAATACTGTAAACTGGCCGAAGCGGGCGGCGCATGAGTCGTTGGCCGGAATGTTACCATTTTATAAATATTTTGTTTTTATAACTCTTTCTAAACTGCTTTGTCTGTGTTACGGCAAGGTTTTTAGAGGAAGTGCGATTATTATTTGCCTAATTTTTATGAGCACATCGCTAGTAGCGACCGCCGTGTGTAGTTAGCGACAGCACCTTGTCATTACTATACATTAAGCAAGTAACCATAACCAGCTACACTTTACGCATTGGAATAAATGCTTGTCAATACAAATTGAACTTTATGCTTGTGAATATAGGGTTTATTTTGTATACCTACCCACTACCTTTTGTATGCCTCTAAAAAAAGTATGAAAAGTTACTGTCGCTGATTACTTCTGGCGGTCGCGAATCGTATGGCGAGCCTAAGAGACATGACCAAACTATATCAAAAATATTTTGTACCAAAACGTAAAGTTACTACTAAATATGTCAGTTTTTCACGACTGTCAGTTGTCTAGTTATATTTGTGGAGTAGTAGTGAAGGTGTTAATCATTTTCATGTAATATTCAAGGAAAACCTACTTATTTCTTACGTTCTAATGACATAAGTGTAAGTACCTATTAATTAATGCTTATATTTAATTAAAATTATGCCTTCATATCAAACGCGCTGTAAGACTGTATCGTGTGATTTTTATATAGAGACTTGAAGTGTAAACATTTCCATTTTTACGCTAATAAACATGTTATTTAATTACCTACTTGCCCTGTTTAATTGGTACAACAAACTTACTGTAACTTTGTAGCCAAAAATATTACGTAAAATTCACTGTAATGCAAAATTTTACATTATAGTGGTCTGCGGAAAGGGGAAAATTCAAATAGGATAAATACATGATAATACAACGAATGTATACGATAACATTTACCCGCAACATGGCTATAATAATAATTCAATTCTAACAGTCACAAAAACTCAAATAATAATTACATGACCCTTAGAATACCGACAGTCCACAATACAAGATTAGCTATTCAAATCAAACGCATTCGGCCTCATCAATAGATAGGGGAAAGACAGACAGACAGACAAAATGTAAACCAATTACAAGCGTTGATAATCTCTGCAGTTGCTTACTTCGGGCACAGAGGGCGCTGCGTGCGTGTTTTTGATAGAAGACCATTGTGCTGTACGTACGGGGTGGTTTTATCTGATCGGCTTATGATACGCTACGAGTGGACGAAATGTGCATTGTGTGCAAATGCAGATGTGTGTAAAACCGTTTGTGGTTAAGGTGTTGAGTTTTGATTCTAGGACTTAAAATATTGGATACAAAAACATTTTCTAGGACATAGAAAACTGGACACAACGGCTGGATAATACACTATAGAGACAAGAATAAGTAGAATTTAGGATAAAAACATATTTTAAGTTTTAGATTTATGTACAGATGCATGGATTTAATGATGCTTTGTAGGGATTCATGAATGGGTAACATTCAGAATTCTTTAGTAGGTAATTGTCCCACACTTAAAATATAATTTTACAACGCACTGTATTGCGATCCCTCTGCGTTTAGATCACTATAATACCTCCAATACAACACGTTTAATCCCATCCCATTGTCGTGGTCCCCCATCCAATGCATGGGGACTGGGGTGCTATACAAAGTTAACCGACACAAAATTAATATATACCGCCCAAATATACTTAACGGAATAATTTCCTCACACTATTTTTAGGGTGGCAACACTGCCAGTTTTGTGCACGCAATAAGGTTGCAACTCCCGCCATCTGTAAAGAGGTTATTAATAATATTTGATACATCTTTATTAGCCCATTGTTGCATTATTAGATACACTCGAGCTTCCCATTCGTCATTGTAAACGATGTTAGGGAGTCAAAGAAAACAAAATGCTAATGGTTAATGCAATATTTATTAATAAATTTCACTGTAATCTCCTCAATCTATATGCACTTATATCAAGTAATAATTTATTTTACACTTAATCAAACTAAATTACTTTACATACAACGTTACCGCCTATGCCACGTCCATATTGCATTTTTTTAATGAAAATATATATTATAAATGTACATTTTATCAAGTAGTAATTAAATTATAATTTGTGCTGTTTACCAGCACCATTATGAAAAAAAAGACAGAAATATTTTTATTTTGTATACAGTTTTGTACAGTTAGTAATTTCAGTGCTGTAAAATTTAGTATTCGTTCAAATCGTCCAAAATTTTTATGGCAAAATAATCTTATTAATCTATATTTTAATCACAGCAATATTGACCTTATTTTTACCAATAAATAATAAATTAATTCGTTTCAAGATGTGCTAATGAACTTGAGTTGACACATTACGTACAACATCTATTTAGTAACAATATTATACAAGAATCATCACAATAGTACAAACATGATTAGTTTGTATGACAATTTGTTGGTGAGGCAAGGGTGTGAAACAAACGCTATAACGAAGCTCATTGCCACGTTTTTTCTCTATGGCATTATCATTTCGCACCCCTATTGCGTACATCAAAGAAAAAGAAAGGGTTGTGCATGCAAAGGGCGCATAACACTCGATTATTACAAACGTTGGCACAAACAATTTATATTTATTTCCCGTTGCCGAGGACATCCCGGCTGCTCTTATAGAAACTTTATCTACTCGACAATAGATGGCGCTGTTCTATATTTACAATTGCACGCTATTGTTTTACTAGCTTACTATTTTATTGACCGTACGCAATGAAACATGCCTAAAATATGTCGTTTTTAATGTACAAGTATTATGTTTAAGCAAACGATAAATTAAATAATAAAAAAATTCGGCAATGCGCAGCACACATCATCGTGTACGGTCGTTTGCTTACGACTAAGTTTGAACATCATCAGTTGCCTCTTAATATTAAGGTTTAATCCGAAAACTATTGTACTTACATAAATTAAATTAACTTGCACCATTTAGAAATGAAATCTCACTAAAATGAAAACTGGGTTGTGAAACGAACGGGGTATTATAACAGTCTCTTGTAAACACTTACGATACTGAATTGTTTTGTTCTTGCAAGTCTGCCGCCAAAACATTGGCATCATGTCCGGCCGTCATATTGATAGCAGCGTTCATAGACAAGTGCGCGTCGGCGTAGTTGTGCGCAATTTCGCCGCTAGATGGGGACTCCGGTATGTTAGTCGGGTTCTCAGGCATCGACAGAAGTCGATGCGGGAACCCGAATAGCTGAGATCACTGAAGCCGTCCCCAGTAGTTCGATGCGAGGTCTGGCCCTTGCGATGGTATTTGCACAGGCACGCTCACGCCTGCTGATATTACACCTATGGAACAAAGAGGGAGGGTGTTAATAAACATGTAAGATTGATATGATACAATTGAGATGTGAGAGTGTTTCAGATACGAGTTAAAGGGATTATACATAGGTATTATTAATACTTATAAGATGTGAATCTACTAAGAAAATAAAATTAATAAACGCAATGAGTATTTCGAGGACTATTTGAGTGAAAATAATCTTTGTAGGTATCTATTCATTTAAAATCATAACAACAGAGTGAATCAGTACCAAATAGGTTTGGCACTTCATATCCCTGCTTAATATCCAGCTCCAATCAAGCCCACAGCAAATGATCATCAAATCTAGTCTGCCTATCTGACCTATACCTAATTGTAATCGAAAAATCCTATTTCACGACGCAAGTCGCAACCAATCAAGTTATCCGTATCGACGGCACATGTTAACACAATCAAACGTGAAACCTATTAACGTCATGTATCAGTATCGGTCGGGCCATATGTCTAATAGGATTCCGATTGCATTCCGTTTATTACACACAATCACGTTATCTGTGCACGGTAGGTCTGCCTCGATTATGTGATGTCGCGCCCGTCATAAAGCTATTCGTAGCCGTACGTTTGTGACGTTCTAACGTATGTGTATCGAGTAGTGTAGCTATATCCTCTGTTTTGAATGTTTTAACAGTTGGATGTGATGTATTGAGTTTTGTGAGATGCTAGATGCCTTTGTTCTGGTCTAAAGTATGAAACTATGATGGAATCGTAGAGAGTGCGTATAGCATTAAGTTGCCCATGTTTGACTATTGTTACATGATACTTATAAACGAACCCATCTACTTATTATTATAATTTTAAAATATTTTAAGTTAATTATAGTAACTGTGTTCGAGGTCAGTATCTCGAGGGTGTGCAAAGCCGGCGAATTTAAGTATTTTCAATTTCTTATTTTTGAGACGTTAAAACTATATTTACCTAATTGTTTTGTTCACTAATTCCAGCTTAACCCTCCAACAATAGCGATCCCGATATACATTATTATCGTACATTACACATACGTTGTCAACGACATAACAAATATGCTGCCCGTCTAGATTTATGAAGCCCTTATTTCGATCGGCTGGCCCCCGCGCGTGTGGCCGCCCGATAACAGTTTTCCGTTCCACCGCCGGCGGCGTTAGTAAAGGGGTAGCCGTTTACATTCATTACACGTTATTATCGCCTCTAAACAGCTCCTGTGAGACTCGTTTAGTCAATGGTTTGTGACTGTGCCCTCATGTTTATGACACTGGCGATCTTGCCAACGTTTATTGGTGATTTGTGTGTTAATATGATTGATTATACGAAATGTTTGGGAGTTATTTTGCATTTATTTTTTGCACTTTCGTAGCTTGATTCGTTCGAACAATAGTTATTTGTGCAACAAGAGAGCAAAGTTGGTTTTTGCTGCGAGTGTTGATTTTGAATCCCGAGTAAGCGAAGGATTATATAATTGAATCACGAGCGTAGCGAGTGCTTCTAGGTTAGAATCCTGAGCGCAGCAAGGGATTCAAAGACACGAGATGCAAATAACTTTGGTCTCGTGTAATACATACAACTTTTCACCTCAGCAGTGAGAACACATTACCTAAAGGTAAAAAATAAAACATGGTGAAAATTAAACCACATGTATATTTGTAAAACAAGTAATATAAAAAAAAATACATCTAAAACCTTAATAGATGATATGAAATTTTATGGTTGTATGTGTATCTGAACGTTTTATTGTTTGTTTGACTTTTTGGGCCTACTGGAATTTGAAAATCGCACTTCGAAACGACTTGTTTCTATCTCTCGCTTTTTTCGTATGGAAGTGAAAGTGACAAATCAAAGTGAAGTTCGAATGTTTCGAATTTTGTGAGTAGACACAGGACTGTTCTCGGCATTCTTTTATTTATTAAGAAGTTACTTTGTCTCACACTCGCAGCAAAATCGAATTTTGCTCACTGTCTTTAAACAGCAAAACCTGCTTGTTTGAGGTGCTGAGGTGAAAATAATATTCCATACCATGTATTTTCATTTTAAAAAAAACTCGGACTCAGACTAAAATGAAAAATACCTCATACCCGCTGAATTCGTAAAAGAACCGGAGCCAAAAAGTGAAAAGTAGAACAAATCCGCATTATTTAATACCGCACGAAGCTGGAAATGCACCCGTCGAAAGAGCGCAAAAGAGTAAATGAAACGAGAGCGTGCATTTTGAATTGTGAAAAACTCTTTTGTTCGCGGTTGGTGCTGGAAACTCGGCAGACGAACAATGCCGCGAAACGCCCCAAACAACAATAATTCATACCGCTTTCCGCCACCTACGGCTAAAAATGTCCGCCGCGTGATATATAATATCAAATGGAAAAGTTACGGCTTTTTAAAACAATGGCATTGCCAGCCCCTCACCGGCTTATTCTTTTTCTGAATAATAAATATACACTCCTGCTGTTTAGGCACTTTTTGTTTAAGGTATCTAGTTTAATCTAGAAAGCCGTATTCAATGTATTTTATATTCTCTCATTCCAACTATCTATTAACAAAATCAATTTAAAAGCTATTTGTAAGGAACAGACAACGGCAAATCCAATCGGAGCATGAATACCTATTTTTCCTTTTCTCTTTTTTTGTTTCCCCCATCATGTCGCGGTCTTGTGGGCCAGACGCCCCTTGCTCTTGACTCGGCATTTTTTTTACATTTTATTACGAAGTTGGTAAATATTTTCCAAAGCTTCTCGTGCCGATTGCGTGGATTTTGTAGCGTTTTTGTATTTTCTTAGTGAGAGGAATTACAAGTTATGGTAAAAAAAGGTTAATGTTATCATTAAATTTCCGAAGCAACGTCCATAAATGTTTCGAAGCAACGCCTTTTTCATTTTTATAACTATAAATGTCGATAAGGTATGAAGACGATGTGGTCTATGGATAATCTAATTACAAAAGAACTAACACAAAAAAATGAAAAGATTAAAAAATGTTTATAAAGTCAAACTCACCAGTGCCAGCGGTTCCCTGCGGCTGTGAATACGCTGGATGCTGCTGATGTGCCGCCGGCGCTCTCGAGTAGCCTCCACTACCCAACACATCGCCAAACATGTAAGGGTACCCGCCATCCCGCTGCTGCAGGCACGACGAAGTCAATCCACCCGACATCGCACTGTCGGAACCAAGCGCACTGTCAATGTCGTACACAGTGTAAAATATTGAAGGCAAATAAAATATAAAAGAAAAGAAAAAATATAAAGAAGCCGTTCTGTAGCCGTCTTGACGCTTGAGGCTGAATGTGTAGTTGATTTGCAATGTTTATGTTGTTTGACTTTATGACTGAATAATAAGTTAGATACGTTTGCGTGTAGAAAGATCGCAATTTTTTTTTTATGATGCATATACCTACCTAAATGTTTCAACTGATACGTTACCATGCTAACTAGTATAATCAAGCAAAAGAAAAAGCCCAATCATATATTATATTATCATACAACCAAAGACGAACATCAAGCAAAATAAAACAAAAGTTATTATAGATAGCAAAAACATTCCCGGTGGATTGAACTACCTAATTCTCATTCCACTAAGTTAATTTGCTCTGGGACGAAAGCTAAAACTCGCAGTTCACTATTAAAAATCAATCGGTGTGGAAAGTCGGCCGACCTTCGTTCGTAGCGTCTCGGTGCATTGGCGGGAAACGCAAGGAGGCGCGACCTTTGCCGCTCGATTTCGCGCGCAATTTAATTAGTGTCGCTGCTCGATGATAGATGGCGATACCGTACGTTTAAAGGTTTTACTCATGTGAACAGATTTGTATTTTTAATGTTTTTTATAGTGGTGATTTCTTTCTTTTAGTTTTTAGGTACACGTCTACTTAATAACACAATGACATGACTTCGCGGGGCCAACATTTCTAAGATTTTATAAGCAATAAAAAATAAAATGCAATCATTTTAATCTTTTTACAATGCTACACATTTCTTACAGCCCAAAAAATCAACACCACATCAAAAAATAGGTAACTTGTGTCCTTAAAGATTTCCATTTTACCCGACTTCGACGAACCCAAAAAGATAGTAATGATTATCACCCATGAGTATGTAGGCATATGTAATTGTTAGCTACTAACCTATAAGACTCCCCCATAGTAGCGATGGGTTGCGGTATGGGGCTGTACATAGAGTTGAAGCCCCCATTGAGTGGTATCCTTGGCGTGGGAGGCGCAGGGGGTGAAGCGGCTGGTGCATCACGTCTTTGACTCCTTAATTTTTCTTCGCGACGCCATTTCGCTCGCCGGTTGGAAAACCAGACCTGTTGGAGAGAAAAATGAGGATGAGAATTTTGGTATTCTGTTTAATCTGATTGGAATCGAACCCGTCTGAAGCATGGAGATACTATAAGGAAAAAAACCGGCCAAGTGCGAGTCCGACTCGCACACGAAGGGTTCTGTACCACCGTACAATATCTAACACTGCATTGTTTTTTGAACACGTTTCTTGTTTGGGAACCCCATTAAATTTTTGTTATTGCGACAATAGAAATACACACTGAAAATTTCAACTGTCTACCTATTATTGTCATGAGATACTACCCGCTGACAGACAGACGGACGGACAGCTGAGGCTATTACTACCCTAATGGACCCTATGGTCCCGTTGGCACCCTTTAGGTAAATTAGGTATTACAGTCTTACAAGAATAGGTACATTATTGTAGTTTATGTAGCTATAGGTACGTGATTTTGATCTAGTTAGAATGGAGTTTAATCCATATTACAGTACCTACGCGTTTTTCTTGTTAAAGCATTTACTGGGTAAAAGAACATTGATTCTATCTTATTGGCTTAGTTAGATTTACAAAACTACTACCCAGTTAACTGCAGTCCATGTAATCTATTAAAATCTCTCAACGTCTCATCCTAAAACAAGACTTCAAAAACAAAATCCCAAGTTGTAACTAAAGTCTAAACATCTAAACAATTAAAACAAACGGAGCGTGGACGCTATATTGTGACATTGAACTGCGTGAAACGGAACGCGGCTCCGGAAGCAGCCCTCACGTGCGCGCCACTTCCGCCGGCAGCCATGGCGACGACAATATGGCGCCCGAAGCGTTCCCGCGCTTTGTAAAGGCGGACTTGCCACTATTGTGCATAGTGTAACACCTATGTAATTCTCGAGTACATAGGTAGGTTAGTTTGTTGCTAGATCTATTAGGCGTTAAGGGCTGACACACTTTTATAGAGATAGCCTTTTTTTTCTGTATTTATGTTTTTCTAGGTGGGTGGAATGTTTAAGATAAAATTGTGAGTATCTAGATTTTAGAGATAAGTAATTATTTGTTATAATATAAAACAACATGGGATTGATTTATCTCTTAGTAACACATCGGGGATATAAATCAGCAAATAATTCACCAAAACCAACGATGTACTTTCTCTAAATAAATGTTAGTAGGTAAGTAAGCGCGTTATTTCACAGAAAAAAAAATCGTTCAAAGAGGTTGTGGAGGCAATATGTCATAATATTATTGCTCCGGTCTCCTACAGAATGGCCAGAATGTTGCCGACAATATTTTATTGGGGCTCGCGAACCAAGCCGAGGGGCGGAAAAGGCCGGGTGTACATTTGCGAATTGTACGCTAAAGTCACCCACTTGATAGTAGAAAAGAGCGTGTTGTTAAGAGCGTTTCAATTGTAACATTCGTTACTAATTTTGATAGTTATTAAGAACTTTTGAAAGAACGGAGGTAGGTTTACATTTGATTTTATCATTTGCGTAACCTTAGGTAGTTTTCCTTGCGTTATAAACTGATAACCGACTACCTATTTTATTATTAACAATAAACATAAAAATAAAATGATCAATCCAGTTCTGTGCTAAAATGTTTTACCAAATTACCGATAGAGCTATAGTTCATGTTCATGCATAATTTCAGTTTTACCCAGCACATAATGGAGGTAATCAACACACAAATTAAATAATGATGGCGAATTTATTAATGCTACGTAGAATTAATTTTTACGTTGCCACGTTAGTTAATTAATTAATTATCAAAAAGCACAAATTAAGCGTCTGAATAAGTGGAAAAACCGACTTCCTTTTTTTCTGTAGTTAATTAAAAGAAACTTTTACCTGTTTGACTGGCTGCTAGGAAACAGAAAAGGCAAGATTACTTAGTCGGACAAAAAAAAATACACTTTTCTTTTTCTAACCCCTACAAATCGCCCTCGGACTTCTGTCCCTAGCCTTAAGTCACGTTAAAATATAGTGACGTGCCTCATTTTTTCCCGCCATCTATAGATATTCCGCCCTGACAGCGATGACAGGCCTTTTTCCCGCCTCTCAGCTATTTCCCGTGGCCTTTTACAAATTGTTCTCCTACCCTCATAGTTGGGATGAAAATAAAGTTACCGAGGGTTCCTTACCAAATGGGATTTCCCATAATTTGGTTACACAACCAACGAGTTGCGGACCGTAATTGTTTTTGCTTGTGAATTGCGCTCTTATTAATACAGTATGATGTATTTTAATTTATTAGTTTTCGTGTTGTTACTGTTTTAATTGCAGGTTGTTTTAGTATGTTTAGTGAAGTTAGCTAATTAGTGTAGTAGTGGGCTTGGGTTGTGAAAGCCCGGCTTTAATATAGGATTTTTAGCTGAAATGTCGTGATTATGATGTGTTGTTTTCATTTGTCACTGAAACTGTTATTCCGTTCTGATAGGATTTGATTTAAAGTGCTAATTAATTAGTTTAACAAGTTTAGTTGTATCAAAATGCAATCTGGCATTTATTTTATATTAATTGTTTGTTCGCCTAGTTTAGGAGTCGGCGACTGTTTTATATAAGTTTTTACATTTGATAATTTTTTGATAAAAATCCGATATTTAACACACTAAACGGACATTACTCAAACGGCACAAAAGCGCAAAAACAAGATAAATCAGAACACATTTCTAACACCACGAAATCTCTACACTTACTCAAGGCTTTTAATCGCTATTCCTAGTTCCACCTTATTGTGAAAATAATAGAATTGAATTTGGCTTGTTTTAATAGTAAAAATGTTTGTGTGCGGCAATGGGTGCCAATTTTTCAAAACATCGTCCCTCCCCCCGCGGCCGGAAAGGCACCCCCGCTTCCTGTAGGCCCCAGGATCGATACCTCACCCCGCCAGCTATTGTAACTGTGGCCACGTGGAAAGTATTCAGGATAATTCTCATAATATTTTATTGTGGATTTTTTTATTTCGTAAGTTAAAACTTGCGACTTCGGTAGTTAATGTATGCCGAGTTTTTTTGTTGTACGCTCATTACGTTGTTTGCTTGTTCACGATTGAAAGTGAATTGAAAATAGTATAAGTTTTTTAAATGAAAAGTGTGTTTCTTTTCTGATGTCTATCCAATAGTTTTGTGATTAGGGTACTGCCTAATACAAGCCACAACCACAAACATATTTTTCAGATTAATCCTTCTAATTCAGTGTCATCATGGTTGCACTGTAAACCTCCATCGTTTGACACAGCCTTGAACCCCGCAACACGTGGGGTCCCGCCGAATTCCAATTTGTGTTCACGCTACTCCTTGAAAGCCTAGCTCTTTGACTATGCAAGGGAAATGGGACTTTGTGCCGCATAGTTAGAGTTCAATGAAGCTTGAACTGAGCATGCAGTGATAACGTACAGGGCTGTGTTTTGCGTTTGATATTGCCCCCACTCCGGGTATTTATTTTCATGTTTGGGGCATATTATGAAAATTTTGCAGGGTAGGAATTTTTTAACGTTTTTTTATATAAGTAAGGTGCGGTAGATGAAATAGTTTTATTACCTCTGGATTAAGGATAAGGCGAGCATTTAATTTAAAAAAAAAACATACTTTGGTCTTACTTTTTTGCATTGTTAAAATCATGTGACTCTAGTGGTTAGAAGTTGCGTTTTCAAATATAAAAACAAATATTTTATTGTTCACAAATAATTAATAACCATTTAATAGGTTTTTCTTTCATTGACTTGAATGTGCCCAGGCGGCTGAGAGTTTGTCATGCTCACTCTAATGTCTCGCTGGTGGTGACGTGTGTGTTGGATCATTAAGTTCCCTTCAAAATGGTTGAGCAGAATGGTGCTGATCCATGCGTCATGTTCGTGAACGGGCGCCGTCAGTGGGGACTGGTCATTTCTTAGCTGCCACGGCTTATTTTAATTTAATTTAATATTTGAATTGCTTTTGTCTTTTTATTACGGACGCTTTTAACGTTCTGCATCGTTCTCACATGCATAATTTCAACATGAACGATGTAATCAATATTTTGTAACCATTTTTTGATTTAAAAGAGTGTCCATGGAGTTTCTTGCCCGTTCTTCTCCATAGGTACCTACTACGCTTTGGAATGGGTAACTAGCTTCATCTTTCTGACTGACCGACCCCTTGACAATTCAAAAGTGCCTGTAATTGGTTTATTTGAAATAAATGCTTTGAGTTTGAGTTTGAGTTTGAATTAGCTCTGTAACTTCATCAGACACAGCGTATATGATCGAAGCATTTACTTTAATCGGTCTTCTCCCATATAAAAACAAAGTCATCACTCAGTCACAAACCGCTTTTACCCGCAAAAAGGCTCAAACAAAACGTCCACACCATCACTAACGTACATCCATACCGCCTTGCCAAGTACTTGTTGACCGTGCTACGTGATAGCACCCCCCGAATGTTAACTAAGGCCGAGACGAGAGGTTAATGTAACAGCTTAGCCCTGACTCCCGCTGAAAACAATGTCGACCACCGCCGCCATCTAACTACTTTTTTTTTCTTTCGTTCAGAGAACAAGAAAACTCCGGCGTTGGAACTTTCGTACTTTTCATGTTTCACTCGAGTTTTAGTTTTTTGTGTCTACTGCTACCCGAATTAATATTCTTTTCATTTACTTTGACGCTTCGTGTGTTATTTTTGTATATTTATTTTTGGGAAAAGTGAATGAATAGGTATATTTTGGTAATGGAATTTGATTGAAAACTAATATTTAGACAAAACTATTGATATTGGTTTGTCATTTTAATGCTAAAGCCGCGTCCGCACTTGTCTGCACATTCCGTTTTTATGCTGAAAACATAATTAATGCTAATAGAAATGTGTAGGTACCTACTAGCACCTATTTAGGTACCTAGCACTGAGAAGACTTGACACTAAAAGTTTTTACATTCATATAGAAAGAGGTTTCGCTGTTATTCTAACTCTCTTCCATTTTACAAATCATTTTTCTTCTTAGCGTGTCGCTGGCGAATATTGTTTTAAAAATAACTGAATTTTTTATAAATTAATTTCTATGTTGTAAGTAGTAACATAACTAATAACATAAGGCATAATGCAAACAAATGAACGAACACCTAAATACATTTCAGTGTAACACGATCAAAAAGTTGCACTTTATCTTATTTAGATTTATGGCATTATCAGCAAAGAGGTTGAAAACTTAAAAGGTTTGCAGTCAAAATCACATTAGACCATTATAAAACTTGCGCCAAGTTTTCAACACTGATAAACGACTTTTTAAACTGTTGGCAACACTAAGTGCGTCGCGTTAAGTGGAATAGAACATTATTTACCGTACATTGTCCCATGGGGTAAGATTTTTAATATCTACAACCAGATTTTTACAGAGTTCACCGATTGAATTCAACTTGGCTTTAAAGGTAATTATCTCCCTCTGCAATAAATAAATGAATACCCGTATTGTTGAACTACCAGACCAACAAACAATAATTAATTCATTACGTCTGTATCTGCGGAAAATATTGAATAATTCACGATTCAACCTCAATCATTCGCAAAAAAAATATTTACCTTCTCCGAAAATGGAATACATTACCAAAAAATCACACATACTGAACTAACGTAATATTACTCTTATTAATTACTCCACATTAATGATAAGCAAACAGTCAAACAGCCCTAGTAAGACAAACATAATATATATGGTCCGTTGAAAAATTCAAACAATAAAAACAATGTTGGTTATATTACCGACGTAGTTTTCCCAAAATATTTACTTTTGCTATGTAATAAGTACATACTCTGGCTATAATATTAACCCACCCTTGTTTTTTTAACATGTTTACTGAAGACGCATCTACATACTGGGTAGCTACGCAAACACACAATGTAAACAGGCCCTTATGAGCGCATCCCCAATAAAGCCCTTGTCCGATTTTAGTGAGATTTTATTTAAATCTGTTTCAACGTTATAGTTAGTAAAATGTTCAGTTTGATTTATGGTCCATACTAGCTTTGTAGAATATCGCTAATATGACTATCGAAACTACCAAAACATCGGATAAAATGATGCCAATATGTTTTTTTTCTAGCAGTGCTTTATTTTTCCAGTTATGTGATTTTCTAGATGAATTTTTGACCCTGATAAAATTATTATTTCTCGTTTAAGGGAACTACATGCACTAAACGCAAATTTATAATGCCTAAAAATATATGATCCATTGCAGTAACCAAAATCAGAAAAATATATGATATTCTTCTGGATATATGCTAGTTAGATAGTGTGTTGAAAAAGTTAATACAATTAACTTGATATGATAGAAAAAAATCACGAAGATACCTCTAAAAAAATATTTTAGCGATTAAAAACCATACTAATATACATGCAAACATTCAGATTTTTTGTCAGATAATTCTACAAGTAACAGACTAACGTAATAGTGTTTTAATTTTTTAGTCCAATGAATAGATTTTTTGTAAATCTATAATTGCTTCAGATTTTGCAATAAATTACCAGCGTTGTGTCATCGCGCGTCTCTTTCTTTTCTATGCAATCCGACAGTGACCGCGCTCTTGTAAGCCTCTTAAGTCCAACTAACAGCTATGGGTACCTACTTCATCGCAATCTTTCCTACATAGATTAGTAGGTACTAAAATGTTCTGACTATTTATTAAAAGTCGCTTTTTCGTAGTTAGACGCGTCATCATTTGCCTAGCTTTTTCCCAATATTTAGGGGTCGGCTTCCAGTCTCACCAGATGCCAGAATCCCAGTATTTTACATGGAGCGACTGCCTTTCTGACCACAACCCAATAACTGGGTAATACGATACCCCTTGATAAGACTGGTTCTCAGAAGTTCGCGCTTCTGATGACCCGTAACGACTGTCAAAGATCCACGAATGACAGCCGGGACCTACGGCTTAACGTGCTTTCCAAGGCACGGAGGGGTCTCGGTATGTAAAGATGGTCACACATCCACGGACCGACCACGGAAATCGTAGCTTAACCTGAATGATTGAACCATGCGACTGTTATAACTTAGCCACGAGCCCCACGTAGTTAGACGCAATGTTAGTCAATAGTTCAAAGTTACTGGATAACGATGACGTATCAATACAGCCACCATACCGCGGTGTAAACTGGATTTTATTTTACCTGGATACGTGCCTCAGGCAATCCAATCTTTTCTGCCAGTCTTTCCCGCGCAAACACGTCCGGGTAGTGCGTGCGCTCGAATTCTGTTGGTGAAGAAAATGTGATTAATATCATTGTAGAAGTGATTATCTTTGAGAGCATAATAGTTGTCTTAGTTGTCAAAGCTGTAGGAAATTTTGGTTTTTCATCATACAGAGGGATAACAATCTAAAAAAGTCAAAAACAACAAGAAGTATCAGAAACCTATGCATTAAAAAAACGCTGAAATATCCACAATTATAGAGAAAACGATCGGAACTTATATTATTATCGAGAAAGAATTGACTTTTTACACAAAGCGTGGAAAAATACCATTCTCTTGAGAATAGTTCTTTTTTAAAATGGAATGGATTGGGTTTTTTGGAATGGAATTTTTTGGAATGGTTTTTTTTGATAAAGATTTAAAAAAAAAATATCAACCCCCTATTTCTCACGTTAAAAATAAATTCCAACATCACAAGCCAAATTACTCCAACCCAAAAATCAAAATACAGGTCCCAACTCAATAAAGACCTCTCAATCACTAAGGCAATAAACCAATACGATATGAAAGAGCAAACATACACAAACAAACAGAATAAGTAAGATTAACAGCACGACATCAATAATTGGGCCCACTGCCACCGTCCGAGAGCAAGACAAACATCAGGGGACTATATTTATTTACTTACTAATAACCGTGTTATTGCAAACAATAAATAAGATGAAAAGGACATTGGGAAATAGGTTTATGAAGGCTCCAGGGACTTATTGACTCGTGCAGGGAAGGTAGATGGATTTGGAGACGTGACTGCGAGTGATTTTTTTGCTGTTTGAGACGATGAGGAATTATTAGAATGATGAAACTTCAACGAAGAAAATGAAAACGGAAAAATAATGATTACTGAAAATAAGCTATTCAAAACTCAACCCACTGAAGTGAAAATAAATAACAAAGAAAGACAATCTTGGGAAAGACTCAAGTTGAAGTGAAACTACTTAGCAGTTAGAAAGCTGCCAAAGTTGATTATGATGAAGCTGAATAAGGTGTTCATTGAAAACATTACCCTCTACTTTAAACTAAAATACTTAATATTTTTTCTAGTTCGTTAATTTTTAAACTAATGAGATCAAACCATCAATGTAAGAGAGGTAGCATCGATGATATAACACGAAATACATAGATGCTTAAGATGCAAAACTTAGCCCTAAGTAAGTAAAGAGAGTTCCAAGAAATTCTCGTAATATCTTACCTTTCTCAAGGCTATCTATCTGGTCATTGGTGAAAGAGGTCCGGTTCCTTTGCAGCTTTCTCTTGAGTCGTAGCCTCATCTGCGAGTCTTCGTCTCCTGATGATGCATGTTCACTATTGCCGTCTGATCCAGCTTCCGATTGTAGGGCATCTGCTGGAGAAGGAAGATTGGTTACTACATTTGAATTTTGTAAATGGCTACCAAACTAAGAGAGAATATCTAGGAAGAATATAACTTCAGATTTCAATAATGAAAGTGATGGATTAAGAGTTTAAAGCTGTCTAAATGGAACTACGGTATATTTTCGGGTTGTAGATATATCCATTCCGGATACTCCCATATGTTTAAGTAAACAAAAAATCTTTCATAATCTAAATCAAGATGGTTGGTATTCTTCCGGGTTTGTCCCATACTCCTTCCACGTAAATTTGCTCTCTGAAAAGACAATGAGCAGGACCTTTCAAATGGGCTCTCAAGTCTTCAAAGCTGGAGTCACCAACAAAATGTTTAACATAAAAGAAACTCTTCATCATAAACTATCAACAAAGCACTTGAACAAAACGTCGCACTCGATGACTATCAAGCAAATGCGTCAGCATAGTATTGCACAAAATTACCCCTTAGAAAAATTACATGTAAACCAGTCATCTTGACCCCTTACTATGAAAAAAATGTTTGAACGCAAGGACCAAGTTACCCCGGTTGTTTACTACCCTCAAAGTTAGGGTGATAGCGAAATTAAACGTTACTCGTAATGTTGTCGACATGCCTCCAGCTAATTGATTAATTTGCTTTATGGTCGGAGCACTTGAGTCCGGGGTTCGATTCCCGGGTCGGTAATGTGCGCACGGGTTACTGAGTCGGCTCAATGGACGTACTGTTAAGCAATCTGTCACATTTTTCTGATGATACACCGATGTTAAGTGGGCGTATAGCCAATATAAGTAATGGAAGTTAATATGCGTGACTGTGAGTAAAAATATACTTGGAGCCAAGTGTCCTAGAACTCACAGATAACTTAATGAGTCAAGCGCATTTTGTTATTAATGATGGGCGGGTTGGTTTTCATAAATACCAAAAAAAAAAAAAACAAGCTTATTGATAAAGTTACGTAAAAAATATATGAGGCTGAACTTAAGGAATAAATAATCGTCACAATATCCTTGAAGACTCGTATTCTGGGATGTTGCTCAATCATAAATAAATCTCGAATCAGAACTAGGTTTGAGTAGAGAAGAGAAGGTATGACATTTGACTGTCGAGATTCAAAGAATACCTTCGCATCTGAATTCTCGAGGGAATTGTTAAATTCTATACAACCGTGCACGATCGTTGACCGCATCATCTTTTACCATCAAGCGACATATTGGTCAAAAGCGAGTCTATTTAATAAAACAATCATTCAAAATAGAATATAAGATTTAAACTAAACCAAACTAAACTCGATCAGGCACAAAGGTAACACAAAAACGACAAAATTGTAACACACTCGTTGTAAACGTCGCACTCGAAACATGATTGATGCACGACATTCGCTCAGCGAAACGTGGCGGGCTTTCCGATCGGTTGACAATTTTGATTGATCGCACGTCGCCGGCGACAGTGTGTGCTCGCCCTTAGGACAACGACACCTCTAATGAGGTTGTGTTTACAAAAAACTTTTTTACAAAAAAACAACCGACTTCCAAAAAAAACACTAAAAGACGTGAAAAATAACTTTAATTTCGGAAGTCGGTGCCTTTGGTTTTGTATTTTCGTGTTTGGCCACCGACTTCCGAAATTAAAGTTATTTTTCACGTCTTTTAGTGTTTTTTTTGGAAGTCGGTTGTTTTTTTGTAAAAAAGTTTTTATTTTTCACTTTTTAGTTGCGGTACCTACACCACATAAATTCGTATACCACTACTTGGTGTGTAAATAACAGTGACAGGAAATTATTAACACATCATCCATATAAACTAAGTGGAAAAAATCTGCAGTATTAAGGATAACTCAAAAACTACTGGTCAGACCTTGATCAAATTTAAATGGGACCACATGTGAAGCACCACCTATCAAATAAAAAAAGAATCATCCAAATCGGTTCACCCAGAAAAAAGTTATGAGCTAACACACATAAAAAAAAAAAAAAAAAAAAAAAAAAAAAAAAAAACATACAGACGAATTGAGAACCTCCTCCTTTTTGTGAAGTCGGTTAAAAAGAGCGATTTGTTTTATTTTGACGCGATCTTGGGTCATTATTTGGTGGAATAATTTGTTGTGCCTAAAAAATAAGTATTTGGGTTACAAGGGCTTTCAACATAAAAACTTTTTTACAAAAAAACAACCGACTTCCAAAAAAAAAACACTAAAAGACGTGAAAAATAACTTTAATTTCGGAAGTCGGTGCCTTTGGTTTTGTATTTTCGTGTTTGGCCACCGACTTCCGAAATTAAAGTTATTTTTCACGTCTTTTAGTGTTTTTTTTTTGGAAGTCGGTTGTTTTTTTGTAAAAAAGTTTTTATTTTTCACTTTTTAGTTGCGGTACCTACCCCACACAAATTCGTATACCACTACTTGGTGTGTAAATAACAGTGACAGGAAATTATTAACACATCATCCATATAAACTAAGTGGAAAAAATCTACAGTATTAAGGATAACTCAAAAACTACTGGTCAGACCTTGATCAAATTTAAATGGGACCACATGTGAAGCACCACCTATCAAATAAAAAAAGAATCATCCAAATCGGTTCACCCAGAAAAAAGTTATGAGCTAACACACATAAAAAAAAAAAAAAAAAAAAACATACAGACGAATTGAGAACCTCCTCCTTTTTGTGAAGTCGGTTAAAAATACAAAAGTATTTACTACGGTATACCCGTGTTAAAATTGAGGAAAACCAACTTAATGTTAACGTATATTTCACAGGTAAAACTCTACTTGCAAAAAGACTTACTAAGATAGGCAAAGTTTTCTTCAATTAACGTTTATTTATCAATGGACTGAAATCATTTCTTTATTACACCAATATTATTTTTATCCTAACAATCAACATTTTCATTAAGTATTTATTACCGTTTCCCAAAGAACATAAAGGAGGGGTATTCATTAAAAAAATCAATTCCGTCGACGGCTGTACTTACCACAATTCCACCAATAACGGCCTACAAATGATCGAAGAAAAAACTTCCTCTATCCGAGAGAAGGCCTCGAAGGGCGGGATGAAACACGAAAAATACATAAGAGAAAATAATAGTAGTAAGAAAATAAGAAAAGGAACGAAATAAAAGTGGGGGCGGTGGAAAAAAATTGGAGAAAATAAGCACAAAGGGAGTGAAGAAAGTCGGCAGTCGGGGAGATAAAGCGGAATTGGAGTTATCGGGGCGAAACACGACGGTCGTAGGTGGGGGCCGATTGCCGGCGCGCGATTATGTGAGATCGATACTGTCACTCAACCAAGCAGGCCGAGCGACAAGCGGGCAGAGCTCATTTGGTTATTAGTAATTTTTATAAAAATATATATCTGATATGCCAGTCCAAGTTAAATTCACTTCCTGTTCCTTAAGAGTCACATAAATACCTAGACCTCCTTACAGAATAGGACAACCCGTTCATTTTAAAGGACCTCTGCAAAAAGCTAAATTTCGCAAATCTATTTACCCAGGTAACTGAATAAAAATGCAAAAGAAAATTATGAAGGCGATTGTGCATCAATAATCAGTAAAAATCAATTCGAATTTTAATCTCTTCTAATTTATGTTGACTGTTTCAAAGAATAAAAATCGCCTCCGCTCGGGTTTTACGACACGTCCTCAAGAACAAGCTCTCTGCGGCTGGACAAGGCGCAATCCGCCTAATTCGCCACGCTTCCGCGAATAAATGTTCTGCTGGATACATTTCTTTATACTTGGCCACGTGGAAATATACATAATGACTTGTTTCAAGGTTCTTTGCCGAGGTAAGAAGCAATTTGAACAAGTTTGAGAGCGATTTTTCAATTTCTTCAGGATTTTACACAGTTACGACACTTGAATTTGGGGAAATACTAATCAATTTCTGTTTCTTCCTTAGCATAGGTACTTACAGATAAAATTGACATAAAAACACGCCCCTAAATAAGATAATATAATAATCTAAATAAATCGCCAAATTAATCCCAAATACTTTAACATCCACGCCCAAATGGAGACACGATCATAGCCAATTAAGTTTGGCCCCATATGGGGGCAAGTGTACCGCTCATCTAATACGTTTGAGGACCGTCTGGGGACACTAGGGGTCAAGATAGATTTGCTTGTTTTGTAATCAACCGGTCACTAAATGTCCTCGACGTGGCCATCTGAATTACTTAGCGTGGGGCCGATAAGGTCCAGTTTTTATTATTGTTGCTTCAAGTGGGGCCAATTCGGATAATTTACTTTATCCCATGTTGGAATGAATAAAGTTTAGTGTTCTACAGTTTGGTTTTTGTACATACTGTTTTTGGATATTATAAGTGCGGTCTTAAATTTTAGGGCCTTGATTGGTACCTAACTCTGGTTAGTTTTTACAAGCTTTCTTTCACTATTTATTTATTGGTAGAAAATATTCACAACATTACAGACCTAGGTCCAAGTTATTGCACAGTTAGAATTTCAATATAAAAAATAGACATATTTACAATATGGAAGGAATAACAACTACTTCACGTTTAGCTAATAAAAGGATTGTTTTGAAATTTCGGTCAAGTAGAGCTGATGGATTGTCGAATCCGCTATTTTACAAAACCGTTAGCTGTTTTACAAAACAGCTCTATTATGTAAAACAGCTGAAATTTTCCATAATTACTGAACTTTAACATGTAGAATTGCGTAAACGTTTTATATTTATCAATGCAGCGGATCAACGATTAGAGGTTATGTAAAACAACGTGAAATTAAACATCAGATTGTAGATTTTAGTTATTAATTTTGTCCCTCGTGGCTCTTTGTGTCATAGCAATAATAATGGCGTCCGAAACAAAAATAAATAAAACGAGTAATATGAGTGAGAATGACGCAAGGTGAAAACAGCGATTTTAAGAACAATTCTAACATAAAGTAATCAGAGTTTTATGAAAGTCAGTCCTAAAAATACTTAATAGCCCAGTAACTGCGACCAACTTGATAGCAGCTCTTGCTGTGGCACCGCGCCGGCTGCTGCCACGGCACTGCTCGCTCCGCTCGCTCGGCCCGCGAGCGGTTGTCCACAATTCTAACCTAACCCAATTGGTCAGGGTGCCCTAGCTTAGTTACTGCGACTGATTCGGCATTAGAGCTTCTAATTTAAAAAGTCACACCAAACACTTATTGTGACTGCATATATGCGTTACGCCTAAACGTGGTTAACAGTTTTGTTAAACGTAACGCAATGGCACTCCAGCCTGAATGTTATTCAGTTGTTTTACATAACACAGCTGTTTAGTAAAACAGCAAGCGGTTACGTAAAACAGCGGATTCGGCAATCCATTTGCGACATATACAATTCAAACTCAAAAATTACAACCTTAAATATATGCTATAATCAAAACACAATTTTATAATTATTAATTTGCACCACAGCCCAGTGTTTCAAATCGACTAAACCAAATCCCCTTTTCATTTCACAAAACGATCAATTACAATCACCGTTTATTACTGAATGAGCGATTCACGATACTAAACGCATAATAATTGCGCTGTAATACAATCTCAAACACGTGTTTCGACTAACGAGAACACTTTACATGTAAAGTCAATTACAAAACTCCACTTGACGGGAAACCACTTTGGGAACTGAATAAAAAAAGGCATTGTTTCACACTAACTGCTTCAAGAGTACTCAACTTTGAGCGGTAGTTCGATATTGATAGTTTTTGTTTTATCGAGTCGGTGGTGACACCTGGGACTTTTTCTTTTAAAGGGTTTTAATATGTATATATGTAGGTTTATAGATGCTTAATGTCTCGAGCAAAGTTTCAAGTGACTATCATTGCCGAATTACCCCTTGGCTACGAGGTATATGCTCAAGCGACACGCGTCTTGCGACAGCGACTGTGGAGGAAATAAATAAAAGAAGTTGTTTACGGCATGACACGACTCATCGAGATGTAACTTGCGGAGCGACAGACGAAAACAGGAGACACGCGAACGTGTTGCTTGACGAAAATCGCATCACCCGAAGCCATGAACAGGGCTTTACACCGAAAGCTCTTAGCTATTACTGTAAGCAAAGGCTTTTTTGCTTAACAATTTAGAATTCGATTGAAACAAATTGAATGGAGTAAAACTGCGTGTATAACAAGTATAAACACGAATGATTTGCCAGCGGCCGCAGAGCGTCACTGGCTCGCCAACAGCAAATATTTGTTTCCAGTTCATACCTAACTGGATCTGTTGTGTACGTTTAGAATGGTTAAAATTTTATCGCCACTGATATTTCATGGACGGTTTTGGTTTCGGCGAAGTCTGTTTAGTGGAGAAATAAAAATAAGGCTCGATCGTTACCTGATAGTGTGAAATATCAACGTCGGTTATGGAATTTAGGAGGTTTTTGTTCTCTGTTTTGAACTGAAAACATACAGATTACCATAGTCATCACTTCATCAGTCATCGCTAAAGACTTAAGTGGGCATTCTCCTTTATTTGATCAACATTTTTTATTCTAGAAAAACAAAATGTCAAGGTGATGATAATATATGTTTATTAGAACTGCAGATTCTTTTTTGTATTATTAATAAAAATATCTAACTACGCATTCTATAATAGGTAAGCAAGTTTAACATTTTTACCAATCGTTCTGTTACAATCATTGCCATAATGGTGATTATCGTAACCTTAATACGAATAACCCAAATCAATTATCGTTCCAAGATCGTCAAGTATATTAGCGATCGATTAGCGCCAACCATTGTGGCCAGCATGTTTGTCTCCGCACCACTGTGCTAATTCTATTGTGTGCACGTATATCAGAGAGCGACACACAAACAATTTGTCCAATTATTTGTGCCATGTTCCACTGGGCAAATATTGGACAATTTTGTGTGGTTCGTTGGATTAGACACACATAGACTATTGTTTGTTTTTGTTACTAGTTTTTCAGGACTTAATTGATGGTGTGTAGTTTTTCATTTATTAAATGCCAAGATCCGGCTTCATTTACAATTCTGTGATTGACTTTATGAAAACCAAGGGAAAAACAGGGCGAAGTGAAGAGATAAAACCAACTAGGAAAGCCGATCCGACCAACATGTGGGACTTAAGTTAGGAAGAGAGAGAGACAGTACATGGGACAAAAATGAGAAAATGGACTTCGCCTGACAGCTAAAATGAATAGTAGACAGCAGGCTTAGCATGACGCTTTCTATTTCTTGGAAGAATAGACATTTCTATACAAAGTGACATTTTGTTTCTCCATTTTTGACATCGCACCGTAAAAATTCTTCTACAATCTGTCATTTTGTCTTTCGTTTCTACCGATCGTTGTCTATATAGGTCCTTTTTTATGTAGACTATTTCAGAAGTAAGTTTTCTATCCCAAACTGTTAAAATCACACTGACAGCTGACAGTTGTCTAAGGTAGTGAAGACAATTTTATTTTGCAATCGCCATGCTAAAGACAGTCGATTTTTTTTTACTCGACGATCATGAAATATAAAACTGGAATGGAACAATGGAATTTTTCACTTTTTGTATGGAAAATGTGAAAAATTATTACCTACATGTTGACTTTTAGGGGTTTAAGGGCATTATAGAGGGGGTCGAAATTTTCATTATTTTTGCGATATGACACACCATTTTCGATATATAAGCAAAATAAATGAAAACCGTGAATAACTTACTGAATTTCGTAAAAAGTGCAGTTGTCTCTTTCTACTTTCCTGCCGTCGTACTGTCTACACGGAACGTCATTTTTGTCTACTCTTCCGTTGACAAAACGGTGTTCGTGCTAAGCCTGCAGGTGTGCGTTTATGAATTCTGAAGTTGATTGGTTCCTTAAAATATGGTGGACTTACAAAGTATAAACCGCCGCTAGGACATGCAAGATTCAAAGCAAACCTAAACCTGAGTAAACCAATACAAGAAACTAACTATACAAAATTGTATCTACCACACTATTTGACTCCCAAATCAACCAGAGATTAGAGGATTATATCCTAGATAAGAATGCTTGGAAACATGCTGGTCTTGCTCCATAGGACAATCTAGAGTCTAGACAAAATCAAACTGGTTGCTAATTTAATTGTATAATTTATAATTTTTATGACATTGTTTTTTACATTATGTAACTACTTTAACTCACACACTAAATTATTACTTGTTTTTTTTTTTTGGAAAATCATCTACTTCTCAATATTTGTAAATATGTGAGCACCATGTATCTATCTCATAATTAATTTACCTGTCATGCGTTATATTTAATTATTTTTACCTATTGTGGTATAGTAATTTTATTCTAGGTGCATCGTCTTCACATATAATTATTATATACATAATATTGTAAAACATTTTTAAAAGAGTAACGGTGGAGTTTCTTGCCCATTCTTCTCCATACGAAACTACCTTTTGGAAGGGGCAACTAGAATCAGTTCTAATTTTTGTAAATTTTGACGTTCAAAAGTGCCATCTTATGTGCCTATTTGAAATAAACGATTTGACTTTGACTTTGAACCAGAAAAAGAGTAGGTACAGCGGAGGCAGTAGCTACAAAATTGGAAAAAACGCGTAACACATCAAAACACGTTGCATAGCCACACGTAGATATGTAGTTTGTTACAAAACACGTTGCATAGCCACACGTAGATATGTAGTTTGTTACAAAACACGTTGCATAGCCACACGTAGATATGTAGTTTGTTACAACGAGACTCAATCACACTCGCGAGAGCTTTTTGTGCGAAAATACATCGGCCGTTTTTATATTTTTTTCCATTTTGTATACTTCCGAAACATTGGGTGGAGCTACCGAACCATGAGCAAAACAGTGCGTCGAATATTAAAAATGTGGTGCGGCCCAATATCAAACTGTGGGCATATGTTGCGATTCTCGCGTCTGAAAGTAGTTGCTACGTCAGAATGACATGTGGAATCAGTTTAAGAATGATCTTTTACACAATTATCCTTTTACATTACTAAATAATGTTAGCTTAAGAATAATTTTCAGCAAATATGACGTTAAAGTTACATTTACGAGATATGTTTTGAGCCTTCATTTCCAGACGGAGAATATGAAAATAAAGCTTTATTATTGTAACATTTGGAACATCAAATCTTCAAATTAAAATATAACGATAACTCAGAACCATAAAGGGATTCGTAATTTCGGTAAAAACATATTTGTGCCGTGGTCGACGGGCCGTGGGCAATAAAACCTGCCCCTTCGTATATATTCGCACGGCTGGCTATTGGTCCGGTCAGTACTTTACATACGCCGTTAAAATATATTCGGTTATATTTCTATGTACGTAGAGGTTTATATGACTGCCTTTTTTGGGGTTCGCCGTTTTCCCTATGAAAGTAAAACTGTCAAAATTTATATTAACATGTGAGGTTCTCTCTACGAATGTTACATATATTTAGTACCTATTTGGTATAGTCTTATTATAAGAAGCACAATTTCACTAAGCTCAATCGTCTGCCTTGCTACTTCAAAATAACATGAACATTTTAGCCTCCCTCAGATTTCCTTCATTGAAGCAGTCTTCGGAATTCAAAATTATGAATTCATTCAAGAGTCTAAAATGCTGCTTTTTGCAATTTTGCTACATAGATATAACTTTAGCTCAGCCGGGCACCTTTCGAAATCGAATTTATAAAACTGAATGCCGTTGCTCGAGTTAATTAAGCCGGTGCCCACCCTCCACAAATATACACAACACAGTAATATTTGAAGTGTAAAAAGCATTCGCCATTTTATACTGTTGCAAGCAATGTCTGGCCTTTGTGTGTGTTACTATATATCTATCATTAAAATTTTGTGATTTCGCTTTGTTTGATTATATTTTTAATCAATCGATTATTTAGTGTATACGTAACTACCAAGTTGAAGCAATTTCTGTAAACTTCGCTAGGAACAGTAATTTAGATTCAATGAAAGCTGAATTGCGACTTGAAATGTTGATAACCGAAACAGAAATCCTTAGTAAAAAAGACAAATATTCATAAATGCTAACTCCCAAACTTGACAAACTCGAAAAACCCACACTCAAATAACATTCAATCATTCTCTCGTAACCCGATGAAAACTTCAGCCGAGTTGGATCAAATTCTTGGAAAACTCGGAAAGTTGGAACCAATGGTGGCAAACGCTGAATCGAAACAAAGGTGTACGGTGGTACATACTTAGAAGAAGAAGCTTCTTTTAGCAGCGACTCGTCGTCGGTGCAAAGTCGGATATTATTCGGGTCACGTACTGCGAGGCTAAACAACGCGAACACGTGAAAAGTATGAAGAAAAGTTTCTAGTCTACTAAGTAGATAGAAGACAGAAGTACAGGTATTGAAAAGTTCCATTTGATCATAAGTATTTGAGATAATTTCTTCTTGAATCGGCAAAGATAACTTTCTAATAATGAGTCGTAGAAGATGAATAGAAATTGATTATTATAGAAAGCAAGAAAATATTTTATTTGGGACACGCACAGGAAATACAAAGAGTAAAAAAATTAATAAAAAAGGACCATTTAAAACTAACAACATTAACAATAAAAACAACAATAAACAATTTAAAAAAACCTGTGCGAGGCCAAAAAGGCTCCTATCTCAGCATAATGCTGCTATATTTAAAAAATAAGTACCGCAGCGCTGGTATTCTGATGGGGCCCGTTGTGAAATAATAACTAGTATACATTATTTGATAATAGTGGGTGGTCTTATTAATAGTTAAAGGCGATCTTTTACAAGAAACTTCTGAGTCGAATTGCGTCGTAGTTATGTACAGGAATGTCTGTAAGATTGTAATTGTAATACCAGTTCCAAGAATCAGAACAAATTATCTTTCTTCTACCAAATTGCACTTTTATTTCTTGGAGGTTTTACCTACTCATATCTTTCACAATTTTCTTTGTTACTATGCATTTTCTCATCACCGACAAACAAACTTCGTCACAAAAACCAGTCCATTCGAAGTGAACCTTCTGATTTCCCTCCACCTCCCTAAGGTTCAAGGCACGAAACATCACTTCTGAAGGAGTGTGGAGTCAAGGGGTTAATCCTCACAGCTAACCTGTGATCTTGAGGTCATTTTTGAAAGGAGACCTCTCACTTGAGTAGGTTTATTAGCATCCGACGCACGAGATGAGTGAACACAGTTTGAAGGTAGTTGTAGTTTTATACGAATTAGGGAAGAATGAGTGGGTGCAAGTTTTTGGGGGATTTTTAGTTGGTTTTAGTCGTGTAAGGTAGACAATTAACCACCTTGGTTATAAGATATTTTTTTATGACGATGTTCGTATTCAAAGTGCATTCAAATATTTTTGGAATGCCTTTCTATATTTACAGTGGCACTAAAACTCATAAAGAAACGTAAAAAATGGTCTATTTAAAGACTTTTGACAAAGGGTGCCAACGGAACCCTATTACTAAGCCTTCGCTATCCGTCCGTCCGTCTGTCTGTCAGCGGGCTGTATCTCATGAACCGTAATAGGTAGACAGTTGAAATTTTCACCGAGTGAGTATTTCTATTGCCGCTATAACAAGAAATAATAAAAATAATAAAGAATTAAAAATTAAAGGAGGATTTCCATACAAGAAACGTGTTTTTTTCGGCTTTTTTGCCTTGTGGTACGGAACCCTTGGCTGTTTTGTATCATCATTTTTTTTTTAAACTTTGCCTCACGCTAGGAATTTCTCCTGTATTGTGGGTGCGTTTACAAATATTCAAACTCACATACACAAACAGCCAGACCCGGAACAACTACTTATAGGTCATACAAATATTTGTTCCGTGCGGGAATCGAACCCGCGACACGCAGCGCAGCAGTCTATCGCTTAACCACTGCACCAACCGTGCATCATAATCATTCTCTTGCCTTTCTCCCAATTTATTTGGGGTCTTTTTCTTCCTTACTTCGTATACCTACTCAAAAAACAATACTTATACAAGACTCTTTTAATAAAAATTACAAGCCCAGCTTAGCTACGCACGGCTACATATCAAACTATACATTTCCAGTATAAGCTGACTTTTCATTTAACGAAAAGGCTATACAATGTGAGGTCTGCTTATACTGGAAATGTATAGCTTGATATGTCGTCATGTATACCACCATCAGGACTATGTAACACGACCCAACATGCAACTCGCAACCACAAACGAGATTACACTAATACATTTCACACTCATACATACATAGTACACAGAATACATAAGTACACAAATAAAACACAAAAGAGGCATATAATCTGGCGGGCCACAACAACCAGTGGCGAGGTGTTTGTGAAGAAACTCGGTAACAACGTACCACCCCCACCCTGCCAAGAAAAGGGGGTGTTAGGGCTGCCCCGAGAAATATGAAAAAATTTAACCACCTTGAAAATATGGTTTGGTTTTGATAATTAAACAAAAGCCATTGGAGTTTAGTTCATTCATTCATTTGTTATTTGTGAATGAAAACATCGTGAGGAAACCAGCATGTCTAAAAATTCGAAGACATGTGTCATCTACCAACCCGCACTGGGCCCGCGTGGTGGATTACGGCCTAGTCCCTCTCACCGAGAGAAGCCCTGTGTCCCAGCACTGGGAAAATTAAATGCTGATTGTGTGATTGTTATTATGCTATTATTTGTTTTATCTACACCCATGCTATAAATCCTCTATAAAAGTTTCTGAAACAGTTAGCTTATCGCCAACATTAAAACAACTAGTGTCATAGTAACCATAATATCATCCAAACGAGTGTTATAATGTTGTACTAAACATTATGCAACTCCTTTTCAAAAAAAGAACATTGTCTTTACACAGCGCCGTAATTAAAAAGAAACCTAAAGGTTATTCGAATTCACGTCGTATCCCGCCATTTTTTTTCGATATTAGTATTGCAAAAATGTATTACTTTCTTGTTTATAAAAATGAGTGATGCAAGCTTTGATAACACACCACCAGATATTTCTAATGCAGCAAAGGACATTTCTAACCAATTATTATTACCAGAAAAGTCGAGAAAACAATATGAATTAATAATTGTACGATCCAAAATGTAAATAATTATTACAATAAATACATTTATTATTACACATAGTTTGTTTGTATTCGATACTCAGCAATTAAACTTTCCATGAATTTACATAGTTCTTACAACACTGTACAACACCCTATAGTTTCAGAACCTTTTGTAGAGAATTCTTAATTTCTTATCATGTGTGTAGATAAAGTCTTGTATGCAACTGTACATAATTAGGTATTAAAACACTCATGTGATACCATTATCACACTCGGCTTGGCCTCGTGTGATAAACCCACATTCGTGTTTTAATACCCCTTATTGTACAACAGTTGCATAAATAACTATTTTGGCTTATTGGGGGCCGTAGATACTACGTTAACACTTAAAGTTTTTTGTATTCCATATATTCTGTTTAATAATTTAATGAAACTGAAAACAATTTTAAGTTTTCTTATATGTAGCACAGTTTCGTCTAAGGATTAAGTATTGAGAGGATAATCTGCCTTCCAATACATTTGATATGCTGCGTGTTTTCTGTTGGCCCGGTAGATAAAGTGGATTAGCATAATTTAGCATGTCCAATAGTTTTAATCTAAAGTGATGTTTTAATTATCATAATTTGCAATATTCTTGAGTCGTTAATCCGATTACCGTGAAGTGTTTATAAGTGTCCCCATCAGTAGGTACTCAAAATTTATGTTTATTTAAAGTATAGTTGGATGGGAGCTGACATTTAAAATACTATTTATAGTTAGCAGTTCAGCTTGATGACTATTTTCATCATGTATATCTAGGTATACCGTGGTATTTTCAGGTGCACGGTGGAATAAAATACTTTATGGTTTGTAAAGACCAATTTGCAAGACCTAATCTTATCCCTAAACCATCTTAAACTCGTGTCAGCCCTACACATCCGTGTCGTCCCCAAAGGCATGAATCGCGACACGGCGTCAAAGCGAAATAGGAAAAGAACATCTAGCAGTGTCACGTCATATCGATACATCGATAGATAGAGGTGCCGGTCGATACATGTTCCGCTTGACTAGAGGAGAGCTATGTACAAACGTTTGGAACTGAAAACGTTATTCATATTTTGAACTCGCGTTTGGTGTTTTGAAGGCTCTAGTGTAGATATTTTGAATACCTAGTTTCGATATCGATTGAATGTGGTGTACTCTGTACGATTAATTCAATCGGGGCTTTTCTGAATGCGATTTGTTAATGGAAAAAGTTTGTAACGAATATTTTGTGCATTTGAATTTCATGGCTTGTAACGACGATTGAAATGCCTGTTTCGAGTCATTCAAAGTGGGTCAAATTCTTAAAATGTCAATCGATCAAAACCAGAATTGTAAAATACTATATCAACGATGTCTTTTCGCTTAGCACTGCCAAGGTATGTTTCTAATGTGAGTTAGCTTTTCCATCTTATTGTTTCATTGACTCGCTGTACCGAATTCCATACTATTTTGGTCAGCGACCCATAAATTTAACAATTCTTATCTTATTCTAACCTCTCTTATGCTCCTCAGCAGTAGTCCTATTCAGCTGAGGCGGTAATGGCGCGGGTATCGCCGGCGCAGCAGGTGCGGCCGGTAACCCAGGATACCACCACCCCGTCGCCGCCTGCCCGTTGAACATCCTTAGCTTCTCATAAACGCTGTCGTTTTGCGCAGAAGCCGCTTGCTCCTTTTGGGATGCTAGGTTCCGAAGCACCCGGTTGATTGAGGAAACCTGTGAGGAGAGAATGATTAGTATTTTTCGGTAAATAAAACAAGTAAACCCATACTTACCCTAAATGTAGCGTAAGTATTTAATATTGGTGTTTGTCATCAGAGCTAGTATTAGGAGATCGGGAGATGTAAGGTTTTTTTTAAGAGTAAAGAGAAAAACAAAAACCTCTGGTCACTGGTGTCTATCAGCCAAAAATGACGAAAATGCTATCTACTTGTAAATGATAAAGATTATGCCTCTGTTTGATATTAAAGACCCAAAGTTGTGCTAGGGTGAGCCTGACTTTAAACACATCGCACCTTTAGAATTGAAGTGGCTTAATCCAAAATTCTTGTTTTTTGGTAAACGCCAAAAATGTAATTGAAGAACTGTCCATTTTTTAGGTTTTCGATTGTCCTCCTATCCTATCCTTTTCTGGACTAAAATAGACTGTTTATTATTTAACAAACTGATAGAATACATGTTTATAAGTTGTTCAATGTATAAAGGCATTTTCTTTAAGCCACTTCAATTCTAAAGGTGCGACATGTAGGTATCAAACAGAAAAGCTTCGTGTGTAAAAGTGATACCCAGGTACTGACATTGACATTTGGCATGAAAGAAGCAGAAAAGATTGATTAAAATTGAGCAGTGAAGCTGAAGTAGGCTAGAGAACATTTCACCAATATCTTCTCAATCTGACATTTCAGGTACCGTTTAGACCGTGGGAATTGTTTATACATGTGTCTCTGCAGTCGATCAGTGAGAAAGATAAATCAGAAATACATTGACCGTTACATGTGCTGAGCATATGATTCATTTAATACCTATACCTACAGGATATACCTAACTGATTATTAGAATTAAATCAATGGAATTTTGAAGATTAATTATAAAAGTTGTTGTTGTTTATTGTTGTTGCTTTTTTATTATATAATATAATATTTAGTAATAATAAATGTGTACATCAATATCTGTAATTTTAATGGTGTACATAATAATATAATCAATTAATAATATTATTATTCTGTTAATATAGGTACGTAGTATCCGTGCAGGTAGCCTATTTGCTGTCAATACCTGTCGAACTACTTCTGGTTTGCGCTGCCCTATCCGTCGAATGGTTGAATCTTATAATTGTAATTTTGTTAATATTAATGGGGGAACCCTGGGTCACTGAGGATTTGTCTGACAATGCGGATATTGAGAGGGAACGTAAGGCGTTGTCTGTCCGGTGCAACATGTTGGCTCGCAGGTTTGCGCGTTGTTCTTCGCAGGTGAAGGTAACCCTGTTCAAGGCGTTCTACACGTGTAGCCTGTGGTCCAACTTCACTCAGCGGGCGTACAATGCTCTACGTGTCCAGAACAACAACGTGTTTAGGATTCTGTTGGGGTGGCCACGGTTTTTTAGCGCGTCAGCGATGTTCGCTGAGGCCAGAACCGATGATTTCCACGGTATAATTAGAAAGAGGAATGCGTCGCTTCTGCGCCGTTACCGTGGCAGCTCGAATGGGCTCCTGAGTGTGTTGTCCGAGCGGTGGGACTCGCCTTTTTTGCGGAGTTGGCTGCAGCTGCATGCTAGCGCCTGCGAGTATTATGTAATGTAATATGTGTACCATTTTTTATTTTTGTTTTTAATTTACCTAATTTAAATTTAATTTAATTTTGTTTTTAATTCTGATTATGATTTTAATTTTATAAGTTTGCAATTTTATTTTGTATGGCTTGCGTACTTATGGACATTTATCTGAAATAAATGATTTAATTTGATTAATATTTTTGTATGCTCAAAATCCAAATTTAAATGTAATTTTATGAAAATTATTCTAAACCAATAATGTTATTAGGAATGTAAGCTAGTCTAGATTTTATTATTTATCTGTTTTTTTTGTGTTAATTATTACTCTGTTACAAGCAATCAATTAGTTTTTTTTTTTGCATGATGTAATTAATTATTATATACGTGATGTAATTATTTATTTCCTATCTAGACATTATCATATTTTCTTTTATTATTATGCGGATAATGTAGTGGGTTGCAATATTGTTAATGTTTTGTATTATCCTTTCTCTGTTCCATCACATATTGTAGCTGTTTATTGTCCCTTAATAAAATAAAATAATTACTCCCTAATAATGCATTAAGTAGTAGGTACACTCCTTTATATAATACTAGCTGCGCCTTTATACTTATACTGAAATATACTTTACGACCTAATCTCAGACCTACCAAATACACACAAAACAATTCATAAAAATCGGTCAAGCCGTTTCAGAGGAGTTCGATAACAAACACTGTGACACGAGATTTTTATATATTAGAAGATGAAGGTATCCTTTGATGTTTGTGGCTGAGTAATAACAGCCGCACAGGTCGATCGATCAGGTTAAGCTACTCTTGCCGCGGTTGATCCATGGATGGGTGACCATCTTCACATACCAAGACCCCTCCGTGCCTCGGAAAGCACGTTATGCCGTTAGTCCCGGCTGTCATCTTTGACAGTCTTTACAGGTCGTCAGAAGCCCGAAAGTCTGACAACCAGTCTTACCAAGGGGTATCGTGTTACCCAGTAACTGGGTTGTGGAGGTCAGATAGGCAGTCGCTTCATGTAAAATACTGGTATTCAGCTGCGTTAGACCGGAAGCCGACCACAACATAGTTGAGAAAAGGCAGGCAGATAATGATGAGGTATCTTTTTATGCTAAGTAAGTAGTTTACACAAATGCGAATTGTTTTATGTATTTTAATTAATTAGTGACTAAACCACATTCAATTTAGTTGGTCGTCTCATCTCTGAACACCTTTACGGCCCCCAACATTACATCATCAACAACTAAGGTTACTCGTAGAGGCTCTTTGTAAGCACTCAATAGAACACTCAATGACGAGGCTATTGCTATGTAATGTAGGTGTACGGACCATATTGACTACAGACGGAGAAAGCATAAGTTCGTTGACCTTCTAGGCTATTTTAAAAATAGCTTTCGGACCCGGTTTTTGTCGTAGACAGTAGTGCTACGGCGTAGCGGTGCGCGGCGTAGCAGTAAGCTGAACGTGTAGCATATTGAAAAAATTACTTTATGGTCGATATCCCCTGTCAGCACACATTGACGGGGTCCGTTAGGGCCGATGCCTGCCGGGGTCGCGGGTTTGTCCGAAAGGTTTACCGTGGCCCTGGCACACAGGCAAATGAAGGAATACGGGTGGGTTTTAGTCGGTGAAAGTCTGACACGCCCTCCCGCTCTGCGCACAGAGGGATAAGATATTTGATGACGTTGCACCAAAAAAAAAAAGTTTCAATATCCATAGACATGGTGAAAGGGATATCAACGCGCAAACTGTTACCATGAATCCAGCACATGATTCTAGTCCTCTAGCGTAGATTTTTTTCCAGAACAGATCAACTATTTCATAGAAAAGTGCAAAACTTACTCGGTCAAAATGTATTCAAAAGCTGTTTTTCTTTCTGGTAATTTATGGTAACAGTTAGCGCGTCGATGTCCCTTATACTCTTTATAGTTTTTCATTGACAATTTATTTCTCTACGTACATGGAATTTTATTACGCTTGTACTCGTAATATTGAGTTGAATTACGTGTATGTTTCATAGTAGAGAATTTTCAGGGTGGGATAACTTTCTTCGGCGTAGAAAACTTGATTGTGTGAATTTGTAACTTTGTTATGTATACTGTATGTGCTAAGGTTTATTGTCGGATTTAGGTTAAAATGTATGAACTGGGTTCTTAATAGATACAAAGGTGAAGGTAACGTGGTATTTCAAAAGCTACGGTATTTATTTTGAGTACTTAACTTCAGAACCACATTGAGTCTTAATTTCAATGTTTTCATAGATTTATTACTAGAACAAAAGACCCTTATTTATTTAAGAAGAAATAAAGTATATTTACTTAACCGCAACATTTTAAAGCCCCTCAACAACATAGAGGAAAACAAATCCAGAACTACAATTATATTAATAATAACCAGCTATACATAACTAGAAACACACCCCCATTGCCCTAACAACTATCTAATAGGAAATAAATTGCGCCTCGAACCCTACCCTTTTAACTTGCTACCACGTGTAATTTAAAATCTAATATGATTACTAAATTCCAATCGGGAGCCTCAAAGGGACACAGATTAGGGCATCCCGCCCCCCTGACCGCACCCCACCCCCGCGGGCCCTAAAAACCCCAATATCTATCTACTTTCACCGAAAACCACGCATGCGTAAAAACCTAACTCACACAAGTATAAAATTCTATATACCTATGCCCACTTTAGCACGGTGGTGCATGCCTACTATTTGTAGTTATGTTTTCGGTTGGGGCGTCCTCGAGTATAATATCTGTTTTCTTGTTGCCATTGGCAACGGGGAAATGTATTTTTCCTTCGCCGGGAAATCGGTCGCGATTACAATGTACGGCTGTTTCGCAGCTCGGTATTTTGTTCGTAATCGAAATTTGGAATAGGAAGATGAATGGCTTTGTGAGGAGAGTGAGTAGGTAGGTAGGTCGGTTTGAAAATGTTGAGAGGTTTTGAAGGCAGTTCTGGGGACCGAAGATTTTGATTACATTGAGAAGACTGATGTAATTACTTATCGATTTAAAAATTGGTGAGTGCGGGGATTTAAATTGTAAAAAAGAAGCATTACCTCTTTGTGCATTAGTAAAATAAGATAACTTTTGAAAATCAATGAAAATCTTAAAAGTAATTCACCATTCACAATACAAAATAAGAGAAGTTGTGAAATATGACTTCCAAAAATTCTTATTAGAAAACCTAGAATGTTTTCTTTCTTCTTTTTCACTAGAGTAAGAACTTAAAATAACCCTCAAAAATATAAATAACCCAACATTAAGTAACGAAACACAACCTGACTTATCAAAACCCTATACAAAACTAAACTATTACAAAATATAAACGCTAAATTCAGACAAGCGCTGGCTGGTACACGTCTGATTTAATCCCTTGTATTGCTAATGGAAGATAATGCGTCTATCCAACGTTGTAGATTACTGTTTATATCGAGAATAGCTTATATGCCGTTATGACCATATTAAGGAGGTTTTCAGCTTTGGTTTTGAAATGAGAGGTAATGCTTAACTAATTAAGACTAGGGATGCTCTTATTACGCGATAATTTTAAATGTGAATTTATCAAAAATATTGAGAACTCACTGTCCATTTTTCCCTTGGTTTAGAATATTTAGGAGGTAACTAAGAATGAATGCACTGATTTTAGCAAAAAATAAATCTGCTGTGCATAAAAATGGTAGGTGTACATATATTAATAAAATAAAACTTAATCATTACCTCCGGCGGCTTATTCGTAACGAAATGGGATGACTTATAAGGAATGTTGAAACGAAACCAGTTTGAAATTCATCAAAGGTCAAATTAGAAATTGTTCTCATACTCATCCATTATGACTGATTGAAAACCAATTACTAAATTCAAATGCACCAATAAGATAGCACAAAAAAGTGGCTCTATTATAACGAAAACATTTTGAATTTCGAGCACCGAGCTAACCAATAGGAGAGGTGCATTTAAACGCGAATTCTGCTCGTGACAGCCGTGCGGCCAATCAGATGGGTACACGGGAAGATTAAAGAGCGTACGTTCCTATTAGAATTTTAAAGGATTTATTTTTTCCATTTATTCTTCCACGTGAATATTTTGTTTGAAGTGGCCAGGAACTAACGGCTAAATAGAAATAGAATGGAATACTTAGATTTCGATGAACGTAGAAAAACAATATTTTAATGAAATTATTTGGGTAGGACGTACATTTCCGTGTAAAATACCTAATCCCAAAAAAAAATCTGTTCGAAGCTTTTTGTACAGGTGTAGGTATTTCATCTAAAAATAAATAATTAATTTACAAAGATATTTCTTCAAGAAAAAATATGGAGATCAATTGAGATCAATGGACTGTGAATCGAATTGATATAAGTACCTAGTTTTGCGGTGTTCGTATTAATTTGTAAATTCATGAGATAGGTACCCAAAAACTGTAACATCTAGAGTCTTACATTCTACAAAAAAAAAAAAATGCGACGCCGCATTTTCTTTTTCGTATTTTATATGTATAAAGTTGTAGTAAAATCTCTTTGGCTGTACTCTATTTGGATCTGGCTGGTTTTGATACCATTAAATAGATTACATTTAAAAAAAGAAAAATAAATGTTTTTTTATCGTCAGAGAACTTTTATCAGAGGAACAAATATAACGGACAGCAGACTTCAGATTTCTTTAGAAGCTTCTATATAGAAAGTAATAAACCGCCATAATTATTCTTCAGATAAAAGTTAAGTATCTGACGATTGAAAAATCCGCCCGCATTATGTATAAAGATAAAGATAATTTATTTGTCAAACATGCGTTTACATAAACTGAACTGAACTGAACTGTATATATTTTATTGGATCGAAGTTCTTTAACGCAGCTTGCGGTAGGAGAAAACTTGTAGAAAAAATACAGAAATCGTCACGTAGCGTTATGCTTATGCTCCTTGCGACTTTTTAATATATAATATAAGTACTAATATATATTAAAAAGTGGTATAGAATAATACAGAAAAACGATTTCCCGCCATTTTTCAACTGTTTTTCTGTCCGCCTATATGGGTGAATCTAACGAAGAAATTCGATACATTTTGAAGTTTTATTACAAGCCGCGAAAAGAATATGTGACGTTTATGGACTTAAAGGTCGCAGTGTCAGTAAGAGTAGCACAAAGTTGGTTCAAGCGTTTTCAGTCCAGGAATTTTGATGTCAAAGATGCAGCTCGCTCTGGTCGCCCAGAGGGCCTACACAAAGTAACATTCGATTAGCGATGACGCTAGTAGAAAAGCCAAAAATGTATGGAATTGACATAAGCTATCGAAATGTCACGTGATCATAGGTTAACGAATAGAAATTAGCTAGACAATGTTAACATCATTCGATTCTATGAAACGAATCGACAGCGTCGAACGATTACTTCCATAGAGATGCGTAGCCAAGTGACACTTTTTGACAAGCGTTATCGCTAGTTTTCGATTCGTATGATGCCAAATATTAGCGTAAGCGGTAGCGATTGTAGAAATAGAATCGTTCCGAAGCGAATGACATTTCTCTAGGCCCTCTGTTATGGGTAAAATCAACGCCATTTATGAAAAACTGGAGCATGATGTATTAGTAGTTACGACATAGCTGAAGAGTTAGGGGTTGTCCACAAAACAGTTTCTAACGATTTGAAAAAGTCTGGGTATACAAAATGGCTCGACATTTGGGTGCCACACGAGCTCTTAAATACGAGCTAATTTGTATATAAAATCTGAAAGAACCAGTTCACCGACCGCGACCTAATAATATCATCTATGCAAATAAAATAATAAAGTGACTTTATGTGGACCCTCTCTTTTATTAAAAACTTTTTCAGATAATTTTCAGATAATGTTTTTTTTTTCTTATAATTAAACAGTGATTGCTTATAAATAATCCTTTCTATTTCATTCGCTTTAGTTAGATGATAAAAAAACTCACTTTCGATACAAAGCGACACATCACAAAATCATGAACGTATAAAGTTTACTTTTTTTTTTACAAAAACACACAAAGAAATCAGCACGTGTCTAGCCAGAACTCGGTTAGTTCTATTTTTTAAGAGAATATTTGTTCAGTTGTCATTATTTGAGGAATCGGCCTCCTAATCGTGTGTTCTTTTACATTATAACGCTACGATTGATGCAGCTGTTGTTTTTTTTATTCATGTATCTATTCCATTATAAAATTTGTTTCGCTAATTGGCTGTTTTGATAGCCGATTTGATGGGAAATTAAATTAGCCTTTTTTTGTTTTACGTTTCACATTTTCAGTTATCCGATTTTGATCTTTTGGATCTCAAAACTTGTTTTATCTTGGTTCTGAAAACTAATTAGGTAATCGTGTAGGTAGAGTTTTTTCCTATGCTAAGCGATTACTTTCTGAAAATATTACGTGAAGTTAATACTTAGTGGGCCTGGATGTGGATGAACAGGCATACCTACGTTTTTCTTGCAGATATACGTTTATTTAATTATAAGTATATAATTAATAAATAAAAAATAAATAATAATTCATTAAGTACGGTAATTATAATAATTACTATTTATTTATAAAAAAAAAAAACATTCTGCATTTATACCTATCTGTAATTTTTATGGTGTACATAATAAAGAGTATTCTATTCTATTCTATTAATGAGACATACATGTCTAAAATGAAAAATTTCAACTATAACAAATATAATAAAATTACACATTTTAATAATCAGTCTCATACTTTCTCCTATCTCAGCATAATAATTTAATTTTTACATGTTTCCAACTTACGCCCTTTTCGAGTCGAGCGAGCCGAATTAGTGACCAGCGATGTGTGTAAAGGGTCTAAAACTTTCGGCAGTTTTAGACGAGCGGCAATGTGTGCTGGCCGTGTAGACAGGGGTTAAAACGAGTTTTTTTTTAAATATGCACAGCTTTTACACTGTGGATGAAAAAAATGTTTTACTAGGGTTCTTGTAGTCAATTATGGGTGCAATTAATTATTGTTTGTGCTTTATTGCATAAGGTTTACAATAACATTTTGAATGAATGATTTCAGGGTTTGTATTTGTTAAATAAATCAGATGATTAAATTCTGAACCCTCATACAATATGCGTGGATCGATCCATAACTCATAAGTGACACTAAAAATCCTGTAATATTTTTGCATGTTCGATACTTCACTTGAAATAAAGTATGCAACTACTACGCTCTAAATTCCTCAACTCGATTCTTAAATAAAATAAAATAATTACTTAATTTCCGACGTGCATAAATAGTTGGCGGGCCCAATAAGCCCGGCACTACCGTACAAGGCCTGAAACCCGATACGTCTGACAGCGGCTCAACTTCGTGACAGGCGCGGGTCTGCGCGTGCGCAGACAACACCCCGTGTGGACGCATTGTTATGTTGAAATATTGGCTTGATATATTTGTTATATTAAATTAAGAGATGGATGGAATAGTTTTTTGTGGTTTTTAAGTGTTAATTTTGTTTTTGGAGAGCTTTATGGAAAGGATTTATTGGAAGACAAGTATCAGCTTAGTACTGATATAAACATTTTTGGGACAGTGCTACGCGGGCCAAACAATTTTCAGTTAGAAAGACCATCAACTTTCGACCATATAGCGAAAACTCAAGCAAAGAAATTAGAAATAAAGATACAGTACCTACTCTTAAAAACAAACCACGGAACGATCAGGTCTGAACCATAATTACTAAGATAAACATCTAACTCGTAACACCTAATTAAAAGCGAGCATATTATATCAAGTTTCGCGACGAGCGATAGTGTCTAGCGATCGTTTCTGAACGCGGGCGATCTCCCGTCACTATGACAGTTGACAGGTGTCACGAGCAGGGCCGGCAACATTAAAATATGGTATTATTTTATTTCAAGTGAGAATCGTTCATCATTTGTAGTGTCATGTTGGTTTATGAGACTAGACGTTGGAGGTAAGGATGGGGGTTGATATTTCTTGGACTAGTACCTACTAGGAAATTCCTGGTACATAAGTTTATGTTTGCAATGAAGCTTTCAAGAAAAGGGAGTGGAACAGTACAATGTAGGTATGAGATTTGCAATCATTTTTATTATTTGCAATCACAATATTCTTACTTTTGTTCCTTCCTTCATTCTTTGTTTTTTAACTTTCCACAGAACTTTATATCAATATTATAACAACTCCTAAAAATACTACAGAACCTGCTCTTACTCTTTCAATGAAGATAACAGCCATATAAACAAATTATACCCAAAAACAGGACATAAAAAAACGTCAATTAATAGTCGTCTAATTAGATAAAAACTTCTTGGCAGCCCTCAGACGTGATGCCTCGGTGCACCTCATTACCTTGACCACGAACATGGCAATAGATCATGCAGAGAGCGATAGTGCTAAGATCCTCCGGCGTAGGTGGTCCGTAACACAAAAAAAAATGTTAGAAAATCGAACATTTACGCGGTTAATCGAATTTGTTGTACGTTACGATCGATCAACGATATCGTGGATGGTTTAATTTTTAATCTGATTTTGTGATTTGTAGATGGATTTTGATTAATCATGGAGCAGTTTTGTCGATCTAAGAATCAATTGCTATTTTAAACCTAATAGGTTAGGGTAGGCTATATTCGATGATGGTGCATGTAGGCCACCCGTTCCTCGTTTCGGGCTCGAAATGTTGAAAGTATAATATTAATTCGTCGTAATATCGATATAAAACTGTCAGATTTTGTACTTATCTTAAATATTTTGTGTAAATCTAGTTTCAAATCGAGAATAATAACTGAGCATCGATCTAAAAGACACTCAGAATCTTATTAACGAAGATACTCAAACCAACACTACAAATAGACCAACCAGTAAGAACTTAATCACCTAAGCGATCTGTCCCCAAAAAGACATACAAAAGAAACATCCTCATTGAATGGAAATCCCTGTACCATTAATCTATCCACTTTTCCATGACCATTCACCATCTATCCGATACCAAAGGTATCTTCACAAAAACCATTACTATGAATACAAATACCCATACAGGAAGGGGCTTTCATCCCCTAGAATTACTATTAGTATTATCTATAAACATTTTAACGTACACGGTTAACCCGCGGAGACCCGGGTTCGATTCCCCGGTGAAAAGCGATTGTAGGGTGCGGTCGTAGGGGTGTTTTTTGCAATTCTCTTAGGGCGCACAGATTGGGGCGGTCTGTCTCAGTTCATTATGGATGTTAAGTTGTTGTCGGTGATTTGGATTGAAGTGGGTTTTTTGTTGTTGAAAATGATGATAGTTTTAGCGATGTATGTATGCTTCAACTTCAACTTACTTATAATGAATTAGAATCTATTAATATTGTGTATATCACGAATCGTTATTCAACTTCTTAGCTTTCGGCGATGTTTGAAGACCCATTCTAGATTCTCATATTGAAAGTTTTTCACGAAAGGTCAACTAAAGCCCTGACAAAAATACAAATAGTAACACAGCAATGCTAACAACAAGATATAAAACTATTTCGATACTCATCAAAGGACCAAACATAGTCCCCTGAGGGATGCCAGTTAAAGTACCGAATATGTCACATAACGTGATGTAAGTGGGAGCAACAGTCTGCGACAAAGGGCTTTGGGGAGCATTGTCCCCGTTTTAAATACCGTATTGTAATCGAAAATAATTACAGTGTCCATTTCTAAAACCATATTTCGAGTTTGATGATGTCATTTGCAGTGGTTAAGTTATAAATTGCTTGCTTATCAGGTTAGCCGCAGTAACAAAGATCTAAAGCGCTTCTATCCCTGTGTTTGGGATTATCTTGGTAGCTGGATTTTCTCACAGCTTAGACTTTGCCACTTAGAGCGGTTTCCCGAGGAAGACTTTGGGTGCAGTTGCTATAAATATTGTACAAATGTGGCAATAGTTGCTTGTTTTTTCTTTTTTCTCCACGATTTTTTAAACCTGTCACTTTTATAGCATGCAACTCATATACGTAATACTGGCAAAAAATGGTAAACGCGTCGTCCTCGACACTTTAACCAAAACTGAACTAAAAGGTGTCTCCAATTACAAGAGTATTGCGTGTAAACGAAAACGAGAGCGTTCATACGCCACATAATACGTACGAAGCCTCCGAAATGCCTCGCAGTAGCGTTTCGGCGGTGTCAAGTTCCCGGACTAATTCTGACAGCTACAAGTTTGGTAGTTTATACATTTTTAAACTAACGAGACATAAATTGTGTTTATATTAGCATTTAGCAGTTATTTCTAAATGGAGGTCTTTTGCAACGTTTTCATTTGTAGACTTTGACAATTTGAAAGTTTCAGATAATTTTCGAGTTATATTGCAAGAAGCATTTGGATACATTATTTTGTACGTGTGCGTTGTGATAGCATTAACAACTATTTATTTAAATGACTAGGCAGTATCGTCTTAATAAAAATTCAGTCTCGCGACGTTCGATCTAGTTTCAACAAATCGGCAGAATCAGCCGCCTCGGCGCGCGTCGCTCGATCGAACTCATGAATTCTAAATTTAAATTAGATGTCTCCAAATCGTATTTAACGGTCCTTGGGCGCAACTGTTGATTGGAGATGTTTGCCGCTTTCGTGTTCTGCGGTTGGCGCCATTATATTCTATTTTCAATTTTGTTTTTTTTGTTTTTCGAAAATTATGTTTCTAAAAATTGTTTTTCTCAGTGTTATTCAGATTTACTGTATGGACATATAAATATTGATCCTTGGTGGCGCTAAACTTCCGTTTCTGAATACAAGCAATGTCAGAATTTGAATTATTTTTAGCGTGACTATTTTAAGTGACATTTTACTCGATTACAAAGTAAAAACAGTACTTTTCTAAAAGTACTTACCGCTTTACATTCACAGTATTTAAAATACATAATTATCCTACCCTAGTATAAAATTCCCTTACATCACCATACATATCAGTGGACTTAAAACCGTCAATTCCTATGCCATCATAAGCAGTTGACGTTAATCCGCGAGACAGGGGCAGCGATACAACTCGCTGCAGATCCTTACAGCATAACCACAAGTGTGAAAGAGATATCGAATATTTTGTGCATTCACGCGTAAACGTGGAATTATTGTATAGCGCCCAGGGAGAAAAGCGGCGTAAGTATGCGGCGGTCTTTTGAGAATTTGTTTTCAGCAATTCAGAAAATTTCATGAGTAACGACATAGCTTTAAGTTATATTGTTCGATGTTTGGTATATTTAAGTCTTTACAAATGTCTGGAATATAAGTGTCTTTAAGATTTTTTTCCAACTTTCTCTTACAAGATTCATTTGACCAAGACACTCAATGTTCTTAGTTCTAAGGGCAATCTTAAGTTACCTAGTAATAAATAAAAATATTCATAAAAATAACTACACAAAAAAATCACAAAGCTTAATAGCATCGCAATATAGTTCTCAATTTGCATATCCTCCATATTCAACTAAGAATATTCACAGTAAGCGGTGCCGACATCGAATAAGCTTCACTGACACTTTTACACTTACACCGTTCTGCCGCCGAGCAGTAATCGATTGTTCCACGTATTTTTGTCCGCTTTTAGTTGGTAAGAAACATCACGCCCATTCGACCGTTATGACTAGGCAGCGGAACGCACGACATATATCTGTCCTACTCTAACACGTGTGTGGACCTATCAGCTTGTCCCTTTCACCTATTTGCCCAGTGGGCCGAGTGCGTAGGTACGACAGTCATAAAAATAGCCCCTTTGGCGCCGAATCTTCTAGGGGTTTTCGGTATTTCGATTTTGTGTCCTCTTGTTACGTAGGGTGGATAATGTAGGTATTTTTTATGATTAGTTCTAGATACTAGTGTATGTAGCAGATAGACTTGGCAGGGGATTCGCAGCCTAATTTCTTAGGTTTATAGACAACAAGACTGTTACTATCTGACTGTAGTCTTGAGATTTATTACGACTTGTTTCATTATAGTCACACTATTATTTCAGACGTAGATTTTTTTTGTAGGAAAATCCTCTTATCCAAATAAGACATTTTAAAGTTTGTGACAATGAGACAAATAATACTCAATATTTTTAATAAGTAGGTAATTTCGCATCACCTTTATGTCAAAACGATGACAAATCCCCTCTAGATAATGCAACTTATCCACAAAACCAACATTTTCGATTCTCAACACTCAGGGGTAACAAAAACTTTTTTTTCTTTGGCATTGTGTCACCAAGTGTTTACTTTGTGTTACGTATCGCGAACACAAAACATAATATTTTTAGATTGTGACATTATTAACAGAAAAATTGGTTCGAGGAGTAGAAAAAAAGATTCAGTACGAATTTACTTATGCATTTGATGGTTCCTTAGGAATATTTCTGAAATTGTTTAAAAAGACCATTGCATTAAGTGTAACAAATAGAACATTTATTATTGATTGCATTAACTATTGGTATTTTAAATTCTAAAAGCTTTTTAAAATCTTCTATTTCCAAAGCCTCATCTTTGTCTTCCAATTTTAAATTCAATTTATCACCTCATCCAAAATTTTAGGTTCTTGTCAATTTAACCCGCAAACAGTTGACGCTCTATCTACTACTGCCGATCCCTAAAAATTACAAATTTTTCTCTTTGTTATTTTTTGCCATGATTGGCCGGGCAGATGTGGAGCCGTCTGGTTCGATTACCATTCGTGTCACTTCAGCAATGGCTTTATTTTATAACTTGTACGCGATATTTTTCGCAGAGAACCGCGGTTTTTATCATTTTTTACTCCTCTCATTAATTGTGGGGTAGGATGTTGGCGTGTCTCGTTACTTTACATGGATTTTACGATGTTGTTGTAATTGCAACTCGGTTGAGTTATATTTTTATTTGCTTTGCCATGGCCTAGATTTAATGTGGACGCACAGGCTAAGTCTATAGGAAAAACATGTTGTTTTTGTGAGAATATAGTGCTTAGAGTACAATAGAATACTCTTCGCTCTTCTTCTTTTCTCTCTTGCTTCGTGTATGGTATTTGAAAAACGTATGTTATTATGAGAATTATTGAGATCATCTCAGGTATATCTTTAACTCTGGACATAGGAGTCTAAACAACAACATACATTTAAATATTAGTATTTTGAGGACTACTCTCAGTAGTCACTACCTATTATTGACCCACAGGGATTAATAGTTCATCTTTGAAAAGGTTTTCTTTACATTTCTTTGAGCACTTAATATTATCAGAACACAATTCAGCATTCAATTTGTTATTGACATAAAAGTTGACAGAGCTAATAGTAAAATGGAACCGAATAAATTTATGAACTGTCTATTATAATAGGAGTATTTGTATGGGTCCATACAAAAACCTAATAAAACGGCATCAAACATCACGAAGTAAAATTTTATAAGCCATCATCAATAACAAAAAGGACCGTTTGTGTTGAACACGGTCCATCTTGAAAAGATTTCGGACAATGGACCCGCGCCCGTCCAAAGCATATGGTCCTAAACTGTAAAATTGCGAAATTGGATTAAAAGAGAATTATTGTCACCAAACTTTGTCCAGATTATTTTGATGGGTGGCACAATGGGTGCTTGAGCATATGTTTTGTGAATTTTAATTAGATATATCCTATTGCCAATAATATTTTGACGTTTTCGAAATCGGTTTAATATATGCTTGTGTACTGTATAGGTCGATAGTCACAGCTTGATTGACATACATTTGTGTTGAATGGGATTCTTCAAAGCAGTCTATGACCTACCTTAACTATGATAATAGTTTCTAGTAAAGGTATAACGATGGGGTTATTTTTAAATATAGTTTAATCGTATCTGGTTTCCAGGAAAGTGTTGATATTTTTAGTAAAATGCTTAACTTTTTTTCTATTAATAGAACCAAACTAGTAAAAATTTTCACGCAGCTTATATTAGCTGGCCCGTTATACCATCAAATAATTTAGTTAACTTTACGCGAGAAAATAAGCGATGAACATCCGTCGGAATTTTTTAATGAAATTCACACAGACTTCTTCGAAGGCGGTGGTGGATCTTGGCTTGTTAAAAAATAAGCCAAGATATTCTAAAATTTCAAGATTTACTTTACTTATTAGTGCAATGCCAATAAAATACAATTATTGTCGAGGTCAGTACTACTGTTATCATTGTTATTTATAACTCTTTCGTGTGTGGACTAAAAATAAATAATATCTCTCTATCGGGTCAAGGATACAGAAAGCGGTGCCTACAATACTAGGATAAAGGCTCCTACAAACAGGCGCGACACGCGATGCGAATCGTACGCAACACAAAATCACCGCCTGTCGTGCGACTAGCGGTGCCTTTGTGTCGCGTTCGATTCGCGTCGCGTGTCGCGCCTGTTTGAAAGAGCCTCAACACATCGCGTAGTCGCATATTGTTAGGAGGACCTCTCTCTAGACCCTTGACCGGTAGCTTGGGCCTCGTTCTCGATACCAGAGGGCAACTATTTTTATATTCCCTAAATGTTGTTTATTTTTAATCACACATGTAGGATCCTCACGATCTATCTCCATCAGCAGGCTTAGCATGACGCTTTCTATTTCTACTCTACTGTAGAATAGAAATCGCGTGTCTACCGAAAATATACTTCTGTCTACACGAAAACGTCATTTTTGTCTACTCTTCCGTCGACAAAACGCTTCTCTACGGTTCTCGTGCTAAGCCTGTTGGAGTGAGAGAGATCGTGAGGTAAGTTACGACTACACCAGGTGGTCTATTCTCTAAAATCTCGCCGTGAAAATATTACAAAATAGATCATAAACGTTACAGAACCTGAGAGCAGTAGCGGCCCAGTGGTAAAGGCTGCGACTTACGAATTGTAGGTCGTAGGTTCGAACTCAGACAGGCGCTTTACTTTGTGTAAATTATTCATCACCACTACTCTCAAAATCGTGAAAGTAAAATATCGTGAGGAAACCGGCATGCCCTAGAACCAAAAAATCGAAGACATGTGACATCTACCAAACCTTACTGGGCCCGCGTGGTGGATTACAGCCCACTCCCTCGCATAGAGAGGAGGCCTGTGTCCCAGCAGTGGGAACATTTTAAGCTGATTATGCTTATGCTTACAGAACAGATCAGATTATTATTGGGCATACACAATTCATCGTGACCACGACCGCTCTGTCAAGAGCCAAGCGAAGAAGAAGAGAAAGCCGGATCTCCTCAGGAGGTAACCACTCACGTCTTCTACTAAACTAGTGGGTCTGTGAGTTGTGAACCTCGCGAGTCCTTACTCCTTAAAACAAAAAGCGCGCGCAAAGAGCGCGAAATGGCTGAAATATGTTGTTTTACGTTTTCAACCCCCATATCTCCACCATTTTGAAAAATTTCGAAAATCTGATTCGCCAAAAAAGTCTATATAATTATTGAACCTCTCACAAAATTTCCTGAGAATCGGTTGAGAAATGCGACCTGTAGAGGAGAACAGACATCCGAAAATTCCGGACATACGACAGCATTTTTGCTCAAGCTGAAACGGAGACGCTTCGCGCTCGCTCGGTCAATAAAATTCTGAAATTCATTAATTCACTGACAGGACAATGCACAGCCTAACCCGCTAGGTCGAGAAGTATGATATTTTGCACAACTTTTTCTTCTATAATGAAGAAGAGAACAAATAAAGGATTTTTTTAAACTCATGCCTTATGACATCATTAAAGTTTCTCATTTTTGTTCGTGGGAAATCCCCTCGGTTCGGACACACATCTTGTTTTGCCAGAAATCTGAAATATTCCATCTGAAAAGAGGACCTGTTCTTTAAACCTATTAAGAAAATAAAATAGTCATACTCACACTAGGTATGTTGTCGTTATTGCACACGTTTTCGCTCAGCAGACGGTCCCGGATCTCCCAGGCGAAGATTGAGGGGCACTCCCTCTTGTAATCAGCTATCTTCTGGACCACCGGTGTGGTGGCGACTCTTGGCTTGGAACCTCCAATCGCACGGGGCTTTATCGACCCGGTCTCGTAATATCTGCGTGCAAAGCTGAATTTAGTTTGGAAGATGAAGAGGACAAATGAGCTAGTTCTTTTTTGCTCAAGGTCAGTTGATTATTTTTTTGTTGTGTGCTTATTCCTGTTGTGTTGTTGTGTGGTTGATAGTATGTCTTGATTATACAGGGTTGTTTTTATGGAGTATTCAGAATTGGGGCTTAGTTAACAGCAATAATTACCTATTTAGAAGTCCAAAACTCGGAATTAGTCAAGTGTGCTGGATCAGCAAATATTTAAATATAACATAACATAACATGACGCCTGTAATCCCCGAAGGGTTAGGCAGAGAGGTTTGGTGAGGTCCACCCACATTTCGCCAGTTATGTTTAAGTCCCATGTAACAAGGGGTGATTTTATGTAGGTAATTTTGGCCTGTTGCATTCCATATTTAATCTAATTTCCATGTCATTTCAAATGAGGCTGCTTGAAAATCATTGCTGACACCCATGATAAGGTTTAAAAATACAGGGCAGGGAGAACTGGAAATATTTTTTTGCACCAGTAACTTGACAATTATTATAAAGTTACTCAAGTTACCCATCAAGTCAAAGAAACTGTATGGCTATTATCATAAGAAAAGTAATCATTTCGCACAATAGGTTGTGCGAAAGAGAAAACTGGCGGTCAGTGGCTCGTCTTAGGCTGGCGAGGGTCCACGTAGCCGTGGACCTTCGCTAGCCTAAGGCGACCCACCGACCGCCAGTTTTCTCTTGTAATCGAGAACAAGCTTTTGTTAAACTAGATTGGTGACATTCTTGTCTGATCATTCAACATATCGACCATCTTTATTCATTTGGAATAAAATGAGGCGATAGTTGAGTATAAGAGCTTTTCAATAAGAAAAGAAGACATAAGATTCGGGTCCCCGGAACGGGTAAAGTGTTTTTGGGTTTTTCCATCTGGATGCTGTTTTTTTTTTACATGAGACTTAAACATAACTGGTGAAATATGGCTATACTACAGGTACACTTCTGCCTAACCCTTCGGGAAATACACGCATGATGTTATGTTGATGTGTAGAAGACATAGAATCAATGTAAGATTTAAGTGAGGGTCTGTCATCCCAACACTTTTATTTAAAATTGTCATACCTAGTAGCATTTCTCGATATTTAACTCCCACTATCTACAAAACACTTACTCCCAAACCTACAATTTACTACAAATTATCAGAACATCCCCTTTCAACTAAAATACTATTAGAACACAATTACAAACATAATCTCTAGCATCCCCTTAACTTCAAGTACATATACAAAACGTTGCCAAATTCCGTTTGATTGTCCTCTTGAACCACTGAAGGAAATTATACCGTATCTTTATAAGAGTAAGGTTATAAATGCCTTGTTTTGTGTGGGGGATGGATATCGGATGTACTTGAAGCATTGTATTGTTGGGCGATAGACATGTGTCGATATTTCGGGTCTTGATTCAAATGTGTTGTGCCAGCATATTGTATCGAGAATTCAAGATGTCAGATGTAGGTATCTATAGTCAGCCGCGGCAGTCTAATGTTATAATAACTTTTGTTCGTCATTATTTTTCGGGCTGGAAATAAACGTAAGTGGTTATAAATAGCTATTAGATAGAGATAATGTGTTAGAAAATATTATTTCTTACGCATTCTCTCAAAAAATCTTAAAAGTCCTTTAGTTGTTGCATTTTTATAATCGCCATAAATTACAATTACCTATCTAAAAAATGGTTTAGCTAATTATTTGTAAAAAAAATCTGAAAGAGATAGAAAAAAAATACAAAAAAAAAAAACGTATCAATCGCCAACCACATACAAAATCAAGCTGAACTACGAACTACCAGAAAACCGTTACAAAGTAATTATACAGCAGTAACAACAAATAACAAACATGGTTTTATCGGAATTGTCATCGATAAAGTTTACTTAGGCATTCTCAATAAACATTTACAGGGATATTAAGGCCCATCGTCGGATTGTAATCGCTTTCGCCTCGGGCGGATTTTCGCTAAGGGCGTTTTCGGAGGGCCCCTGTTGACTGGTTTTTAATTGAGAACTTTAAGTTCGATGAACTTTGTTTATGTGATGTGCTTTTGGTAAACAGAAGAGGGTAGGTAACTTTGAAGGAGAGGTAAATGCAATTTTGGCGGGATTGTGAAGGGTAAAAATTGTAGGTCACAATGAAGGCATTAAGGTAATGACCTTAACGCCTTCATTGTCACCTACAATTTGTAATATATATAAGGTATAATTATATACCTTGGTGAGAAAATAAAGACTTTTAAAGGAATTATAATACAGTTTGATCCTTGATGGTGCTGAGATTAATTACTTGACAAGAATTAAGATTATCAATAGGGTCGGTTTCAGACGTTAAAATTAAAATGTCTTAAAAAAAGTAGGTAAATTTTATGATTACCACGACTATAAGTTTTACGTTACGAAGCCAGAAAATGTATCACAAAATCAACATTGATGTAGTAATAAACTCCATCCAACGCTCAAATACTCATTTGTTTACTCATTACCAAATAATAAAACACTACCGAAAATCAAACTTTGATCAAGTACCTAACTAAATTGCTGGCCACAAACGCAACAGAAATTGCAAACAAATTGTCGCCAAACCGAGCAATTATTGCATCAAACAATAATAAATTGATCGAAATCATCGCTGCGCGGGCCACAATGCCGGCCGCTGCCACTCGACCAACGTTCACTCATTGTTTCAACTACACTGCTTGCTCCTCAGATCGATACCGACAATTCGATTGGTGAAACCCGTTGTCACAATTCAATGGACACGCAAGTGTAAATAATGACGGAGCTTGGAGTGTCGTGACGTCAGGGGGCCGAAGATTAGATGTAGATAGGCTTGAGGGCAACGAATGAGCACTTATCAGAGATTGTTTTTGAAGTGGTTATTCAAAGTAACCCAGTTACGTACGCCCTATTGAAAATATGTCACGGGGTGCTCGGTAAATATTATTTTCATTTGTTGCAAAAAATCGAAACTATTGAATGAACATTTAATATCAGACTTTACAGAATGTAACCCTTTAGATTCGCAACCTTGATCAAAAACCTTTAATGGAAACAAAAAAAAAAACCTTATCATGAAAAATCTCAATTTTTTACGGACGAATATCCCGTGACGAATACCAACAATATATGGAATACAAAAGTTTCCCAAAACATTGAGAATTGCTATCAAATGCGAGTTAACAGCGGGACCTCTCCTTAATTAGGAGCCCTGCAACGTTGGCCCTTCTGTGTGAGCCCTAAGGAACACTTTTCAACCCCTTTACTTAGTAATTGGCACGATAAGAATGTCCAGGGGCGTGTGGGAACGATAGAGGCACTTGCAGCCGTTGCGAGACGAAAAGAAATAGGTGACGGGAATTTTCGTCTTCGATTATTGTGGGTGTTGATACGATGACAGCCAAGGAAAATTAAGAATTGAGTTGATTGGGAGGACGAAAAATTGGAGTCGTGTTTTCGTGACCTTTAATACTCTTAAACATGTATCTATATATAAAATTTTGAAAATAAAAATATTATTTGGTACGACCAGAATACTTCGGTAGTCTAGACAGACAATTTCAAGTTATTTATGGGTGGAACTAGCGTACTCAACAGAGAATAGCCCATGGGAAAGAAAACATACTATCAAGAAAAACTGCAGCCCAATAACGTTCAGTTTAATGACGTAGAGTTTGAGTTTTTCGCACAATACAAATCATTTTTCCCACAAAAACAACTTGTTTCGCCAATACCTTATTAAGCAAAACATTATATTAGGTCTTTACCTATGAAATTGCCGTTCTGCAGTACTGGCCATTTCAAATCAAAATAATTTTTGTTTGGCTAAGAATTCTAATTTCAAATTAATTTTATTTTAAAAACATGGATTTTTTTTTCTAAAAGTAGTCATTTCTTTATTGATTAGTGTTACATTTTCATCGCATTTCAATCTTTTTCGTCATCATGGATACGTTAAAAATTCGAGTAATTATGGAATATGAGTACCGTCGTGGCAGCAACGCGGCACAAGCGGCACGCAACATCAACGACGTTTACGGAGCTAACACTACAAACCAACGCACCACCTGTTATTGGTTTGCTCGCTTCCGTTCTGGAAATTTCGACCTGAAAAATGAACCTCGCGGTCGTCCGAAGACTTTGGTCGACAATGACGAATTAAAGGCGATTGTGGAAGCTGATGATACACAATCTACGGCTGAATTAGCAGCAGCTTTCGACGTTAGCGTCAAAACAATATTGGTCCATTTGCGTCAAATTGGCAAGGTAAAAAAGCTTGACAAATGGGTGCCCCACGAACTCAATGATCGCCAGCGCGAAGTACGCGTCGAGACGTGCCTTGCACTGCTCAACAGACACACAAATGAAGGAATTTTGAACCGCATTGTTACCTGCGATGAAAAATGGATTCTGTTTGATAACCGTAAGCGCTCAGCAAGTTGGTTGGATCCTGGTTCAGCACCTAAACAATGCCCTAAACGAAAACTTACCCCTAGAAAAGTGATGGTCACTGTTTGGTGGTCTAGCGCCGGTGTGATTCATCACAGCTTCTTACCAAACGGGGTGAGCATTACTGCAGATGTGTACTGTGAAGAACTGAACACAATGATGGAGAAGCTGGCGCATCTCCAACCAGCATTGGTCAATCGCTCGTCTCCGCTGCTCCTGCACGACAACGCGCGACCTCATACTGCACAGCAGACGGTCTCCAAGTTGCAAGAACTGGGGTTGGAAGCTCTCCGTCATCCGCCCTACTCACCAGACCTTGCGCCTACAGACTACTACTTTTTCCAGAATTTGGATAACTTCTTGGCGGGAAAAAAAATTAATACCCGAGAGGCAGTACAAAATGCCTTTGAAGAATTTGTTGCCTCCCGTCCAGCTGATTTCTTTAAGAAGGGCATCAATAAACTGCCACTGCGATGGCAAAGATGCATTGATTGCATGGGTGATTACTTCGATTAATACAAATAAAAAATTCATGAAAAAAATTCGTTTAAATTTTTTCATACAAAACGGCAATTTCATAGGTAAAGACCTATTAAAATAATAGCATGTGCCCACAGGGCAATATTATAGGGTTCGCTGAGCCAAATTTATTTTCCTATAAGATCTCTTGAAGTGGCGTCAAGCCGTCTCCCTCAGTAGGGGTGCCAATTACTGGAAAATAATGTTTTTATTTTTATTTTTATTTAGGGGCGGTCGTGGGACAGCCCTGAAAGGCACACCCTATATTAAAATGAGTCTAGTTTTTTGATTGACGTCTTTACATTTTTTTATTGTTCGATTGACTTTTGACTGTTTTGGTTCCCATTGAATCAAGTATGTGTTATTTAAATGGAATGCTTCGGTTTTGTGTGACAATGGTGCCGATTCTCTTGTACACCGAACTAAACTAACTAAACTATCACTAAAATTCCTTACTTTTGGCTATGAGAATCTTAGAGCTATTCTGCAATAAAATATCTCTAAATTTAAAAATCATTTTGACGCAACTAAAATTTAATTTGACAATCGCGACTCCACATGGTACCTACTTGTTTGCCCTACCACATGATTTTTTTTTAGAGCCGGAGGCGAGCATAGGTGGCAGCCTCGGCGTGTTTTATATGGAATTTTTCACTTTTTGTACGGAAAATATTTAAAAAAATAAATATCTTCGTGTAGAGTTATATGGGTTTAAGGGTTTCATAAAGGGGGTCGAAATTTTCATTATTTTTACGATAGGACACACCGTTTTCGAGATATAAGCAAAATTAAAAAAAAAATACAGTACTGTTTTTGCCCCTGAAGTCGAGGTGTTGTGGTGAATCTTAATTCATGACAACTAATTTTATTCCACACCTTTTTAATCGCGATTAAAAATAGCCAGATTTAGTTAAGACAACCAAAATTTTAGGTTAAAAACGTCAAATTCAGAATAGCGAAATTGCCATTTTCACTAAACTAATTATTCAGTACCATCTTAGTGCTGTCAAACTAAAATATAGTTAAGTTGTGTCACTTTAGTCTATTTCAGAATGAGAAATCGTCTTTTGACAGGACTAAACAAAATTTGAGTGATTTTTAGTCTAGTTTAGAGAATTTTGTGACAAGAGAATCGGCACCACTGTCTAAATAATTTTCTGACATAAACAGCTACGTGTTGTCTGAAACTTGGTAAGTTCTGATATTGTTATCATACATTTCAGACTCAGTGAGTATACCTACATCTGCAACAGCTTTACGGGGCTTTATGAAATCAGTTATTTAAAACCATTACGAAAACAATTCCATTACGATTAACACGAATACTTCACTGCCGGCATTTCAATAAGCACTCGATCCGAGGGCCGAAATCCTCCGTGATCTCCAGATAAAATCGCAATCAAACAATAAAATTGCCGACGAAATTAGAGCCGCACCCCAACGCGGCCAACAGGCACCCGATGTCGATTCCCACCTAGCGTCCCCGCTGCGCACACGTCAACCATTCAACAAAAACAATACACTATGGGAATGCAAACTCAAACTATTGTATTGATTAAGTCATTGAAATATTCCTTAATTTTGTCCACGGAAGCTTTGTCGGAGCATTGTGCGGTTCCTCAGGCGGTATTATGGGAATTCCATCAATTTGCTAACGCGTGGCGCAAGATTTTGACCCCATCGCACTTAGACATAATTGATTCTTTAACTTTTGTTGGCTCACAATGGGTTTTGTGTGAAATAATTCGTTTATTCGTGTAATAGTATTCGTTTTAATTGTTATGGGTGCTTGTTCCCTAGTAACACGATGACTGAATGGACTTGGCAAAGAATTAGGTCTTTCTTTAGAATGGACGCAGTCCTTGAGAAAATAAGAATTTCAAGTAATATGGTCTTATCATCAAGACGGTTTTAATGAAAAGTGTCATTTGGTGGGTTGTAAGTAATTCAGTAGTGTCAGACTTTATGATAGATGATGCTCTTTATGTAACGGCAATTTTCTATCTCGGGATGAATTCTGTAGACCTTGAAATTTATATAAAAGCCCTATTATAACGAGTTGCCGAAGAGCGATTACGAAGGTTTAAGACTTTGAGTAAACATATTTTTAGAATTTTCGAATAAAATTGTTAAAGAGTAAAAACGAGTTAAGGGCTTCAATAATGATATTAAACGAACATTTACTGAAGGCTCTTGCTCTAAAAATATTGATGATGAAAAGCTTTAGAAAGACACAGTTATTATGATCGATAATATGTAAGTAAGTACAAGATGAGTCACATCACGAAGACAACGTAGATACGTAGATTTTGTGAAATAGCAAACACTCGAGGACTCTTGCGTCACTACTGTTGACTATTTATATATATTCTAATCAACAACAATAACTAAAAAGCACCCAAACTAACACCACACAGTACAAAAAAACACTTAAAACCAACAGACCTGCCGAGTATCTTCGAGACGCAGCCGTTGGAGACCTGCAGGATGCGGCTGATGTCGCAAGGTCTCGCGCCCGAGTGCGCCAGCTCCACGATCTTCTGGCGCGTTGAGTCGGGCAGTGGCCTGCCGTTGACGTATACTCCACCGAGCTGGTTGATGCCGCTGTGCCCGGCTGAGGAGCACCCAAATAGGCCCCCGCCCCCCATAGCCGCGCTGTGCATCAGCTCGTCTGTAATAGATAGTAGTGTTAACGGAACTGGTAAGGTTGATCGTGGTCCGTAAATGCCCACATGGGTAACCCAATAGTGTGACAGACATGGGAATATGAAAAAAGTGATCGCAGTAAGTACCTACATCAATGTTGTTATTGTAACGCTAGGAGAATCTTGGTGACCAGCCCATTTGTGGTAAAGAGAATCATAAAGGTTGGAAATTCACTGTATGAAACTGCTTCTTTACCAATAATGATCAATATGTACTACTTATTTTATGTTAAATCAATTTGGAATTTGTTATAGTTGGTTGGTCCAATTAAACGCGGGTATCGCGGTTTTTGGACAAGCATTGTTAATGGATATTGCGAATATTTCATCAAATCTTCTTTGTGTCTGATGTATGAAAAAGTTCTAATCGAACTGAACAATAAAACATCACATCTGCACCTCTTCAAATTCTGACGCTTCCTCAATTTTTATTTAAGTGGTTTCCTCACGTATAGAAACATCCTTTTATATTATCTCCTAGATAATATCAGGCTCAAACTATAGACTGCGCCCATCTTTCACAAAAAAGGGCGTAAAAAACGCAACCCATTTAAAAAAATAATCCGCTTTGCGAAAAGTATCTTCAATAAAAAGGGGTTTCGCGGTGCACGATAGAAAACCACAAATTTTTATCTAATCTTCTGAGATTCGAAGATATTTTGAGGTTCATTGTTTGTATGGATCGTTAATACGTCCTTTTTGATGTGGGACCTTTGGCAATTTTTGTATTGCAGATTTCTTAGATTAAGATTCTGTAGGATCAAAACCAGAATCATCAGTTTTTAGGCTTTCATCTTTATGTATTGTTTTATTTGTTGAAACCAACTCCAAACATATCCTCACACATCGAGCAAACAAAATTACTCCAAAATGCACGGGGATCCTTTAATCGGGCACCAAATTAGACGGTTGGTCCGTCCACAATTATAAGCACGCGAACTATTTACAAGCCAATAGTCTTGAATAGGAGTGCATTAGATCGGATGAGTCCAACCGTTGGTCTGACAATTCTTTTTATCCACCCCTCACAAACACGCGGTAAAAAGTGAACAATTGGATGCAATTTGTGGGCGAATTTGGGCCAGGCCCTTGATTAAGGCCCTAAAGGGTGGGGTCTAAGTTCATTGTTTTGTCCCGACATTTTTTTTTGCGGTCGTCTCGTGTATAATTTTGCGTAGTTCGTGCATCGAATCTGGAACGACTGAATTTGTTTTTTTTGTTCTTTTTCGTATTATTGGACATTTTTAACCGACTTCAAAAAAAGGAGGAGGTTCTCAATTCGACTATATGTTTTTTTTTTCAGCTCAGAACTTTCTTTTTGTGAACCGATTTGGATGATTCTTTTTTTATTTGATAGCTGGTGCTTCACATGTAGTCCCATTTAAATTTGATCAAGTTCTGACCAGTAGTTTTTGAGTTATCCTTAATACTGCATATTTTGTTTATTAACATATCAAGTAGTGGTATACGAATTTGTGTGGGGTAGGTACCGCAACTAAAAAGTGAAAAATAAAAACTTAAAAAAAAAGCAATCGGCTTCCAAAAAATTCACAAAATAACATGAAAAATAACTTTAATTTCGAAAGTCGGTGGCCAAAAACGAAAATACAAAACCAAAGACACCGACTTCCGAAATTAAAGTTATTTTCCATGTTTTTTTTGGTTTTTTTTTTGAAGCCGTTATATTTTTGATAAAAAAAAAAATGTATTGGTTTATTGGTGCTGCGGATACTGCATACGGAAATTTGTTGCTGAATGCATCAACTGTAAGTAACAAGAAGTTCCTATAGTACCTACACTCTCTAGCTGGATACGGCTTGATATAGTCCGATAGTTTTAGACGAAAAAGGAAGGCCTTTACTCAAAAGCTGGACGCACAGACCACAGACGATTTTGATTGGATTTGACTGTCCTGAAGCAACTACCCCCGAATTCATCCAAAAATACTACCAAACCTTAGACTTTTCCGAACAAATTAATAACCACAAGTCATTCGCCAATTAAGTGTGCGTTTCGAGTGGCAAGTTGTCGCGTCGCCGTTGTTAATCGCGCACGTTGCTCACCTTGGCGCGGCTTGCTAACAAGCTCGCGTTAAAAGAACAATGGACAATCGTACGCCCAACCTACGCCCCGCAGGATGAATGGGATAGGATGTAGCGGTAGAGGCAAGCGTTTTTGCAGCGCAGTTTGGCTGTTTTTTGGAAGGGTTGTCGGCTGTTTTGTGGTGAATAAATTATGAAATTAAGTCTAAATAATGGTGTATAATGTCATGGAAAAATTCTATGAAAATAACACCGTTCCTTTATGAACGGTGAGGAAGTTTTTTTGATATGTCATTAGAGTTTAACGTAAAACTAAGTACCTTTAAAAACAGCTCACATGATATTATATTATTAAGTTAATTTGAGACTTCCATGGTTGTTAATTCATAGCTTCTAACCACCTACATCAAGCTGAATATTCTAAAAAATCTTACTATGGAACCCACTTCTGTATCCATCTTGTCAGTTTAAAATCTCTGTTTTCAGGGCGTATACAAAAGTGAGATCGATAAGGAGTTTTCATAGTAGGTGTAAAACTTTAAAACATTTTTAAGGTCATAGTGGTCGCGTGAAGCACCTCTCATCCCGTATTTTAAAACGTTCAAAATGTACAGTCCGGCCGTCGAGAGAATGCGTCCTTGACACCCGTCAGTTTCATACAAACGAAAACGTGTTTTGTGAATTTGATCTCTAGTAGTTACACAGTTTGACAGGTGTCAGGACGGCCGTACTGTAGTCAGCTCGTTGATCTCAGCGACAGTCAATGTCAAGCACATGTAAAAAATATATAAGAAAGAAGGAAAAATAGATTTAGGTAAATTAGATGTATTTCTGGCAGGTTGTAACTGAGATTCGTAAGCGATCGTTCCTAACAATACGGAAAAAGATCCTTTGTTCTTCCTATACTAAAGATACCATTATGACAACTTATTTTAGTTCCCAAATCGCTCCCGCTCCCGCTCACATTAAGGCCTGTCGTCACACCCACTGTCGGCGCAAGTACGCATGTCGTGTGAGGGAGTGTTTTAATTTCAGAGGTGCAATTTATTCGAGCGATTTATTTTTAATCCCCTTTTTTATGGGTGCGACGCTATAAATTTCATTTATAGTTGTTGTTATTTTTTTTTTAGTTTTGTGTATGTATGTGCGTATATATATAGGTGTAAGTGTGTGCGCGGTTTTATTGCGGATAACTCTGGATGCGACTTTTAGTGCATGCGTTCGAGGTTTGGGATGTTGCCGAGGTAATTTGTAAAAGTTTCTGATCGTTTTTGCCTGTGATTAGTACGTTGTTTCGATTAGGAAAACCGGTTTATACCTTACATGCATGGTTTTTACCTTTGTAAAAAAAATCGCATGGTATTTACAGAACGACGCAGCTCAAAGTTGTAGAACATGAATAAATAAGTAATAATAAAAATAAATCATCAGCTCTCCCCATAATGTTTACATAACGTAGCACAAAAACTGTCGCTAAATAGATAAAAACGTCAAATTAAACATTAATCAAACTTTACATAGCTACATACAGACAGTACATAGGGGTCGCAACCCTGTTGACGGCACACCTGGTGGCATCCCCCACTTAAATACCCTTCTTATTATTATTTTGTATCTGTTTCTGAATTGCTTAAATCTATGGGGAGATTTAATTGTACGCTAAACGCATAGTCGCCATATTGGATGCGCTGAAGCTTGTCAACCGATTTGAATTTGGAACGGATCGCATTAATTTCTGTTACCATAGAATATTTACTTAAAATTAAACCTGTTTGGAACAGAGCTTGGTGGAAAGGATTAAAAAAAAACAATATCTAATCGTAGATACGTTATTGATTCTGTCTGTTGAACTTTTTATGAAAGTGTAAAATATATATTTGTATAATTTACATTTAGAAATGTTGTAGAGACCTAAACTTATATTCTGTGTTAGTTTAATTGATTGTATAGATCTTGTCTCTTTTTGCACAGATAAAATATGCATTAAACGACTAGCAAAAGAATTAATGCATGCCATTGCTAAATCCATGCCAAAAGCTTTTGCAATTAGTCTGTTCTGTATATGCTGCTATCTGCATCATCATTTCATTTAAGGACTTATTAACCAGAAAAAAAAACGTCTACAAAGTCGTATTTATTGACGGTTATCCCTAAAGTCATTGACATTCAAGAATAGAGAACCTATCAAACAAAAAAAAACTAACTAAAAACTGTTTTTGTAAACGCGCGCGTTTTGTTTCGCCGTGACATAATTTATGGTAAATATAGCGAACCACGCCCCTTTAGTGGATGCGTAACAAAAAACCGTCATTGACAAACGGGTGTCTATGGTGAGATGAGGGACTATACCTATAGAGTTTTAAAGTAGAAATAGTTAAAAAAAAAACAACTGTATACTATTATTGCGATTTTTAGGAACTTTACTTTGAAGGTAATCTACAATTCTAAAAGAATGTACATATTTGTAACGTAAACAAATCTGTCTTATAGTCTAATCTAGTCTGTCTGTTTCTAATATTTTGTATTTCCTGTGCATGTCCCAAATAAAATGTTTTTCAATCTTTCTTTAATACTAGATACAACGGTACTGTACTTTAACAACAATTTGCTAACTGTAACCTTTAAAAAACAAACAAAAACATATCCATGATGGATTTATGTTAAAACGCAAGCAGACACATTGTTTACAATTTTAAACACTAACAAAAACTACTTAAAAATCAAAAACCATTGTTTGATTAGTCAAACAATGGTTTAAATATCTTTTAACAAAAGAGTGAAACATTGTTCTCTCAAATTGTCATCGAGAGTATTGTTAAGTAAGATATAGACTTTTTCAACTACTAAGTAGTCTGTCGTCTTAACGTTCGTTATAGGACTTATGTAACCAGTCCACAGTTTTATAAAAAATGGAGTTAGATTTTTTGTTCACTGTTATTTATCTGATTTATTTACCTACCTACTTTTTTTCTAAGCTTCTGTGAGATAAAAATGTTATTTAATACAACATTTGTTGTAGGTAAGTCAATAAACTGTGATATATATAATCTTTTTAATTATATCATTAATAATAATAATAACCCTACCGTCGTATCTCTACGTTGACGTCGTGGTGGGGCTTGTGCGCTCCGAACTCTAGGTCTGTGCCGGTAGAGTTTACTTTGCCGAAACAAGTGTAAGGTGGAGCCAGACCAAGAAAGATACAGAAACTCGCGGGGCAGCATGTGGTGAGTTGTTGGGCAGTAGCAACCCCACGGAACCTACCTCCTAGGAGTAGTCTTGTTCCTCACCTCTCCACTCCTCAAGCAACACAGGACATGTTGCCTCCTTGCCCCGGAAACTGTCGCTAGCACATAGTGACGTAGCGGCAGTTTCCGGGGCCCATTATTGACTGTGCAAGTCACCCCCTGCCATTTTGTCGTGAATTTTGGGCAGGCAGGGGACATAGTCCTTCCATAATTCTAGGTAACCAATCCACTATAGCTACCCAAATACATAGCCCAATATTTTTGTTTCCATGATCTACAATAGTCCTGCTCCAACCAGGGGTTATCCTTGAGTGCACTTGCATGGAGCATACAGGGATAATCGTCGTTTGGTGCCTCATTCCATTTAAATTGTCTAAGGGGCCTTTGTGGGTTGACTTCGGCTCCTTGTACTTCTTCCACAGGACCGGGACTCCATGGTCCCGAGAGACGTAAACATACAAAAATATAATAATATTAAAACCCGCAGGGTGGCTTATGTGAAGCTGTTGGGCAGTAGCGACCCAACGGACCCTATCTCCTGCGAGAAGTCTTGTTCCTCGTCTCACACTTGCCTTTATTGACCGGTTGGAGTGGAGATTTGCAAGAGCAAGCGTGCTTGGAGGAAGAAAGTATTTCAGTAAGTGCTGGTAGGGATTTTGATCATCTGTCGGGCTCTGGGATAGTTCTGATAGCCATGGAAAACCTCTCCACTCCTCAAGCACCTCAGTATATGTTGCCGCCTTGTCACTAAGTCACTAAGTGCTATAGCGACAGTTTCTGGGGGCCCATTATTGAGTGTGCAAGTCACCCCCTGCCATTTCTTCCGTGTATAATAAAACATTGATCAGGCAGGGGCCATAGTCCTTCCATAGTTCTAGGTAACCAGTCCACTTTAGCCACCCAAACACATATTCCAATATCTTTGTTTCTATATCCTGCAATAGTCCTACACCAATCGGGGGTTGTCCTTGGGTGCACTTGCATAGTGCGTACCTACAGGGGTAATCGTCGGTTGATACATCATTTAATTAACAGCGTCTAACGGGCCTCTGCGTTGGCTTCGGCCCCTGGTACGCCTTCCAAAGGTCCGGGACCCCAGGGTCCCGAGAAATTTCAGGAAAAAATAAGAATAACAACTAGCTGCCGCCCGGGACTTCATTGGCGTGACATTAATACCTCTGATTTTCCTTATTTTCTAAAGTAAAAGTTGCCATAGTTACTCCATCAGCTATCTACGAGTACCAGTGAAAGTCCCATCAAAATCGGTCCAACCGTTTCGGAGATTAGGCGGAACAAACAGACGTCCAAACATTTTAAAATTTGTTTTTTTTTTGTTTTTTTGTAGCATAGTTATATACTTTCATATGCATTTAGTGAAAAGCTGTTATTTTCACATTACAAACAAACAGACACTTAAATTTTATTTACTTGCATAAGATAAGATTTCTTTATTTGTTTAAACATGTATGTCTTGTATGTATACAGATACATACAAGAGCATGCAAGATATTACATAGTTTGAGTCCAATCATGTTTGGCCGTAAGTATCGGCGTACAAATATTTCCATAACATTGAATAAAAAGTAACAAAAAGAAAATCGAAAAATTACCTAGAATAGTCACACATTTTATAATTCAGAAACATTATAAATTAGAATTTATGTTTTAATGTCAAAATTCCATATTCATATAAATGTCATATTAGTGTCAGGAAAAAGATAAAATTATTCAGTCAACAAATACTTTTTCGGCTAGAAATTCGGAGATACTATAATATGCTTTTTGCAAAAGAAACATTTTCAATTGATGCTTGAAAGCCTTACTATTTAGCTCCTTCCAACGTTTAGGCAATATTTTAAATATAGGCGTAGATGTGTAGATAGTTTTCGATGTATAGTTCAAAACATTAACAAATTAAATGTAATAATTTAACTAAAACTAACATACACACGCCTTATTACGACCGGGAAATATTCTAGCTATTCTAAATTCAAAATTTGAATATTCAAATCGTTCCATCGGACACAGTCAGCCCGAAGCGGAGTACTCAATCATTAAAATTCCCACAGTGCAGCAACAAAGAAAAGTCTATTTATCCCTCTCCAACAACTGTTTTTCCGGTCTATTTGTCTTTATCTGGCGCTTAATGTGACACAATTGTCGCATGCTCCGTTTGCTTGGCTTGGCTATGGTGAAACATAATTATATTTCTGTTATGCTTTCGCCAAGTCACCAGTTTTAATGGATGGAGGTGTATTGTGAGGTTCAATTTGCTATTTAGTTTCCGAATTCTTTCCTAGAATAACTTGCCTTGATGTTTTTTTGTTGCTTATCAGTATTTTGCTACTGGAAAATGGCGTCGATATTTATTGTATTCCAGACAAAAACGTATAGGTTATTTTCTAACAATTATTTACTAGAAAGAACTTATCGTCTAGAAACAACTGCAGTTTAAGCAAACTAGACAACCGAAATCGTAAGTAACAACTCAAGAGACGATGTTACAAACAAAACATATATTACAGCAACATTTATACCGACAAAGCGGCTTCAGTAAACACTAAACTGGTATTTACCAAAAGGTCAGTTAACTTTAACGACTTGTAAACTTGCAAAGTTAGTCAAGCTACCTTTAGTAGGCTATGTAAATGAAGATTAAGTAGATCTTTGAGATGCAGAGGAGAGAGTACCTATGTTTGAGTGGTTGTGGGCAGATGAATCGAAAGATAGGATGTAGAAATTAAGCTGCGTCGCGTCGGTGAGGTCATTTTTTTGATGCGTGATCGGTACATGGAGACAACTGCTATAAGATTTTCAAGGAATATATATAAGATGTCTATATGCTTTTGTGGCAAATGCGATTACTCCATCAACGACATTAAGCAAAGGTTGATTTTTGGATGGGTGACCAAAATCAAGTGCTTCAAAGTTCACGTAAATACTTATGTGTACTTGTGTATCTTTATAAGTACGAGTATCATGAAACGTATGTTTAAGTACAGAATAATAGAAAATATTACTGTTTAGTGTGTGACCTTTCGAATAAATTGTCAGTGAGTGTTGTATTTCTTTCGAAAAGGTTCTGTATTGTTTTAGATTTTAGATTAATACATACGTAGATGGACAGTCTCAATGATTCCCTGCTGATCTGAGAACGAAGAAAAAATACAGGTGAAGTACAACATCTAAGAACTACAAACTATGTAGATGGGATTTGTGCAGTGCGCAAGAGTGCGTTACTGCGTTTAAGTCTTTTCTATCTAAACATATTATAAATTAAAATTGATTTTTGTGTCTGTCTGTGTGATCGCGTTGTTCATGTAAACTAAGGTACAGATTTTGATGCAATTTTCACCAGCATTTAGAGAATTTATTCCGGTAGGTTTATGTGTTATTAATATTAAACTTACATGCAATAAATACATCTCAATGTTTTGTCTAGTTGTAAAAACTGTGCGAGACAGGGGCGGGTAGCTAAATTAAATAATACATAAATATAAAGTGAATTAGAGTACTAGATATTTGTAATTATGTTAGATCCTAGTATGATTTTTTGGGGTTCCTAACCCAAAGGGTGCCAACGGAATCCTATTACTAAACCTTCGCTGTCCTTCCGTCCGTCCGTCTGTCTGTCAGCGGACTGTATCACATGAACCATAATAGGTGTACAATTGAAATTTTCACAGAGTGTGTATTTCTATTACCGATATAAAAACACATAATGTTAAAATTAAAGGGCTCTCTCCATACAAGAAACGTGTTATTTTCGGCGTTTTTAGCCTTGTGGTACGGAATCTTTCGTTTGCGAGTCCGACTCGCACTCGGCCGGTTTTCTACATTCGTAACGCAGTAGTTCTAATTGCGTTTTCCGTTTTTAACCGTCTGTTATTATTTGAGCTGAGAAGAAGAAGAGGTGCAACGGTCTTAGCAACACAGATATTATCTGTTACATGATAATATTTTTCAGGTTTATGTAACCAGAGTTGGTCTGGCACACGCTGGGTAGTTAGCCCCGAAACGAGCGTTGCTTACCTACTGGATAATCATTGTACTACGGCTTGGGTTATATCAAACTCAAACTCAAAGCATTTATTTCAAATAAACCAATTACAGGCACTTTTGAATTGTCAAAGGGTCAGTCAAGTCTGTCAAAGGGAAAATTTAAATTAAAATAAGCCGTGGCAGCCAAGAGATGACCAGTCCCAACTGACGGCGCCCGTTCACGAACATGACGTATGGATCAGCACCATTCAGCTCAACCATTTTGAAGAGAACTTAATGATCCAACACACACGCCACCACCAGCGAGACATTTGAGTGAGCATGACATACTCTCAGCCGCCAGGGCACATTCAAGTCAATGAAAGAAGAGCCTAGTAAATGGTGGCTTTATAGTATATAAAATAGCTGATCTCGATTCGAGAGAAAGAAAAAGCATCTTAAGGTTTTTCAAAATGAAGAAGGTCGTACTCGTATTTACATATTTTATTGTTTTGTCGAGTAGAGTCAATGTTAGCTGAGGTTTTGGGTTGAAATTTGGGCAAGTATCTACATACTTGCCCAGATTTCAACCCAAAATGTGAATTTTTCCATTCATTATGTACCTTTTGAGCTTATCTTGGACATTATTATCGTCCGTGAAAGAAAACATCGTGAGGAAATTAGGACTTTATAGTAAGTTAATATAGGTATAAAAATCAATTGCTGCTCGTTAGTCTCGCTAAAACTCAAAATGACAATGTTTTTTTTTGTTCGCGCATATATGGGTGGTTAAAAAAAAATCTTTTTAGAGGCATTGCAACACGCCCGACTGTAGGCGGCAGGCTATTCGTTAATATAAGTCTGAAATTGTCAACTCGTGACCAATGCTCGTGCCTTCTCTCAAAAGGACTTTGCCCTGCAGTGGGGCAATAATATGTTGGTATTATTATTAGACTCAATATCTTAACTCAACATTGGCGAAAATTTCTATAAACTTTCCAAATCCCACCATACTAATCCTCACTCCAAGACCGGCACTAATTTATAGTTCTATTTACCTCGTATAGCTGAAACTTGATGATACACACAAAGGGAAGCAACTGATGCAGGGAGCGTATTTGCCGCGAGAGGATAATTAACTTTAACGGGTTGCTAAGTTCGTCGAGCAAGTCGTATCCACAAGTGCTGGCGGGAAAGCACTTGAGAAGTCAGGAACGGAGGTAAGAGATTGGTTGGTGATAAAATAAATAACTTTATGATTCTTCAGAAATGACTATATTTAGCTAGCTTTTGGATTGTGTAAGATTTGCTTAAAATATGAGGTACGAACTGTGGACATAGGAGAAACGCGCGGAGTAAATGTACTATCGGAAATTCGAACGATTTTAAAATTGGAAATAGTCGTTTCGCACACAATATTTACTTATTGTCCGGCCGTCGAGAGTATAGAATGCGTTCTTGACACCTGTCAGTGCGTCAAATCTAGTAACTACTAAAGATAAAATTCGCCAAACACGTATTCGTTTGTATGAAACTGACAGAACGCATTCTCTCGTCGGGCCCACTGTAGTTTCAAGACTTTATTCATATCTATTAGTGTTACGTTTTGTGTTTGCCGCAAAATTTTTAACCAATATGCTATTGGATAGTTGTATTTTCGATAAAAAAATGTACGAATATACGTTACGTTTACGTCACGCGTTCGTGCTAGGGCCTCCTTACCTACCTACTTGGAGCTTACGAATTTAGCATGTTCGAAGGTACCATAAAGGTGTGGTCAAATTTAAGGGTGTGGTACAGATCATGAAACTGAACAAGTTTCTCCATAGGACCAACATCGTAATCGCGAAAAAAATATCAACTGACCCACACAAAACTTCAATACATACTCGACCCAAAGGTATGGGACGGCTGATTATTTTTCACGATCACTATGATGGCCCCATAGAGAAAATTGTTCAGTTTGATGGTCTGGACCCACACCTTTCTGGTACGCATGATTACATATCAAGCTATATATTTCCAGTATTAGCTCTCTTCTCATTGTACGAAAAGCCTATACGACGCAAGGTCAGCTAAAACTGGAAATGTATAGTTTGTATGTAGCTGTGTGTACACCCTGTATATGAAAAATATTATTTGCTTGCACACAAAAAAATCTTTATCATCGTCTTAAAAAAGTTCTAAGTGCGTGATGCTGTTATCGACTTAATATTTCAGAAGAAAAAAAAAATTACATCCAAAAGTCAGAGTAATTCCTAAATTTATACACAGATTCTTAGTACACGATGCATTTTAAGACTTAGACCAAAATGAGTCCAATTAGTAGAAAGAGTATTGACCAAACAACCGCGTCGTATATTCCGAGGTCACGTAACTTTACATTGCAAATTGGTAACTTGGGACTCCGCTAACTTAGCACAGGCATACGCTTGCTTAAAACTGAGCAATCCCTATTAAATATTAAAATTCTGATCAAGAATAATAATGCAATTTTCAAATTGATTTTTCTTTTAGGTAAGTGCATATATACGTTTATTAAATGCCGGATGTAGCGACGCCGGAATTAGTGCCAGTCGACCTACCACATCACAAGATGTCCAGCTATGAGCTTGCGGTCCAGAGGGCCTAGACAAAGTAACATTCGATTAGCGATGACGCTAGTAGAAAAGTCTAAAATGTATGGGGTTGACATAAGCTATCGAAATGTCACGTGATCATAGGTTAACGAATAGAAATTAGCTAGATAATGTTAACATCATTCGATTCTATGAAACGTATCGACAGTGTCTAACGATTACTTCCATAGAGATGCGTAGCCAAGTGGCACTTTTTGCCAAGCGTTATCGCTAGTTTTCGATTCGTATGATGGAAACGTTAGCGAAAGCGACAGCGATTGTAGAAACAGAGGGCCTAGACAAATGGCATTCGCTTCGGAGCGATTCTATTTCTACAATCGCTATCGCTTTCGCTAATGATTCCAAAACCTAGCAATAACGCTCGTCAAAAAGTGTCCCTTGGCTATGCATCTCTGTGGAAGTACCTAGTCTTTCGACGCTGTCGATTCATTTCATAATCGAATGTTGTTTACATTGTCTAGCTAATTTTTATTCGTTGACCTATGATCACGTGACATTTCGATAGCTTAAGTCAACCCCATACATTTTAGCTTTTCTACTAGCGTTATCGCTAATCGAATGTTACTTTGTCTAGGCCCTCAGAATCGCTCCGAAACGAATGCCATTTGTCTAGGCCCTCTGTTTAACCTCATGCTCTTCGACGGTGTAAACGATGCCGTCGTCGATGTCTTGTGCGGGGTCAACCTATGTGCCTGTGCAAGAAGGACGGCCGTATTCGTTTCATCGCCATTAGGTGCACATACAGGCGTACGGCAGCCAAAATATGTTCTAAGTTATACATCGAGACACAACTAAGTTCCTGCAGCTAGGTTTTGGCTCGACAGGGAGCTGTGAGGCTGCCGTACATGCCCTTCCACCTTTTTAAACTCCAACAAAGGTGAGGTCATCCTCAAGGTCGACTTTAAGAACGCCTTTAACTCTGTGAACAGGGACACTTTGTTGGCAATGTTACAGGTAGCCTTCTAAATAATGTTTTGGAATCTGCAGTAGGATGCCAACAGGGTGACCCTCTCAGGCCAGTCATTTTCAGCTTAGCTATTCATCCAATTATACAAAAACTATATTCAAACTTTTACGTGTGATATTTAGATGAGGGAACGCTAGGAGGTGATGTAGGTCACACTGTTTTGAAAGATCTACATCTCCTCAAATAGTAATTTAAATCTATTGGCCTAGCCCTTAACCCATCAAAATGTGAAATTTACCTTTCTGACATTACCGACAGACAATTGATCCTAGAGAAATTTTATGCAATAGCCCCGCAAATCAAAATTCTAGAAAAAAGTTCACTGCACCTTCTAGGTTCCCCAATTTTAGAAGACAGCTTCTCAATTCATCGACGATAAACTTAAAAAATTTTAAGTTTCAAAATAAATTTACACATTCGGCATTCACCTTGATACTGTTTTTGGCCCAAATTTTATAATATATTTTCTACGCTCTTTCCTTTTATGGAAGCACCCATAGCTCTTGGACCAAATTGACCAAATTATTCACAGCACACTAACATTCATTTTTGACGGCACGGTTGGTGCAGTGGTTAAGTAATTGACTGCTGCGCTGCGTGTCGCAGATTCGATTCCTGCACGGAACCAAAAATTTGTATGACCTACAAGTTGGGGCACATTTCTAAAAAAAAAAATGTGGCTTTGGACGACCGAGCGTGGCGTTAAGCTACACTACCCATCCGTTTTGGTGGCCTCGGCGTCTGTAAAATTACTAGTATCAGCTTAGTGGCATCCCGGTCCTCTGTCCACAGCACTGAAAAGTTGACCGGGTTTTTTTTTGCCCCTTCCCTGGTTGACTCTGAAGTACCGTGCTTGACCGATGCAGTAAATGCCTTGCCCGGATACAGATCAGCCCGTGAACCCATCTTCCCATGGACAGTGGGATGAGCCGCTCTGCAGGTTGGTACGGCATAATCTTATTAATACGTTCACCAATACTGCTGAGCGTGCCCGCCATCTGGCTGTGGGTGAGTGGGAATCGGGCTTCTGGCTTCAGGCACTCCCGTCACCCAACATAGGCACTGCATCTGGGCGCTACTTGCATGGCTCTGCATCGCTGCTAATGCGGTTAAGGTGTCGAATGCCCCGGCCACCATGGCTTATCCTGCAGTAGGAGCGCGGGCAGGATAGCACGGCACGCCAGCATCAATGACATCATCCATCGTGCTCCTGTCATCACTGGGGTGCCAGCTATTCTAGAACCCAATGGCTCGCGACGATGGCAAGAGACCAGACGGAATAACCATAATGCCTTGGAACTTGAGTCGGCTTTTGGTGTGGGATGCAACATGATTGTGTCGTGCACTTAGGCTGTGCTTGGGTGGCTGCTGCAGGTGAGGAAAACCTGAAACGGCGCAAATATTCCAATCTTATTGGAACTTATACGTTCGAGCAGTTTGGGGTTGAAACTCTAGAACCATGGGGTCCGAGTGCCCACTTAGTTTTTCGAGACATTGCCGAGCGGTTGGTTGACTCTTCACGTGACCAGAGGGCTGGCCTATTTTTTGGCCAAAGAATCAACATCGCCATACAGCGTGGCAATGCTGCCAGCCTTTTGGGCACTTTTCTTTTTGACAACGATGCGGACGAATTTTCTGATGTTCTATGATTCTTTCCCCTCCCTTTTTTATATACTTGTGCATATTATTATTTTAAGACTGTTGACTGTGTAATATTATTGAATAATAATATGATTAAAAGTACGGTCAGAGCCAGTTTAAGAAAATATTTAGGGTTTTGAAAGCACATAATACGTGATGATGATGGTGATGTTCTTCAGAAAGGTCAGGTGCGTAGTACTCACAACCGGCGTGCGTGTATGACCAGATGTATGAACGTAAACGAGGCAAAAGGAGTATGTAAGGATCGTAGCAGGTGGCGTTCTGTAGTTTCTGCCTACCCCCATGGGAAGAAGGCGTGAGTTTATTTGTGTATGTATGTACATAATACGTCTCGACGATGATGATGTTGAATAAGCGTCGTATGTATAAAAAATATCCTTAAATACAATTAATTCGGCCATCTATCTAAGTGCACCCTCAGACAATATAAATAAAATAAAACATCTTCTCCTCTGCGAAGTGTCACTTAATAAGCTGTGAGCACCCGAACCGTCTGCGTAAGCACTTGCTTGTAATAGTAGATGCACTTGATTAAGTCTACATGAGGGAAAGTCGGACTGCCCGGTGAGTACACGCTTTGCCTGAAGGGTCTACGTGTACTGGCTTTGTGTGTTACTAAGGGTTAATAGTTAGGTACTAGAATTTGTAATAGATTTATGTGGGAGGAATAGATTACTGGACAAAACAATCGTGATAATCAGTTTGCATAACAAACAACATCACGCCTGTATTCCGTGAAAGGTTAAGCAGAGGTGTGATTAGTTTGGTTTTGGCATAATCTATTTTGTTTTAAATTGATCTGATAGTCATGTGACGGATGTGGCAGTTGATTGATCACATGATCGATAACTCTAATGCAAGTTTACAAATTAAATATCTTGTAGGTGCACATTGTTAATGGATATCTAGGGAACATTGTTAAGGGATGAAACCTTAACAACGTTTCCTAGATATGCATCATAAAATTGCGTCAGATGGAGATAAAGTTGAACACAAACTCAGTCTGAAGAGCACAAACTGACTCATATACTATACAATCCCTTTCGAAACGAAACAATACTATACAGCGAAATCAAAAATAAGTATGGCAGTAGAAGTTCCGCTGACAAACAGTTTCACACAAGAACTTCACCAACCAAAACGCGAGTTTGAATCGAGAACCCGAAGTACACCCAACAATACCAAATCCAAAGTCTGTTAGTTAGGAAGTCGAGAACTTAGCTCTTACGTAGTAAACCGAAACTTGTATAGTTGTAACTGTAGTAAACAAGCACGTAGTTAACACTTATTGATACTTAACGTTGACTTGAAAACTTGACGACTTATTGTTATCACGGATAAGTTTGCCTGTTTGGATTTTATTTAAAAGATATGGAGTTTCATGTCGGAATGATATTTGTTAAAGTTAAGACTGTCTTGGTTTCTGTGTTGCCTGGTTTTCAGGCGATTTTGTTAAAGTTCGGTTTGAATAACTTGGGTTCTTTCTTTGTAGAAAGTGCGCCAATGAATGGATCTATATTTTCCAAGAAATGCATCACTCTACTGGTATGAGACCATCTTTTGCCATGGAAAGCTTCCCACTTTCCTGTCAGTATGTGTTCTAACTCTAATCCTCAGTTCCTCTATGATCGTGAGTTAAACTTTAAGGAAAGCTGTTCATCTTTTCTCTATTTTTTCAGCTTACGTTGGTGCCCTTTAAGCACAACTTAAGCTTACAATAGCTTTTCCTATCTGAATTAGGATGAATGAAGCACAAACAACGTACCCTTATGCGGCATCTTCCAGAAAGCTTCTGCCGCCGTGGTGGGTTCCCGCGGCGGCGCGACCAGCCCGCCGACCAGCGTGGTGGCGGCGTGCGCGGGCGCCGGCGCCGGCCGCCCCCAGCCCCCGTGGAGAGCCACCCCGTAAACTTGCCCCCACACCACCTCTATTCCCGCTTAACACCCCTGAACTCCCCCACTCCAATTGGACCCCAAAAATCTCTAAGCGCACGCGCACTTTAAAACTTATGCGGCATCTCTTCGTGACCTGCGAACAAAGAAATTCACGTTTAAAGAAATTTATTGACCCCAATCCAACATTAGACAATCGCATCATCAATTACAATCAAGGCTCGTCATTACGCTCCTTTGAAGCCTTCTCGTTCCGTCTCTTTTTCTCTTTCCTCTTTTTGTACTTGAAAGAAAGAGTGCAGAGATACTAATTGGTAGATGATGCTGCTGAATTGTGTGTTAGTTGGAAAGCGCCATCTATTGTTGCATAGTACAAATAGTCGGTTGGTTCGTGAGTGCCGATAATGATCGATGTTAGATGGTAGTAATGAAGTTAGATGCCGAGATATTGTGTGTATGCCACCCATCGAGTTCCGAACGGTAGTCGGTCGGTCCGTTTTTGTTTCATTTTATTGTTTGACTGAGATGTCGGCATGATTAGAGCATGTGAGATAACTTACATAATGTGTAGCGAGATTTGTATTCAGAGAATCGCGATGCCATTTGTTCGAATCAATTGATCGATGGATAAAAAGTTGACACAGTAATTTATGATTTATTGCTAAAAACATTTGATTACAATTTTTCTTTTTGCTTATGCTATGATTCTGTAGTTATCTCGTAACTGTTACCAATAGAAAATATTTTCGACGTATGACCAATTATGAAAATATTGGTCTGGAAATAACATGATTTCAGATACCAACATTTTTTATGTAAGACTAAAAACAGTATCTTTGATCGTACCCTAATTTCTAAGATATTTTGCTTTCAATATTAATAACGTTTATTTGGATGAACGGAAAAAAACGTTTTTGATTTAAGTACCTACATCTGAGGGAAAATAAAAACTAAGCACGTAAGACATGACATGAGTAGGTAGGTAAAATATTTGATAAAAATATCTCAAGGGAGTACTCGAACTCTTTATAGGCAAATCCACTATTGGAATTACATAAGTCTGAACCTCACAGGTATAAGTATTGGGACTCGTATTTGATCTTTTCAAGCTGACGATCGAATGATTTTACTTTGATATATTTTCCCCTTCGGGGTGAGGTACAATGGCCAAAAGGAGACTGGGGGTCGCCTAAATTGAACTCTCACTTTGAGCCTAGTCAAAGCAAGGCAGGGGTCTAAAGTGGCACGTCTAATATTAAAGTCACCGAGTACCGGCGTGTGTTTGGACACTAATAACAACCTCCTTGTTGAGATTCGGAAGAAATAAAGGCTCCTTCAAACAGGCGCGACGCGTGACGCGAATCGCACGCGACTCAAAGGCACCGCTTGTCGTGCCACAGGCGGTGCCTTTGTTTGGACGAGCCCTAAAGGTGTGTTTCCAAGAGGTTGCATGAATTATTGATTAGATATTTTTATCAGACATTGATGCTGTGTGATAAGTTCCTTTAAAAAGAATCGGGGAAAAAATATTTAAGCCAGCACTATTGGTTAAAAGAAAGGGATACCGTGTTACCCAGTAACTGGGTTGTGAAAGTCAAATAGGCAGTCGCTCCTTGTAAAATACTATTATGCAACTGCATCTGGTAAGACTGGAAGCCTACCCTAACACATTAATTGAGAAAAAGCTAGGTAGAAGTAATTTCTGAAATTGAGCAAAGTTATTGGTAATCAGATTTTTCTCCACAAATATTTATACTTTTGTAAAAGTGACTTACTTTTAAGAAAAAAACATACATCAAACTACCTCCACATAATCAGCGGGCACATGAATAACAAATATGATACAGCCGACCAATCGAAGGCGTTATCTCGCGGCGCGATCGGCGGCGTCTTTATACTCAATCTTTTATCTGTACCACACTGACGGTGTCCAGTTACTGGCAACTCGGAAACTGTTTCTAATTAACGTTATTAGACGGCTATGGAGTGGTAAAGAGTTTGTGATTGCTTGACTTTTTATAAGGTTATGTTTAAGAAATTATGGGAAGCTTTTCTTTTTTATAGGATTATGCATTTCTGCGAACTTTTAGGTCATTGGGAGTTTGATATTATGGAACTTAGAAGGTTTTAGGTACTTAAATACTGATCAGTGTTCTAGTATACTTGCACAATATTTTGGGCAGACTTGCTAGTTGTACGCGTCAATATTTTTCTGCGAAACGACTTACGGTTACTATCGTTTTATAAAAGTTGCTCTAGGTCTGTAAAAGCAATCTCGCTACCAAAAATGGTTGCATATTTCTCTTTTGCTCTTTTTAATAGTTTTCAGAAAAAGGAGGAGGTTCTCAATTCGACTGTATTTTTTTATTTATTTTTTATTTGTGTTAACTCAGATCTTTTTTCTAGGTGAACTGATTTAAATGATTCTTTTTTTATTTGAAAGTTGGTGCTTCTCATGTGGTCCCATTTACGTTGATCAAGTTTTGATCCGGAGTTTTTAGTTAACCTTAATACTGCGTATTTTCCCACTTAGTTTATATTGCTGATGTTTTAATAATTTCCGAATACTGTTATTTACCTAACAAGTAGTGGTATACGAATTTGTGTGGGGTAGGTACCACAATTAAAAAGTGAAAAAGTCGGTTGTTTTTTTTTTTAAGTTATTGAACTTAAAAAAAAAAACAACCGACTTCCAAAAAAACACTAACTTTAACTTTTTTGTGTTTTTTTTTGGAAGTCCGTTGATTTTTTGTAAAAAAGTTTTTATTGTTCTAAAACGTTTTCAGTGAATATTGAAATATTGCTGATGAAATATACATAGGTTGTTCAATACAATGTAAACATATATTTTAATATTCTAAAACATTATAAATTGATGCAATTAATTGCAGTAATTTATAATGATTTAGAATCAAATCAAATGAAATATTTTTGTATTTTCTTGTTTTTTTATGTATGCAACAATGTTGTGCCTTAGACATGTTTTTTAAGTGTGGCAACACACACTTTTTCTCGTCCCTTGTATAAACTGCTTTGAGTGTAACCATTGTTTTTTGATTTAATTAAAATAAAAGTAAATTCTATATTTTTATTTCTCTCTGTGTATTGATTAATACATAGGTAAAGACAGTAAAGGCAGTGACGTTTTCAAAGAAGCATATACTATTGTCAGTAGTTATTCAACATTTTGTATAATAAAAGCAAAAAAAGATGAATTAATTTTGAACTTTAACTAAAATACTTTCAAATAAATTCGGACAACTTTCCAAAATACTTTTCATATCAGAAATAAACTTGGAATATTTACAGTAAAACTTTCTGTCACTATGTAAAGAACAATGTTTTCTATACCAATAAAATCTGCATAGAAGAATCTCATTTGAAACTTTTCAGATGCACACAGCACACAGTGTAAAAAATATCAGTAGGAAAAAAAGTATACAAACGTCGGGGAATGTTAAAAAAACACAGTTTTTCGTTGTAAGTGGTCGTCTGGTTTCGTCAAAGGGGTCCGGAGACTGCATGCAAAGCACTCTAAACGGGGATAAAGTCGTCGGCAACGATTTTAAATTCTAGCTTAGCTCGCCCCGTAGATAATGTTGGCATGTCGATAAGTTCTCTGTTATTCTGCTGTGGCGAACAGTAATAGGAATTTGCTCTTATGGTAATTGTGCTACTGGAGTTTATCGAGTTTATTGCTCTGTTTTTAGTTCCGGTTTGTCACTCAGGTAGTCTGTGTGTATAGTTGTGTTATGTCCTTTGTTTTATTTGTTAGGCCTGATCTATACATGTAATTAAATTGTAGTGAAGTTAAAACTGTACATTGTTTATTTTTTTATAAATAATTTTTGCGTGGTCTGCGAACGATTCTAATGCCGAAAATAATAGGTTGGGGAAAAAGTTTCTTCGCATTTTTTAAGAAAATTCTAAACATTTTTTAATATAGTTTATTTACATTTAACTAAAGTATGTAGGTACCATTTTGTTCGATAACTTTTTGCCATCTTGTAGGTAGGGACATGATCCCATTGCTATAGAAATTTTGGGACTTCTGATCAAAATACCGCGACAAGTGGTTTTGGCAGTCCTCTCGTGATGTTAACCTGAAACTGCCTAAAGAATTCTGAAGAGACCGAAACAGGTGGAAATCTGAAGGTGCAAGGTCAGGACTATACGGCGGATGCATTAACACCTCCCAGCCAAACTCTCTTAATTTTTGCTGAGTGGCTAAAGATGTGTGAGGTCTAGCGTTATCATGATAAAAGACCACACCCCTTCTGTTGATTAATTCCGGCCGCTTTATCTCAACTTCTTGCTTTAATCTCATCAGTTGTTCGCAGTAGAGTTCAGAATCGATGGTCCTGCCTGGTGGTAACAACTCATAATGAATAATGCCCTTCCAATCCCACCACACACACAGCATCACCTTGTTGCGAGTTAACCCGGGTTTCGCCACAGTCTGTGAAGCCTGACCGGCCTTTCACCACGACCTTTTTCGCACGTTCTTGTCGTACCTACGTGATCCACTTTTCATCACCAGTTATCAGCTTCTTCAAAAATGGTTCGGTTTCATTAAGTCGTAATAAAGAATCACAAATGAGTAAACGGTTCATTAGGTTTCTTTCAGTGAGCTCGTGAGGTACCCAAATAACGAGCTTTTTTGTGTACCCAGTTTTTTTCAAATTTGCCAAAACTGTTTTGTGGTCAATTCCCAGTTCTTCAGCTACGTCGTAACTACCGATATCTTGCTCCACTTTTTCAAAAATGGCATCCATTTTATCCGTAATAGGGCGACCAGAGCGACGTGCATCTTTGACATCAAAATTTTCGGATTAAAAACGCTTAAACCAAATTTGTGCTACTCTCACAGACACTGCACTAGCGCTTTTTTTCGCGGCTTGCGTTGCATTTTTACCTTTTTTGTAGTAAAATGTTAAAATGTATCGAATTTCTTCATTCGATTCACTCATCTTGACAGTACGAAAAACAAATGAAAATCACACATTTTCATAATTTGAATTTGGAATTATGGTCTTTAAAATTAAAACTTTCAATGATACCAAAACCAGCCAGATACAAATAGTATAGCCAAAGAGATTTTATTACAAGTTCATACATACTATAATGCGAAAAGACTTTTTCCCCAACCTAATATAATTTGAAGAATTTTTGTCTGTTTGTCTGAATGCATGTTCCAGCATCACGCAAAATCTACCGTATAGATTTTGTTCAAATTTTGCATAGATATTCTCTATAAGTCTGGTCAGTATGTAGGCTATAAATTATCACGCTATTTGCTATGAGGGATGAGCCGCGAGGCACACTTCCCTGCTATTTTTTTTTCGTTTTACTTACTTTACACTTTTAATTTGTATTTTTTTTTGTAGTTTAGGTAAGTATATTATGTTGTGTGCCTTTAGTCTGTGCTACATAAATCTATTTTCTTTCTTTCTTTCAATATTACAATTTGTTCGTACTCTTCTAGTTTACCGCAAATTGTAAAAAGATGAGCCAAAATATTGCAGATAGTTACAGATTTAACGTTTTAAATGATTATCATCACGCTCTACCTTTATGGAGGTATATGCAGGTATAGACATTATACAGGATGGATTTTTGAGATGGGGCAATAAGAACAGGTACTTTAATCCATGTCACTACAAGAAAATGGTCTGAGGATATAAATGGTTTGACGGCACGGTTGGCGCAGTTGGCGATTGACTGCTGCGCTGCGTGTCGCGGGTTCGATTCCCGCACGAAACAAATATTTGTATGACCTACAAGTAGTTGTTCCGGGTCTGGTTGTTTGCGTATGTGAGTTTGAATGTTTGTAAACGCACCCACAATACAGGAGAAATTCCTAGTGTGGGGCAACATATAGAAAATAAAAAGATACAGTTCTTAACTTTATGAAAATTTTTGATCAGCATTTACAGAATTTGAAAAAAAAAATTGTCAGCTAAAAATCTTTTCAGTTTCATACAAGGGTCATCAATCTCTATCGGACCAACAGAGGTTTGAGTAATAGAAAAAACGGAAATCGCAAAAAAAAAAAAAAAAAACATAGGAAATGAGACTGAGATGAGAGAGAACACAATATGCCACTGTATGACAGTTGAATTATTCAATTACTTCACTGGGCTGGATAGGGAACGAATATAGCACATAGTTACAGATTGAAACTTTAAATTATTATCATCCCGATATATCTTTAAGGGGCCTATCATGACATAAGAACGTCTAATTTTGTCAACTTTCAACAAAACTCCTTTCATTACATTTTGTTCTACTATTATATTAGGTCTTTACCTATGAAATTGCCGTTCTGCAGTACTGGCCATTTCAAATCAAAATAATTTTTGTTTGGCTAAGAATTCTAATTTCAAATTAATTTTATTTTAAAAACATGGTTTTTTTTTTCTAAAAGTAGTCATTTCTTTATTGATTAGTGTTACATTTTCATCGCATTTCAATCTTTTTCGTCATCATGGATACGTTAAAAATTCGAGTAATTATGGAATATGAGTACCGTCGTGGCAGCAACGCGGCACAAGCGGCACGCAACATCAACGACGTTTACGGAGCTAACACTACAAACCAACGCACCACCTGTTATTGGTTTGCTCGCTTCCGTTCTGGAAATTTCGACCTGAAAAATGAACCTCGCGGTCGTCCGAAGACTTTGGTCGACAATGACGAATTAAAGGCGATTGTGGAAGCTGATGATACACAATCTACGGCTGAATTAGCAGCAGCTTTCGACGTTAGCGTCAAAACAATATTGGTCCATTTGCGTCAAATTGGCAAGGTAAAAAAGCTTGACAAATGGGTGCCCCACGAACTCAATGATCGCCAGCGCGAAGTACGCGTCGAGACGTGCCTTGCACTGCTCAACAGACACACAAATGAAGGAATTTTGAACCGCATTGTTACCTGCGATGAAAAATGGATTCTGTTTGATAACCGTAAGCGCTCAGCAAGTTGGTTGGATCCTGGTTCAGCACCTAAACAATGCCCTAAACGAAAACTTACCCCTAGAAAAGTGATGGTCACTGTTTGGTGGTCTAGCGCCGGTGTGATTCATCACAGCTTCTTACCAAACGGGGTGAGCATTACTGCAGATGTGTACTGTGAAGAACTGAACACAATGATGGAGAAGCTGGCGCATCTCCAACCAGCATTGGTCAATCGCTCGTCTCCGCTGCTCCTGCACGACAACGCGCGACCTCATACTGCACAGCAGACGGTCTCCAAGTTGCAAGAACTGGGGTTGGAAGCTCTCCGTCATCCGCCCTACTCACCAGACCTTGCGCCTACAGACTACTACTTTTTCCAGAATTTGGATAACTTCTTGGCGGGAAAAAAAATTAATACCCGAGAGGCAGTACAAAATGCCTTTGAAGAATTTGTTGCCTCCCGTCCAGCTGATTTCTTTAAGAAGGGCATCAATAAACTGCCACTGCGATGGCAAAGATGCATTGATTGCATGGGTGATTACTTCGATTAATACAAATAAAAAATTCATGAAAAAAATTCGTTTAAATTTTTTCATACAAAACGGCAATTTCATAGGTAAAGACCTATTATAATGATAGTTCGTAAAACATACACAGAAAAACATAAATTTTAGGCCTCTTCTGTCATCTTTGGTCATAATAAAAATAAATAGTTATAGTTAGGTGACTGTCAGAAATCCCGTGTGTTTAGAACCTACTGTTATGTTATTTTAGTGACAGTTGTTCGTCAGGAATAATTTGTATGAAAGTATCAATCAGTGTATCAGTGTTGTGCCTAATGGCACCTGCCACGCCTGCTTTTCTGTAAATACTACCTAATGGTAGTATTTACAGAAACGCAGGCGTTCATTAGTTCACTTAAAACGTAAAACTTCGCTAGCAATGGGGAATTACTACTGAAGGCTGCGGGTCTCGACTAGCGTTGAAAATTGCGAAAAATACATTTTGTTTTCACGAAACTTTGTGTATCTTTCCTATAAAACATATGTAATTTTCGAAAAAACAAAGTTCACGTTCGTCTGAAAAATACAATCATAGACGTACACATAATCAGCCTATAATGTTCCCACTGCTGGGACACAGGCCTCCTCTCTTCGAGTGAGAGTGGGCTGTACTCCACCACGCGGGCCCAGAGCGGATTGGTGGATGTCACATGTCTTCGAATTTTTTGTTCTAGGACATGCCGGTTTCCTCACGATGTTTTCCTTCACCGTTTTGAGAGCAGTGGTGATGAAATTATTTACACAAAGTAAAGCGCCTGCCTGGGTTCGAACCCACGACCTACATCTTGTAAGTCGGGGCCGATTCCACTGGGCCACCACTGCTCTACCTCTCTATCATACACGTATAATACTTGTCAAATACTGGGTATTTTTCATATTTAAAAAAAAAACTTGCGGAAAGTTTCTGTATTTTATTGAAAAATACAGGGGCATTTGAAAGATACATGAATTTTACATGTTATTTTCAACGCTAGTGTCGACTTCAGGAACAGCTGCTTCTCACACGGACAACTGCACGTCGCTTGTTCACCAGTCCTGACTGTCTTCATATTTTGGCTGCTGAGACCAAAAATACAACCGTAGTATACAGAATAGTTTTATAAAAATGTGGCTGTTATTTTAGTATATTGTGGTGTCTTACGACTTCCACGCGAACGAGGTCGCGGGCAGAAGCTAGTTCTTACTATAATTATTTAATCTGTATTGTATTTAAGAGGCTTACAAGAGCTAAAGCGCAGTCACTGTCGGATTGCATAGAAAAGAAAGAGACGCGCGATGACACAACGCTGGTAATTAATTGCAAAATATGAAGCAATTATGGATTTACAAAAAATCTATTAATCGGACTAAAAAATTAAAACACTATTACGTTAGTATGTTACTTGTAGAATAGTCTAACAAAAAATCTGAATGTTTGCATGTATATTATTATGTATAGTAGTATCAGTATATTAGTATGGTTTCTAATCGTTAAAAAAAATTTTTAGAGGTATCTTCGTGTTTTTTTTCTATCATATCAAGTTAATTGTTTTATGTTTTCAACACACTATCTAACTAGCATATATGAAGAATATTATATATTTTTCTGATTTTGGTTACTGCAGTGGATCATATATTTTTAGGCATTATAAATTTGCGTTTAGGTCATGTAGTCCCCTTAATATCGACTATAAAAAAGTAAGATTAGAGTTCTGCTGCAATAATAACAATTACAGAAAAAAAAACTGAAGTAGGGCTTTGATGCAATGAAGAATTATACAGAAGCGAATAGCGATGTCTTGAAGATTCACATCATAAATCTTAAATTCATTAATTCACTGACAGACAACGCACAGCCGAAACCGCTACCGCATGAAATTTTGCACAAGATTTCCTTGAACAACGAAATTGGGCATTAAGGAGGCATTTTTGAAAATTGATCTCCAAACTTTGTACTTATGGAAGCTTGTAATTTTTTCCGATAGGATATCCAATCGGACATATAACACGTAAATTAATCAATTACTATTCTGCAATAAATTGATGCTATTCACTCATTCACGTCCTAATCTCCCAACGAAACATACCTAACCCAAGAATTTACAAAAAAAAACGACACCCGATTTAAACGCAGCACTAACGTATTCCATACTCTTAAGGATCCGATGTCTGGGCTGCGCCTCATTAGACCCGCTTTGATTCTGCCACGTTTCTCGCAGGTACGACTAATGCCTCACTCTTTACTCAAACGAACACATTTCTAATCGTATTCACTTTTTTCTGGGATTACTATTTGTGGAAAAGGGAAAGCAAACGGTTTTCTTTTAAAAGAATTTTGTCGGTTAAGAAAATCTACTGGAAATGTATTAATGTGTTCTTTCATTAGCTTTTGAAATTCGAACAAATAAATGTAAATAGCTAGATACTAAGTTCAACAGTAGATGCGAGAAAAAACAGGACGCATAAAAATAAAAATCAAAGAAAAACTAGACTTCTTCACCATAACTTTTAGATTGACAAATGACATTTCCTTTCCAAAGCAATTGAAACGAAAAAAAAAAACACAACTAGTGATGTATCAAAGCCGCCATTCACAAACGCACGTGCGTCGATTCTAACAAAAATTCACATACAAAACATATACCATTACCCCGAGTGCTCTTACTGGCTTAAGTTGCAACGTCAAAGCCAGGCCTCTTCCTTTTCACTACGTTTTTAAAATAAAACAGCCTTTCTGTATACGAACATAATTAACAGTGATGTGGCTCTGCAAAGTTTTTAGAGTAAACGAACGCAATGCTTAATGCGTTCTTTGAGTTTTCGAGTGTCATCGTACTCGCATCGCGTTTTTTTTTCTATTTTTGTTTTTTTTTTTTTGTCAAATGACGAAGCTAAGGCTTATAATTACAGTCTGTGATATTGTGGATCTCTTGAATTATTTCATGTTAAATTATATAAATTCTGGAATGACATTTCTTTTAGCTGCACCGTGTGACAAGTCATTAAAATATTATATATGGACATAATTTTTCTTTTTGTTTGAAGAAAACATATTAAACAAACATCAGTATATTATAGTACTAGATAGATCTTTTGAACACCTAAACATAACTGTGTTTTAAAATAACTGTGCCTTTACATCGTAAGCTACCGAATACCGCCGAAAGGTGCCGTCAAGTCTATACAGTTCTCTCAGAATAGAAATAAATTACAATCTCTCGGTGCATTGCGGCCGTTAGTACGGTCAGCAAAGCACTCCCGCCGATTTGTTACATTGATTTCTAACTGACATGTACAGACAGCAACGGTATGGAAATGAAGTTTGAATTAAATTAAGGTATGTCTTCTAGCTAGTTTATTTTAAGCTTAATTTATTTTCAGAATTATAAGCCGTTGTCTAGACTGTAGTTTTCATTAGGTATTGATCAATTAGTGAGCGGTTTTTTATTCGACGTCTGTTATTTTATGCAAATGGTCTTACAAAGTTCATTTGGTATCATCGGTTTTAAATACTTTACAGTGCGATAGTTGGATGAAAAAAATCACTCGATACGATAATTTCTGTTTTTCAATATGGATCTCCATTACACTTTGTGAGCGTCAAAGGACAGATTTGACTTCTCTCTATTTTTGCGCGAGCTTAATTCATGGCATCTAAAAATCCACCAATTCACTTTGTCGGCTAACGCTCCTAGCGCCTGATTCGACAACCGCACACAACAGTAGGTTACCACGTAACGTCGGCACGATAAATCAATCGTACCATTGTGACGTACAGAATAAGGCCTACTCACCTACACAGTGGGTAAAAAAAACATGCTTGGTTGAAAAAATAAAAAAGTACAAAAATATCAGGTGTAAAGATTTCTATGAGTTATTTGAAAGTGATTTGTGAGCTAATTTTTTTATAATATACTCTTGATGAGTGTAAGTTACATTTGATCGTAAAGGTATGTGGACTTTTGGTAAGATACATCGTCCTATACATATTATAAATTAAAGTCACTTTTCGTGTCTGTCCGTGTGACTGCGTTATTCTTCTAAACTATGCAACAGATTTTGATGTGGTTTGCACGCTCATTTAGAGAATTTATTCCGGAATGTTCGTATGCATACTACATTCATATTTAATGAACATATAAATAAGAAATCTCCTGTTTTGTCCATTCGTAAAAACATTGCGAAGCAGAGGCGGGTTGTTAGTTAATAATAAATGATTTTTTCGTATTACTAGCTTTAAGTTCACCGAAGTTATTGAGTTTTGCGCAGTCACAGAGACTTTTTGTTTCTCAAAGATGCAATAGTAAATTCACGTTTGCCATTTAAGCCTAAGTTGGAGTGAATCTTGTACACGTTTATATAAGAGCGCTAAATATAGCATAATAATATATTGTTTCGCTTACAAATAACTGGCACAATTTCTACGTATCACATCGATATTTTTCTAACCAAGTTTAAACATTTTTAATAATAAGTTTCAACACATTAAATACGATTAACTTACCTAGGTTAACATAAAAGCGATAACCGGCTTTACATAAATAAATTAAAAAGCCATTTTAGTTGCACATTCTGCACAACGGTGAACGCTTTAAAATTTAATAACCATTTTATTAATGAATCTCTTTTTAAAATGTCATCGACGAATTCAAACGGACATTATGTCGGTCTTAAAACAAATAAAAGATATAAGGGAGATACATCAAAAGCTTTTACCTTTAAAAAAGCTCTATCTTAATCCTTATTAAGCCTCATCATGGGAAGGGTGATGCTATTGAGATCGAGAAGGTGTTATTTTGAGCCCATCACAGATTATGTTTATTTAATTTTTTTTGGCTAATAAGAATTAGAAATCGTAACACTGGGAGTCGGCTTTATTAAAGAGATTATTAAACATTTAGGCTTAGGTTTATTAATATTAATGTATTTTAATACTTTTTTTTTTTTTTTCTACAAATACTTCCTTTATAAAAAAAAATACTTACGCTTATTTTTTAAAGCTGTGGAATTTTTAAAGTTGTACGATCTTTTTTTAATTACCTACTTTTGTGACGGTTTTATGCCGATGTTGTAACGAATTTCAAAGTAAAAAAAACCCTTGTATCGATTACTGAACTTAAGATGTCAAAGGTACATTAACAAGAGTAGCAAAATTGCATTTAGCACCGTGTAATGACAGCATGTGAGAATTCTTTGCGAAACTATCAATGGTCATGTCTCTCTTTGTCAAAAATATGTCATTAATACACGGAAAAAAATGTCAAAGTGCTGCGAGGCACCCCTGGGAGTTGCTATATAATAGGGATGTCAACACTCCAGCCCGATGGCTTTTCAAGTATAAATAATAGTCGATGTAACATTTGAATAGTGCTACTTTTGCAATACTTACTTTGTCGGCACGCTTGAATTGATTTACAAGTTTCGATTTATTGATTTTTCTGTTTTTATTGTCAAACCGTAAGTTTAAGTCGCAGTTTTTTTTACTGTGATCGTAAATGTAGCTTATGAAATTTGTAAAATATAACTTCTTTTTATGTCGCATCGATGCACGCCCTTTTTTCTTTTACGAATCAATCAGTATTTTTCTTAAGACTTCTAAGCTATGAAGATTTTATGTGCTAGTAGTATTAAATTAAATTGCATATATAATCAAGAGTCTATAAATAATACGATTAGGTACTCATTCCAACAACTTTCCTGAATACCCAAAATACCATGCCATACTCCAATCTTCTCGTCACCCTAAATACTAAAACAAACTTGAACTATCTTACAATATATAAGAGGAACATCTTTAGCAAAATTTGCCGGTCCCGCGTCACTGTCATCCATTGTGCTTCAAGTATCGGTTACCGCAAAAATTATTCGGTCTCACAATACTTCCCATCTCTATTTAACGAAATTATCAATTCGGACTACGTTCACAATAGAACCTATTCGAATGTTTCGAACTCGGCAACTTCAAAGATATTTTCGAATGTGTTTGTCTGTTTGCTTTTTTTTAAAGTTTGTATGCTGAAAAGCGATAACGTGTTTTTTTTCTGACGATTTGTAAAGAAAAAGTAAAAACATATTAATTTAAGTTTTCGGGAAAAGAGTTATTTAATTTAAACAATGAAGAAACGTTAACTATTTTATTTTTTTGACTATGAATTGTTTTTGGTGTGTAAGTATATATTTAAAGTAATGTTTTATAATATGAATGTACCATCCCGACTATTGTTTTAAACGTAATACCTCAAAAATATTTTTATTTTGTCATAATCGCCTATTTTATATTAATTCTTGGATTCAATAATAATGTTTGCATGCCTAATAGGTATAAGGTACATTGTAGGTAGGTACAAGGGTCACCCATTTTTCCTCTTAAATCTTATTTTGTGCAGGTTCCTACTTACAATGTATGCAACAAATTTTACGTTACCTAGTAGGTAATTTTTTTTTTTTTTCGATTTGGTATTTCCTACTATATTATTTAAAATGTTATGTTTTGAAAGTTGGTAATTCCTACCATGTTTTTTTTTAATTTGGTAATTCGTACTCTTTTATTTTATTTTATTTAAGTTCATTTAAATTATGAAGAAAATATGTTGGATGGTCATAAATATTTATTGAAGCTACATTTTCACAGGATAAAATTTTTTTCCTAGAATTTTCCAAATTTTGTAGCCTTTTCTATAGTATTGTTTACCACACACCTACTTTTATAGGTAAAAGTTTTTATAAACAATATTTATAAGACTTTAAATTGTGTCATGTCCCAGAAAATTGGCTAATAAAATATTTTTACAAATGCTAGGCCAAAAAGTATTATGTTACTGCAAAAACGAACAATAAGACCACATGTTTACTATTACAAATTATACCCAACAATGGAGTTTGAATCAAATGATTCGATTACATTAGAAAAAGGCGGCGAGATAGGCCAAACAAAAATATCAAATTACATTTATGGGGAAGCTGGGTATATGGCACACAGGTAGGTTAATTTTATCTATGGTTTAAAAAAATGTAGAAGTTAGATTTGATGCTTACCATTTATCTTTGGAAATTAACATTAAATAATACTAGGTAGGTATGCGATTTTATAACTCATATAAAAAAGTCACGATTTTGTTCCTTTTCTGATTGTTTGTGGTAACAAAAATGTTTGTTACCGTCAATTATGTATGTCCAAAAAAATTACTGAAGGTCACTAAATAAACCTTACATAGTTTTCTTAGGTTTTTCGAATGGTAAGTAACTTATAGATCTTTTTTAACGCATTGGTTTTTTATTTTTGTTTGTGAAAATACAAAGGTTACGTAGAATTTAAAATCTACCGTTTATTGTTACATCTTAGCAATAAAAAATGGAGTCATAAGCCTACTGGTCCTATGTTCTGTTGTGCACTCGCAACATGATTGCAAATTAATTTGCAACTTGATCAAAATTACAAATATAGTATGTAGTAACTTTAAGCAAAATGCATCCATCATAGAAAAGGGTTTAAGGCACTTTGTTTATTTTTCCAGGGTGTTCCGGTTTCAATGTAGAGCTTTCCGAGCGGAAAAGCTTCCTTGAAACAAGCAACTTGTGTCTGAAAGTGGTCACCGGCAGAAACCTATGTTGGTACAGGTAAGTTGTTGAAATATACAGATTGCAGGCGTCCCAACAATTGGCCTAGTCTTAATATTACATAAACACCTACCTAAGACGGAATCAGCGTCACAGTAGCATCAAAGAACTCACTCAAAAGTCCGAAACACAAATTCACTAAAAACTAAAAAACTACACAGTCCTTGATACGGATGCGGTGACGCGTGGTCTTATAACCGGAATTCTTTAATTTGACAAGTTTCTAAACGCACCCGATGGTCATTGTAGCGCGTAATCATCGAATACCCTAAGTATTGAGTGAGAGCACGCTCGGAGGCTGCGAACCGTTCACGATGTCACGGCTCGCTTGCGACTGGCCAAGCCATCTGATTCCAAGTCAGCCGTGTGAGCATGACTGGGGGCGGGGCTTAGAGGGGACGAGTTGTGCCGACTTGTTCGCGCTCACCCTAGGGTGGGTGACGCACACACACAGACCCGCACACATACAGACGCTCGTGTCTACCAACGCCCACATTTATGTGGCTACGGCAGTCGCTTCGAGCATGCTGTATAACACCGTCCTTAGCATTTCCCGTTCCTTGTTCTTGTATATAGTTGTAATATTATTTAAATGGTGTCTCAGCGCTAAGTGTGGAATGTGGAAAAATGAGCCAAAATTAATTTTGGAGTATAATGGATGCAGTTGGTTTTCTAGTGTTTTTTAGTTTGTTGTCGGAGAAAGTTTCAGGTTATTGTTGTTGTGGGTGTCTAATATCATTTCCTGTAAAAGAAAAATAAAGGCTATGGTATATTTTTTGTTACAATAAAATTGAATGTGCTTTGGCTCTACAAAATTTGGGATAGTACTGACCACAGCGAAACTCCAAAAATTTTGACGACTAAAACCTGCTAAGCATCCCAGGTATACTCTGTAACTGAAGCGTTACGATCGTAAAGTGCGATAAAATATTTTACTACCCTCCTGCCAGCACCCACAGGTTTATGTTCACGACCTACTATAATGGGGGGTGTAAAAAGTCCGCTGGCTAAGCTCAAAGGGATACTAAAAGAGAACCTAGTTTCTAACAGAGGTTGTACTAAAAAGTAATGTCAGGACATAAAGGTTTGGGTTTCAGAAGTCAGGTTATAAAGTTTTAGGTTACATTTAGCTACGTTGCGTCTTACCAAGGAGTATCGTGTAACCCAGTAACTGGGTTGTGGAGGTCAGATAGGCAGTTACTCCATGTAAAAAAGGTATACAACTGCATCCGGGTCGCCTGGAAGCCCACCCCAATAGAATTGGGAACAAACTAGGTAGTTTTATTAGCTGCCATGGCACACTGTCCCCAACTCATATAAAAGAAACCACATTTCTAAAACTTGAAAGAACCATGGTCTAAATAAACAAGGTCTGGCATTCCGGGAGTGACACATGCTTACGTCATTATCCAGTTGCCAATTTATTGAAACAAAACACGAATTATGGAAACATTTTCAGTCACCATTCTGGTAAAAATATTATATAAACCATTTAAATTGTCGTTTCATTTTTCTAATCAAACGAAACAATTTAATTTAATCATATACCAACGTAATTGTTAGTTAAAACCTCTCTGTTTTATCGGATTCGCACAGGTAATAAAGGCGATTGGGGAGTTGTTATTACACACTACTGGTAACATAGCGGTGATGACGTAGGCTTGTGTCACCCCCGTGACCGGAATGCTATACCTGGCGAAATATATTATAATATCATGGAAAGAACTAAAATCTCAGCTCACCTCCATAGTTACTTGACCACAAGCTCATAGGAATACTTTAAACATGGCATGTAACGTTAACACACCATAGTACCTAGTTTTATAGCCGCATTTTACCACTGCAAAAGTAAAACCTATGAAATTAAGAAACAGCAAGCAATAAAATAATAGGAACTACTGATAAATCGACACAAAATTTGCTCCAAGCAAGTTTACTCTATAAAGAGCAATTGTATGAGAAGGATTCAAAAATACGAAAATCATGTGTATAACATGCATGCATAATCAGTCTATAATGTTCCCACAGCTGGGACACAGGCCTCCTCTTTGAGAAGGAGTGGGCTGTACTCCATCACGCGGGCCCAGTGAGGTTTGGTAGATGTCACATGTCTTCAAATTTATGGTTCTAGATCGTTTCCTCACGATGTTTTCCTTCACCGTTTGGAGAGCAGAGGTGATGAAATTACACAAATTAAAGCGCCTGTCTGAGTTCCAACCTGGGACGTACAACTCGTAAGTCGCGGGCGTTACGACTGGGCCACCACAGCTCTCAGGAAAATCCTGCAATGTACAGCATAATAATTATACGTAGTCAACATCTCGAACACACTTTTCTGCCCTACCCACCTCAACTTAGATCCAACACCAACATTGACCACAACTGACTTGGAAAAGCCAACACAGACCATAAACATTTCCCAGAAACATTCCACAACCCTATATTCAAAAATATACGGACCCAAAGAACGAATGTTAGTTCTTGGGTAGATCTATTTCAAACAAAACCTAGATTCCCCAGAACATTGAACTCTACAGCTACTTTATTAACATTGAATGACATTATCGTAGTCTTACAAGCCTCATTCACGCCTACATCCAACTAAAAATAGTTTCCTAGCGAGCAATGTCCCAGCAAAACAAAAACATGACGCAAGTACAGTCACACGCAATTAATTGACAGTCATAAAGTACAACGGGATACCTCGCAAAATCAACAAAACGGTTTCGCACGCCGCCGCCGCCTCTCAACAATGGCGGCCACGCGGCAATCGTCACGCCGCTTAGCACAAGAATGACTTAGCCCTAATTTATATCAGCCTAATTTCACGCCTGCTCATACTTATTGTGAGATTTCGCGATACCATGTCACGGTATTCGATACGTCTGGTTACTGATTGAGCCGTCATTTTTTATAACCGACGCGGCTAAGGTCAGAGATGGTCGTGTTTTTCAACCAAATATACCTTTTTGCCTCTGTTTGTTTGCCAAATTTTCGATACAATGCTCCAGTTGGGTGCTTAATTTAAAATTTTGTTCAACACATATTAATTCAACCATTAAGATCGTTGTAGTCGGACAATAGAAGTCGCGGCCGATTTACTAAAAAATAAATAATGGAACTTTTTCTCGTATAAAGAAAGTGTTTGTCTAAGAACAATGTGGGGTACCACAGCGGGACATCTAGATACGCGGGGCTAAAGTATTTTCTTTACATTTTTTTATTTGCGCTCATACCTTGGGTGAATAGAGTCGGATCCTTAATTTACGCATCGCTAGACTTATTTTGTAGTTTCGCATTTGTAAGGGATTGTTCTTCGGGCGCGTTTTGTAACATTGCGTTTGTGAGGCGAGCAATCGAGCTATTGTGCAAAATAACGACGATGGGATTAAAAGACCGTTCAAATATAGTACTTAAATATTATGTTACTCATAACACAAACAACTAATTAGGATCTGCTAGAGTAGCTATATCAATACTTTTGGCCAACGTTTAGGGAATCAACACGGATTCGTAAATTGCTTTAGAGATACCTCACACAATCATAAATCTTCTACAACATTGCGAACAACAGTTCCAAATGACCCAAAAAAACGCCTACTATCCTTATTTACCCAAACAAGCCCCTAAAACTAATATCTCCAATCCGAAATGATCTGCAATTGGCAAAAACTCATAAATCAGTACATTAGGCTAGGGCTGGCTCGTCGTACGCAGCTGCTGCACCTTACACGCATCAGTGGCGACTCACAACATCCCGTGCACGGCTTAAGTAACGAATGCTTTGTGCATGCCGATAGATTCGGTGGCAACCCTAAGAGAGGAGAAGTAGCGGTTGGATGGATATTGGTGGGTAAAGACGGCGATATGCTAAAAGCCTCTGGGGTCTGAGTCAACAGTAAATTTAGACCTGCACGCCTAGGAAATGACTATGATGAGTATTATGATGAAGAAGGGTCGAAACAGACAAAGAAATTAGAAGCTTCCCTGATGACGGTTTAAATAAATATAATAGATAATAGGTACCATTTTATTAATGGAAAACATCGATACGATCGGTTCGATCGATTGGTTGATGACACACTGGCTGGCCGTTTCGAAACAGTAGAAGAATGAATCCGAAAAAACTAGATGTTTTGTCCAGACTACCCAAAAGTCGCCACCGCCTATAAATTGTACTACATGATCGTATAAAAAAAAGACGAGAATCCTTTTCAGCGATAGGTTACAGATTAAACGGGGATGCACTCAATATGACGCGCGGTGTCTTCCGCAAACCACCGCGGTTTTTTTGCGGTTCCTTACTTATGTCGCTTTCGCGGCAGGCGGATAAAAGGGTTATTGTGTTTTCTTATATATTGGTATCAGTTTATATGTTTTTAAGTATTTTTTGATTCTGTATATTTAGAACAGGTTTTTGATGCAATAATTAATAGGAAAGAATACTGCGATAGTTCTCTACTATCTTACCCTAGATCCTTGCGTGATGAGTGTAGCCAATCCATTCATGTTTTTGAAGCGATCAGAATTTAGTTTTGACCCACAAAATTTTGAATACATTCACAGGTTAAATATTGAGACCATAGTTCAGACCGGCAAAAAAGTTGCGGCAAACAAAGTCTAGTGTGGTTTCTGTTCCAACCTACCTACGAATGGGAAATAAGGCTATTAATGAATCTTGAAGAGAGTCCAATATGGGCCTCAGTACCTGTAAAAGTTGGCACCTGCGTGGTTTAGCACTAACTTCTGTGTTGGTTGATATTTGGTTAATTTGGTGGATTCGGTAATATACTAGAATGGAATGTTTGGGTGTTGGTTTACGATCACTGACTTAATGATACGAAATTAAAAGGGTATATTAGATACTACAAATTATGATAACATCAAATGGTAAACTTAAGCTAAGTTAGCACTAAGATGGTTTGATTTGGTTTGGTTTGAGTTACGCGATTGGTAGTCGGACACGAACTAACCGGTCATAGTTGCGATACACGCATTTATGGAAATGCACGCAGGCAAAAGTGCTGAGCTGTTCGGTCGCAAATATTGTGCCGAACAGTACCTTACTATCTAAGGTAGATAATAAGGCCCATATTGGACTCCACAGGGTAGACCTAATTATTTGGATGGATAGCTAAATCTTTTTATATTCTACGACCTTTTAACACGATTTGCGATCAGTTTTTTAACTGTATGAACACATTCTCGAATTTATCAGTAGGTATTATAAAAATCACGAGTTTTTATTAATGTCCACTGCTGGACATAGGTCTACCCCAAGCATCGCCACTTCGACCGGTTCTGTGCGTCTTGCATCCAGCCGATTCCTGCGGTCTTCACAAGGCCACCATTTTTATCAATATTATCCTATCCTACAAATACGGATCAGATAAAGTTCTACATGAAAATGATTAAAAATGCTTTAACCACTGTGTAACGGACAAACCTGCTAAGATTACTTGCTTGCCATCAAAATGGATTAAATCACGAAACAAAGACCAATCTTATTCCGGGTTTATGAACATAATAAATAGGTATACCATCAACAGCCCCTAATGTACTAGGGATACATAGCCGAAAACAATAGTATTTAGTATTCAACTTAATGATATGGACCCTCGAAGGAGGCCGTAAATGAGGTTCTGAATTCATACCGCCGTTGCATCTGTGATAATTACAAGGGGAATATAATTTAAATTGACTCAAATATTTATGAATATACATTTAACGGTTTTTTCCTTCTTGTATGTATTTTGGATGAGTGGTTTCACACGGTATGAGTATTTTTTGAGGTTTTTGTGTTACGTATTTAACTACTTGAAATAGGTTGAATAATTAAGTCTTGATTAATGATACGTAAAGTAAACTATTATATAAATACTATCCTGTATAAGAAAAAAGATGTTTTAGCCTAAGAATCTGGCATTTTTCTAAATAAATTCAATGAACAAATCAATATTTAATATCAATACTTACTGGAAACATACAGTCATAAACCAGCTTTGAAATATTTACCCTTTCCCTTTAAAATATAAAAGCATTCAAACTCTTTGGTAAGTAAAATATTTTTTACAAAAAAACACCATCTGCGTATTGGAAAAGTTAAAAGGGCATTCCATTTTCAAAATGTGACGTTATAAATGTGAGTATGGCGCGCTTTCCCCTTCTGTGGAAAACGCACACAGTGAAATAAAATTTCTAACTCACACTACGAAACACTCAGTAGGTATTATCAAAGTAATTGTAAGCCATATTGTGCCATCTATTCATAACATTTCGTAGCTACTTTTTCGTATTCTAAAAGCACATTTTCATATTTGAAACTTACATTTTTTAAACAAGTCGAAATATAGAATGTTGCAAACCAACACATTAAAAATTATGACCAATGTTGTGTATAAGTCGGTACATGTTATTCGTCGAATACATAATTTCAAGTTAATCCACTCCTTACCTCTTGCAAAAAACGAAATATATAAATAAATCGAACAGTAACCGATACTAAAACAACACGATGCATCATATTTCCCCCCGCCGCCGCCGCGGTGTAAACACACGCACGTGTTTTGTCCTTGTCCCGCGCGCAGGTTTTCCGCATCTGTCTGTCTCATTCATCGTGGGGCGGGCTCTACACTGCGATTGGTGGAGGGGAGAGATATTTGGCGGCCGACGGCAACCTCCCGTCGGCATTTTCCCGACGCACCGCGTTCGAAAATCGAATATTTCCGGCCGTGTGGAGGATTTTTTCTTTTATCTGATAATGTGTATGGTTTCAGATGGTTATAAAGTGCCGCCAGTGTGAATTGTGAGATTTTATTTGCAACACTAAAATGTTTTAAATTAATTGAGTGATTTCGTTGTAGAGAAATTAAAAATTATTTGCTTCTATAATTAAGAAATATTTGCTCCTATAATTAAGAAATATTTAGTGTCAATGATTTGTTTGTATTTTTAGGGGCGTCTGGCTAAGTAAAACAGCCACCACTCGGGTCGATCGATCCGGTTAAGCTACGCTTGCCGCGGTTGGTCCGTCGATGGGTGACCATGTTTACATACCAAGACCCCTCCGTTCCTCAGAAAGCACGTCAAGTAAGCCGTTGGTCCCGGCTGTCATTCGTGGATCTTTGGCAGTCGTTACGGGTCGTCAGAATCCCGAAAGTTTGACAACCAGTCTTACCAAGGGGTATCGTAATACCCAGTAACTAGGTTGTGGAGGTCAGATAGGCAGTCGCTCCATGTAAAATACTGGTATTCAGCTGCATCCGGTTAGACTGGAAGGTGACCCGAACATAGTGGGAAAAGGCAGGCAAATGATAATGATGATTTGTTTGTATTTTTAAATAACAAATTACTACTTCCTACCAAATAAAAAATATCTAAGTAGATCTCACTAGGCAATTAGTGTTTGTGAAATAACTCGATGATTAATGAAGGACAAAAAAAATATACCTACCCAGGTAGATACAAACGACCATAAAAAAAAACTGATTTTAATTTTATTGAAAAGGAACTGCAAACAGCTACAATATAAAACATGAAATATGAAATACACAAAACAAATATACAATACTTATTGCACCCCACAACGCTGTTCACAGATTAACTATGGGATAAGAAAACAATATTCCGGGAAAATACTGGGACAAAAATAAACACAAATTAGTACTGAAAATAACGACACAAACCTCATAATGACACAATGACATCATGCATTGATAGTTGATACTCAATTTAACCTCAAAATAGTACCAGGAATTGTATTGAATGTCTGTATTTAAGTGTAACCATACCTCCTATGGCCTAATTGTCAACTTTCATAAGTACTGAACATTAATACCAAGGGGTATCGTAATACCCAGTAACAGGGTTGTGGAGGTCAGATAGGCTGTCGCTTCATGTAAAATACTGGTATTTCAGCTGCATACGGTTAGGTTAAAAAAAAAACACTTTATAGAGCGCTGTCTCTGTCCACTTATACCGTGTGAAAGCCTCTTTATAATGCTCGATCTTGACACCCAGGTAATGTAGGTACTGTGATATTTTACTGATCAGTCCGAACCAAATTTGTCAAAAATACACAAGCAAAGTACGAAGCGATATTAAACAAGTTTTTTTCATATAATCGGACGAACTAAAATTATTATTTATTTTCCAACTCCACAAGTTCAAAACAACATAATACCGCCCTTACTGACAGATAATGCTGCTGTTACCATCGAACTGAGGGTGAGTGCACACAATTACCACGTCATAAGGATCGCGGCGCGCGTCGTGTGTATGCGCAACCCTTAGTTAACGTGGCACGAATACACTTTTTGTTTGAAGCTGACTGCCTCGTTTGTCTAGTGGTCGCAATCACGATTGCGGAGCCTAGGGTATTGGGTTTGATTCCCGCGTAGGGTAAAGTGTTTTTCGGTAAAAGCCCGTACGCTGAATTCGTGCCCGGTATATGGCAATAGGCTTGCGTCCCTTATTACATGGGACTTAAACATAACTAGCAAAATAAAGGAGTACTAAATACCTCTGCCTACCCCTTCATAGTGTACAGGCGTAATATTCTGCATTGTCTTGAAAATATAACAAATTGCAAAAAGTGGCGTGCCTAGGGGTCAAAATTAGGGCAAGCCGACATACCAATATAAAAAAAAGGTATGTCATTATTCTTATCAATTCTTGTGACATGATTGAGTTAGTTAATTTACAAGTTTGCATGACGTGTAGTTTGTATATGTTTTTTGTTGATAGGTTCACGTTTAATTGAAAGCCGGGCTTTTCGGCTTTAAGTGAAGGAACGCCACTGATTGCAAACCATCTACACCAATATTTAGTCATCAACGTTTTGTAAAGGCAGCTAGCATATTTTGTAGAAGCGAATATTGCTCCATCCATACATTTGAACAGTACAAAAAGCTTAAAGTGCAGCACGCTTATCTGAGCCGGTGGCTTAAATTGGAACTAACGAAATCACTATGCAAAGTGACAAGCTCTGTCATTCTTAGTTTACTGACAGCGCCACCATCACCGGACCAGATAAGTTTGTGGCACTATACCAAGGTTCACAGTGACCTTACTATGACGTGCTAATGCCATCATGGTTCCATTGAGAAAATGGGATAGTGCTATCGGTCATATATAGCTCTGTCTCTCTTTCACGCTGGAACAATGATGGCTTTGTCGCGTCATAGTACGGCCTCAGGACGCTATTTTAGGTCTGTACATTTCAAATACATTTACTAAGTCGGAAAGAGATTTTTTCCTAGGATCGATTTTAGAATCGGCTTCTAGTTCTGCTATGAATGCAGTGCTACCATCAAAACTACACCACTATCATCACTTTTCATCGTTGTTTCAGCCCGTGGAAACACAACAAAACAAAAACCGCACAAACTTTTCGTAACGGACAAATTTGCGATTGTATTTTGTTTTAAATGTCTCAAACTTTTCGATAAACATAACATAATCAAACTATATTGTTACCAGTGCTAAGACACAGGCCTCCAGTTGGTGAGAGGGAGTGGGCTGTAATCCACCACGCGGGCCTAGTGTGGGTGAGCACATAATGTCTTCGAAATTTTGGTTCACGGACATGCTGGTTTCCTCACGTTTTTCTTCACAATTTTGAGAGCAAAGGTGATTAAATAGTTTACACAAAGTAAAGCTCCTGTCAGGGTTCGAACCTACGACTTACAACTTGTATGTCGCAGCTGTTACCACTGGGCTACCACTGCTCTTTCGATGAACGTGTTATCATGTAATTATTCTCGTTTGTTAATACTTTCAGTGTGACTCATGGGTTCACCTAGGTTTTGGGTTTTAAACTTGAAGCTGAGCTCTTAGTCCGAAACCCATAATTATGCATTATGTTTTATGTTACCAACACATAAAGCATACAAGTACAGTTCACGCAAAACTTTATAAGCCCTCTGAACGTAGGCCCAAGAACGAAACCGCGCATGGTATAGTTGAGTGAGAGTGAGAGAGTTCCCTCGGACACCTATATTATACATACTGCGCGGCCACTCGCTGCAATTTCCAAGAGCTCATAAAGTTTTGCGCGAACTGTACCTACTTAAATTGTGTAAATAATTAATTAAAAAAAGTTATGCCAACAATAGGTACCTACACCGCCCGAAAAGACGTTTTCTCGTCAAATTTTAAAGTAGGCATCTAGCTATTAGTGTTTCATTCCATATCTCGATGCAAATAACCTGTCACTTTATCCTCAAAAGGTCCTTCATTACGCTGCCTCGTCAATAAGGTCAAATAACACTTAAATAAAGAACAGATATACCTATACACTAAACCGACAATATGCACCTAATTACAATGTCATACAAATTGTAACGCACGTCTTGCCTCCGATCCCTTGATCAACACTCTGGTAAGAGGATATGACGGTTGATACTAACGCAATTTGTAGATTCAGACAAGAGTTATCTTAAAAAATAATACACAAACAGGCTTTGGTATGCGTGGACCAAAATACGATGTAATAGTTGAAGCACTATCAATCACCCTAGCCTTTTTTCAACTATGTTGCGGTCGGCTTCCAATCTCAACTGGATGCAGCTGAATACCAGTATTTTATCGGAACTTTACAACTCTGTTACTGGGTAGCACAATACCCCTTGATAAGACTGCATGGTTGTCGGACTTTTGGGGTCTACTCGTAAAGACTGTCAAAGATCTACGAATGTCAGCCGGGACCACCGGCTTAAGAAGGCGCACACGGGTCCACTAGCGCCACTCCTTTAAAAACATATTATCTCGTGACTAAGAAGGAATTTTGAAAAACGGCTCAATAAGCGAGCTGGGTAAGTGTGTCAAGATTTTTCTAATACCTTTTATAAACTTTCATATTGAGACACGAAGCAACAAAATTCGATCTAAACAAAAGCGGCCACATTCATATAATTCGTATTTTGTTACTTCGTGTCTCAATATGAAAGTTTATAAAGGGTATTAGAAAATTCTAGACACACTTACCGAGGTCGCTTATTGAGCCGTTTTTCAAAATACCTTCTCAATCACGAGATAATACTTTTCAAAGGAGTGGCGCTAGCGGATCCGTGTAAGTGCTCTTAACGTGCTTTCCGCGGCACGATGGGGTCTCTATTATGTAACGAATGGTCACCCATCCAAGAACCGATCGCGGCAAGCGTAGCACACCCTTCGATCGACCCGTGTGGCTGTTATTATTTAGCCACGAGCCCTATCATTAGAAGCAACATTTCAATGTTATGTCAGGCATTCTATAAGAATTCTAGAAGGAACTGGAATATGTTAATAGTACGGTAAGCAGGTCAGTGGTAACAAAACCACCACCCTAATTGCATAACACACTGTCTATCACAATCTGAATCATTTTGAAGTCTATTGCTAATCCATTGCTTCATATGATCGAAAAAATTGTCTGCTCAACAACGTACATAACGCAATGAATGTTGTTGAACTGTCAAAAATGGACGCCATTGCTACTGTTAGTGTGTTACGCAATTAGCCCTTAGTATAAGCTGGCTCTCTTTCTTTTGAAACTTCGTACCTACTACACTTGGCTACCACTGACATGCGGTATACTGTACTAATCGTGTTTGTTAAGGCAGTCACTATATACAAAAAAAAACTTGCATGGGACGTCTTTTCCATTGAATAAACAAATATATTCTTACATAGGTAAAATTATTCAGGACCGATTACCAAGAAATAATGTCAAAGGGAACAATCAGGATTCCCATTCCCCTGCATGTAAACTCCTTTGTGGTTAATCTTTTCCCGGACTAGTTATTTGCACGTAATTAAACCATAGCCATAAAGTGTTGCAACATAAAATACCTCAAAATATCCATGTGCAAAAATACAATAAAGAAATGGCGTTTTACACTCTCCTACGATGAAACAGAAAATATTATTTATACGTAGATTTATAAGTAAAATTATACAGTTTAAGAATACTCCTAAGCTCACGTTCACAACACACGCACAAACCCAAACACACACACTCTCTAACACACACACTCTCTAACACATACTCACACTCACAATTTCTAACACATACTCACACTTACACTCTACACATTTGTAAAATTGATTTCATGATAATATAATTCATTAGATTTTTATTTATTTATATTTCGTTTCGATATTATTCATTATTTTTGGTATTTAATTGATCTCATACCAATGATTTTATTTTACTTTGTTTGATCTCACGCTGATGGCAATGTATATTTCCTACTTATATCCATACTTTCAAATGGCATTATCTCAAAACGCGATTTTTGCACTTAATCGGTATTTGCAGTAATAAGACGATAATGTGTATAATAACATCATGATGAATCATCAAAGAAACCCTATAGAACTAAACTACGAACAACTAAAACCAATTCCAATATATCCTAAACTCAAACTCAAAGCATTTATTTCAAATAAACTAATTACAGGCACTTTTGAATTGTCAAGGGGTCGGTCAGTCAGAAAGATGAAGGTAGTTGCCCATTCCAAAGCGTAGTAGGTACATATAGAGAAGAGCGGGCAAGAAACTCCATCCATGGACACTCTTTTAAATCAAAATATTGTTACAAAAAGTTGATTATATCATTCATGTTGAAATTATACATGAGAGAACGATGTAGAAAGACGTAAAAAGTTTCCGTAATAAAAAAGATAAAAACAAAAAAAAAACAATTCAGAAATTAAAATTAGCCGTGGCAGCTAAGAGATGACCAGTCCCTACTGACGGTGCCCGTTCACGAACATAACATATGTATCAGCACCATTCAGCTCAACCATTTTGAAAGGTACTTAATGATCCTAATTTTGGACATCCGCTAATGTCCCAAAAGGCTATAATTATTACATAGTTACAGACACTTAATTACCAAAAAACACGATGGCGAAGCATTTTGTGTTGACACCATGCCCGTGCATACATCGACACCACACTTCGTCATAATACGTAGCATAGCTGACCTAGTTCTGGCTATCATTAGGATTAAGGTAGGTCATCAAGACCTCTATAGACGATTTTACACAGTTTCCGAAGGTTTGGTAATCGGAGGTTATCAAATCGATAGTGCTATTTAATTGGTTCAATATAAGTATAGACAATTTGCCTAACCCTACGGGGATTACAAGCGTAATGTTATGTTATGTAATGTTAATATCTAAACACACAGCATTTCTGAATTCTCCGATATTCACACACTGTTCAAACATGGTGAATATTGTTTATTTCTCATCTATATGAAGAAACATTTGCACTGTAATAGAAGAAAAACAGTCTAGTTCTTCAAATAGTAACCAATAGAAAAACTAAATTTGCTCACATTTATATACAAACACACAACAATCAGAGGAACTGAAAAAAGAAATGAAGAAATACGGGTAAAATCGACAAGAAAAGAGGAGTTACCTACTAGAAGTTCATAAAGTGCTAGACCCAAAACTTCTGAACAAATACATTTTAAAACAATTTCCAAATCCCACTCCAACTAAATTAAAACAGTATTTCTGTGCGATCGCAACAAAAATCACACCTTCCTAAGAGCATTACGACGAACGTTTATAATCGGCTAAATATCGAATTGTTCCATCTATTGTTTGGAGGCTTTAAACCCTCGAGAATTGGTTTCGAGAGTTTTAAGCCTACCGCCTTCGACAAAACAGAAAAACTACACGCAAAAATCGCCCTTATTTCCTCAACACTTGAGTTGAAAACTAATCGGGTCACATCTAAAATAATTCCTGAAAAGTGAAAGCTTTCCTACGCAAGGTATTTAGGTTTAAACTCCTATTGAAAGAGGTGAAAGTTTAGGGGGTGATTTTGTTGCTGAAAATTAGACTTTATTGTTTGAAAGTAAAGTTTATTTTGGGGTGTGTATTCGAGAGAATAGTAGAGGAGTGTTGAGAAGATTGTGCAGTAACGAGTCTACACACAGAATGTAATTGTATCGGGGATCAGAATCGACCCCCGCGCGAACAGGGATGGGACACGCTCGATAAGTTTGTAAACATAGTGCAAAGGAAAAAGGAACTTATTGACTTTTAACCAATATACGATAATTTTATTAGCAAAATGATGCAGTCGAACGGATAACATTTTCCGAATATACAAAGACGTAAACCACCGTCTACATTACCAAAATACTTATACCTAGATGAAAAATGATTTTCTGTCTTGAAAGAATGCCAAAATTAGATCATCTAGCTATGATGGATCCTACTGAGAACGTTCACCACACTAACTAAACTAAGAGGTAAAATAGGTAATTAGGATTAGATTTATATATCGGAGAAGATACTACTCTCTTATTATCATCAGCCATATTTTAACTACTGTGGCGTACTATGGGAAGTGTTGGTTATTGCGCAATAGAAAAACCGTTGGCAGTTCAAATCAAATTATAATTTACGAACAAATTAATCACACTAGCGAATCACACACTGTTGGTACACGACACAACTATACAGAACGCGCGACAGTTTCTAAATGTGTTCACTGCTTGACCACCACCGACCTACTCTGGTCGAGCGTTATGTTGTAGACTCTGGCGTGCGCCACCTGGTGGCGCTGACGTTCCGATTAGTCAAAGTCAAACGATTGATTTAATATATTTCCGAGACGGCCATCCTGCTTGCATACATCCTCGTGTGTTAATCTCCAACCAAAACCTCAACAATAGTGCATGTTCTACTCGGCCAATTCTGACCATTTACGCCTTTCAACTTTTGAAATCACAAAACTGTATCGTCAATCATGTTGTTTTAACAAAACAATTCTTCTAAATAAATTAACTAAACAAACTTTGATTATTCATAGTCAAACATTATCAACTAGAACCATCGTTATCCACATTAACAATCGCCTTTTTCACTAAGAGCCTTAGACAGAACTCTCGCCGAGTTCCACAACTCCCTTGGGGAGTTGAGAGTCGTCGTCGTCGGGTACCATTCCCTCCCCGTGCTCGTTCTCGGGGACTTCAATGCCAAGAACACGGCTTGGGGTTCCCGGTATACGGACGCGCGGGGCAGGATGGTGGAGGACTGGGCTCTGGAGACAGGCCTGGTCGTCCTAAACCGGGGTTCTGTCCCCACGTGTGTGCGGATGCGGGGTGAGTCAGTGGTGGACATCTCGTTCGCCAGCCCCGCTCTGTCACCGCGTGTCATTGACTGGCGCGTCATGGAGGGGGTGGAGACGCACTCCGACCACCGGTACATCCGGTTTGACATCTCCGCCCAGACCTCGAGCGCGCTGGTCCGACAGGCCCCGAGTGGTCCGCGGTGGGCGCTGAAGCGGCTGGACCGGGAGCTCCTCCTGGAAGCCTCGATCGTGCAGGCCTGGGTGTCATCACCGGACAGGCCTGCTGATATTAACGACGAGGCGGAGTGGTTCCGGGAGGCCATGTCCGAAATATGTGGCGTGGCGCCAGGCGCACTGGTGGTCGCCGGAGTTAACAACTCTACGCGAGGCGTGGGTTGCTGCGCGACGCCTGTACACCAGGCACCGCAGGCTCCGTATCCGCCCTCCGGATACGGAAGCCATTCAGGCGGAGCTGTACGAGGGTTACAGAGCGGCGAAGACCGCCCTCCGAGCGGAGATACTGCGGGCCAGGGGACTGGTCCGTGAGGAGTCACTGGGGACTCTGAACAGGGACCCGTGGGGACGCCCATACAAAATGGTGCGGGAGAAACATCGCCCATGGGCTCCCCCCCTGACGCAGAGTCTCCGGCCTCAGCTTGTAGAGGGCGTGGTGAGCGCTCTGTTCCCTTCGCGAGGGGAGCATACTTCTCCGCCCATGGCTCCGCCTCCTGCGTTGCCAACTGTGGACCACGTAACCGACGACGACGACGATGCTCCTGAGGTGACCGAGGTAGAGTTGAGAGTGGCGATACGTAGGCTGAGTGCCAAAAATACCGCCCCAGGATCCGACGGGCTACCTGGAAAAGCCTGGGTCCTGGCCTTGGAGGCTCTCGGGCCTCGACTTAGAGGGCTCCTAAGCGCATGCTTGGAGGGGGGCCAGTTTCCAATTCGCTGGAAGACGGGGAAACTGGTCCTTATTAAGAAGACGGGGCGCCCTGCGGACTCTCCGTCCGCTTACCGGCCCATCGTGCTGCTCGACGAGGTGGGCAAGCTCTTTGAAAGAGTCATTGCAGACCGCCTCGTCGGGCGGCTGGTGCGGGTGGGGCCGGATTTGGCGGACAGCCAGTTTGGTTTCCGCAGGGGGCGCTCTACGGTGGACGCCATCATGCGCGTGCGAGCCTTCACGACGGGGGATGCTATGGCCCGGGGTGGGGTCGTCTTGGCGGTGTCTCTAGACATCGCCAATGCCTTCAATACCCTGCCCTGGATTTGCATCAGGGAGGCACTCTGGTATCACCGGATGCCGACCTACCTCTGTCGCATAGTCGAGGCCTATCTGACGGACAGGGCCGTCATCTACCCCGGTCACCAGGGAGAATGGAACCGGCGAGAGATGTCGTGCGGTGTCCCACAGGGATCGGTCCTGGGGCCGCATCTGTGGGACATCGGGTACGATTGGGTGCTGCGCGCCGACCTCCCTAGCGGCGTCAGCGTCGTTTGTTACGCTGACGACACGCTGGTCCTGGCGCAGGAGAGGTCGCACCAGGCGGCGGCCGAATTAATGACACGCGGGGTTACGACAGTCATTGAGAGGATCCGGCAATTGGGACTCGAGGTGGCCCTGCACAAGTCCAAAGCCATGTGTTTTCATGGTCCTCGGAACGCGCCACTATCGGGTTCCCAAATAATGGCGGGAGGGGTTCACATCGGCGTCGAGTCGACGATGAGGTACCTGGGACTCGTCCTCGACAGCCGGTGGAACTTCGTTGAGCATTTCCGACGTTTGGCTCCCAGACTGGACCGGGCCGGGGCTGCCTTGAAGCGGCTCCTGCCCAATCTAGGGGGTCCAAACGCCTCCTGCCGAAAGCTCTACGCGGGGGTCGTGCGGTCGATGGCCCTTTACGGGGCACCGGTGTGGGCGCGTTCATTGAGGCTCCGACCAGCACGCCGGTTGAACGCGTCCCAAAGGTTCATGGCCATCCGGCTGGTCCGAGGATACCTCACGGTCTCCTGCGAGGCGGCGAGCCTCCTTGCCGGATTGCCGCCATGGGATCTGGAGGCAAAAGTCCTCGCGCACATTTGGGAGTGGCGCGAGGAGGCGAAACGCCGGGGCGTTACTCCGCTGCCGCGAGAAATCACGGCTCAGCGGACAGAGCTCCGGCGGGATCTCATGGCGGCATGGAGAGTGCGACTGTCGCAACCCAGCGCTGGGCACGCCACAATTGCGGCGGTAAGTCCCCTCTTTGAGGAGTGGCTTGAGAGGCGCCACGGCGTCCTCACCTTCCGCCTGACGCAGGTCCTCACCGGACATGGCTGTTTTGGGAGGTTCCTGTTTCGGATAAGGCGGGAGGAAACGCCCGGGTGTTGGCATTGTGTGGATCGACCGGAGGACACGGTGGAGCATACGGTAGAGGTCTGCCCAGCTTGGGTGGAGCACCGCCGTGTCCTCGTGGCGGCGATCGGCGGCGGCGATCTCTCGCGTCCGGCCCTGGTACAGGCCATGGTACGGAGCGAGAGGGAATGGGAAGCCGTCACCTCCTTCTGTGAAGCAGTAATACTCGCGAAGGAGGAGGCGGAGCGCGTGAGGGTGCGGTAATCGTTGCGCACTCACGCCCCTAGTCGCCGCAGGAGGAGACACCCTGGGCGTCGGGAGTCAATTGCCGACTCCCGGCCACCGTAGGCGCGGGCTTGCGGACGGCGAGCAATGGGCAGCTCGCCGTCCGGTAAGGACCAGGCCCAGGTCGACGGCGCGTCGTGTTCCACGCGCGCCTCAAAGAGATGTCAGCATCATTGAAGGGGTCCGATAGGGCCGATGCCTGCCGGGGTCGCGGATTGTTCGAAAGAGTTACCGTGGCCCTGGCGCACAGGCAACTGAAGGAACACGGGTGGGTTTTAGTCAGTAAGAGTCTGACACGCCCTTCCGCTCCGCCCAGAGCGGGATAGGTCATTTGATGATTTCCCACCCAAAAAAAAAAAAAAAAAAACCCGTAGCCGACCAGCAATCGCATTGCTCTCACAAATCCAGCGTATGGATCAAAACTTCTGCACGCATATCCATCGAGTGGATCGCCCGTGTGCATCACCCACTGACTACCCACTAGGGTTTGATTTAACGTATTTCCGAAATATATATTATTTTAGATTAGATATTCTTTAATGTTTTTCTCAAAAAACAAAAAAACCTTAAGATATTTAAGTATTTTTATACTTTTCTCGGGACCCCGGGATCCCGGACCTTTGGAAGGCATAAGAGGGGCCGAAGCCAACTCGCAGAGGCCCGTTAGACGTTTTTAATGAAATGAGGCACCGACCGACGATTATCCCTGTTCGGACTATACAAGTGCACCCAAGGACAATCCCCGGTTGGTGTAGGACTATTTCAGGATATGGAAACAAAGATATAGGACTATGGATTTGGATAGCTTAAGTGGACTGGTTATCTAGGACTATGGAAAGACTATGGCCCCTGCCTGACCAATGTTTTAAATAAAATACACAGGTAAAATGGCAGGGGGTGACTTGCACACTCAATAATGGGCCCCCGAAAACGGTCGCTAGTACATAGTGTCATAGCGACTAGGGGGCAACATGTCCTGAGGTGCTTATGAGGAGTGGAGAGGTATCCCACGGCTATCAGGACAATCCCAGAAGTACGGTCAAGATCCCTACCAGCATCTTACTGGAATACTTCCTTCCTCCGAGCACGTTTGCTCTTGCGAATCTCCACTCAAGCCGGCCAATAAAGGCAAGAAAGAGGTGGCAGCTCTGTTCCTCGTCATTGTTCACTCCAGCCGGCCAATAAAGGGAAGCCAGAGGTGAGGAACAAGAGTTCTCCCGGGAGATAGGGTACGTGGGGTCGCTACTACCCGACAGCTCGCCACATGCTGCCCTGCGGGTTTCTGTATCTCTCTTGGTCTGTCTCCCCACCCTTGACCTGTATCGGCAAAGAAAACTCTACCGGTATAGACCCAGAGTTCAGGAGCGTGCAAGCCCCACCACGACATCAACGTAGAGATACGGCGGTGGGGTAAAATTAATTATTTTTATTGTTAAAATCACAAACATTTAAATAGTAAGATAGGTTTATAATGTGCCTGGCAGGGAGCCTAGACCTAGTTTGTGTGTCAGGAGTTTCACAAAATCGAGTATGTACTTGTCTAATTACTATGGATATAAGTTACTTAAGTAATTCATTTTTAACCTTTTTTCTCTTCTTATGTATTAGGCTTATGAAAATAAGATGATTAATTATTAAATAAAACTCCATAATTACTGATTTCATTATGTCGATCAGAGTCTTCATGAAATCATGACAAGATTTAGGCATTAATATGTCACTTATTTTTCACCTATTTATTACTAGGGAGCATACTCTCTGATTATAACATTTCCTCTAGTTTACTTTAATATTTTCTACATGTTCAATTTACTTCAGCAATTATTTGTGGGCGGAGTTTTCTAAAGTATTTAATTAAAAGTGACCATAAAGTTTTCAGCTCAAGGTCGATCAAGCAGGCTGGATTAACTTCAAGCACATTCACGTTAGGTAAAAAAGAAAAAAAAAAAAAAGGTAGTACCTACTAGACATTGAAAGTAGTTTGTTTGGATAATATATGTATAAGCTAACAGACTTAAAATAATATGAATAATATGTACATATATATAAAAAAGAAGGAAAATAATCTACTGAATTAAGTACCTAACTTGAACGTCCTTAAAGTCCGTATCTTTACACATACCTATGCTGACTTAGCTACAAGATTTCTGCCAGCAAGACTGAGGGTAGCAGTTGTTACGTCTTCCCAACAATACTAAATGCGATTTAATAGCTAAAACTCTACCAATATATGAAGAACTTGGAATTTTAAGTAAAAAAAACAACATTTTGAAAGACAACAATTCAATTTCAGTTATGTTCATTATGGTTTCTCACCAACATTTTATCGATACACAATTTTTGCGTTTACAACTCGTCCCCTCACTGCTTCCCCATGGGGTTCGCTCCGCGGTAAGCCAAGGAGGGGTCGCTAGTTATCGATGTGTGTCGCTTTATTTTTATTTGTCTCCCTTTGTTATAATTGTTGCTTAATGATCGGTCCCTGTTTTATTGAACGCAAATGCGGACTATCTTATTTGTGAGTTTTTAAGTATTCTCTTGTGGGATGATGTGTCATCGAGTTTCATTGATTGTGGTGACTTTTCAACACTTTTTAAAATTAAGGGATCACTTTTTTACTTTCAGGTACTTACTCTACTACTTTTTACGCAGATTTTCCTTATTGCAAAAGGAGAAAATCAGATGAGGATGAATGACCTATTCCAAGATTTCACATTAAAAAATCATTAGAGGCTGGCTCATCTCGTGAACTGTTTAACAAAAAGTAAAGCAAACTGCTTTAAGGTGTGAAAGGAATGTTTTTAAGCAAAAGTAGGTATATCATTAGAATTCTAGAGCTTTTTAAGCTCAATCCATCTAACAAGAACTAAATGTATGACTGCTTGGAATAAGCTAAATCAGGCTATTAAGTTTTATCAGTAGCAAAATGTGACTGCTAACGACATCTCTACTGTTTTCTACTCGTACAAACCATGACATTACTTCCCTCCTCGCAGAAACACGCAGGGATGTTGATAAAACAGGAGGGTAAGAGGACATAGCACATCTCCCGCATTTTCTACCGCCCGCGAGATGGCGTTTATCTAAATAGAAAACACGATGCTTACAAAATTTTCTCACTCTTTTCTCTCAAAGAGTTTGGTTGTCATAATTATTATTTTACTAATAATAATTGAGGTTTTCTAACCTTACTTAATAATATAATAAATTTTACTTCCCTAGTTTTCATTTTCGTAGCATTGGCATAGCAAGACATAACACAGAAACGATAATAATATAATAATGAGGTTGAAAAACCAACAACTTATGAATTTTACCTTATGTCGTGACTCGTGACTTAATATTATAACTAAACAAGTATCTGGCTGAGAACCTTGACAACAGCAAACGGGATAAAAACTCAGAAAAATCTGTAGTGTAACGTAGCTTATGATTGTAACAGAAAAATAACTAACTATACTAATACATACATACAAAAACAAAAGTACTCGTCCACATCGCTGTCATGCGTAAACGTGCCCAGAAGACTGACAGCATGGCAACGTTGAATGGTTAAGCTAATTCTTTGGCCAAAGAACGAGCAAACCCTCTGCGGGCTTAGCATGACGCTGTCTATCTCTTCGAAGAATAGACACGGCTATTCCCATACAAAGTGACATTTCGTTTCTCAATTTTTGACATCGCACCGTAAAAATCCATGTAAAATCTGTCATTTTGTCTTCCGTTTCTGCCGATCGTTGTCTAGGTCCTTTTTAATGTAGACTATTTCAGAAGACAGTTGTCTAAGGTAGTGAAGACAATTTGATTTTTTAATCGCCATGCTAAAGACAGTAGAAAACTTTTTACTCGACGGCCACAAAGTATAAAAATGGAATGGAAAATAGGAATTTTTCACTTTTTGTATGGAAAATGTGAAAACTGATTACCTACATGTTGAGTTTTAGGGGTTTTAGGGTTCCATAAAGGGGGTCTTAATTTTCATTATTTTTGCGATAGGACACTCCATTTTCGAGATATAAGCAAAATAAAAGATAAACGTGAATAAATTACTGAATTTCGTAAAAAGTGCAGTTGACTCTTTCTACTTTGCTGCCGTCGTACTGTCTTCACGGAACGTCATTTTTGTCTATTCTTCCGTCGACAAGACGGTGCTTGTGCTAAGCCCACTGATCACGCGAAATGTCGACCTGAAGAATAAGGTTAATTTCATAGCTAAGTTTCTACCTTGCACAGTAGTCAGGAAAAAGCCGCAGCCTTTGATAGCAGCAATATCAATTGCAGACAATAATAGTTTAAAACATACGTCGGCATTACTTTGTGTGGGGTTTAGCGGCATGTCTATGGCGATTAGATGCGTTTGCGCAACAAAACTGAACGATTTTGTTAATCTTGCCGCCTTTGTTGCGAAGAAACAAGTGTTTGGTTTGTAAACAACGTTTTTTGGTTTTGTGTTGGAGTAAAAAGGTTGTGTGTTATTTAAATACATGGGCTGAGAAAGGATCGGTGTAAAATTTGATGATGCTATAGGCTTGGCTGCATCTCTACTAAGTCGAAATCACATCACAAATTATTTCAAAGATTAAAGTTTCCTTCTCCTCGATTTTTCCTTTGGTACTTTCGCATCAAAATGAGTAGAGTTTGAAAATTATAAGAAACTGATAGGCAGTAAAGATTATTGTAAGCAGAGTCATTCAATGCCATTGTTTTCTTGGCAATCATTTGAAACTTGTTGCAATCTTGACCAACTCTGAACTGCCACAGATTTGGTGGTACAGTTGATGGTACAAGGGTGGTATTTAGTAATGCTGTAATGCTCTACGTTCCATAGTAGGTACTAGTACTATGTAGATTTTTTAACCAATACATAGGTATAAAAAAAATTAGGGAACAATAACAGTAGCCCAGATACAATCAGTGTTATTCCAAAAAATATAATTTTGAATATCCTTGTCTTGTATATCAATTGTTGATAATCTTCTAATCCCACCCCGTCACCTGGGGTACTACAGTGCGGGGGCGGGGAGGGTGAGCTAAAGAAATCCTATTTTCATAGTTCACTTAACCAACCGCCGTAATATTGTTAACACGCATCACCGCATTGGGCTCCTGTTGAAATGCACGATGAGTCTTCTTGATACTTGAATGATTTTTATCTGGCGAAAGTTTCTATTAAAATAAACCCCCATACAATACGCATAACATAACATCACGCTTTATTTCTCCCCGAAGGGTTAGACAGAGGTGCTCCTATAGTACACCCACATTTCGCCAGTTATGTTTAAGTCCCCATGTAACAGGGGGCGAGCCTATTGCCATCAGCCGGGCACAAAATCAAACTCCGGGCTGCTTCTGAGAAATTTCAGATGGAATAACCCAATAACACTTTGCCCACTAGACAAACGAGGCAGTCAACAACCACCACCCCCTCCACCCCCCTACACCATACCTACCTTTAAAATTATATAGAGCCCACCAAAACCCCGTGCCTACAAAAATATAAGGAGTACAAGTAGACCTTTTCGTAAAGAAGCTCGCCTGGAAAATTACTTCCACCAAACCTATTATTGCAACCAAGCATTGTTCCTGTGTTCCAATGTCAAGGGTGACCGTATTACAGACACATGCGACATTTCAGCACTGCGCTAGGATGGCATGGCAACACACCTGCAATGCCTCTGATATTGCAATCTCCATAAGCAACGCGGCGACGGTTACCGCTTACCATCAGGGCAGGCCATCTATTTACCGCCAAATACCAGTGGAGGAAATTGTTATAGACTACTAATTTTTGGTTAGGTGGTGAATTTAGCTTCATCACTTGATGCCACTTGATGTGATTGAAGCTTATGAATATTATCTTCCATTCTACATTTTAACAAGTTGTAACTGCCTAGCTAACTTCTTTGTAATATTGATAGATGCTATACTAATTTGTAACCATCTAATCTTAATAACTATGTATGATCTTATTTTATTGTAAAATTTATTTTAATACCTAGTTTTTTAATATTAATAGTAGTTTTGCTTTAAAATGATGATGATTTGTTTTTTTTATGTTTTTTATTTTAAGATGTAGTCACAAAAATTTAAAAGAGTATGCTTAGATGGTTTGGTCATGTTGAGAGGATGAATGAAGGGCGACTAACAAAAGGTATTTACAAGGCAGATGTGAGTGGAAACGCCGGGAGGGGATGCCCTAGGATGAAATATAGTGACCTTATTAGTGATGTTCTTCAGAAAGGTCAGGTGCGTAGTACTCACAACCGGCGTGCGTGTATGATCAGATGTATGAACGTAAACGAGGCAAAAGGAGTATGTAAGGATCGTAGCAGGTGGCGTTCTGTAGTTTCTGCCTACTCCCATGGGAAGAAGGCGTGAGTTTATGTATGTACGTGTATGTAGTTTTAATTTTATAATTTAAGCTTTATTTTTGCTGTTCCCTTACAGGGTCCATATTTTTATACCTAGCTTTAAGCCTTTTGTAACATCTTTTTACAATATGGAATGCAATAAATGAATATGAATATGAATAGCTTAATTTCGTCGTTTGTATGGTCACAGTTACTATAAGTGTAGTAACTCCATATTATACCTTCTTATTTTCGTCCCAAAAGTATCAAGTCAGATGGATCGACGTACAAACGTCTTAGATGTTTACAAAGTTATTCCATATTTTCAATTTAAACAGAAGTCGGTGTGGGAAGGCGGGGTGTTTCTCTTTAGGCTCACAACAAACTTCCGAGCCGCTAGATTATATTGTGTTTTATATAACAATCTCCTTGTTATGTGCCGTTCAACCATGTTGGGATGATTGAGGAGAAGCTTTGATTAGGAGAAAAGTCTCTAAGGTGTGACAGCTGTTTGTCTTTCCACTCGAATCACCTTAACGCTGCCTTAGTATATTGTGATTCCGTTTGTCGCATTCTAGCCAGCCTTGTCTACTATCAACTTTCTAGCTGACTAATGTTTGTACGATGGTATGAGCTATCTAACAAAAACCATTCCGATACGAGAGAAGAATAAAATTGTTTTAAATTCTTCTAAAAACTTTGACTTCTCTGTCTGTCGACAACCGCTGACAACTGAGCTTTATAAATCAACAAACGGTGCGCCCGATGGGTTTCCCACCGGCAAAAATGGCGAACTTTCATCCTCTATTTATCCCCTTTAAGGGAAGAATTTAAAAAAATCCTTCGTCTTTACTCACCTAAACAACTCTTGTGCAAAATTTCATACGTTTAGCTAGAACACGCGGTTTGGGTTGTGTTTTCTGCCAGTAAATGAATTAATTAATGTTCGATTTTTATTAAAGAGACAAATAAACAGAACTCTCTAATCTGCTATGGAACCATTAGGAACACTGGTACTCTCCCGTATTCTGGTGTTTTGTTAAAGCTAAATACTAAAGCTCTGATATTTTCCCTGTAAAATAACGTAACGTTTCAAGCACTAAATCTCCTCGCGCATGGCCTGATTGGAATTTTGCCAAACGTGAAATCTATGATAGATTGGAATATGAACTCGTTTACTATTTAAAATAGAATATAATAATGTAGATACTGCTTTAAAATTGTATGCACTATTAAACAACAACCTTAATTAAATAGTCCTGAACAAAAGCCCTAGCACGAACGCGTGCCGTAAGCGTAACGTAAATTCGAACCATCTTTGAATCGAAAAATACAACCTATCCTATAGCATTTTGGTGTAATTTTTTGCGACGAACACATTAAGTATCACCCATGGTTATGAATAAAGTCTTAAAACTAAAATAATATTATGGGCCAAACGAGTATTGTCAACTTTAAAATCGTTCGAATCCACGGTAGGTTTCTCCGCGTGCTTCCGTGCTAGGCCTACAGTTTCCTTCAAAATGACGACATGCGGTAAATTCCTTAGCCCAACAATCGAGTTGTTATACCGACGATTATTATCGATTAATAATCGGTTGGACGCTCGATTAGACGAGGACACGAGACAGCCGTCGCCGGGACAACGTGCCAAATGGCGGAAAACACGAATTATGTTATCAAAATAATTATTTATGGTCCAATGGGTTTTTGACGAGCATTATGAGAAAATCATGGTGGTATCGATGTCGTATTGATGCATTTGGAATGTGTATATTTAAAAGGACCTTATGGTGTTAAGGTATGTCTGGGAACTGCTGTGGGTTTCGTAGGACACGTTTTATGGAGATAGAAGGTTTAGAAGGTATTTTGGCGTAATAATTACTACAAGTGTTATGGAGATTTCTCAGTCAGTAATAGCCCTGTGGAAAATGTGTAATGATGTGAAAACAAAATATTAGTCATTGCCTTATTTAGCTCTTGGAAAAATGGCATGTAATGGTTCTGCAAAAAAAAGTTAGTTTCCATTCAATTAATTAAGGTTGGACATCGATGCTACGATAAGTAAGTAAGTAATTTTCTGTAAGTACTGTGATGTTTTATTTCAGTTGACCCTACCACCAAACCCGCTGGTATAATTTTAATGTTCTGTGGACTCTACTATACCAATTAATAATGAATACCTATGAAATTGTTTCTGAAATCTCCTTGTAAGTCAAGGAGATTTCAGAATTATCTGTATGCAAATAGGTAAGTCATAATCGTCAAATATGAAGGGAAGATTGGCAGACACTATCAATGATGTATTACCAAAATATTATAGGTAAGTATATTATAATACGTCATTGGAAACTAGGTTTTATTTTAAAGTTGTTTGCTTTGCTTCGGTCTGTGAAACCTCCAAATACAACAAAACAGATATTTATTCAATCATATGATTGTTGACAGAATGGCAGCCAACCCAAATACTGAGAAATGCGTGTAATTGACTTTAATTGGCCGTAAAACAATATTTAATTCGCCAACAAAAGTGCTGATGATACTTCCAAGAAGTCGGGAGCAACGCACTGCATCACCGAACGGAGAACCTCACCGTCGCTCTTTGGTCGCTCGCCCGCGCGGAAACTGTCACAATTTGACGTTTCCCTTGACGTGACGTTCCATATTCAAACAGCCCGCCTTTTATTTTTGTTTCTTTATCTCCATCTCAATCTAACGGCCAGTAATGTTACATTTTAAATTTTAATACCAAAGCGCAAAGGTCGTATATCGTATATGTACCGTTCGTGTATATTGGATTTATAATTTTTAATCGTCTGTTATCTCGATAACCTGTTGTGGGGTATTTCATTTCGTGCATCGGACGCGATGAATGCATAATTAAGTGGAATCATTTTATGATTTTCGTTAATCCAATGGTTGTATTACGTGAATTACGTCACAAACAAACAGAAATCCTGAAAATGCTTTGTAACCCGTTAAATAAAGTGTATGCGTACTATAAGAATAATATTTATATTTAGGACTGTAGTTTTATTTTACTAGGCTATTTGTAAAAAGGTGTGAGTTAAATTAATTTGTCTCAGGATTTTGACTGCGTAACACATCTCAAAAAAAAAAAACACCGGTCGGGATAACCCTAAGACGTATTAAACACACAAAATATATCGATGAATTAGAAAAAACGGTGTAATTTGTGAACTTTAAAGATATTCTCTCCTAGATAGGAGTTTCCCAAGGGTGTGCTCTAGGTCCTTTATATGTCAAGTCTCATTAGGATGGTAAAGAAGTAACTGTCATCGGAACAAAGCATAGGTACCTACTAAATAATTAAAGTTTTAATAAAACTAAATAGAAAGCCGACTTGCAAAGACTGTCGTTTCTATTTTCACTATTGCATAACAACCAACCCAATTAACAAAATAAAAATGTTCATAAAAAACTCATAAATTATTTATCGAAACACTTACCTATCACGTATAAAATAAAATTAACCGAATTTTTAGATGAAAGTAAAAACGTCCGACCTCTTTCGTCGGCCGCTGACGTTACACGTCATGTTTGAATTTCGAACACACGAACCTTTAAAAAAATTAGTTTACTTTTATTCTTTTTTTTTTACCGCGCTAAGGAACGCAACCTGATCTCCAAAATTCACTTGCTACCAAGTTTATTATTTGATACTTGGGGCGGATTATTTTTTTATACCGGCCTTACGCGGCGGCGTCTTTGCCTCTTTGTTAGATCGAGTTTTTATTATGTAGGAGTTGTTTGTACTGAAATTATTTAGGTATTAAAGTTCATTGATGAGTTGGTTACAATATCAATTTTGTATGGAAAACTTCTGTTATGATACCGCCGCATTATAATCGGTTTGTGCCAAAGGTTTCGTACCTGTGTTGAAAGCTTGAACATTGAAATTGTAGTCTTTCATCATAATTATAGTAGCAGCTGCGATGGCAAAAAAATAATTTAAATTGTTTAATTACTTTGTCTGCCCCATACAAAATAAGCAGAGAGTATTAGCAAGCCGTCTAAAACCCTAAAAAGGGCATAAACAGACACATTCCAAACACACATATTCCTTTTAAAATTCTCACAAAACGTCCAACGATCATTCAAAATATTTTCTCACTAATTGTAATTTAAACTATCGCTATCTTGTTACCCATCGTTTTGGCGCGCGACGTTGCCTGGTGGTCCTCAAAACAGCTGACACTTTCTTAGAGCATCGAATTGTCAAAATGTCGACCGATCACCATTTGGACCGACTTTGATTTCCCGTTCGAAGATTAAACAAAAACCGACGGTATGTGTACAAAATTATGGTTCAGTTTTGACTGTAGTCGATGGAACGACAAAAGTGAAAGATGATAGAGATAAGACGTGGGACGCCAAAAATCGTCCCGTAACCTTTTGTTGTTGATATTTTCTGATAAAATTATAATTTAGATATTTTTGGTAATTAATATTTAAAAGCCGTCTATTTTCATTCTGCTTAATCTTCGCCTATTTATCAAATCAAAAATCAAATATATTTATTTCGGACTCAAAAATTACATCCATAGGTGTTAGTAACCCGCAGGTGCCCGTAAGTGTTGTGTTTATGAACCCTGCTCTATCATTTCTATTGAAGTAAACTTTTTATTAGAATCGGTATACGCTTCTTCTTTCCTCATATTAACATGAAAAATCATATGAACGTAGTCCCTGCCGTGGTATGAAATATTAATATTAGCCAGTCAGCAGGAGGTACTTAGATACATATATTCAATATATATCCCCGATTCACGTGGAGACCAGTTAAAGAGCACCCCGTTCAATATTATAGAAAGCCTAGGTTTTTTTAGTCATTAAAACAATAGAGCTGGTAAACAAATACTATTTAGTAAAAAAAAGACATTAATACTGTGTGGTCGTTACGTGTGGGTGCGTATGCATGTGTGTGTGAGGCCTAATTATTCGGAATAATCGTCGTGTATCGTTAATTAGTCGCGACGACTATGTCGCGAGACCGCCCGCTAACACAGCGGAGCTCAAAGTTCGGAAGAGTTAAGGCGCAGATATACGACTTTTAAAGATTTCAAATTGAACATCACGTCTAAACGAATAGTCTTATTTGTTTTAAAAAAAAATATGATATACTAGACTATTTTCTTCGTAACTTGATATGTGAATATTAGAAATTATATTTTTATAACATAGTGTAATTAATTTGTAAAGCAATGTCTAACGCGAACACAAAAACAATAATCACGCAAAAACTATCGGGCATATTTTCATGAAATGTGCACCATCTAAAAGACAATTTAAGTACCCAAATTTTTGTATACGGCTTTTATTTGTATTGTGTTTGATAAATCAAGGGGGGTTTTTGCGAATAAACTTGATGCGCGTTGAAGCGGGGGCTCTTGCAGGCGACGGGCGGCAGTGCATCGCTGACCATTGGGTCCAATGTCCAGGTAGACGCTAACGCTCTGTGCAATTTAATTCGATTAAAAGTTTCGCATGCTCCTCCCACTCGTAGCTGGCAGTTATTGTCGCCTTAACAGTGTCACTGAAAGTAACATGTTAAACTAAAATAGAAGATGTGAAAAGTCGCATGAAGCAGAAGAAAATTGGTCAAAAATCGAAACGCGTGGCGTACTGTTAGTCAGATAAAGATAAAACGACAAAACCAGAAATGCTTGTGACGAAAGGAGATTTCAAGTGTATTGAAACCGTCCCTTTTTTGGGCTAAGCACATCATGCAGTCCAGGAAAATTACAATAAACTTACAGAATGTAAGTATTTCATTATTATTTCAGACTAATAACATCACGCCTGCAATCCCCGAAGGGTTAGGTAGAGGTGTACTCTATAGTACACCCACATGTAATAGGAGGCGAGCCTATTGCCATCAACCGGGAAAAGATCCAGACTCCGAGCTACTACTGACAAATTCCTGAAGTAAAACTCAATAAAACTTTGCGCCACCTGGAAATCGAACCAAGGACCTTATGCTCAGCGATAGCGCTTGCGACCACTAAACCAACGAGGCAGGCTATTAATTTGTGCGGAACGCCAGAACACCAAAAATAAAGAGCCTTTCAAACAATTGCAAGTATAGTATTCCAAAGTTTTTATCTTAAAATAAGTTGCTTACCAAAACTACCAAGGTCAAAATAATCCAATTTAGAGCCACCTTACCAAAAACTTTGAGCAACCAATACAAAATGATGGATCGTACGATGAGCCAAGGTGTCAGAGCGGCGGGTCCTCTGAAATACAATATTAATCGTTATCGCGCAATCGATTCGACCCAAATGTTTCGGCGGTTCATGGCACGTCACTAGTTTTTTTATTTGTTATTTAATAAGGCTAGTGAGTACAAAAAATAACTTTATTATTGGTAACGTTACGTGATTTGTTAAAAAAGAAAGTTTTATATGCAGCCATTAATACTAACGAAAATGGTCATCTTTATATAATGTAGAATGAACCAAACGCTTTTTAAAGATACTTACCGCTGGCCAGCTAGTGCTACAGATAAGAAATAAATATTTCTCGGCTGTCAAGCATTGTGCTCGCCTGCATCTAGCGCTGGAAAAAACCGTTGAATCCAGCAGCTTTAAAGATCTCTACGCAACTACACCATGATATCTGATTTAAAGCATGTTATTGCAAAATTATCATGCTGTATGGATGCTATTCTGTAGACCAGCAGCAGGCTTAGCATGACGCTATCTATCTCTTCGAAGAATAGAGACGGCTATTCCCATACAAAGTGACATTTCGTTTCTCTATTTTTGACATCGCACCGTAAAAATCCTTCTAAAATCTGTCATTTTGTCTTTCGTTTCTGCCGATCGTTGTCTAGGTCCTTTTTAATGTAGACTATTTCAGAAGACAGATGTCTAAGGTAGTGAAGACAAATTGATTTTTTAATCGCCATGCTAAAGACGGTAGAAAACTTTTTACTCGACGGCCACAAAGTATAGAAATGGAAAGGAAAAAAGGAATTTTTCACTTTTTGTATGGAAAATGTGAAAAATGATTACCTACATGTTGAGTTTTAGGGGTTTAAGTGGTCCATAAAGGGGTCGAAATTTTCATTATTTTTGCGATAGGACACACCATTTTCGAGATATGAGCAAAATAAAATATAAACGTTAATAAATTACTGAATTTCGTAAAAAGTGCAGTTGACTCTTTCTACTTTGCTGCCGTCGTACTGTCTTCACGAAACGTCATTTTTGTCTATTCTTCCGTCGACAAGACGGTGCTTGTGCTACGCCTGCAGTAGGCTCTTCTAATAATGTCAAAAATCAGACAGAGAAGGCACGAGTATTGATCTTCTAATGGATTCCAAATAATTAGGTGCATGAGGAATTAAATTTTGTGTTACCTAGATGTGTAAAACTCTTCTCAACTCAATTATTTTATTTTATAGGTAAAGTTGAACATCTTCAGCAAATAGAGACGTTTGCGTGGGGCGTGCTGCGCGGGCGCCTGTGTGCAGCGCCGGCATCACCCGAGCGTACCCGACCCACTTGACCAATCGCCTGGGTGACAGCGGTTAAGTTGTCATATTATACGTACTCTGGTTGACGTCATCGGTTTGCTTGTTGACAGAAAACGGGAAAATCGTGTTGATCTGCAAATTAAGAAGGGAAATTATTAATTTAATATAATTATAATTAATCGTCTGCTCTTGATAATCTTTTTGCTTTGGATTGAATAAATCAAATCCACAAGTCACTCATATTTAGTTTGGGAGACAGTTTTTCATATATCTCGTATCTAATCGTTCTATGATTTGAATAATTCGGTCGGTATATGGAAAACCGTAAAAGATGAAAACAGGGAATGGAAGGTACCTAGGTTGCTTTTTCACGAGATAGGCATGTAATTTTGTTTGATATTAACTAAGCACCAAATTTGATAGCAACTATGTGTACCAACATTTTAATTAAAATCTCACACTAATGCGGCCTTGTTTATTGAAATTCCTCGTGTTTGATCTTCCTTACAAAATTGAGTATCGAGTGTATGTGTATATTGAGTATAAAACAACTTCTTGTATATATTAAAGTTCATAATTTATTGCAAGACGTTTCTAGAAAGGTCAACGTCTTGTAGCGGTATCAACATCGCCACATGCGAGCTACACGTCATACAGACGTCACGCAAATCCTGCATCGCGCAAGCAGAGTTTACCGCGCGACTAGCATATATACAACGTCCCGACATCAACCGTCGGGCAGTTGCCCACCAGACACAACACCCGTGTGGTCGGAGGATCCTTCCTTTCTATAGAGTATGAGTGAACTTTACACCCTGTTCCTCATACCTCTATAGTCTTTTTGTAAACTTACAACTTTACTTAACATTGCTCGCAGAACAGATGGCCGATGGGGCTGAAAGATTCTGGAGAGGCTACCGCGTACCGGAAGACGTAGCGGTGGAAGGCCTCTGAAATCCGCTGGATGTGACAAGAACAGAACCGGTCAAAGTGGCGATGCTTGGGGGAGGTCTATTTATTTATTTAGAATAACACACCAAGAGCACAGTTACTTACAATTCAAATGAAATAACAACTAAAATTGGCATTTCAGTAACCATGCAAATAACAGGTATGCATGATATTGACATAATTATGAATATTAGAGACAAAGGAAACAAAAATTAAGTGTGTCTAGAAGACATACAACTGGAACACTACAAAACTAACCAATTTGAGCTACATAGAGGTGCACTGTTCGCACTGTTTAAATAGGGAACATCTGTAGGAAGCGAAACTCATGGAGAAAATATCAATAGGGTAATCTGTCAAGTTGGACCTATCATTATATTGCCTTGCCATATGTGTTAGGGGGCTATTATATGTGGTATTTAAGGTGACGTCTTTCGGCTGAAATGATGATGATCATGATCATATTGAATGGAAAAAAAACTAGAATTTATTAATCAGACGGTTTTCCAGGGAATCACGCTAGACGAGAAATTACAATGGGGACCCCATATAACTTTTCTTGCGGAGCGGTTAAGCTCGGCCGCTTTTGCTGTTTGGAAGGTAAGACAGTTAACAGATGTAGAAACCCCGCGTTTGGTCTATTTTAGCTATTTCCACAGCATTATGTCAATTATGGCATTTTACTGTGACATTGAATCTATTTTCATTTTGCCAAAGGGAGCTGTCAGGGCCGTTTACAATCTACGTCATCGCGAATCTCTTAGGGAACTATTTAAAAAGATTAATATTATGACGGTACCTTGCCAATTCATTTATGAAAATATTATGTAGGTATGTAAGAAAAAATCTGAATCTTTTTAATAAAATAAGTGATAGACATAACTTTAATTCTAGAAATAAAGATAAAATTGATCAACCATTTTGTAGATTATCTAAAGTACATACATCTTTTATGGGGTACTGTGTTAAACAAAATACTTTGTGATATATTGCAATTAAATGATAAAAAATTAAAATTCATATTAAAAGTACACTTTGTAAAGAAGCATATTACAAATTAGAGGATTATATCCTAGATAAGAATGCTTGGAAACATGCTGGTCCTGCTCCATAGGACAATCTAGAGCCTAGACAAAATAAAACTGGTTGCTAATTTAATTGTATAATTTATATTTTTTGTGACATTGATTTTTACATTATGCAACTTACTTAACTTTAACTCACACACTAAAATATTAATTTTGCAAAAAATATCTACTTTTCAATATTTGTAAATATGTGAGCACCATGTATCTATCACTTAATTAATTTACCTGTCGTTGCTTTATAACTAAATCTTTTTACCTATTGTGGTAAAGTAATTTTATTCTAGGTGCATAGTCTTCACATATAATTATATAATTAATGTACACATAATATTGTAAAACATTTTAAAAGAGGTGAAGTTTCTTGCCCATTCTTCTCCATACGAAACTACCTTTTGGAAGGGGCAACTAGAATCAATTCTATTTTCTTGTAAATGTTGACGTTCAAAAGTATATTTTATGTTATATTATGTTAGCCTATTTGAAATAAATGATTTGATTTTGCGACAATTTTAGGCAGCTAACTACACGGCTAGATTGAGGCAATCCCGTGCTTAATACTACAGTTTTTAGTGGCCTTCTTCCGCCATAACGTCACGGTTTTAACATTCCAATCATCTTCGGTACATGCCTGCAATCTCGTCTCTGTAGTGAAACTTGTTAGAAACATTCCAAGATTGACTTCTCGTCATATTTTTTGTCTAACTTTTATTTTCATCCATTGTCAAATCACTTGTCAGGAGTCTTCCTTTATTTCTAACCATTGTCAATATAACATCATAACATTTTTTGTGATCGACCGCCCAGTAGCTTAGAAACCATGCTATATTAACTTGCCTTTGTCAAAATTTATTGGCCAAAAGTTAATTTTTGCATTCATCTCACTTTGAAAAACTCTTCCTTTCAAACTACACATTATTATTATGTAAGTCCTTTGGAACTTATTGCAAACGCATAAAGGGTAATTTTACGTGGTTGTGGTGTTTGATAAGTTTGTCAAAAAGTTATTAACAAAGAAATGTCATTATGATAATCCGTTTTCGGGTTCTATTAGTTGTTTGTTGTTTATAAATCGTTAAGTTGTTTGAAAAATGTAAAAGTATGTTTCTAAGAATAGTTGGGAGTTTAATTTTGAGTTCTTTACTTAAGTAATTTGTAAGTTTTTAAGTATTTTGACGCTGAGGCTTGGTGAAGTTTACCATACTTTTTTAAAGGCTTATGTGCGGTAAAAAAATAATGTGTTGTAGCTTTTTCCACTTGAGATTGGAGATTTTATTCTTTTGTATTGTTAAGAATCCCTGCTGGTATCGGAACTTCATAATAATAATGTAGTCACTTTTTTACATTTATAAAGAGGTTAGACTATATTATGGAGCTGGTTTCTGCGTCCAATCTTTTTCACCCTTCAACACCAACCATGTACTTATATACAGATTAACCATGGATGAAAGATGGGCTCCATTTGAAATAAAACAACTCAGTGTATTGCAGTCTTTGGCCATAGAAAACACTCGGTCCTCCAGCTCTCACTACTTTAAATTTTCCGGACATTAAAACAACCCCTAAAAGAAAGTCAAAACCGCTACAGACTCATAAAGGACCGAACCATCTGTGATGTCAATGTTTATAAAAAATACTGTAAAGAAAATACTACAAAAGTGCTACTTTATTTTTTTGTACATTATGTAAGTAACAAGGAATATCATATGAGACGCATATTGATAAACCTTAGGTTGAGGTCAGCGAGCATTCGTTACAAGAGAGTGATCCTTCGACACCTCGTGATTGACAGCCGGTTGTGCAGGATAAAGAACATAATATACTTACTAATGTATTCGTGGTATAGAACCACTTAAGAGAGAAACATTTTGATTTTTGGAGAAAACAGAAGACTTGCAGTTTCAGACAGCCAAGTAATTTGTATGATCATTTTGTTGTTCGAAACCAAAACATTGCCAGTAGATACTTATTTTATTATCTTGATCATGGCTTACGGTAAACATCCTGTTTTGAAAACTGCCAGTGACACTGCTGCGCATGTGTATCCTCTTGTTTTTCGTAACAACATCATCACCGACTCGTCTGAGAATTATGGAATATTTGGAAAAGTCTTAATATTAAAATGAAACTACGAATTTAGAACCAAAGAATTTAAGGACATAAGATGGTTGCTTGAAAATTCCTTGGCTAATAAATATTGTGTGATGGCCATAGTAATAAAATTATTTGTACACCATCTGATATAATACGCAATATGATATGATTATGATAGGTACAGTTTTGAATCCATAAATGTATTACTCACGGCTCATCGTGTGGCCACACAAAATTACCAGTGCAGACCCCTGCGGCTCGGTAGCAGAGGTCAAATTGTAATTTAATTAATTCCACATGTAACACCACACGTACTCCTTTTTTGGTCAGTAATGTAATTGAACAATCTTACTCATGGCTACTATTGCGTATTTTGCTGCAAGTAGATTTTTAATTCACTTGGTGCCTGCTGAGTCAGCTAGTTTGTCCGTGTCAAATTTTATATGTTATCCGTGTCATGATGCGTGTACAGGTTTTTGTATGCTAAGTTTAAGACGACCAGACTCCTTAGATATGTGTATCCAACCTTGACAGAAGGAGATAGGAGTGTCGGCAACTGGCAGGAACTCGCGGGAAGACCACAGATAATTAGATACATTTTATAAGTTCGGATACTTATGTAACAATCCGTATTAGCTCCTTGCGCGTTAATGGGTTATCCTAAATAACTCGGAGTTAACAGCTAACTCAAGTTTAATAAAATAATGCATCTTGCGCCACCAAGAGTGAAAGGTAAACCTAGAGTCAAACTTCTAAATATTTAACCCACCGATGTCAGAGAATTAAGTCGCTAAACTCTGGAGCAGTGATAGAATTAAAAAAAAAAACGGTATGGGGTACCGCTGATAACTTATTTTGTATTTTATATTGCTCGACGTTGTAGTAAGTGAAAATTCCGTACTTTATCAGCAGGCAATATAATATAAAATAAATACAAATTATAACAAGCTTAAAACATATTTTTCCTTAACTGACGTTTTCGTCATTCAATAAATTAAATCTTCATGGAAAGCAATAATGAAATGTCATGTTATAAAATTCAAAGACAAGAAAGTATTATGTATCGTAATGTAGTGTAAAAGAGATGGGTATAGATTTTCCATTCATTGTTCGTTAATTTATTTTTGGCTGGATTATATAATCAGGGCACAGACATTGCAATTCAATTTTATGTTTCGTCGATTCAACTGCAATTTTCCGAACTCAAAAAATTCTATACCAGCTTTACTCAAATCAAATCAAATCAAAATATTTTATTTCACATAAACTAACATGGGCACTTATGAAACGTCAGAAGCTAGGTGCACGGGTCCAATTGGTTGTTTCCTATGGAGAAGAGCCGGCAAGAAACTCCACGGTTACTCTTTTATAAATAAGGGGCTTTTACAATGTTTCCAATTACAGTGTTGATAGATATGGGAGGACAGTGTAGGCCTGTCAACAAAATCTGAATCTGAAGAATCTGGCCTGTAATCTGATGTTACATTTTAGTGGCGCAACGCGTAATAAGAGTTAAAATGCTAATTAAATCCGGGTTTACAAACTCTACATTTATTTATTTTACCCGACTAAACCTACAAGTAGGCCAGGGAAGAATTTCGAAAACTTGGTGATGAGTAAGTGAAAGTTAGTGGAACCTCGCTTTTATAAACACAAAAATATAGAAGATTTTTTTGTCAAATAGACGAGAGTCAAAATTGGTGCACTAACTGGCATATTGTTTGGGTTGGCTATGCTGTATGTCCTACTAGCCAGTTTTTACCCTCTTATACAAAAATAATAGTAGAAAATATTTAGTATCTGGCTAATAATAAAAATCCCATCCCATTTCTTCTTTCAATCATTAAAATCTATGAAGTCATTGCACGTAACAAAAACTAAGCTATTTAGTTTTTACAGGTCAATGAGCAAAATTTAATAAAAGTAGAGATTTATTGATTTCTGATAGATATAAGATGATTTCATGATTTGCAAGAAAGTAACAGTTAGTCAAGTCATTAGTTGCGTTTGGGTGGTCTGTCTGTGTCCAGTCTAGATCATTTGGAAATTAATCTTAGATGTGCAAAAATGCAATTCATGTTTCTTACTTATTATAAGATGTTATATTTTTATACAAGGTTAAGACGACAATACGACAATAAATTAATCTTCATATATTTATCGATGTTCCCATTCTGCATACAAAAAATCAAACAAATATATTCAATAGTTTAGTCACTACAGCTAGTCTAAAACTCGGCTCAACTCTAGTATTGAGTTTGTTTGAAAAAAACACTTTTTTTCAAAGTCAAATCTATTATTTGAAAGAAAAATAGGTTTATTTGTCACAGAAACACGTGCATATAAAAAGATAAGTAGCTCGAATAATAAAGAAAAATAAAAACAAAATAGATCTATAATCACGAGCACAAAACAGAAATAGACGACAGCTACACGTCATGACTGTGACAAGAAGGCTTCCACTCACCCTCAGCATGATGCTGTGTTATAGGGGACCCACAGCACTGCGCTGATTTTCAGTGTTAGTTCAGTATTTCAAATAGGCACATAAAATGCACTTTTGAACGTCAAAATTTACAGGAAAAAAGAATTGATTCGAGTTGCCTCTTCCGAAAGCTAGTTTCGTATGGAGAAGAAAGGGCAAGAAACTCCACCGTTACTCCTTTAAAATGTTTTACACTATTATGTATACATTAATTATATAATTATATGTGAAGTCGATGCTGTTAGAATACAATTACTAGACCACAATAGGTAAAAAGAAGTAAATATAAAGCAATGACAGGTAAATTAATTATATGATAGATACATGGTGCTCACATATTTACAAATATTGAATGGTAGATGATGAAGTTATAATATAGTGTGTGAGTTAAAGTAGTTAATAATGTAAAAATCAATGTCATAAAAATTATAAATTATACAATTAATTAGCAACCAGTTTGATTTTGTCTAGACTCTAGATTATCCTATTGAGCAGGACCAGCATGTTTTCAAGCATTCTTATCTAGGATATAATCTTATAATTTGTAATATGCTTGTTTACAAAGTGTACTTTTAATATGAGTTTTAAATTTACTTTCATTTAATTGCAATATACCGCAAGGTATTTTGTTGTAACATTTAACACAGTATCCCATAAAATATGTATGTACTACTTTAGATAATCTGAAAACAGGTTGATCTATTTTATCTTTATTTCTAGTATTAAAATTATGTCTATCACTTATCTAAACTTACTGACTATATCTTAGGATTATTTCAATCTTAGGATTTATTTAATAGTTCCAAAATACTTATAAGCATGAATGAGTATTGCCAGTGTTTTTATTTCTGTCGGATTTTTGTCTCCACATTGTATTTTATTATTATTATACATATTATGTTACCACACAGCATAGCAATAAGCTGAAATTGTAAAGTCAGGGAAATTAATTCCCGTATACATTCAAATCACAACTGTCATTGTTTGACAGTTATATGAAATAGCTATAACCCGGCAAATTGACGTAGTGTGTCACTGTATCATCATAGATTTTTATGGATTTTTTTATTTTTCTTTTGTAATAATACACATTTGCTTTCCAATTCACTTTAGACATTGGCAGAATAGACGACATCGGCTCTGCTTGCCATAATAAAAAATAGAATAGAATAGACGTAGTGTGTCAATTTAATAAAATAATCATTAAGTTCCCTTCAAAATGGTTGAGCTGAATGGTGCTGATCCATACGTCATGTTCGTGAACGGGCGCCGTCAGTAGGGACTGGTCAACTCTTGGCTGCCACGGCTTATTTTACTTTAAATTTTTGAATTGTTTTTTTATCTTTTTTATGACGGATACTTTAAACGTGCACGTCTTTCTACATCGTTCTCACATTTTTAATTTGAACATGAATGATGTAAACAATTGGTTTTTTGTAACTATATGTTGATTTAAAAGAGTGTCCCTGTCCATGGAGTTTCTTGCCCGTTCTTCTCCATAGGTACCTACTACGCTTTGGAATGGGCAACTAGCTTCATTTTTCTGACTGACTGACCCTTTGACAATTCAAAAGTGCCTGTAATTGGTTTATTTGAAATAAATGCTTTGAGTTTGAATTTGGGTTTGAGTTTAATAATGAATTACCCTGAATGTTTTTTGAAATATGATAGGAGCACAACATAATAATAGCTGTTACAATTAAAAACAACGTATTGAATCACGTTCATGAAGTTCTGCCAATCGCTTTCTCCCACAGTAGGTACTGTGATGCCTGCCCATGGCTTATGATTGATGGAGTCCATAGTTTATTACATATTGGAGATTACCTTGTTAGTCTACGGGTCATGCAGTCGTTTATAATAATCAAAATATTTATACTTTTGCATATGGAAAATTAGCGTAGCTTGGAAAGGTATTATCGGAACCGTGTGGTGTAATAGAACGCGTTTAAGAACGATTAAACTTGAATTACATCATTGTTAAGAGGCTTACAAGAGCTAAAGCGCGGTCACTGTCGGATTGCATAGAAAAGAAAGAGACGCGCGATGACACAACGCTGGTAATTTATTGCAAAATATGAAGCAATTATGGATTTATAAAAAAATTATTCATTGGACTAAAAAACTAAAAAAGTATGTTACTTGAAGAATAATCTGATAAAAATCTGAATGATTGCATGTTTAATAGTATGGTTTTTAATCGATAAAATATTTTTTTATAGGTCTCTTCGTGATTTTTTTTCTATCATATCAAGTTAATTGTATTATGTTTTTAACACACTATCTAACTAGCATGTATCCAGAAGAATATCATATATTGTTCTGATTTTGGTTACTGCAGTGGATCATATATTTTTAGGCGTTATAAATTTGCGTTTAGGTCATGTATCCCCTTAACAAGCTTTCTTAGTCCGGCGGTGAGATGGGTGAAGATACTGTTACCATTGCGGGTAGAAACTGGATGAGGCTGGCACTGGAGCATGGGGATTGACAAAAGAAAAGAGAGTCCTATGCTCGACAGTGAGTGAAATCAGGCTGTGGACGCTGTTGATGTTAATAAGTAGTAGTATTGTATAATTGCATAGCACATGTGTGTGAGTAATATGTACGGTCATCAAAGGTGATAAGTAACCAGGGTCGCAGGATATATTTGAAGTTTAGCAAGAAACCGATGGATGTTTTCGAAAAAAAATTATTTGAAATAATAGAAAACAAACAGTTCATTTATCAAATAAAATTTGATATGATGACTGTCATACTATAAAGCTACCATGTACTTGAATTTGCCCTGGCGGCTGAGAGTATGTCATGTTCACTCTAATGTCTCGCTGATGGTGGCGCATGTGTTAGATCATTTAGCTCCCTTCTAATTAGAAGACATGACGCATGGATTAGCACCATTCAGCTCAACCAATTGGTTGAGCTGAATGGTGCTAATCCATGCGTCATGTTCGTGAACGGGCGCCGTCAGTAGGGACTGGTCATCTCTTAGCTGCCACAGCTTTTTATATAATTTAATTTAATATTTCAACTGTTTTTATCTTTTTATTACGGACGCTTTTAATACTCTGTATCGTTCTCACATGCATAATTTCAACATGAATGATGTAACCAATATTTTGATTTAAAAGAGTGTCCGTGGAATTTCTTACCAATTCTTCTCCATAGGTACTTACTACGCTTTGGAATGGGCAACTAGCTTCATCTTTCTGACGGATCGACCCCTTGACAATTCAAAATTGCCTGTAATTGTTTTATTTGAAACAAAATTCTTTGAGTTTGAGTTCAAGCTATATGAATCGCAATGAAGAAAAGTCAAAGAATACGAAAAAAGCTATGATTTCTAAAATAAAAAACTTCAAATCAGCAAGAAAGTCATGTCTGATAACAATTCAACAAAGCTTTTCGTCGCTACACCGAAAAGCGAGGATCGCGTATTTGCAACAATACGTTTCAGAGCTACATACAAACTTGAGGCTTGTGCTCAACCAACCGAGAAGCAGCAACAGAACTACACATGAAAATAACTAATACGAACTAAAGATAGGAAAATAACAGAGAACATAATTATTTGAGTTCCATTTTAATATTCACTAACTCTCTATGTTACACATCAATTTAAATGCAATCAAAGCAAACAGTAGCAAAACATTCAGTTATCAAAATGCTAAAGTTAACTAGCAACATTGACCTCTACTACCACCACGATACTTTTACATCTATCTCCATTAATTGCCACACGATGTTCAACCTTAAAACCAACACTTGAAGGAAATGTCTAAGATTGATGATGTTACAGAATGTAAATGTATTTTTTTGCATTCAAGTTAGAACTCAGAGCTGTCAAGAACCGTTGGACCGTATAATGGAAGCTCCCAAGATACGTCCGAACTTAAGATACATATGAAATTATCTTGTTTTTATTTCTGGTTTATTTACCGATACCATCATTGAAGACGTAGGCCTTGATTGTGTGAAGTTATTTGGTGTTTTGCAATCGGTAAAGCAATCTTCTATGTATAAGATTCCGATCAATCGATCTATGAGTTTTACAACATGGCTACCTAAGTTGGAATATTATACGTATATCATCAGCCCATAGTTGTGTCATTGGTTTTAGAAGACATTAAGAGATTTTTTTTGGATTGATCACCATGCTTTCAGAACAATGTCAATTTATATAGTCTGTCTTATTATTTGTCTGTTGTATAGAATCTAATTGTTCTAACTGCTGAACAGACTGCTGTGCTACTGGGGAGTTTGTAGCGCTACTTCTTCTTCCCAGGGCCGGCAGTCTCGACTAGATAGCGACGCTATCGCAAACTACCGATCGCTAAATATTAAGGTGAATCCAAGTTGTAGCCCGCCAAATTAAAATGTTCTTTGAATTTGACGATTGATATGAAATTGATGATTATTATTCGATAAATATATAATTCCCACAGTTGAGAATCCCATGTTAATCAACATACGACGTAAAACAGAGCTGCAATTTGCATAAAACTAAAGAACATTTGAATTTTGTGGGCTAAAACTGAGGATTCACCTTGATATTTAGCGATCGGTAGTTTGCGACAGCGTCGCTATCTAGTTGAGACTGCCGGCCCAGCTAAAGCACTAGGAAGTGGTGAAGGACGGGCGTTTTGGGGGACTGTCTTATGTAATTTTGACGTTCAAACAGTGCTTATTGTCAGCTCAGTTTGAATAAATGACTTTTGATTTTAATTTTACCTATGGTTACCGTAAAATCTGTTACTGTACGTTATGTCTAAATCAACAAGTTGCATGATCATAAATAGCTTTTGAACATCTACTAAGTGGCTCAGTACAAACCTATCAAGACTATCCCGTCTAAAACTACCTACCAGGAGAATTCCGAAGATAAAAGAAAGCGTTTAGCGGAAAACATTACCACAATTAAACATTAATGAATATTTTGTGGATGATTTGCCTCACCACATTCACGTGCTATGATGCGCACTATAAGTTTCTTCCTTTTACATTAATTCATACGATATTAAGTACAAAGGCTTACATATTTTGAATTCTTCAATAGTCTTCCATAAGCGTGTTTAATATCACCCTGTATAATTTACCGCCACGTTAGAATCTTAACAACCACTCATTGAGCCACGGATTACAAAAATCCGATGCTTCTGCCCAGCGGTCACTTTTACTCACAAAAAGGACTTCAACAATGTTCTTGAGGTGTCGGCTTCACAAACAAACACCAACATACAGACCATTTATGCTCTAGTGCATATCCATTACATGCAACCATTGTATTTAAATCCTCACTAGGCTGCCGATACGACATCGCCTTTGCCTCGCCGCAAATTAAAAAAACTTCGGCGCCGAATTCTAAGTGACCATTGGTGCGTTTGAATTTGGAAGGCGTATTAGGCTTATTGTCCAGCCGTAGACAAATAATGCGTAGGAGTGATTGAATTTGTAAGTAGATAGTTTGTTTGTAAGTTTTTGTTGCAATTTGCTTAGATTCTGCCGATGGACTGTTGCACTACATTTACCACGAAAATAGAAGAAACTCCAATAAATTTAGCTTAGAGCACAAAAACATGCCTTATTATGGGAGTGCCGCACCGAAAAGTCCTCAGCATTTGATTTCCCTATAGTTGGGAAATTAGTAACATTGCGAAAAACCTGTGGAAAATGTCATAAAACTATTGCATCTTTTCTTCTTCTCAAGAACCTAGGAAAGTCCATTTTTATTAGACCCTGTTCGAAACATCCCTGATCCGAACTTTCACTTTAGTTGACCTCCTCACCATATAATCGTTGGTGTTAGTCCCTGTTAGTCCCACGTTCCCAGTAATGGCCACGTTCACTGGTTTTCAATCGATTTATTTGAAGGCGTAATGGCTGACCAGCTGTATGTACACAATGGTCTCCGAGATTTTCTGGTGTGATGCCTCTTAATAAACACAATGTAGAGATTTAAGATGGAGTGGGTTTAGAAGTATGTAAGTACTGTAGGTTGTCACTTACAAGTGTGCCGGAGATTATAACAAATATAAGCTTGAAATCACCTAAGTATTCATGTGCTTGTAAATGAAATGCTCACTCATTAGCATGGAATTCGTTGAGGTTAGTTTTCTTGGCAATGAGATACTTATATGCAGAAATCATTAGTACACGTTAATTATTCATTCTCCCCAATTTTTTTTTCCGAGTGTCTAAGTTTTTGGGTGTTTGTGTATGCGTCATGGTATATTGAATCTTGTGATAGAATTGATAGTGTCCATCTTCAAAACTTCATTGCATATTGCAACAAACGGATACAAAATTACCTACCTACATGCAATAACAATGTAGTCCAAAAAAAGATTACTTAGCTCCATACCTTGTGTAACACGCGTCCTGGGAGGTTTCGGCGCTTTGTGGGATTATTCTTGGTGTATCTGCAATCCTTGCATTGTGGTACAAGGAAGACGAACCGCCGCAAATGGTTGTCGGCTCCATACACTTGTCGGCTAATAGAATGGATTTAAATTTGGTCTTTGGGAGTGATACTGCCGATATGCCGAGCAGATCTTACTATACAAGAGTGTCTGCAAGTCCGTATTCCTTTTGTATTAAAAATATGCTCGTTATTTTGACGGCGTATAAACTTTAACATGCCGTTAGACTCCGTTCAGGAATTGAGCATCGATAAATCCCGTCTTCGTATACTAATGAGGAATATTTCTTCTTTAATGTTGATGAATTTAAATAAATCTTTCCTTAGTGTTCACTTTCGCTATTCAATTCAATTATTTATTCAAGGGGCCATTCATAACACATACTTAACATCACGCCTATATTCCCCGAAGGGTTAGGCAGAGGTGTATCTATAGCACACCCACATTTCGCCAGTTATTCAATTAGTAGGTAAGCAGAATTTAAGGCATTTTTAACCCCCCCCTCCCCCTTGTCAGAAGAGGTAGCAAAACTCTTACCCCCCCCCTCATATGCCTAAGTAAACATTGGTATTTTTTTTTTAAATCTATTCATGTTTCTTTATTGTTATTCATGATTCTAGAAATGAGGAATTTATAGACTAATGCCCAATTATGTAATTTCCTTGAGTTATTTCTAATTTAACCATACAACACCGCTTGAGAGCGAGTAAGCAATATCAATTACTATGGGGAATCCCTGAACATGCTTTTCGCTTTCGAACATAGACAAAAATAGAGTTGCCATACTTGTTCAAATTAGAACTATTAAATTTTCCAGAAAAATCAGAAAAAGTAAATAAATATTGCTCACGAAATTAACATCCAGACCCTCCCGTCGTGGCTTGCGGACGGCGAGCAATTGGCAGCTCGCCGTCCGGTAAGGACCAGGCCCGGGTCGACGGCGCGATGTGTTCCACGCGCGCCTCAAATAGATGTCAGCACCATTGACGGGGTCCGATAGGGCTGATGCCTGCTGGGATCGTGGTTTGTTCGAAAATTTACCGTGGCCCTCGCGCACAGGCAACTGAAGGAACACGGGTGGGTTCAGTAAGAGTCTGACACGCCCTTCCGCTCCGCCCAGAGCGGGACAGGTCATTTGACGATTTCCCACCCAAAAAATAAAAGAAAAATAAAAAGACCCTCCCGTCGTCCATGGCATCAAAAATAAGCAAAACAACCCCCTTTGGTGCTTACGTAATACTTGAATGGTCCATAAGAAACTCTTGTGTAAAATTTCAGGGTTCTAGACCTGTTTAGGCTGGGCATTGTCTGTGAGTGAATGAATGAATTTAAGATTTTTATTTAGAAGATGGGAGATATAGATTTTGTTAGCATACATACATACATACACTCACGCCTTCTTCCCATGGGGGTAGGCAGAAACTACAGAACGCCACCTGCTACGATCCTTACATACTCATTTTGCCTCGTCTCGCCGGTTGTGAGTAAGTACTACGCACCTGACCTTTCTGAAGAACATCACAAATAAGGTCACTATATGTCTTCCTAGGGCATCCCCTCCCGGCGTTTCCACTCACATCTGCCTTCTAAGTACCTTTTGTTAGTCGCCCTTCATTCATCTTCTCAACATGACCAAACCATCTTAGCATACTTCTTTCAATTTTTGTCACTACATCTTCTTTTAAACCGCACCGTTGCCTTATCACATCATTCTTCAGTCTATCATTCATAGTCACACTACACATGCTTCGCAAGGAACGCATTTCCACAGCATTTATTCTACTTTCATGCTTCTTTTGCCACACCCAACACTCACTTCCATACATAAGCGTAGGCACCAGCACACCATTGTGAACAGCCAGTCGTACTTTTTTGGGCATCAACTGGTTGGTCACAATTGCAAGTTATCGCTCTGCGATTATTATAAAATTATATATAGTTAGTATCTAGCACTAGCACATAAGTTGGCAAATATTAAAAAATCAAGATGACATCATCAACAGGTAGAGATTTAAAGTTAGCTGATTCTGTAAACACCATTACCTGAAATGCAAGGTTAATTTAATTTAAGATGGCCACATTATAACAGCAAGCATAATCAGTAATCACAGTCAAAGCTAATGATAAACTTGATACAAAAAAAAACATTCGCTAATATTCATATTAACACTACCACACAAAAGCGAAAATGATTCTCAACAATCAACAAAAGAGGAATCCATCGAGTTTTTTACAAGAAAAAATCAATCTTTGATGCGGCACACTGCTCACAAGTAGAAAGTATCAATGTAACATAAGCTTAATTATCAATTGAAAATATTCGTAATGAATGCTTGTATAGTGCTTCTGGAGCTTTAGGGTTGGCAGGAAATTAATCAAGTAGACAAGATTTTTATTCAAACACTTAATCTAGCACCCTAGTTGCGAAACACACTATCAATCACGATCTGAATAATTTAGAAGCTGACAGAAAAATTGTCTGCTCAACAACGTAAATAACGCAATGAATATTTTTGAACCGTCAAAATGAAACCCATTCGCAATTACCCCACTGATTCCGAAAAATCTTTCACTAATGGAAAGCTAGAGTATTGCCAAGTGTCATAGGATATATTTTATGGTAAAACAAGAAATTTCACGAAGATTTTCGGAATAAAATGACATGTTGCGTCGACCCTAAATAAACCCTGAAGAATTCCTGACAGTAGATACATAGGCTCTACCACGGACCTATCTCAGGTGAAATATCTATTGAACTTCAGTCATACAAATTGCCATCACCAATAGATATCTACGAAAAACTGTTTGTTTATAAAGTAAGGCCAACGAGACGAGATAAAGAATGTAAACAAACTTTCAGGGATTCATAACACTTTTATTTGAAGAAAGTTTTTACGTGGTAAATGGATATCTTTCAAAGATTGTCTAGAACTGCCAGGCTGTGATTACATAATTAAAATCAACAAGAAAAACTAACAATAACAGATTAATAACAGCAAAATCCTAAACAAATACGGAAACGAAAAAAATCGTATCACTTCGAACGCAATCCAAACAGGAATGAACCGGACCAAATGTTGATAGCTGCTGTAGCGACCCCTTTCCTGTACCACGAATCACACAACGACAGCCGTCGACCAACTGACGTCATTATTGCGTGCGAGAGATACGGACAGAGATAATAATCGCTTGCTATCGTAATGTAACTCAGTAAATTACCAGAAAAATGGGCCTGAAAACTCAAGAAACTAACCAAATAATATTATATGACATGTTTTCGATGACCAATTTTTTTAACTTATCTGCACCAACCCTAGTCATCTTATTCGGTAGCGCACAAAGCCAAAGCGGCGAATCAAAGATGGCGGCCTGTTTGAAGCGCGCGCGCACCGCTGACCGCTCTCTTTTCAATATCGCCTTTTGATTTGCCGTTTCCCAGTTTTGTTAAGGCGAAATAAATAAAGTACTTGTTGTTAATGTAGTAATTGATACCGTACTGTACTTGGTTTTGGATGTTTTTCTTTGTACTTAGTATAAACATATCTTTAAGAAGAGCGATAAAAGTCTCGAAACATGCGTTGCAAATAAGATATCCTAGTCTATAATACTAATTTTGATCGAACATCTTAGGAACCAGAGTAAAGGTTTGGAATGAAAAGTAACTCATTTCCCTCTCATTTGTATATCTACAGTCCAAGGTTCTTCTGCTCCATGTCGGTGATACGACAGTGTATTAAATTTTGTTGGCCCAAAACTTCGCCACTTCCACGGCGCCGCGTCATTGGTGTCAGCGCAGAGGTCACTTTCTGGTCAGGTAAGGTATATCCTTATCAAATCAAATCAAATCATTTTTATTTCTGTAATACACCCATATAGAATTTACAAATTAATTATTAAATTATTACTTTATTAAATTTAATAATTTAATCGTTATGTATAACTAAAATATATCTAATACTTATGCGAGCTACGCAAAACTGTCACAACTGACGAAGACCAATATTCAGCAGTTGTATGCGTGAAAATGACGATCATAAAAAAGATAATGATCATAATAATGTGCAATAACGGGTAAAGGCTAGGAAAATGATGCCATCGTGATAGTTTCATAAATTTTCTTTTTGCCTTTGTACTTAGTTTAAATTTAAGACAAAAATGAAGTTTGAACATTTTAATTCAAACGTAGTTTATGCACCTACCTACTCATGATCCAACTGACACGTAGCATTGTGCGCGGTAGACAGTAGATTATCTCCACAAACAGAGATTGGCCCCTCGCTGTGCGCGTCAGGCTCCCGTGCCCGTGCGTGTACGCAAGTAGTGGTAGCAGAAACATTTTGAATATTAGGACTGGAAAAAAGAGTTTTGTATAATGTTAGTGAGTTATTTTATAATACTTACCTAAATATTATTATTTTATTACACTTATTTTTACTAATGTAATAAAATAATAATATTTTATTGATAGGTGCAATGGTGTGGATCGTTAAAGTTGACTAGGGGATTACGTTAAAAAGATCAGCTAAACTGCCTTCATGTTGTAGTTATTGTTATTTATGGCATTCAGGACACTACAGCTGCTGCAGTAGCGAAAGGAGAAATGGCCATTTAAATACTTAAGGCGCAGATATACGACTTTTAATGATTTCAAATTGAACATCACGTCTAAACGAATAGTCTTATTTTATTGAAAAAAATATATGATAAACTATACTATCGTAATTTGATATGTGAATATTTGAAATTATATTTTTATAACATAGTGTAATTAATTTGTAAAGTAATCTCTAACGCGAACACAAAAACGATAATTACGCAAAAACTATCGGGCGTATTTTCATGAAATCTGCACCATCTAAAAGACAATTTAACTACCCAAATTTTTGTATACGGCTTTTATTTGTATTGTGTTTGATAAATCAAGGTGGGTTTTTTTTTGCGAATAAACTTGATGCGCGTTGAAGCGGGGGCTCTTGCAAGCGACGAGCGGCAGTGCATCACTGACCAATGTCCGGGTAGACGCTAACGCTGTGTGCAATTTAATTCGCTTAAAAGTTTCGCATGCTCTTCCCACTCACTCAAGGTCGCTGGCATTTACGGTCGCCTTAATAATAAAAAGTCCCGTCACGCCGCCGCATCTGTCTGTCTGTCTGAACGCGATTAACTCAAAAAGTACCAAACGGATTTTCATATACTTTGCAATAATAGACGAAATGATTCATGAGGCCGGTTAAGGTGTATAGTTCATTACGTTTTCGTGTAAATTGGCTGAAATATGACGATGAAAGTTGAAGATTTCAGAAAAAAATATTCCAACTAGGAGCTTTACTGGCGTGCGCCGCGTAAACCAATATAGAGTTTTATGGAAACAATGTATAAATGGGATATTTTGCGACATCAACGCGGGTGAAACCTCGGAAAAAAGCTAGTAATAATAATAAATTGCTATTCCTGAGGCAGATGGTCTACTATTTCGTATATTTTAAATGTATTTTTATGTCTTAAGATATTTAAAAATATAATTTGTATGTTCCAAATGGAAATATTAAAGTATTAGTCAAAGAGTAAAAATAAAATTTTGCCAAATTCGGTGAGCCACAAACTAACCGCTGCTTGTATCTTGTGGTTCTGGATTGATTTTCCTTGAGAACATCCGTGCGACTGTACGATGACAAAGAAGCCCATGCTATTAACCCTATGATAAAAAACAATATTTAAAATAAACTTGTTTTGCTACTACTCCCCACCATGCGCAGTGACAGTGGTGAGGTCTTCAAGCTGTCAAGAACACACCAGTTCATCTGTAGCCTGCGAGCCCACTGGAATGTGGACATGTGATTACTTATTAATTATGAAGGTTTAATCAAGTGGCTGTCTTTCTATCATACCTAGGCTATCAGCCTTGCGTAGGTACTCGGTAGGTAGATTATCTTAAGGACCATGTCCTTGTAGAATTTAAGCTCTTCATAAGGGTCATCGTCATTAAGTTATCGATACGGTTAAAGCTGAGTCGAATAAACTATTCGCTCTAGTTTGAACACCCAAGTTAGTTGACCCAATCGGCGCCAGCGATTTCTCAAACTGGCCTCACAGCTACTGCTGCTCTTTTATCCTCTCAGGATGCTCAATGTTGCTCAATGGCTACGTGTATTTCTAAAGCGAGGTTACCCTATGCCACAAGGGGCACAACAAGTTCCTTTTCATTAAAATGTAATCCTAGTAGCGGTAACTACTTGATGATTTTTGCATCAACCAGCTTTAAATATTTCAAGCAATTATCATATTTATTAATAATTGCCATACTTAATAATATATAATAATTGTCTGGAAGATATGTTTAAGACGCTGGACTGGAAATAAATGGGCATAAACATAAATGGTGAGTACATCTCATACCTACAATACGCCGATGGTATTGTCCTTATGGCGGAGTCACTACAGGATCTTGATCGAATGCTGACTGACCTAGCTTTCGCCTCTCGACGCATCGGTCTTGGGATGAACATAGACAAAACCAAGGTTATGTTTAACGACCTTATTACCCCGAGACCGATTGTCATTGACGGTGTCCCCCTTGAAGTTATTCTGGAATATGTTTACCTCGGGCAGAATATGCAGTTGGGTAGGAATAATTATGAGATGGAAGCCAATAAGAGGATTCAGCTGGGATGGCCAGCATTTGGTAAACTTCGTCAGGTCTTCTCGTCGTTTATACCGCAGTGCCTAAGGATGAAAATCTTCAACGCGTGCGCCCTACCAGTTATGACTTACGAAGCCGTATCGTGGACACTCACGGTGGGACTGGTCCATAAGTCTAAAGTCACTCAGCGAGCTATGGAGACAGTTATGCTTGGAGTCTCTCTGAAGGATAAAATCCGCAACGAAGTGATCCGCCAGAGAACCAAGGTAACCGACATAGCCCAAAGACTAAGCAGCCTGAAGTGGCAATGAGCTGTTCACATCTCTCGCAGAGCCAACAATCGTTGGGGAAAACGAGTTCTAGAGTGGAGACCGCGTTTAGGCAAACGGTAGTGTGGGACTCCCGCCGCCCGGCCAGGTGAAGGGTGACTTGCGAAAGGCGGCTGGCAGAGACTGGATGACGAGAGCCGAAGATCGGGCTCAGTGGCGTTCACTAGGAGAGGTCTATGACTAGCAGTGGACGAATATAGGCTGATGATGATGATGATGATAATTGTCATAATTGTCATACTCATATCGTGAATTTCTGAGTTCCAAACATTTTTCTAAAGAGAAAGAATGCCAGGGTTCCACCTTGCAAAGCATTTAAATCTAAGACATCGATTAAATTAAAAAACACAATTTGATTAAAAAAAATATTGCAAATTGCTTTTAATGCCAAAGAGTTAACATAAAATATATAACAAAGGACCGATAAAAGAATATTACTAAAAAACTTATAAACACTGCTATTTTTCCAGATTGCATGGTTATTTTAAACGACTCCTTGTCAGGACCCTTGTCTTGTTATAAGGAGTAGCTTTCTTTACAGCCTCTTCCATTTTTATAAAATCATTTAGATAAGATCTACTCATGATTTTAAAACCCCGATTAACATCGATATGATCCTGTGTTCTCAACTTTGCTGCCTTTTTTTCGACTGAACCGTTTCCAAAATAATTGGAGTACCAGCAACAACTTACCAAAAGTGGGCTCGAAGGCGATTCACATGTAACATGATTCTCTAGACTTTTAATAATGGGTAAGGAATGAAGTCTGGTTTTGCTGAAGTATGGACAAGCAGGGCGATGCATCCCCTGTTCTGGGTGGAAACGAGCTGGCATGAAGTGGTTATTTATGAAAGATGTCGATCGACTCGTCATTGTGCATTTGTTTGGCTCCCAGGGCCCTTGTCCGGACCATGTCGGTTGAGCCTCTTGCAGGTTCTCTTCCAACGAAGCGTCTGTTCTGAATCTCCGAATATCACTTGGATAATTTTTACCGTTGAAGCTTTTGAGGTAGTTCGCTATAGGAATGAGTGTTTGTTTAATAAAAAACGTTGCTGTTATAACCGATACCATTTTGAGTCTTTATTCCAAATCAAAATGGTAAAATAATATCATCAATTACGTAACAACAAAAATTGTATTTGTGATACTCAACTTCCAATTTGGTTTCTTTGAAAGAGACACAAGAATATTGTGGGAACTTACGGTATTTCTTTTCTATGCTGGTTTTTTTATGACAAATGAACCAATGACAGTAGCTTGACCAAAGATCATTGTACATTTTTATCTATGCCAAAGATGTTAGTAGCTTTTATATTCTGCTGATTTTTTAAAGTAACTGGTCTTGCTGTACCTAATGCCAAAAAAATCTCCATACAGGTACATCCACATCGAAATTCCTATTTGTCGAGTAAAGTTTGTCAGTGTTAGTGAGTAACAATGTACAAATAGTTATTTAGTAAACTTACAAAAAGGTATAGAAAGTTATCATAATGTTATCATTTTGCAAACATTTTGCAACCTTAGAGCATAGATTAAATGCTCTAGCATTTAATCTATGCTCTAAGGTTGCAAAATGTTGCTTTACAAAAAGTAATTTGGGTATAGATGCACCTTCGTCCTGCGTCCTAACCTGAAGCGGCTGTCACGCAAATACACGATCGTATACTGGCCAAGGGCTTTTTGAAACACCCCCAGGTACGTTCAGCGCTTATTTATAATTTAGGAGAAAATATTGCAGAAATGTAAACATTTTGTTTTAGTTATATTGTTTGTCACGCTTTCACGTCAAAACGGCTGAACAGATTTGGATGAAATTTGGCACACAGATAAACCATGACCTGGGTAAGGACATATAATACTTTTCATCGTGGATCGCAGACGAAGTCGCAGGTAACAGGTAGTAATCACAAAAACCCACGACTTGATTGATCGCACGAGTGTATCATATTCATATAAACGAGCGTGACGATCGCGTAATCGCGCGATAGCCGCTTTCGGTTAGGACGTGGCCTTAGCCTTATACGCTACGGTCTACCAGACTAATCCACCTGAGCAGGTGTGCCTGCGCAAACAAACCACAAACATGTCGTTGCGTGTATGTTTTCTACGCGTGTATGGGACGATCCAGTATTGGGAGAGGTCTTTACTCCACTATAGCTCATGCAGAGAGAGTCCGAGAGTAAGTACAATTGTTGTTGATAGATTTTGTTGGCCCAAAATTTTGCCACTTCCACAGCTTCTTCGGTGGCAGCGCAGAGATAAAAAACAAACAAAACTGTAATTAAATAGAACTTTATTTTGAGTGTCTTTTGACTTCTATGGAAAAAAGTGTAGCCACAAAGCAGATCCCAGTAACATGTCACTCTCTACCCTCAGGATTGCGGAGTGTAGGCTTTTCCTTTCTCTTTTTATGTTCCTCGATCTGTTGTTTAATTTTCTGTGTAAGAAGGCCTTCGCTCCTCGAAGGCACCGGGTGAACAAAGCCAGGCATTGTCATGGACTCCTTTTCTTCTCTTGCTTTGACATCCTTCTGTGGATGATGTGTATCTGTTTTCTCCACGTAATTTCTTAAGGGCGTTCCACAAGCCACGAAGCTTCCGTGCACGACGGTTAAACATTCTGGATGACGCATTATACTTGAGCCCATGGAAGGTACTCTGGGATGCATCTGTGTAAAGAATCTTATCATTTTGGTTTCGGATCTTGACGACTTACATGTTAAGACTTGGAGTAGATTACCAAGGTGTAAGTCGAATAGGCTGGTATTTCATAAGTTTTTTTAATGCATTTTTACATAATAATATAATTTACGATGATCAAAATTAAGGTTATAATTTTTGACAAATTTTGGCAGATTACATGTGACATTTTAAAGCATAGATTGCAAACATCAATGAGCCAAAAAGTTTTATCATTCTATTCGATTTACCATAGCTGTTTGCGCTGTAGCATGGTGCGGTTGACAGGTGTCACAATCACATGACTAGGTCAGTGACATTCTGCAATCCAATTCAATTTTATCGATATCGATTCTCACAGCAAAAATCTCGTTCTATTTATTATTATTTTAAAAATGTCTGTGATAATATCTTATTATTTTGAAATTTCATCGTCATCATGAGTATATCGACACCTGCAAGGAATAACATTGTTACTAATATTTAGTAACTTTATAGGAAAGCGCGTCAAGATTTAAAAAAATCTCTCAGATTTTGGTTAAGTCTGACAGGATAGAAGTATGATAGGAAAATGTAGCTATTCCCTCGTTGACTCATATTTTCAAGGTTGGTTGGCATTAAGACTTAACCGATATCTGACTTAAATATTAGTTACAATGTTATTCCTTGCAGGTGTCGATATATTCGTTCACAGTTGGACGTAGGCCTCTCCTATTGAACGCAACCGAGCCCGATACTCGGCTGTCCTCATCCAGTCTCTGCCAGTCACCTTCCGCAAGTCGTGAGATCTATGGGGGCTACTACCATCACAATGCTCCAAGTCAACCTCACCTGCCCGTGGTACACCCTGCTTAATAACAAACTAGCTGCTTAATCACAACAATGGCGTAATTAAATCTACTGGCTGATGCTGGTGACGGGCAGCAGCGTCATCAGTGCGAGAAACTACGCCCTGCGGTCGCCAACCCGCATGCCCAGCGTGGCGACTATGGGCATTACCTTTAAGTGAACGACACAACATGTATTTAATACAAAACATAAAAAACACATATAAAGCACAATAGATATTTACAATAATAAATATATAGTTGTAACATTTTTCCATGTGGCGCGGTACGTCAGCGGCCATTTTGCGTCAGTACGCCTGCTAGCGACTTGTAAGCGATACGTATTGCCAATTGTCATTGCGTTGTTTGTTTTATTTAGTGTTAAAATTGTTATTTTTTGTAGTTTATGTTTTACTTGGTTGTGGTTATTAGCATGCCTAACCGCACAAAAAAAGAACTGTTTTGAGGAGTCAAGGAAGGACGTTTGTCATTCGCCTCCGATACTACTTTGAAAGAGAACAACAAAATGATGGACCATTTTTACCACTGAATCTAGTTGTAGAACAAGTAGCTGATGCTCCTGATATTGGTCGCAATACCGTTTCACGTATTACACGCGAGAAATTTGGCCGAGAAGGCATATCTGAAGATAAATTATCCTCACCCAACAAAAAGCGGATGAAGGTGAAGCCAGTCACAGTTTTAGATGGCTTTGCTAAGGATGCTATTAGAAATCATATTTATAATTATTACTTAAAGAAGAATGGATATACCAAAACTGCTCAAGCTACAGAAATCTTTGAAAGAAGCCGACTTGTTTAAAGGAGGAATGACTTCGATGCGGCAAGTTATAAAGATATCAATTTTGTTTGCAAAAAGGTTAGCAAAAGGAAGATTATTATGAAGAGGACTGATATTGCCTTGGCAAGATGAACATTTTTAAGATAGGCCAAAAAAAAAAAAGTAATTAGAGCAAAGTTGTCTTTCTAGATGAAACGTGGCTAAACGCAAACCACATAGTGGGTAAAAGTTGGACTGATGATACGGCACACTCATGTATCAAAGTGTTAGAAGGGAAAGGCGAACGTCTTATTATTTGCCGCGTTATTTGACGTTAGTACATACAGCAAGTGGATTCGTCCCTAACTGCTTACTAGCTTTTAAATTAAAAAAGACCACGGAGTATCATGAAGAAATGAACTATGAAAATTTTTGAGATTGGTTCATGGGTCTGCCAGATAATTTGAAAGAGCCTATAACTATAATAATGGACAATGCATCTTACCATTCGGTGCAATTAAATAATCCCCCAACACAGTCCAACCGCAAAAGCCAGTTGGTGAATTGTCTGAACGAAAACGGGGTTCCAGCAGACATGAACATGCTGAAGTCGGAGCTTATTACCTTCATCCGGCTTCATAAGTCGCCAACTCCTAAATATGATCTAGATGAAATGGGGAAAGAAAAAGGCCACCAGGTTCTACGACTACCACTTCATCACTGCTAATATAACTCCATAGAACTCATTTGGGCTCAAATTAAAGGTACGAGAATAACCATTGTAATTTCGATTCCCATCTTTATAATCATAAGTTTATGTTTATTTTTAGGTCACGCCGCTAGGAATAACATGGCTCCTCCATGCACAACCAACAAGATTTTGGCACTACTAGTAGAGGCCATCCACAATGTTCAGCCGGAAGACTAGTCGAAGGTCGTGAATAAAATAAAAAAGGAAACCATGTCTGACTGGGACCGTGATATCCATATCGATAACGTCGTGGAGTTATCGTTAATGAATTTAGTGATTCAGATGGTTCTGACTCTGATAAGACGTTTGTAGGCAGTTTAAACGAATAAATTTTCAATAATGAATAATGTATGTTCTGTTGTTTCATTTAACTCTATAGATGTCTAACAACAAAAATTTAAAAATACATAGGTACAGTAAACTTCTTTTTCTATAAAAAAATATCGATTACCCATCTTAACAATACATCCCATCACTAAACTCGTCTATCGCGTCTCGTCTATCTACACACATAACGCTTGGCTTAATTCTTCTTTCAATTTGATTTTATTTGTAGACAATAACATTTTGCCAGGGTATTTTTTTTTAATTCACTAGTTATTTAGTTACTTAGTACTGATTCTGTATTTTACGACTATGATACTAGGATGCAGCTAAAATATTCAATCATGATTGTAAATCGCGGTAACGTTCAAGATTGATAAGGAACACTTCGTCAAATGTCACTCGCACCATGCTACAGCACAAACGTACTTATTATTTTTAATAAATATTTTTAGTTTAAAGCCCGGTCCAGACGTGTGCGTGTGTGTAATGCGAATAGTGTGGACGACATACAAACTCAACCCGAATCCTGTATGTGCAAGAGCTTTTGTGTTCGCGTTAAAAACTGATCGCCGATGGATCAGCGCGAGCGCCAGCCTGAGCGTTACATGTAATGCTCGTAGTGCCGTCCACATGCAGAATTCGCGTTACACTACACGAGAGATTACATTACATACGTCTGGACCCGGCTTAAAGGATCGCAGTCAATCCAATTGTAGGTAACAATATAACAACAAAATGACAGGGACATTATTTTTAGTTCCTTATTAATAATAATGTCTTTCGACGGAGTACTTAAAATATCATCATTTTTACCATTAGGCCGAAAGACGTCCTTTCCTGGACATAGGTCTCCCCCAAGCATCGCCACAACGACCGGTCCTGTGCTTTCTGCATCCCGCATCCCGCATCCCGCATCCATCATTGCGTCACACACCATCAATCACACTTGCTACTGTTAGTGTGTTACGCAATTACCCTGCTGGTCATCGGACCATCCTTTAGCCTACCCACATTGCACTGCGTTGCGAAGGTACTTATATGACAAATAATACCTATTATCATTATAGAGGGAAGTCAAGAGTATCGGCAGAGTAATATATTAGTTCATATTCCGTGGTTACATTATATATCTTTATATATATTCCAAAAATCACTTAGGCTGGTTATTAACAAGAAAAAAAAAAATGTGCGTTCGGGGGGGGCTCCGTCAGGAACGCAGTTCCTTACGCGATACTCACACGCACACGCACTCGCATATAATAGAAAGAGACAGAGAAAAAGTGTGAATTTAATACACGTTTTTAATACAAAGCCACCTAGTGTACGTTTTTAGAAGCTCTCATAAAGTTGTCGCCATCTTGGGCTTTACCACCCTAAAAAAACCATGAAAACGACATCCATGACGAAAAATGATGATATCTTGGTACCCCTCTCCAATAGCCATGTGTAATCCAGCGTTGCTGGATAGTTCTTTTGAAACTGAATAGAATTTACTTTGGCGCCTAATTTCAAAACCTTGTCCGTTCAGAGTTATACTGTATAGTCCAGTGCAATTACGGAAATTAATGGAAAAAAATAACATAAAATTATGTAGATTGGGAATTATGAAGGATCGATAGGGGGGTGTATTCTGAGCATATATTCCAATTTGAGGGATTCTGGCGAGGTCAGCTCAAGTTCATTTCGATGAAACCGCGTTTAATTCGATATCTCGAGAACGGTTAGTGTTAGGCAAAAAATTGTAGAGACCTTTTCTCTTTTAAATTAAATTTACTAACTTCTTTATCTGAAACTTTTTTTTCCATCAATATTTTTAAATTTATTGCTTCCGAAAGGCAAACATTTTACTTTTTTTCCTCCCTTTTTTATTTTTCGCCATTTTCTCCCCAACCGTTCAATTTGATTAAATTTTACCGATTATCAAAGTGTAGATCTTTTAATTATGAACAACGTTTATCTTAAACTTGTTTGTGTACTGCCAATACCTTCAGAGTTATATATTACTTTACCGAGCGAAATCCGCGCCACTGTCGCAATATCAGCGACATCAGTGGGTATTTAGTACTTGAAAGAAATATTAAAGTATTCCATGATCATTTTTATTAGCCAACTTACCTGTATCAAAAGGTGAATCAATTAAACTATAAAAAAATTGTACTTTATTTAAATATTAAATATTGTAATCATTCAAATATCATTTAAATATTGTACTTCTTCAATTTGGGATTTTTTTATTCCATTCGATGGGATAATAATGTGAATAAGGATTAGAAAAAGAAGTAAATGAATAATTAAAACTGTTTCACACATTTATTGATAAAAAAATAGGTCATAAAATTCGTAAAATTAAGCACCCGAGGTCGATGGAAGTGATTCATTAATATTAAAGGGTCTGACGGTATCGGGGCATACGTCGTCCTCGTCCATTGCGTCAAAAATATCATCGTTGATAACATTGGCGGTATTCGGACAATAGTTCTCTTGGCAATTAGTGCAAATTACTGAGCAAAACCGGCCTTTCTACATCCGCAAGCTTTGCCGCAGTTGGTTTTGCATTTGCACGCAATCGATCTGAGCAAACCTTCCGGAGCTGGTTTCAGTGACATCAGTATCGGCTCCAATCCCCGGGGGGTGCGACGCCAGCCCTACTCTTCGGGTTCCAGATAATTTTCGAGCCAGTATTGTACTTGGTAGTAACACCTCAACGAGTGAAAAAATGCGGCATCGGAGGTAGGAGGAAGGGATTCCAATTTAACCCTCCTACTGCCTGCCATTTTTTTGTATCCTTTATAACGGAGCTCCACCACAGAATCGAATCCATCTGGCTGTTGTGTGAGAGTTTATCCCACGTCCTCGCCTTAGTCCACCAGCTACTTTCATAGGTCGATTTAATCTCTGCTCAATTACCATGTCCGACATAATTCCTGACCACAACTTGTCCGTAAACTGCATCGTATAGAAGCCATTAACAAAATCCTGCAGCTCCAAATCGAGAAATTTGTCTTGGAAATCCATCATTCTCTGCAGATATATATGTGCTGCTTTTGCGTACAAGAAATTGGCTCTAGCGTGGAAATAAAGAAAAGAAGAGAAGAAGAGAAAAGGTCTGTACAAGTTTTTGCCTAACACTAACCGTTCTCGAGATATCGAATTAAACGCGTTTTCATCGAAATGACCTTGTGCTGACCTCGCCAGAATCCCTCAAATTGGAATATATGCTCAGAATACACCCCCCTATCGATCCTTCATAATCCCCAAACTACATAATTTTATGTTTATTTATTTCCGTAATTGCACTGGACTAGTACCAAACAGGTCAGTTTTAGCAATACAATTTTTTTATTTTTAGATTTTTCATAAAATCGTAACACTGCCCTTTTGAACATCATTATAGTCCAAGATCCCAGGGCCACCAGACGTCACGTATTTTCTGACGAACGAAATGTGGACGATTGAGTAGTGTTAGTATGTACGAAGAACGCATGCCTACCTGCTAGCTTGCCGAGACGGCTGATTCTCAGGTATCAGGTAATCAAGGTACATAAAAACATTACTTACCTCACGGAAATTCACACATTACTTACCTCAAGCAATATCCTTGAAAATAAATCGCCAATACTCCCAGACACTTTCCGTCGGCCGTATTGCTTTGTAGACGCTTTAAAGCTCCCAAAATAATTACTTATTTTCACGTAAATTCTGATGCTCCATTTTTATATATGTCCACCAGACAACTATTTTAAAACGTTTTACAAGAAGGCAGACCGATCCAAGGGGCCAATCATCCCCTAAACTCAAATTTAATGCCTCTGTGGGTAGGAGCCTTAACGCGTCTGCAAAGCAATACGGCCGACGGAAAGTGTCTGGGAGTATTTTTAAGGATATTGCCTAAAATATACGTGAAAATCAGCTTGGAGAATTTACGTGAGGTAAGTAATGTTTTTATGTACCTTGATTACCTGATACCTGAGAATTGGCCATCTCAGCAAACTAGCAGGTAGGCATGCGTTCTTAGTACATACTAACACTACTCAATTGTCCACATTTCGTTCGTCAGAAAATACGTGACGTCTGGTGGCTCTGGTATCTTACTCTATTAGGAATGCGTAGACATCGCACGCTACCCAGTAACCGATCATGGGTTCACTCCTTCACGCCCCTCCCCCTTCTTCTAACTTCTAGCTTGGCATCAGATCGGCATCGCCATGAAACTTTATTCATACTGCTTGGTTGGCGGCGGGCGTGCCGACGTAGTGAGGTGGTGCTAATCTGATGCTGGGCTGAAATCTGTGAAGACCTTAACGGCCGCAAAATAACGGTTCTCCTGTAAATCCTTTATTTGATCAAAGTTATGAGATATGGTTAAAAAAATATTAAAAGACGAAAAAAGTCAGTCGATCGTTTGTATCGTGTGCAGGCATTTTTTTTTTTTTTGGTTGGAAATCATCAAATGACCTCTTCCGCTCTAGGCGGAGCGGAAGGGCGTGTCAGACTGTTACTGACTAAAACCCACCCGTGTTCCTTCAGTTGCCTGTGCGCCAGGGCCACGGTAAGTCTTTCGAGCAATCCACGACCCCGGCAAGCATCGGCCCTATCGGACCCCGTCAATTATGCTGACATCTCTTTGAGGCGCGCGTGGAACACAACGCGCCGTCGACCCGGGCCTGGTCCTTACCGGATGGCGAGCTGCCCATTGATCGCCGTCCGCAGGCCCGCGCCTACGGTGGCCGGGAGTCGGCTATCGACTCCCGACGCCCAGGGTGGCTCCTCCTGCGGCGACTAGGGGCGTGAGGGCGCAACGATTGCCTCTCCCTCACGCGTTCCGCCTCCTCCTTCGCGAGCATTACTGCTTCGCAGAAGGAGGTGACTGCATCCCATTGCCTCTCGCTCCGTACCATGGCCTGAACCAGGGCCGGACGCGAGAGATCGCCGCCGCCGATCGCCACCACGAGGACACAGAGCAGACCAGGCATACCTCCACCGTATGCTCCACCGTGTCCTCCGGTCGATCCACACAATGCCAACACCCGGGCGTTTCCTCCCGCCTTATCCGAAACAGGAACCTCCCGAAACAGCCATGTCCGGTGAGGACCTGCGTCAGGCGGAAGGTGAGGTCGCCGTGGCGCCTCTCAAGCCACTCCTCAAAGAGGGGACTTACCGCCGCAATTGTGGCGTGCCCAATCGTGTGCAGGGCTTGAAATACCTATCGGTATTTTTGGGAACCGGTACCACTGGCCTTGGTCTGATACCGGTACCAGAGTACATACCTGTACTATTAGTATCGGTACCAGACGTAATACCTGTACTATTGGTATTTCTTATCAGTATCTGTACTATACCGGTACCAAAACCGGTATCAAACAAATATTTCCATAAGTTACAGTGAGAAAACCCGAACATGTGCGAGTTGAAGTTGCGTGAAGAGGGTTCCGTAAAATGAATATGTTACCCACCAAAAAATTTCATGTAAAGTACGCTTTTACTTTTAAAAAGTTATCTAATGTAGAGCCAAGCCCCGAACTCTACAAGGCTTAACTCTACAAACCTTACATCATGGTCAAAATGTGACGCAACCTACTATACATGAAATGTTTTTGATAGGATTTAATTTCTTGTTGTAGGGTGCTGTATTTCTTTTCATTTTAGCGGTGATATTGTACTGATATTACACAGACATGTTAATATTATAACCCTTACTTTTAGCATAGTCGGGTAAACGAGATATTTCTTGCACGAAAAAGAGTTTCTTCTTTGTTGTTTCTGTAATGCAAAATCTAGCTTACATAACAAATGGAATTAGGTAAACCGATCAATTACGATATTATTATTTGAGACCCTCACAACAAGCCTTTTCATTTGATATATCACACTGTACAGTTTGCAAAACTTTTGTTTTTAATTTTCTAGTTTGCCTCCCAAAAGTGACCCCCACATTCAAAATTCATTTATTTACGTTACACGTCCGTATTTGGGTAACAGAAATTCATATTATGTGTACCAAATTTCAACTTAATCAGTCCAGTAGATTCGAAGCAAAATGGCTGTGACAGACAGGCAGACAGACACAAAAGTGATCCTATAAAGGTTCGGATTTTCATTAGGACGCACGGAACCTTAAAAAGAATAGTTAATAGGCATTAGGATAGTAACTTCGAGGTTGCCCACCGTACGAGATTCCTCGTACAAATATCAGATTTGTAGTACACGCCCGGTACCTGAAATTGGTGGTGGTACTGGTACCCGTCAGGAACCGGTGCCCAACTACCAAACCGGCAAGAATCGCTACGTATCGGTACACCTGTACTTTTGGTACCTGTTCTAAACCCTAATCGTGTGACTGCGCTCCAATTATATTCTACGACTGTTTAGGTATTCGCACTCTGGACGCCGCCACTGTTGGCTACAGAAACATCTAGCAAGCTTCATTTAGTATGTACTAAATGAAGCTAGCTAGATCTTTCTGCAGCCAACATTAACACAACTTTATAATTAACCCATAGAAGTTTAAAGGGAAAACGCACTGGAAGAAGTACCTGATTACCAGATTAATGAAAATGCTTGGCTCTAACGTGGTCACATCCAGACATGACATGTAATCGCTGGAAAGTATTATTGTTACTTATTAATTAATAATGATAACAAGAGTACATACTTACTTGCTTAAATGGTAAACGCACTGTGTACACAGGTATTTGTACTCTTAAATAATATTTTTGGTACCCAAGGTACTCTAGGAATGCGGGATTTGCAGCCCCTGCGTTATTTCTTAAAGATGCCATAAGAGACGATGAATGAAAATAGTTTTATTGTTATGGATGGATACATTACATGTTTTTATAGTTCGTGGTTAGGTAATTAATAACAGCCGCACGGCTGTCGATCGAAGGTTAAGCTACGCTTACCGCGGTCGATTGGTGGATGGGTGACCATCTATTTCTTAACGAGACACTTCTTCCGTACCTCGGAAGGCACGTTAAGCCGTTGGGCCTGGCTGACATTCCTAAGTCTTTGACAATCGTTACAAGACTCAGAATTCCAAAAGTCTGATAACTGGTCTTACCAATGGGTTAAGTTTTACCCAGTGCCTGGGTCGTAGAGGTAAGATAGGCAATCGCTCCATGTAAAATACTGATATTATAATCTAATAATAATCTTTCTTTATTCATGAATATGAGACAACCATACAGAGTAAGGACTGCCTCTTTGGTCTAGTGGTCACAAGCGCTACTGCTGAGCATGAGGTCCTGGGTTCGATTCCCGGGGCGGGCAAAGTGTTATTGGGTTTTTCCATCTGGAATTTCTCGGTAGCAGCCCGGAGTCTGGATTTGTACCTGGTTGATGGCAATAGGCTCGCCCCCTATTACATAGGACTCAAACATAACTGGCAAAATGTGGGTGTACTATAGGTACACAGGCCTAACCCTTCGGGGAATACAGGCGTGATGTTATGTTATGTTATGCATACAGAGTAACTGTTCTCAATAATAAGCCCAGGATACACAAAAATCGTTTAAACTGTTATTTTGACAGTAAAATTTAGGCAGGTCAACAGTTGGAGAATGTGAAATGATAAATTGTAAAAAATGGTTTGGTTGTCTTCGGGTTGATTCGCCCTATCCCCTCGTACTAGTATAAAATTGTATCATGAGCGGATAGTCTTAACCCTTAGAACAACAGATTCCTACAAGTTTCCAGTTACAAGTCACACAGTTAAGCAGATTGATTTGCATGTACATGCTCTTATGCATGTACATCTCTGATTGATACTATATTCAACTGCATCCAGTTAGATTAGATTACGAATACCCTTAACTAGTTAGGAATAGGCTAGGCAGATGTAGAATGAATACATTACAGACATTACGTAACGCCTTTCTTTTAATAGAATAGCAAACGTCGTCGTAAAAGATCGTGGATAAGATGACCGATCATTACGAAATGTAAGTATAGGAAAAGTTTTATGCGATTTCTGACTTTTCTAGTAGGTACTCTAACCTCAGTTGGTCTTAGTGTCTTTGAATCCTTTTATGAAATAAAATGTAAGAATTAACGTTTTTCTAGCTGACTGTACCTACCATTTTTCCAAAATCTGTGAATGCAGTTAGCAATTACTCAAGAAGTTTAGGCCAGGCTCTCAAGAACGTTTTTCTATAGCTACAACGGTTAAGGCAGCTTCCCTTACTGCCTCGTCTCATATTCCACCTTATATTACTCAGATCGGGCTAGGAATCAAGACAAGGGTCATTGAAATTCTTGTACTAAGTCTTAATACCTTTCTAATGATATACCATTTATTCCTATTAGAGCGGATACCACCAGCTTCCATACATTTCGTGGAATCATGCTTTGAAAGTTTTCGCAGCCGCCATCTTTGATTTCCATTTGACCTCACCAGACCTCACGATTGGTTCAGCACCCTCGAAAACCATGAAAACTAGCTGTCTCTAGTTATTATATAATTAAAATAGAAAGAGACTTTCTGAGGCTTTTTCGTTACGTGACGATTTCTACCAGTTTAGCAGCAAGTCGCGTTAAAGAACTTCGTTCCAGAAATTCGTTCCAATAATAATAAAATCGGCCAGTATCAAATATTAAGATCAATAATATAATTATAATTCACATAATCTGTTTTTATGGGCAATTAAATGTATAAATAGCCTATGCTTATGTGTGTTACTCTGCGACACCCTTCGGGGAACACACGTATGATGTTATGTTTGTGAATTTATAAACTTCATTTAGGTGGCTTGTCTGTATATCCAATCTTCTCACCTCGCTTCAACCTCTGCTTAATTTGTTTGAGCTGCTCTTTCTGCTGTTGGTGGAAATAGCCTTCTTCCAGGGCAGCCCCAAGTCTGCCCAGTCCTCCCCCCGCCTCCCTTATCGAGCCCCCTGAACCGCCCCCCTTCCCCGCCCCTGCGCCAGGAGTTCCCGCTGGAATTGTAAAATCTATAGGTACATTTGAACACAATTTGGTGTTACATCTTGTGCGATACCTGAAAGGTAGCCTCCTCCACAGTATTAAAGTTTGTTCCCGTAAAAGTCCAGTGAGCATCTTCATCATTGGAATTACTTCAACTCTTAATTTGTAGCTCAAGGTATCACCACAATTTTGCTAATGTTCTGATGCGATTATTCGAACGCACGCGGTGGTCGGAGAGGAATGTTTGATGGTAAATCAGGAGTTATTTTTTTTGTTTTTTGATTTTACCACTAGATTAGATGTATAATTTTTTCATTAGACCTCTGACAGGTGGTTGAGACGTTTATGATTCGATGCCAGTTGCAATTTATATGCCAAAAAAGTTTTAAGTTTAAACGTTTAGGCAAGGAACGTTTTAAACATGTTCAGCCTTATTTATAAAATTCTCATCATATTAATATTATTTAACTTTTCTTTACTTATTTAAAAACGCTAGTTAGCAGGTGATTACAATTAGTTGCGAAACGAAATAGAGGTGAAATCACAGACTAAGTAGTACTAGTGAATTTACGCGTTCGGCACAGTTTATATTCAGAATAGTTGACTATAAAACAGAATTTTAAGAATAAAGTTGTCAAACCCACAATTTTTGCATCTGTCGTGACCTCCCTAAGAGTATATATGTTCTGTGGTCGTGAGTTTGACAGAAAAAAGTAAAAAAAAAAACGGGAAATTTTAATAAAATTATTTATTATGATTTTCATTGTGTTCGCGATGGTCGCAATTAAAATTTGTGATAAGCTGCAATAGGCACAGAATAGGCTTCTTCTGGGTAAGCTCACTCCATCGTCGACTTTGTCTCTATCATCTCTGACCTAGACTAGAGTCAAGAGCAAACCCATCTAATATAAAATAAAAAATAAAAACCCGAGTAAACAGGAAAAGGTATTTGTCTCTGTATTTATATCTACTTACTGTGTAATGTAACTGACCCAAAGACATTAAATTATTACTTATGTTAAATCTCTTTGAACTGACCAAATGAATGTTAAAAAATAGCCGATAATAGTTATATGTGTTTTCATGTCCTATACGCCTGGTAAGGCGGTACGCCGACCAAAACCTTGCTATAGTGCGTTATTCAGAGGCTATTAACTCATTCACTATGGGTAATAAACTATATCTTACTACCTATTACTTTTGCACTGGAGTTTCAGTGTTTTTTAATAACAATAATTTTATTATGGTTGTTTAAAGGTAAAAGTTGGACTGCTGCTATGAAACCCACTAGCACCTAGCACGAATACTATTCAACCTCGCAAAAACGGAGAGGGAGAAGACAATGCTACGTGAAAAAGATGAGGAATGAGTCATCATTCTCCTGCTCTTATGAGAATAGCATGGGAAATGAATGGCACCCTTGACTTTGGAGGAAGAATATTGGAAATCGTAAATAATGAATGAATTTATAACAAAAAAAAAATTACTTTATTATTTGACAAAATAAATTGATTTCTAAAAAATCGTCACATGTTTTTTATATGTGTGACTGCCACAGCGTGGCTTTTCATTAGTTCTGAGCTTTAGAACTGACATCATAAGATGAGGGGCACATGGGATAACACATTGTAAATTCACTATCTCCGATGAGCTTCGTCACGAACTCATTCTCTTCAAACCTCCTGAGCACCCACTGAGCCTCCTCCTGATTGAGTTTTCCCTATAAATCCTTTCATCGTATGTACTTCGAATGAAGAATATGTATTGTAATCATTGTCGTAGCAGATTTAAACGACCCATGCTCTGCGTAAACGAACTTTGTAGGTCTTCCTCCATCTACTTCCCGCCGGCGACGTTTCAAAATTATTGAATTCTTCTACGGCAATCTGAAATACCGTAAAAGATTGTCGGAATCCATAATTACTAAGGCATAACTCGATAGGAACATAAAAAACATTTTTACAAAAAAAATACAACCGACTTCAAAAAAAAAAACACTACAAAGTGAAAAATAACTTTAATTTCGGAGGTCGGTGTCTTCCGATCTGTATTTTAGATTTTTGCCATCGACTTCCGAAATTAAAGTAATTTTTCACTTTTTAGTGTTTTTTTTTAAGTCGGTCGTGTTTTTTTTTTGTAAATATGTTTTTTATTTTTCACTTTTTAGTGAGTCACATATAAATTTATCTGTTACAATAGCCTAAAATGTAACAGCTCATCACCTTTTACAAAATATTCCTTTTCCCGATGCGGGGACGTTAATTGTTGAGGTGCTCTCCTGGTAGTGATGGGCGTTGAATGGACGAACTAGTTAATTCGACCGTCGATCTACTGTGAACGGTTCGACGGTTCACCGATAATCCATGGACTAGTCGAATCCGTGGACGCCTCAAGACGGCTAAACTGAAACTTGCAACGCGACGATCGACGCGAGAACGTAGTCGGGTAATACAAATTCATTTGTCCGTTGAAATATAATAATCATCAAACAAATTTGAACACTAAATCTTGGACGGGGGAGTTGATATTTGTACGGGTCGAATTAAATGATTGTTAAGTGAAGAAAAGGATGCCGTTGTGGTAGTTTCGCGTGTGCGAATGAGAAAGACGATGGACTGGTCGAGCGATGCGAGACAAACCGGTTTGTTTGTACTTGTTTGATAAGTAGTCCATTTTTTTTTTATGTTTTATGTCTGATATAATAGGTATTCAGCCAGTCCTAAGCCTGGACAAGTATGAAGGGAAGTTCAAATTAGCACCCTACTGCACGCGGGAGACTAGTCTACCACCTATGTCGCGTCGCCGCCGTCGCCGCCGTCGTCGCCGTAGACGCTGTCGTCACCGTAGACTTCGTCGCAAAGTTTATCCAAGTTGACGCGTAAACTAGTCGACGAATTTAACTAGTTAATCGACTAGTCGATCAATGAAATTAGACGGTCTAGTTTCGTTCACGCCAAATACGTCGACGACCCATCTCTATCTCCTGGTAACAACCAAAAGAACTGCACCATATGCATTGTGACAAGCATAAATTGCTTAGCAACCATAATAAAGTAATCGAATCGCAACCCGTGAAATACTTATTATTGAGTAGTTCCGGTGGCCGGCTCTGGTCTTCATCATCAGTTCCACTTCACCGAATGGTGCTTTCCGAGAGAAAATGCACGAGTTACTATAAAAAAATACCCAAATTGCTAAAGGTGTGCCTATAAAATTTGAGGAATTCCCTCGATTTCCATGAGATCCCTTCATCACATTATGACTTCGTGACAATGGGACCACCTCGAAAGTATACCCTTTCAAACAAAAAAGGAATTTTGCAAACCCGTCTATATATGACGGAGTTATGCCCGAACATTTTTTTTTTTTAAATACAAACATCCGAATTGATAACCTCCTCCTTTTTGAAGTTGGTTAAAAATCACCTCGAAACTTACAATAAATAATTATATTGAATCGGTCAGCTGATTCAAATAAAATCCGCCATATTGCCTCTTAACATCCTTACAACAGTGCACCGGTGGTGTTTAATTAATTACAGCTAATCATTAATAGCTTAGCGACCTCTCAGCGCTAAATCCCGTTTATAAATAAGAATTTAGCTAATCAGTTGCTTGGTCCAAACTGGATAAGTAAGACTGTTAATTTGTCCATACTTTTCTCTTTGACAAACACCAGAGGCTTCACGGGTATGTTGCTATCCCAGAAACAAAGATGCGATATCTCTTGTGCCTTTAATTGCTCCCACGTTCTTTGCTAATTAAATCCTGAATATTCTAATGAATGACTGTTCGTAATTCACTTTACCGATAAAATTATTTGTTTCACTAAATTGCACAAATGTGTCAAATTAACACTAATTATTTTGTTACATATAAAAGAGTGCAATAATTAGGCCCGCTCAGTACTTGGTATTCAGTGGGATTATGAAGAGAAAATGTAACTGTTCTTGAAGCTGATTTGAATTTACTCATCGTAATGGATTTATTGAAGGTAAGCCGAGAATACATTACACACTATTAGTAGGAACTTCACTACTTAAAAACTAAAATTTGGAACGGTCCTTAGAGAGGGAACTTTTCCCATTTTAACCGATAAGAAAGAGGAGGTTATTCATTATATTATAGCATAAGTAAGTAGTTCAATTCTGATTAAAACGTTTATTTCCTTTCAGATCTCCTTACTTCTATTTTCTGCCGTCTTACACGTACATCCAAGGTAATATTAATTTGATATCTTAAATTGTTGAATAACTAATGGAAGTATTACTTATGGAAATATATTTCTGTCATCTCTTGCAATTTTAATTTCAGCACTACCAACAAACCGAAACCCTGGCAATATAATACAAGAAAAGTAAATAGTTTACCAGATGACCATGAAAACTGTTTCTGTTACCCAGATGGTCAGTTACCAACCGTCCAACAAGTGCTAGATTCACAAAACAATGGTCAGGAACGTTTGGTCATTTATCTTTACAAAAATGGCGTTACCAACGAAATCAAAATGTACACACCAAATGCTAATAAGCAAGTGCTTATACCAGATATTCCCTATGAATCTGGTGACGGACTAGTCACTGTCACCACAGAAAATCTTTACACATTATTATACAATAACCCTTATAAGATAAAAGTGTATAATGATCATGTTGAAACGCTCGTCCCCACAGTGACAGATTCTATGGCCATTGGACTAAACACGGGTGCAATAGAACATATATACCCAAATGTTGAAAATTATTTAAATCCAAATAACAATTATAAAGGTAATGAATACAGCTTGGATAAGAATATTATAATAGCTAATGGACCAAGTGGGGGCGTTGTCAACGAGCCACAAAAAGGATCGACAAATATTCCGAACAATGCTTTTCCTGAACCGTATGAGAACAACAACTTAACGCCGGAGCAATACTGGATGGCTAATAACTACCCATATATAAAAGCGGATGACCCACAGGCTATACCGCTCAATCCTCAAGTTACCCCGGGCAATCCTCAGGTTATTCCGCTTTACCCTCAGGCTACTGCGGATAATGCGCAGGCCATCCCAGAAGATTCTCTGGTTTTACCACTAAACCCTCCTCAATCTTCTCCGTACAAGCTACAAGTTACCTCGATCAATGCTCAGTCCATCCTGCCCAACCCTCAGGCTGTCCCAGATAACTCTCAAGATTACCTTGTCAACCCTCAGGCTATCCCGGGCAATCCTCAAGTTTTTCCAGAATCATATGTGGGTGGACTAGATAAGCATGTTGTGTATACGTTCCAGCCAGATCAAGGATCAAATAAATTACAATCGGGTTCGCACGACATTAGCAACCTTCTATCCGCTCAATACATGACCTTCAACATATGGTTCAATCAACAAATGAAGAGATTCCAGAACATAAACTTGCCAAATGATATAAAAACTATCGACAGTAATGTACTTAGAATACTGGTGCAGAAGACTTTCAACAAAAACAATATCTATGTCAGTGCTGATGGTGTGATAACTGACGCCAAAGGAATAGTTATAGACGCGGCTAACTTGGAGCTAAGGCCTTTGTTACTAGGTGAAACATTTAATCACCAAATACTGCAAAATGCTCATAAAGTAATAAAACTGCCGAAACATTTGCCATATTTGGAAGGTATATTGGTCACACTTGTGTCTCCACCACAGATTTTAGGCATAATACCTTTAGGTAAGACTTACCTACCTGAAACTTCCTACATGGCCCAGTCATTAGGTGGGTTAACCACCGTAAATGGCAGCAAGATTTACCTTGACAGTTATGGAAACGCTGTACCTTATTCAACTTCTACTAAAATACCTTATACTTTGGCTTCCAAAGAAATAAATGGACGACCAACCAATTACTATGCATACTCTGGGACTAACAGAATACCAATATCTGGAAATTCATATACAGAGACTTACAGTAAGGCCTTGCCTCTTGCTTACCCATACATAATAGGAAACAAGGAACCACAATTAGGCGAACGTAACTATTGGAGTAGTGGGCCATATCAGACTGTTTCAAAATTGCCTTATCCAACAGCTAACTGGAATCTTTCAGAGCTTAAACGACTTTTGGGACAAAGAAGTAAAATGACAGATGCAAAAATAGAACATCATATCGAACCACCAATAAAGAATAAGAAAAAAGGGAATGGTCGCAAAAAACCAATCGGTAAATGGGATGTTTCAACCGAAGTCACTACAGCTGAACCATTTCCAAGTTTAAATTCGTCAGAATCTGGTAGAAGATTTCCAGCTCCATCACTTACAGGCGTAATGAAGACGCTTCTATATCTCCTCAATGATCTACCAAGTCGGAGAGGCTTAACTTCCACACAAGGAGTTGATATAGTGAACGAATCCGAAAGTAACAGTGATGGGGAAGGTCCTGATTTTAGAATCATTGGAGGAAATGCTGCTACTGGCAGTGGCACACCTCTAAGTAATAAAGGAAGAAGTGGTTCTACGGAATATGCTTAGACACGCGGTACTGTAAACGCAATTAATTTCAAATTTAATGATATATAACATTTTATTAACGATATTATAAGTATTTAGATATAAGTACATCGTTCTATAAAGATGAAACTGCTTGATAATGGAATACTGATCGTAAATAGTTAATAAATAAAAGGGTTTGGGTGGCATCATTACACTGATTTTGATTTAAATAATAAGTTTTGTACTTGGCCTTTTCCAGGCACAAGGTCAGCTGCCAAACGCGTGTTAAATCATAAGTTGGTAAAATATTCGTTCGTAAGTCATCCGGTAATACATAGGATCTTTACCCCTGCTGACCCAGGCCTATATCACCGGGAAACGTAATTGTTACCATTTTATTGTTGAATAAAACGACATCTACCAATGTTCGTAGATATCAAGTTGAACAGACAATACGTACCTCCTATTAAATATAATTCGTCTAAGATGTCGTTGTTCTCACATACGTGACAACGCCATCTACCCTCGAACTAAAAGATAACTTACTTACACCGCAAGGAAATTAAATTACTGTGGTTCAATAGACGGCGAGGTCCAATTTAGTTTACAATAACCACACCAGGTGGCGGTAATTTATATTCTAAGTAAGTCATACAAAAATAAGTTTTTTTGTAGCATAATAACTTAGTAGTAGCTGAAGTTAGATATTAGACTTAAATAATGTCTTAATTCTGTACTTAGAAATATAATTAGTGGCTGTGATTTGTTTACACTCCCCGCGAGCGCAACCCGTCCGACCAGTTAGCATTCGAGTCGAGCTTCGAGTAAGCCAGCCACTACTACCAGTCAGTGGCCGTTAGTCAGTCACCGAATACTGTAGCAGTCATATTGGTGCGCTCTAAAAATATCTTTACGCGCACAGCGGCATGTTAAAACGAACAAACTAAATAGATATTTGAATGACAATAAGTATGAAACAACTTTTTAAGTGATCCAAAGTTTTTTGATTCACCGTTCTCGCCGTGTTGAAACGGGGTTTTTGAACTAAAGTTGATATTATAGTGAATTCGCGGTATTCTTGGTGTGTCCTATTGTTTGTGCGTGGAATCAATGTTGTACCTATGAAAGGATGTTATCATTCACAAGGTACTAGGAAACTGTATTTTCTAAATTTCATGGGATTTAAGAGCTGGTAAGTTTTTTTTTTATTATTCTTCAAGTTAAGTTTGAGTTAAGTTAGCGTTAAGTTATTTCCAGTGCACGTTCTTGCTTTTTTTTTTCAAAACAATTTTCGAATCGGTACCTACCTACACGCAAATTTTAAATTATCGAAAACTAATAATAATAAGATGACTCCTGTTTATGATCCAACAAGTTTCTAATGTACTTACGCATAAAAATAATGAAATCTTACAGGGGTTTATTTATAACGCTTAAACGTCAAAAATGTATAGGTAGGTACTTAACTTTAAGCAACGTTTATCTTAAAAGGGGACAAAATTGGACTATAACAATTGTCTAGTTATTAATATTCTCGTAATTTTTAATAGTGAACTGAAGGTCAGAATCGGAAAATTGATCATTTTCTCAGCTATATAATTTTTTATTACATAGGTACCTTCATATTTCATTCTCAAAGGTGTGCATGAGACTTTTCATGACTGAAACTCTCAAAGGTTAGGGAAACCACCAAATAAAAAATAAATAAGCTCACTGTTTATTTGTTATGTATAGGTATCATACGCATCGCATCGCATCGGTAATTGATACACATAAGAAAAACTACCTTAAATAAAAGAACTTAAAAAAATTAAGGGAGTAATTAAAAAAGCAAAAACACAGTAGTTTTAAATGTGTTACGATTCATAATACATGCTTTCCAAAGATAGGTATATTTCCACTAAATCAACGGACTGCCTCGAAATAAACTTACTTATACCGCACCAATACTTGCGAACTAGCAAAAAACAACCATGAAATTAATAATCAATAAAATATTGACAAAATACCATTGGCAATCGATGCGGCGCCGGTAAACAGCAACATTTCACAATTTATGAATAAAAAGGCAGCACGTTAGCATTGGTCGGCGTCCATTGCCATCAGACCTTGTCTGCACCGCGGGGCACCCTTGCAAAACTGTCATTGTACCACTAACTAAGGTTTTGCAACTTTTTCTCGTCTTCTACGAACATTCCGGTCAATGTAACCATGATTTTAAATTAATAATTCCATAGATTGGTTGTGAAGATTTTTGTCTGTTCTAACCTTGTTCTTCTTTAAGATTAAGAAGGTTATTGAATAAGCTATCAGGTATTTCATATTAATTTAGCTTATCTTCTTCCTATCAAGAATTGAACTGGTAATTTTTGCCTTCATTCATGATCTCATACCCCTATCCCATATTTAAGAATCAGCTCTGTGTCTAACTTCTTCTTTCATAAATCGAATGTGCCGTCATTTCTGTATTCACTCCTTTTTTAGCCATATTATAATTTAACACTTCGTCTTCCTCTGCTCCTACAGCCAATTATATTACAAGGTTTCCCTTCTGCCTCTATACATATAGTATATAGTCATAATGCATCTATTGGGATAAGCAGCCTTGGCCCTGCTTTTGTTGTTAGTCCAATTTCCTTTATTAAGTACTGGCTTACAAATATAATTAATTATTCCTGGCTTCATCTAGTAGGTAATGACTCTCCTATTACAGGGCA